>CM056060.1:36347328-37547328 GCA_029574335.1 Rana kukunoris | reverse complement strand
CAATCAGCGGCGGGCCGCGCTGCTCACGCATGCGCAGTTCCGCTCGCACATGCGCAGTGGGTGCCGGACCGTGAAAGCCGAAGGCTGTCACGGCCGGGTGCCCACAGTCTCAATGAGGACGCCGGCCGGGGAGGGGGGGAGAGGAGTGGACCCCCGGTCGGCGCGTCGCTGGAACGCTGGAGCAGGTAAGTGATTGTTTATTAAAAGCCAGCAGCTACACTTTTTGTAGCTGCTGACTTTTAATAAACATACATTTTGGCTAGAACACCCCTTTAAGAGTTTACCACCCCTATAATGAAGAAACATACCTTCATTATGGTGAAGGACCACTACATCAAATGATTAGGATTTTGGCATTTTCATGCTGGTATCCCTGGGATTAATGCTTAACACAGAGCAGCTTTTTGGAGGTAACCCATGACCTCCAAGTGATTTACCCCCCCCCCCCTCCTTTCATGACCAGGCCATTTTTTGTGATACAACACTGCATTATTTTAACTGACAATTTCGTAGTCGTGCAACACTGTACCCAAATAAAATGTATGTCCCTTTCTCCCCACAAATATAGCTTTCTTTTGGTGGTATTTATTAAGGTTGCTTCCTGACGACGTGTTAATCACGAAACGTACGTCGAAGCGCCTGGATATGTAAAAACAACGCACTTCCGGTCCCGCTGGTCCCCTGGCCTGGAACACACGCCAGCTCCCTAGCGAGGAACTCGTATCCGGCTTGGACTTCACCCCAGTTCCCCAGCGAGGAACACTCATCATAGCCCATCCTGCCATGCTGACTAGCCTCAGTCCCGGTTTAGGCACTACTAAAGTAAGAGGCCATTTGGCTATGCTGTTTTATCTGTGACATATTTTAAATAAACTGTACTTCACTATGGTGGTTTCCCCTCTCCCTCCTTCATGAGAGTGTTTGATTCCGGGAAACATAGAGCTGCGCAGCTGAATCATTCAACTGGTTTAGTGACCAACTGCTGTATTTGACCTTTTCTAAACAATCAGGTCAACACCGTGCGGTAAGGAGCCATCCATTAGTGCACATTTGGGGGATCTTCTTGGTGAAGGTGGACACCTTTTACAATGAATTTTCAACAATTTGCATCTGAGAAAGATTAGCCTTGATTGGACTTTATCTAACACTCTTTGAATGGACTTGAGTTTATTTATTCATTCATTCATTTTTTTTTTTGTTTTGTTTTGTACAATCTATTTCTATTTCACTATTTTCAGTGTGTTGCTGCTCACTAAGTCTGCTATTGTTGGTTCAGACGGACCATTTATTAGACTTCACTTTATTGTTTATTCAATATTAGCGCCCCCTCCATTTACCATTATTTATTCCACCCTGCTTTTGAATTTTTTGCACTATAAACAAAAAAGACTGACAATTTTGGAACTATATTTTTTTACTTTCTGTTATAAAACATATCCAATAAAAATCTTTTAAACAAAATCAAAATGTCTTCAAAAATTGAAGCCAATATGTATTCTGCTACATGTTTTTGGCAAAACAAATACCAATCAGTGTATATTGATGAGAACGTTATAGCGTCTACAAACTATGGTATATATTTATGGATTTTTTTTGTATACTAGTAATGGCAGCGATCAGAGACTTATTGTGGGACTGCAAAACTGCAGTGGACAATCGGATACTGACACTTTGTGGGAACCAGTGACAATAATACAGTGATAGTGCTAAAAATATGCACTGTCACTGTACCAATGACACTTGATGGGAAGGGGTTAAACATCTAGCGTGAGCAAAGGGATAACTGTGTGACTAGACAGTGTTTTTGTGTACTGTGTTAGTTGATTTTACTAGGGAAGAGGTTTTTTTTTTCCTGACAAAAATCCATCCTGTCCCCCCTGTCAGAACGGAGATATGCCTTGTTTACGTAGGCAGATCACAGTTCTGTGTGTTTTACCAATGATCGGCATGTGCCGGAGGACATCCAGTGCCTGGCACCCACAGATCGGCTTCTGCTGTGATTAGTTACAGCAGAAGTGGCCCACCAGCGGCATGCGCGCACCCCCTGCAGATATACATAATCCTGCACAGGAGAGCCGCCCTGTAGCAGTAAGTGCTATGGGGCGTTCGGCAAGTGGTTAAAAAAGAGAGTGAGTTTGGAGTTCAGCTACAGATGGGTTTGGAGAACACCTAAGCTCATCCCTAGTGTTAAGCACACCAGGGCTTCATGAATACCACAATGATAGTGCACCTTTATGCAAAGGCGGCTCTAGGCTTTGTGAGGTCTTAAGAAAAATGTAGACAGCAAATAAAAATGGCTGCAGAAAGATGCACGGATCTAGAACTCAGTGATTGAGCAGAGGCAAATTACTGTGAGTGCGAGGCCTTAGGCAACCGCCTAATTAAAGAGCCTGCCTTTATGGTACACCTGGGGAACATTTTTTTGAAGCATTTTTTGAAGCAACCAAGGAGTACAACCAAGTTTTGTTGTTTTCAAACAGTCTTTGAGTAGCATAAATGTAGTGCAGATGGATTTCCTTCAAGTAAAGTGCCAGACCTCCCCATGCAACCGATAAATTTAAGGACCGTCATACTAGTGAAGTGCTTGGAGCAGATTAACATATCTCCCTGTGTGTAAGAAGCCTGTATTGCCATCGGGCTGTGTTTCTGCGTGTCTTATGTTTGTGCAGTGCATAGTGTTTATCAATTAAATTTGAAGAGGCATACCACAGCAGTAAAGATCTTCGTTGTGGTCCCTGTTGTCTTTGTGTCATCTCTGCAAAGAGGCCTCCAATTCCAAGTAGGAGTCAGTATGCACAAGTAGAGTCACCTAGACTGCCAGAACAACATTGCTTCCATACAAAAAACTAAGTTTTCTTTCCTAGTCTTGCAGCCCAAATTAACTACTTCAATACCGGGCACTTTCACTCCCTTCCTGTCCAGGCCAATTTTCAGCTTTGAGCTCTGTTACATTTTGAATGACAGTTGCACAGTCATTCAACACTGCACCCATGTTAATTTTTTTTATTATTTTTTTTGTTAGACAGATAGAGCTCTCTTTTGGTCTTTTTATTTTTTTGCTAAACAAACAAAAAAATACCAATTTGAAAAAAATTCTAATAAATGTTTTCTTTTCTAAAATGTAGCAAATAAGTAATTTTTCTCCTTCACTGATAGGCAATGATGAGCACTGATAAGGCGGCACTGATATGCAGCACTACTGGGCACTGATATGCAGCACTGATGGCCACTGATATGCAGCACTACTGGGCACTGATATGCAGCACTGATGGGCATGATATGCAGCACTACTGGGCACTGATATGCAGCACTACTGGGCACTGATATGCAGCACTGATGGGCACTGATATGCAGCACTACTGGGCACTGATATGCAGCACTACTGGGCACTGATATGCAGCACTACTGGGCACTGATATGCAGCACTACTGGGCACTGATATGCAGCACTACTGGGCACTGATATGCAGCACTACTGGGCACTGATATGCAGCACTACTGGGCACTGATATGCAGCACTACTGGGCACTGATATGCAGCACTACTGGGCACTGATATGCAGCACTACTGGGCACTGATATGCAGCACTACTAGGCACTGATATGCAGCACTACTAGGCACTGATAAGCAGCACTGGTGGGTGGCATTAATAGGCAGCAATGATGGGCATTGATAGGTGGTACTAAAGAGTTTGCATTGATAGTCAGTGTAAATGTCCCCTGCCACACTTACAAGTTATCGGCTCTCCTTGCGCTGTGACAGTGCGCAAGAAAAGGAATGCCGCTAACCGGCAAGTTTCTTTACATGTGATCAGCTGTGATTGGACACAACTGACCACATGGTAAAGGGTTAATGTGATTGGACACAGAGTGCGCCGGATGCGTGCCCCCAGGGGGTGCGTGGTGGGCGTGGTTCTGGGAGGACATCCATGGACACCCTCCTAGAACAGGACGACTGCGCTGTAGCTGACTTTTGGCTATAGCGTGGTTGAGATGTGGTTAAGGCGGAACTCAACTGTATCTGAGCACCACAAACTGAAATCAAGGTTTAATTCATTTGTAATATTCCAAACAAACCCACCCATCCATCCATATCTCCATGCTTTTGGGAAATCCCTTTGAAAACTTCACCCCTAGCATTTGAGTAATTTAACCACTTCCTTACCGGGCCATAGGAGATTGACGTCAGTGTCAACCCCTCGCTGATGAGAGTGGACGTTACACAACGTCCTTTCTTCACGGCGTTCTAGGGCGCGCGCGCACCCGCGGCACCACTCGCGATCCCGCGCGTGTGCCCGGCGGCCGCGATTGCCGCCGGGCAACCGCGATTACCGCTGATCACGGCAGGAGTGTGGATCTGTGTGTGTAAACACACAGATCCATCTCCTGTCAGCGGTGAGGAGACTGATGTGTGTTCCCAGTACAGAGGAACACACATCGGTCTCCTCCCCCTGTGAGTCCCCCTCCCCCCCCAGTTAGAACATACTTTAGGGAACATTTTAACCCCTTCAGCGCCCCCTAGTGTTAACCCCTTCCCTGCCAGTCACATTTACACAGTGCATTTAGTGCAGTTTTATAGCACTAATCGCTGTGTACATGTGAATGGTCCCAAAAACGTGTCAAAAGTGTCCGAAAAAAAATCCCATAAATCTATCACCTATTTTGTAGACGCTATAACTTTTGCGCAAACCAATCAATATACGATTATTGCGTTTTTTTTACCAAAAATACGTAGAAGAATACGTATCGGTCTAAACTGAGGAAAAAAACGTTTTTTTAAAAAAACAAATTGTGATATGTATTAAATAAAAAAGTAAAACATATTGGGCCAGATTCACAGAGCGATTACTCCTGTCTATCTTGCGTTAGACTGGAGTACTTTCGAATTATGCGCGTTTTTTCACTACTCTGAAACCTCAAACCATGAAAATACGGCTTCAATCTGACTGGTTTACGTGTTCGTACGCCTTCGGATCTACGCTGCAATAAATTTGCGGCCGCTGGGTGGAGTTCCCGTCGTTTTCCGCGTCGGGGTATGCAAATGAGCTTTTGCCGACGATCCACGAAGTTATGAACGTCAATCGCAATCTCTTACGGCATCTTTAGTCATCTTTTTGCCGCGTAAAGTTATACCAGCTTTTTGCTGGTCTAATATTAGACAGCCCATGTTAAGTATGGCCGTCGTTCCCGCGTCGAATATCAACGTTTTCCGACGTCTTTTTTTATTTTTGACGTAAGTCGTTCCGGGAATAGGAATGTACGTAAACGACGCTACTCAAACAACGAAAGACGTATCGACGTTATTTCGCACAATGCACGGCGGGAAATTTCTGAATGGAGCATGTGCAGTTCGATCGCCGCTTGGACGCGCCTAATTTAAATGCTTCACACCCCCTAATCGCGTATTTCGATTACGCGGCGAGAAATACACTACGCCGCCGTACCGTAAGGGACAAAATCTCCTTGGATTCGTCGTAGAGCCAGGTAAAATACGGCGGCGTAGTGTAACTCTGATACTCTGCGCTAATGTAATTGTATCTGAATCTGGCCCATTGTGTTTTTTTTTAAATTGTCGCTCTTCTTTTGTTTATAGCGCAAAAAATAAAAACCACAGAGATGATCAAATACCACTAAAAGAAAGCTCTATTTATGTGGGGAAAAAAACATAACAATTAAATTTGGGTACAGTGTTGCATGACCGCACAATTGTCATTCAAAGTGCAACAGCGCTGAAAACTAAAAATTGATCTGGGCAGGAAGGGGGTGAAAATGCCTTGTATGGAAGGGGTTAAGTAAGTAATTGATTTATGTAGTATTTATTTCCCGGAATCCATCTGCCCTTAGCTCAGGTATGCAGGCAGGAGGGTGCCCCTCCTTCTCTACTCCAGATGAAAGAGAAAAAAATGCAATGAAGACTCCTAGAATGTATGACATGATTTTGGCTGGACACCTGAAGGCAAATAAAAATAAATAAAAAGTTTCACAAAAGTAAATACCTTCCTTTCTCTTTATCAATGCTAGCAGCATAAGGATCAAAAATAAATCATGTTGATTAAGAGAACTTAGTTCTGCTTTAAGGATGATCCTTGTGTAAGCAGACAATTCCTTTTCTCAGCTACTATGAAGAAACCACTAGGATCCACTGTTTACAGCAAGGAGAACTCACAATTTCCTTAAAGTGCAAGTCCAAGAATCACCCCTCCCCGTTTTAAAGCAGAAATTATATCAAATCCCCAATTAGTGACAGTAATTGCTTGAGACATCAGGTCTGCAAAGGCACCAGGCAGGATTCCAACTCGCATAGATTCTCTGGCTCAAAGAGCTTCATCTAGTCCAGGTGAGACTCCTTAAAAAGCGCAATTCCGAGCAATAGGTGAAATCAATTATTGCTTCTAATGTTATTCAGGAAACATTACCGCTGTGCTCATGTCAGACAATGTGCTAAATGTGTGTGTGCTGAAAAACAACGAAATAATAGCAGCTGTGTAGGTATCGCAAAGCTATAAATGTTATAAAATATTATCAATTACATCACTTAAAATCAACAGAAAATGAAATATTCATACTTGTAAATGTATGTGTCGTCTGAACTTACGTTTTTTTTGTTTTTTTTCATCAATGAGCTGTGGGCTGGGTCATTTCTGCCACACGGCCTTCCCTTTTTGTTTATGTGAGTTGTGAAGCAGGAATGACCCAGCCTGTAGCTCATTGGACTAAGAGCCAGTTCACACCCAAATCGCACATGAACATGCTGCTCTGCATTCCTGTGTGATTCAGTGCAGTTTGATTTTCAGCCTATAGGCGTAAAGTGCAGTTCCACCCAAAAATTGAACTTCTGCTTTTAGGAACCCTCCCCCCTCCGGTGTCACATTTGGCACCTTTTAGGGAAAGGGGGGTGCAGATACCTGTCTAAGACAGGTATTTGCACCCACTTTCAGGAATACACTACTGCGGCAGACACGCCTCTATCCGCACCCCCGTTGTCTTCTGGGAAGCACACTGTTCCCAGGAGAGAGCGGGGACCAGTGACGGCGCCACGCCACTCGTGCATACGCAGTAGGGAACCGGGCAGCGTAACAGGAAGCTGCAGCGCTTAACTTCCCGATTCCCTCACCGAGGTTTGCGGCGGGGGCAGCCGAGGGATGAGCAATTGCTCGACCTCGGCTGCCGACATCGCGGGCGCGCTGGACAGGTAAGGGTCCATATTTTAAAAGTCAGCATCTGCAGTATTTGTAGCTGCTGGCTTTAAAAAAAGAAAATCGGTGGAACCTCCGCTTTAAATCGCACCAAAAATAGTGCATGCACTCGTTTTCAAAAACACCATGCAGTCCAGTGCGGGTTAACGCACTCTGTTTGGGGTGTCATTAGAAATACATCGACACCCACAGCAGATTGCATGGAACACAGGTTTCCCGCAGCATGTTCTGGTATCAAAAGTATTCATCTCAAGATTCTCTTCATGAAATTTGCCCTAAGTTACAGGTGATACTCAAAAAAATTGAATATCGTGCAAAAATTAATGGCATTCAAATCAATGGGCTGCTGTGCCTGCACAAGTGAGGGCCGCCAAAACACATACATGTGAACCAGCCAGGCCCAAAATAGGCTGGAGGGAGGCCCAAAAAAAATGTTTGCCCAGGGCCCAAACCATATTAAAGACGGCCCTGTAGCCATATGGCTATATGAAAATGTGTTGCAGCTATTCACTTCTCCACTGCCAAGTAGGATGTGTATGTGTGTGTTGGCTAGGAGAATTGTGACAAAATAGAGACCAGCAGAGGGCACACATGATCAAAAAAAACTGCCACCATATTGGGTAGCCACGCAGATACAATTCAATGAAAGTGCCACCCAAAAGTACAACATTTTAAATGTAGCGGTACCCCCGAGGGGCTGCTGATAATAGAATGGGATGGCACATTACCTCATGGCTTCTTCCGAACGTCTAGGGGTGAATGATGAATGCAACAGCAGAAAAAAGGAATGTCTGCAAAGGAATGTCTTTTATGTGCTCTTTATTACCCAGCCGGGTAAAAACAGTAAACAGGTGATGAAAGGGACAGATGAAGGTTGGAAGGAGAACAGCAGATTCAGGCGTACAATATGGAAACAGTCCTGCTTCCCACAATACTTAGTTTTCTTCGCCACCCCAGCCGGAATGGGTATAGCGTACCTGGACAGGTCTCTCTCACCGACCTGGCAGCCAGAGTATCACTCGGAACTTAGGGAAATGTCTCTGCCACAGACCCTCTCTGAATGAACGTTAGGGAAACGCCTCTGCCACAGGCCTTCTCTGATTAAAGATATGGAGGTAGCCCTCCTAAGTAAAGTTTCGCCTGGATCTTCTTAACGTCGCCCAGGTACCGACTGAAAGAGGAGTTAATCCTCTACCAGTACCTTGATCCCCGGTGGTTTGTCTGAATCCTGTTGGACCGCCAGCCTCTCATTGGTGCTCCTCAGATGAACTCCCCCCGAACAGCTACACTCGCTTGGGATCTTCAAAAGTGGGAACCCAGTCGATTACTGAGTCCTCGTCCTGCTTGAATGTTCCGGACCAACATGGCCCAGAAACCAGGAACACCACGTGACACACACGCCCCGGCCAGGTAGGCCATAACGCTAGGGACACAGTGATGTGGCCACCCTAAAGGTGGGTGCCACACTCGAAGAAGAACGACCCACGCCAATGGTGTCTGTTCCATAAGTACCCTCTCCCAGCATGCCCAGCTAGGCCCAAGCCTCCTGATTGATCACTCGGAGAGAACACCCAAACCTCAGCTTCTACTGCTGCCACCTATCGTCCTGGGGTGGAACAACACCCTAGGCACAACAGAATGAACCCACAGCACAGCCAAGCTGAAACAGAGACCCTACTCAAATGATTTCAATTAGAATCAGAGTCACTTGTACTCTGATTATCCCTTAAATTTTAATAGCACCGGTACTGGGAAGTACACAGGCGCTACATAAAATTGGTGCATGGTGCAGTTCCCCTTCCTGAATCGTTGCCTAGGCAATCGTTGTCCATCCACTCACTGCCTCCTGGAAACTCTACATCACATCCCAGAAGGCAGGGGTTTCATTGGAAGATCTTACACATGCGCATACACACCTTGGGGTCAATTCACAAAGCTTTATTTTCAGATTGCGAGTGTTATTTTAACGATTTTGCACGTTATTGAAGCTAGTTCAATTCACTAAACGATTTAACGCTTTGAAAAATCATCAAATAACGTTTCCCTACACAGAACCGATATTTTAAGGTGTGGATCCTTATTAAAGAGTCAAATCGTTATTTTAAAGATTCAAAACGTTATTTTAAAGAGTCAAATCGTTAAATATGTACAGAAGTGCAATTCACAAACATTTTTTTGACAGTTATCAATCGTTAAGCAATCGTTAAATTAACACCTCCCTCAGGGTGGCGTTATGACATTTCCCAGGCGATATTTTGTTGTTAGAGGAAGCTTTTGGCGATTTTTGTAGTGTAGTGTAGTGTTGGGCAAGCTAGAACCGTGCTCTATTTGAACTTAAAATTATCCAGAGGCGAAGAAGAACACGTTAGAATGTTGTTCAGATTTATAAACGTGTATTCCGTTCACATACCATTTTGGATGACTTTTCTGAAACCCAGGTGATAGCTAAATTCCGATTATCATCTCCCATGATTTATTCTCTGTATGAGGAAATACACATGGCTTTAGAAAAGCACACACTAGAAGTTTTGCACATCACATGCTCAATCTCCATGTGTATTGCTTGTGTCTCTCTCTCTCTGTATCTGCTCTTTTCCACATGCAGCTGTTCTCCTCCCCTTCTGCTCCCAGAATGCATCTCTCCAGCATTATTTAACGATCTTAAGAGTTATTTTAACGTCCCAAATGTTAATAATAACGTCTGAGTAGTTAGCATAACGTTTGGATAAAGAGTCAGTTTAAAACCATAACGACTATGTTAAATAACGATTATAGCTTTCGTGAATACCATGTTTGCTAGCGTTAAATAAGGAGTGCTAATTTAACACCTGAAGAAAACCAATAACGTTTCTCTTTGTGAATTGACCCCCATGTGTCTATTCCAGTCTTTGGGACTTGGCAGAGACCTGCGTCTGGGTGTATCCTGCCAACTACACCAAGTGATGAACAGGGCCATCTGCACCCGTGCTTGTAGGGGTACCTCTCACACAGAGCTTGCCCATCAATGCCTGTGACCAGGTGGAGACTGTGGTCATGTGGAAAATCTACCATTAGGCTATACCCCGACCGTCGCATGTAAATTTACGTCCACAGAATGGCACGTACAGGCAGATGGACGTACCGGCACGTCCCTGCCTTCCCGCTGGTCGGGGGTCCGATCGGGACTCCCACCCCCCGCTACATGCGGCAGGTCGGTAAGCCTCTGGGAGTGATCCGGGATGAGGGGGCGGCTGTTCGTTTTTGTCCGCCCCCTCGCGATCGCTCCCAGCGAATCCGCTTTGCCCCCCTCTGCCTGTGTAATGTAAACACAGGCAATGGAAGTGATGTCACCTCTCCTCTCGGCGGTCTTTTCGTTCCGGCGAGAGGAGAGAAGACATCACAAGTGAGTTGCACAACAGCACACTGACACCAGTACACATAGGCACACTTAACCCCCTCAGATCACCCCACCCCCAGCCCCCTATCACAGTGTCACTGATTGCAGTGATCATATATTTACTGATCACTGCATTTAGTGTCAGTGTGACAGTTAGTGTGAGAGGCAGTTGGTGTTAGGTCCAGGGTAGCCCCCTACCCCCCTAATAAAGGTTTAACCCCTTGATCACCGCCCTAGTTAACCCTTTCACCTCCTATTGCCAGTGTCACTAAGCGATAGGTTTTCTGATCGCTGTATTAGTGTCACTGTTGCCGCTAGGTAGCTATTTTTTTTATATTGTGATTTTTTTTTACTAAAGATATGTGGCTGAATACATTTTGGCCTAAATGTTTGACTAAAATTCAGTTTATTCGTTTTTTCTTATAACAAAAAGTAAAAAATATCTTTTTTTTTCAAAATTTTCGGTCTTTTTCTGTTTATATTGCAAAAAAATAAAAAAACGCAGAGGCAATCAAATACCATCAAAAGAAAGCTCTATTTGTGGGAAGAAAAGGACGCTAATTTAGTTTTGGTACAACATTGCATGACCACACAATTACCAGTTAAAGCAGCGCAGTGCCAAATTGTAAAAACACCTTTGGGCATTTAGCAGCATATTGGTCCATGGCTTAAGTGGTTAAAACATTTTTTTTGTATAACGTAAAAGATGATATTACGCCGAGTAAATCGATACCACACGTTATGCTTTATAATTGCAAGCACTCGTGGAATGGCGACAAACTACAGTACCTAAAAATCTCCATAGGCGATGCTTTAAATTTTTTTTACAAGTAACCAGGTTACAGAGGAGGTCTTGTGCTAGAATAATTTCTCTCGCTCTGACAATCACGGCGATACCTCACATGTGTGATTTGAACACCTTTTCCATATGTGGGCGCGACTTCCGTATGCGTTTTCTTTGTTGCGCGAGCTCGTGGGAGGGGGGCATTTTAAAAAAATATTTATTTTTATAATATTGTGTTTTTTTATCACTTTTATTGCTGTCACAAGGAATGTAAACATCCCTTGTGACAGTATTAGGTGGTGACAGGTACTCTTTATGGAGGGATCGGGGGTCTAAAAGACCCCCGATTCCTCCTTTGCACTTCAAAATTTTTAGATAGACAAAAACAGCGATTTTGAATACTGTGTACTTGAATAAGGTGTACTTTTTTTTAAATACGGCACCATTGGCAGCCAAGTAACCCGGAAGTGACAGTGCTAAGTGAATCTGAATAGGGAGTATCTCACCAAGAATGAATTTTTCATTGCAGAGGATGCCTAAAATCTGACTTGTATCCTAGTGCAGACATCTGGAAAAAATTCAAGTCAAACATACAAGCAGGAAATGTCATTTGTAGAGGCCAGCTGTGTATAGAAGGACCCCAGGTTGTCACATGAATTTTACAGAAAATTACTCCAGCTTGTCATAGAAATTTGGCTGTATGCAGAGCACACAGACAGATATTGTGTCTCTAAAAGTAACACATTTCGTCTTAGTGAAATAATCCATCTTTAAAGTGGAGTTCCACCCAGGAAAAAAACATTTGCCCAAAAATCATAAAAAAACTGGAAAAAAAAATGCATACTTGCCCGAAATACCTGTTGCTATGCGGAAGTCCGTAATCTGTCTCTTCCATAGCCGCGGTCCGTCTTCTTCATCTTCTGTGTGTGTTCTCAGAGAGCAGCCACCCATTCACAAGTCGGCGCGAGACTCGCGCATGTGCAGTAGGAAATGGGCAGTGAAGCCGTAAGGCTTCACTGCCTGTTTCCCCTAGTGTGAATGGCGGCGCAGGACCTGCATCGATCGTGGGATCGGCATCGGGGTGGCCATTAGCGCGGTCAAGTAGGACAGGTAAGTGTCCTTATTAAAAGTCAGCATCTACACTGTTAGTAGCTGCTGACTTTAAAAAAAAAAAAAATTGCGGGTTGAATCCCACTTTAAGCTAAAAGTTTCACTCACCATTCATCCCCTTCCATTCATTCAATAACAGACCATGACACCAGCTTGTTCTCAGTTCGCCATCGCCGCCATCATTGCTTTTTCAAGCTCTTCACGGCTCCTTCATTCTCACAAACAGGAAGTGATCACTCCACCAGTTAATCACCTCCCCATGGGAGTGGTCATCACAGGATGTCCTCTCCACATAGCAAGCGCCATATAAAGACATCCCTCTAACAGGATTGTCCTATACAATGAATACAATACAATACAATGAAAAGAATACATGAATAGAATACATACGATGCTGGCTAAAGTCTTATGGGCGTGTCTGGGCAGGGAATGCATGTACGCCTCCCCTGATTCCAAAAACGATCACAAGCTGTCATATTATCGCTGATAAAATTCCTAATCTGCGCCATTCCATAGAATAACGCATATCCAGATTATACAATTATTGTAGGTGGAATGGAGGCTATCTACAGGCGTACGCTACGAATCCCAAACCATGCTGATCAGACATAGCCGATACAAGAGCGCACATCCGTCTATAACCACTAATTTCCTTGCAGAGTGAGCGCATCCCCTCCTCAACGATCGTCCGTGCTAAATGCACAGAGGGCCCCTCGCCGGTGGACATACGCCCACGCCGCAAACATCACACTCCAACCTCAAGATATTTTCTACTACCAGACGAGATTCAACCAGTCTGACTGCCCCAGTCAGCTCTTTAGAGCAGGTTGCAGAAGACTGGGTGTCATTATGACAATTAGTGATGAGCGGAATACGCCATATTCGATTTCGTGATATTTCACGAATATATAGAAGAATATTCGCGAAATATTCGTTAATATCGAATATTCGTGATATTTTATCAAAAAAAAATGTTTGCGAAATTTCGCTAATGCGAATGCGAAATTGATTGCGAAATTCTCGTCAACACTCGAAAACGGAGATCATTTCCTGGATTACTAAACTAATATGCACTAAACACTAACTCTACTTACACAACCTTATATGACTGAACTAAAGCTAATTTTTTTTTTATACACAAAACACAGAAGGGCAGAGAAAGTATTCGCGAATATTCGCATTACGAATATTCGGCAACATAAAACGATCGCCTCAGCTACTCGGCCCAGGGTCTCTAATCATACCAGCAATGCTTTTAGACGTCGATGGAGATCACTAGGATGTGATGTGTTTTAAAAATAAATTTGAAAAAATAGGAATATTCGCAATATCGAATATTCACTGGGATATTCGATTTATTCGCGAATACTCGAATATGCAATATTCGTTACGAATATTCGCAATGCGAATATTCGTGAGCAACACTAATGACAATACATATTAAATACATCTTTACATTTCCACAACAGGCTGCAGATTGAAAAGGAATGGTAATTTTTTGAATTTTTTGAATTGTTATATGCTATATTATGTTTTAATTTCTTTTCTCACAAAATTGGAGTTACCCTTAAGGCAGAACTTTTATGGTATGAAGAAATAGGAGTTATTGCAGCAATATACAACAAAATATTGTTGTACCATATATAATAAGAGTAGTAATTATGGCTGTAAACGTGTGCTTCATTTTGCATTTAGGCTAAAAATCTATATGAAAAATGTGTATGTGTGAATAAATGTATAAAGCAAGTAAGAATATATGTGATGCCTGCTGGGTTTTATATGCAAAATATTATCTAAATCGTTTAAATGTGTAAGTATATAAGCACAGATAATGGACAGCAATCCAAGGAAAATAGCACAATTTCTGACAATCTGAGAGCCATTTCACACAGAGCAGGAGCTCCAGGTAGAAAGCACTCAAATAGCAATCTTTTATAAAAAGGTATTGACATTGAAGTAAATTCAACTACTTCAGTGATAGGAATGTTCTATCACAATATTACAACACCAGATATATATGGTAGACATAATTAAGTTAACCCCCTACATTCCAGTTTGACCATGTCAAGCATGCAGGTTGCATGTGTGATAGATCTCCACAAATTGGCCCACAGCTGCTGGCATAATATAGATGTCTACCAATAGGACCACATGCCGGCAGAAACATCCAGGTATATGGCTACTGATATATATTGTAAAGTCGGTGGTTGTTTAGCTCAAGTGTAGCACCCGCTAGCGAGAACAATCCACGCCAGAAATTAAATTTCAGGGCTTGTTGGCCTACTTTTATTAAGAAAAGTTCAAGAAAACAAAAATCACAGGTTTTCCCTCACAGGAGTTTTTCACCGTCCATACAAAATAACTTCAGCCTCCTGGCTTATACATACAGCAGTGCTGCTCAGGCCTTGCGCTTCAGGCTCTTGTCTGCCTCCTACCGTAAGGTGACCAGATTTTTCAAATTAAATCCAGGGACATATTTTTTTTCTTTACTAGTAATGGCAACAATCAGCGACTCTCTGCCCGCCTCACAGCCTCTCAAGTCTTACTCTTCAGGCCCTGGCTACTACTGGATGAGGAGCAGAGGAAGATCACTCCACCAGGGAAGGCAAGGAGATAGGCAGGTGGCTGGCTTGGATTTGAGCCAAGGCAGAAGAACATGCGAGCGGAGCTGAATGGGCATGCGCCCGAAACTGAAGAAATATTCCCTCCGCACTCCGACCAGCACATGATCATCAGAAAAGGGCACAGATAATGGGAAAAATATAACCCCCCCCTATGGTAGTAGGCACTGATTGTCTTTGAAATTGCCCCTGCTCCTTAATAAATCCAATCTGGGGACAAAACCAGGGACAGACTTGGTCCGGGGACAGTGTCCTCAATCAGGGGACTGTCCCCTGAAACTGGGGATGTCTGGTCACCCTATCCTACAGACTAATCTCCTTTGCCAACACTGTCCATACAGGTAGCAGTCCCTCACTGCTTTGACCCTCAGACTTGGGTCTCTGACTTTCACTGTGTACACCTGCACTCTCTGGCTTCTCCCTTGCAAGCCTGGTCTCCTCGGAAGGGTGGAGCCCAGAATGCTGGCCCTAACTCTACTATCGGGACCACACACACCTAAACAATCAGTGTGCCGATCTGTCTCAAATACCGAACACAGGACTGGGGATTTCATCCCACCCGGATCTCTAAGAAATCCCCAGGCTCCAGGTCCCAAAGTGGACTTTTGTAAATAATGAGGAAACTGAAAAGCCTGTTTCCTCCCAAACAAGCAAATACACAGGAGCCCCTCAACCTGCCTGTTTGAGAATCCTGTATTCGTACACTGGTGGGGTACCACACTGCCACAATATATACATATATATATATATATATATTGTGACAGGGTACACGATTTTGTGTACACCAGTAAGAGACTGGAAAGCTCAGCTTTCCCTGCCCTGGAAGGGGTTAAGCCTGGCCAACAGGTTAACCTCCTCTCTTCCCCCTATTAATTAACAGTCACCTGGTAGGGAAGTGGGAAGTGAGAGCTCAGTGTGAGAGGTATGTTGAGCTGGACGGACAGGTTGGAAACTGTCTGCACTGGAGGAACAAGGTCTGTCACAGATAATTGTTTATTTGGACTGTTATTCTGTTTGTTTGATACTGGAGGCTGGAATAGCCCTCCAGTACAGTGTAGTGAGGGACACTACTGTTAGTTAGCCTCCTAAATTGGAGTAGGCCATTTTGTTTTGTATTATTTATTTTGAGTGCAATAAAGCCGTATTTATTGCTTAAGATCAGCGACTTTGCTGCATTACATTACCGCTATTTCTGCGACCTTGTCACAATATATATATTATATATATACACACACACACACACACAGCTTTTTTTCAGGAGGAACTTGGGGAAACTCGGTTCCACCACCTCTGGCTTAGTCCCTTTGATGCCTGCTCACCACAATCACAGAAGTCTGGTTTCTGTGTTTACAAGTGACAGCTCTGCATTCTGTGTGTAACCCCCTGAACTATGCACTCTATATGTAATGCAATCCTGGTATTTAATGCCCCTTTAAGACCCTTCTACTGTTTTTGAAATCTGAACGGGGTCGTGGTTGAGTTCCTGCACCTATTTTTTGAGAAAAAAAAGCTCTGTGTATACAGTGCGGAAAATAAGTATTTGAACACCCTGCTATTTTGCAAGTTCTCCCACTTGGAAATCATGGAGGGGTCTGAAATTGTCATCGTAGGTGCATGTCCACTGTGAGAGACATAATCAAAAAAAATAAATTCAGAAATCACAATTTATGATTTTTTAACTATTTATTTGTATGATACAGCTGCAAAGAAGTATTTGAACACCTGTCTATCAGCTAGAATTCTGACCCTCAAAGACCTGTTAGTCTGCCTTTAAAATGTCCACCTCCACTCCATTTATTATCCTAAATTAGATGCACCTGTTTGAGGTCATTAGCTGCATAAAGACACCTGTCCACCCCATACAATCAGTAAGAATCCAACTACTAACATGGCCAAGACCAAAGAGCTGTCCAAAGACACTAGAGACAAAATTGTACACCTCCACAAGACTGGAAAGGGCTACGGGGAAATTGCCAAGCAGCTTGGTGAAAAAAGGTCCACTGTTGGAGCAATCATTAGAAAATGGAAGAAGCTAAACATGCAAAATCTCACCTCGTGGGGTCTCAATGATCCTAAGAAAGGTGAGAAATCAGCCCAGGACTACACGGGAGGAGCTGGTCAATGACCTTAAAAGAGCTGGGACCACCGTTTCCAAGGTTACTGTTGGTAATACACTAAGACGTCATGGTTTGAAATCATGCATGGCACGGAAGGTTCCCCTGCTTAAACCAGCACATGTCAAGTCCCATCTTAAGTTTGCCAATGACCATTTGGATGATCCAGAGGAGTCATGGGAGAATGTCATGTGGTCAGATGAGACCAAAATAGAACTTTTTGGTCATAATTCCACTAACCGTGTTTGGAGGAAGAAGAATGATGAGTACCATCCCAAGAACACCATCCCTACTGTGAAGCATGGGGGTGGTAGCATCATGCTTTGGGGGTGTTTTTCTGCACATGGGACAGGGGGACTGCACTGTATTAAGGAGAGGATGACCGGGGCCATGTATTGCGAGATTTTGGGCAACAACCTCCTTCCCTCAGTTAGAGCTTTGAAGATGGGTCGAGGCTGGGTCTTCCAACATGACAATGACCCGAAGCACACAGCCAGGATAACCAAGGAGTGGCTCTGTAAGAAGCATATCAAGGTTCTGGCGTGGCCTAGCCAGTCTCCAGACCTAAACCCAATAGAGAATCTTTGGAGGGAGCTCAAACTCCGTGTTTCTCAGCGACAGCCCAGAAACCTGACTGATCTAGAGAAGATCTGTGTGGAGGAGTGGGCCAAAATCCCTCCTCCAGTGTGTGCAAACCTGGTGAAAAACTACAAGAAACGTTTGACCTCTGTAATTGCAAACAAAGGCTACTGTACCAAATATTAACATTGATTTTCTCAGGTGTTCAAATACTTATTTGCAGCTGTATCATACAAATAAATAGTTAAAAAAATCATACATTGTGATTTCTGGAATTATTTTTTTTTGATTATGTCTCTCACAGTGGACATGCACCTACGATGACAATTTCAGACCCCTCCATGATTTCCAAGTGGGAGAACTTGCAAAATAGCAGGGTGTTCAAATACTTATTTTACGCACTGTATATATATATATATATACTATGAACGAATGGGCCATATTTATTTTTAGAATTTGTCCACCGCAGATGGAGAAAGAAAACTAACATTAAATTGATGTAAACCCAAAAAAAATATTTTTTTTTTATGTCACAATGTAGAGTATAATATTTCCTATCATTTGTGCCCAGTCTTGCCGCACAGAGTTAATCCAGCGCTGAGTAATCCTCTTTTATGTTCAGTGAAAACGAACAGCCTTCCAGATAAAACCCTGCCTAAATCAAAAAGTCCGGAATCTCTCTTCTTGCTTTGAGTGAGAGGTTATTTACAAATATAGCTAGGACATGTTTATCATATGTTATGTTTTGTTTATCATAACATGAGGTGATATAACATCATAACACATCCTGGTAATATACAATGAACTTTGGATCACCTCTTGTTATGATAAACATGTCCACGCTATATTTGTAAATAACCTGTTACTGAAAGCAAAAACAGAGAAACGGACTTAACCTAATTTGGCAGGTTTTTATCTGAAGTCCGGTTAATTTGCACTGGACTTTAAAAGAGGATTACTCAGCGCTGGATTAACTCTGTGTGGCAAGACTGGGCACAGATGATAGGAAATCTTATACTCTACATTGTGACATGAAAAAAAAAAAAATTTTTTTTGGGTTTACATCCACTTTAACTGCACATGACCAACACCATTGAAGCAGCGGTGGCTATAGTGGTAGAGATCTATATAATAGCAGTATCATCAGTGGTGATAGACATTATGATAAACAATTAGCAGCAGTGGCTATATTGGTAGAGACCTACATGTTAGGTGTGTCAGCCATGGTGACCATATTGGGGGAGATCTGTATGTTCGCAGTGTCAGCAGTAGAGGCGCTATCAGTAATGGTCTATATCAGGGGTCTCCAAACTTTTCAAACAAAGGGCCAGTTTATTGTCCTTCAGCCTTCAGGAGGGCCGGATTGTGGCCAGCAGGGGCAGAAAAAGCCCAGGCCCAGCATTGGTGAGAATAAATATGGCCTCATAGTTTGCGATCAGTAGGATAAGGAGTAGTGCCCCTATTAGTCGGAGTAATTGTATCTCATCATTGGTATCAGTGGAAGAAAAAGTGCCCCCTTGTTGGAGTCAGTGGGAAGAATAGTGCCTCATATCAGTGGGAGGAATAAAGCCCTGAGCGCTGGATAAAGGCTGGCAAAGGACTGCATCTGGCCCTCGGGCCGCAGTTTGGAGACCCCTGGTCTATATATTAGCAGTAGTGGCCTGATTGGTAGAGATGGGTGAACGGAGCGAATCCTCCCAGTGGATTTTTTTTAGCATAGGTCACCGGGTGTCAGCAAAGTGTACCTGTCAGCATCCCGGTCACCAGATCCCCGATTGGTTCGTTCAAGCCCCGTCGGACAACCCGCCTCCGGGTCCTCCCCAAGAATATCCCCCAATTGCACGGCACCCAGCCCGGGACCTCCTCAAAAGAACTGTGAACCCAGTAGAGCACTGGATTCCCCTTTGACCTCCGGTTGAGGTCCAGCATAGCCTGTGAGTTCGGCCAGGTGGGCCACGCATGGCAGAACTGCCTGAGCACATGACACCTGTCCCAGATATATCCCTCCCCAGCATGCCCTGCGAGGGAAAAATCCTCCAATTGGCTGCTTGGGGAAAGCTTGCTCTGTCAGAACCCCCTCTGCCGTCAACTGCTGACCAGAGATGATACCACATCCCTAGAATGCAGACTGGCCCAGAGGCACTTCTGAAATAACAGGGGTCACCATCTGTACAATTGTGTGAATGGGAGCAAGGTAACTCTCCCATTCTTGCTAAATTTAGACTAGTGCCCGCACTGAAAGTAAAGGGGGCGCTACATGTCTTTTTTACTTTTTAACTGCAGTGATGGCAGCCGTCTATAGAGGGAGCTGCAGCGCCACCCCCTCTCGCAAATAACATACATTCATGCATTGTATTGCACGAATGTATGTTATTGGTTGCCAGCTGCCGCTGGTCTATTCAGATAACCGGACCTTGGGCGCCGATTACCTGAATAACAGCAGCTGGTTGGCTGAGCGGAAGTGCCTATTAGAGCCAGCGACTCTGATAGGCTTTCCGAGTACAGCCCTAGTCTCCCGGAAGGTCTATCCTCGGAATGTATGGGGGGTGCGTTCCTTGGATAAGACTGACGGCCGTTTCAGCCAATCAGGTTCCTGGATTCTGGTTATCGGGAAGCTGATTGGCTGAAGCGTCACCAAGGCGGGAGAAGACATCGGGGGACATGGAAGCAGAAAGGTAAGTGCATTTTACAGGGAACAGCAGCGACAATGGGCACAGAGGCTATAAAATTACTTAAAACCCCCAAACATTATATATTTTTTTTTTCTAACACTCTAGAGAATAAAATGGCAGTCATTGCAATACTTTTTGTTACACCGTATTTGCGCAGCGGTCTTACAAGCGCACTTTTTTTGGAAAAAATTCACTTTTTTAAATAAAAAAATAAGACAACAATAAATTTGGCCCAATTTTTTTACATATTGTGAAAGATAATGTTACGCCGAGTAAAATGATACCCAACATGTCACGCTTAAAAATTGCGCCCGCTCGTGGCATGGCGTCAAACTTTTACCCTTAAAAATCTCGATAGGCGATGTTTAAAAAATTCTACAGGTTGCATTTTTTGAGATACAGAGGAGGTCTAGGGCTAGAATTATTGCTCTCGCTCTAACGATCGCGGCGATACCTCACTTGTGTGGTTTGAACACCGTTTTCATATGCGGGCCTACTCGCGTATGCGTTCGCTTCTGCGCGCGAGCTCGTCGGGACGGGGCGATTTAAAAAATTTTTTTTTTTGTTTTCGTATTTATTTGTATTAATTTTACCAATTTTTAACACTAAAATAAAAAAAAATAAAAAAATTATCACTTTTATTCCTATTACAAGAAATGTAAACATCCCTTGTAATAGAAAAAAGCATGACAGGTCCTCTTAAATATGAGATCTGGGGTCAAAAAGACCTCAGATCTCATATTTAGGCTAAAATGCAAAAAAAAAAAAAAAATTTTTAAATGTCATTTTTCAAATGACATTTAAAAAAAAATGTCTCTTTAAGAGGCTGGGCGGAACTGACGTTTGACGTCACTTCCGCTCAGCAGAGCTACGGGGATGGACGAGGGAAATTTTTTCCCTCACTCGCATCCCCGCTGACCAGACGAGCGCACCCGATCGCCTCCGCCGCTACCGACGGCTCCGGTAAGCGGCGGAGAGCGCGGGAGCGCAGCGGGAGGGGGGGGCACGCTCGTCCGCTACCGATAACGGCGATCTCGCGGCGATTCCGCCGCGGAGACCGCCATTATCGTTTACCCGACCGCCCACAGAAGAGATGGATATCTCGGTTGTGGCAGCAGCTGCTGCCGTTACCGAGATATCCATCCTCAAAGTGCCGACGTATACCTGCGGTGGGCGGTCGGAAAGTGGTTAAAGGGCACAACACAGTGGCAACAATTAAAGGGCACAGCGGCGACAAAGGGCACAGTGGCATCAATTTTTTTTTTTTAAGTGTATTTTTGTGCGTGTACTCGAGAGAGGAGCTGGACTGCAGGAGTTGGGAGTAGGCAGACCTCCCCCAGAGGCAATCTGCCATCTTTCTCCATGCCCCCGGGTGGCAATGGCGGGTGTGAAGGGGTCCTCCCACACAGCCGGCCCTACCTGCTCCGCTTTGAAGCCCAACGGGGCAGAGGGACTCCCCTATGAGGGAGTGAGAGGATCTAGCCCGCCCAGCCAGTTAGTCCTTCGCCTCTTTTTTTTTTTTAGAGACCGCGTGGCCAAAGTGCGTGCATGTTAACCCAATTTCGAGTGCGTGTAAGTGTGGTGGTTTTTGTGGGAGGGGGGTGGGCGTACTAAGCGCAGGCTTACCTCGCATAGCACACCCACCGGGAGCCGGGCTGAGACCACCAAACTCAATTCACATGCAGCCGAGACCAGGATCTGAACCCTTAGCTGCAGAGGTGAACGGCTTTCAGCGCAGTGCCAATCGCGTTGAGCCACCGCAGCTCCCTTACCAGTGGCATCAATTAAATTGCACAGCACAGTGACAATAATGGGCACAGTGGCAACAATTAAAGGGCACAGCACAGTGACATGCACAGTGGCAACAATGGGCACAGTGGTGACAATTGGCACAGTGGCTGCGTTTGATGGCATGACACAGTGATGACAATTGATGGCAAAGTGGCTGCGTTTGATGGCATGGCACAGTGGTGACAATTGATGGCACAACGACTGCGTTTGATGGCATGGCACAGTGGTGACAATTGATGGCACAGTGGCTGCGTTTGATGGCATGGCACAGTGGTGACAATTGATGGCACAGTGACTGCATTTGATGGCATGGCACAGTGGTGACAATTGATGGCACAGTGACTGTGTTTGATGGCATAGCACAGTGGTGACTAAAAAAGAAAAAAGAATGGAGGGCGCACCGACCTAGTGTGATACTGTTACACAATTTTTATTAAAATGCTAAAATCAATGGTTATACTCACAAAATGAGTTAGAAACAAGCTTTAAAAGACAATCCAACAGCGCCAGCAGAACAGGACGGTTGCTTCAGTCTAAAAAGGTATCTGACCGATAATCAGGCTAGGCTTACGTTTCGGGGGCGTACCCCTTTCCTCAGAGCCCCGGTGGTCTGCACTGCTCCCTCACTATGCAGCTTGTCAGAATATATACACACACACATATACACAGAGAGGTGAAAAGAGCATGTGCTAGAGGGTCACAGGTCACATGCTCATGCTCTTTTCACCTCTCTGTGTATATGTGTGTGTGTATATATTCTGACAAGCTGCATAGTGAGGGAGCAGTGCAGACCACCGGGGCTCTGAGGAAAGGGGTACGCCCCCGAAACGTAAGCCTAGCCTGATTATCGGTCAGATACCTTTTTAGACTGAAGCAACCGTCCTGTTCTGCTGGCGCTGTTGGATTGTCTTTTAAAGCTTGTTTCTAACTCATTTTGTGAGTATAACCATTGATTTTAGCATTTTAATAAAAATTGTGTAACAGTATCACACTAGGTCGGTGCGCCCTCCATTCTTTTTTCTTTTTTAGTTCCTTTGAATTCCCACGATTCTAAGGAGGGCTGCAAGACTCTGGAAAGACACTGTACAATTGAATTGTATGTCCCCATAAGCAAGAAATACCGGAGCGCAGGAGATTTATATCGTTTTGCCATAGCACAGTGGTGACAATTGATGGCACAGTGGCTGCATTTAATAGTGAGGCTGCAATTTTTTTTTCATTTGCGCCCCCCTAAAAATTTTGAGCACCAGCCGCCACTGTTTGCCAGTTCAGGGGACTTCTCACCCCTCCCCACACATTTCTTGGGTACCCCCTTGACCTAATTTTGCACATCTGTGTTGATCTCCTATTGGACCCTCTTGTACTTTATTTCATCTCTGCAGTTGCTGAAGCTGCACAGGCAATATGTCTTCGGCTTCCTCCGCCACGTGCTTTTACTTCTTTTTGTAGCTTTCTCCCCAACCTCCCTTCACGCACTCTTCCTCCCTAGACTCTATCACTCCCCCACTCTCTTTCCTCCTCTTGTGCACCCTCCATGCTCCCCCTTTACTGGCGCCAGCCCTAATCTTATTATCTTTTCTCGGACTCCTGCACATTATATACAAAAAAAAATATATATAGTCATTAACTCTTTCCCTGCCATCTACCTGAAGAGACACCTGACACTCTCCCCAGCTCCTGACCTCTGTAATAGAACCCAGGTGGTAGTAAGTACCCTTTGAGCACAGCTAGCATTAGGTTACCACAATGCTCTTCTGGTGCCTTTATTATATCCTAGTATTCCAATGTATACACTTTTCCATGACTTTTTCTGTAGAAGACAGCAGCGTTCTCCCTTCACAGTCATGTCCGTCATATTCTCCCCCTATTTCTCGCTCCCCATCAGTATGTTTAATTACGCCCTCCTCCCTTGTTACTCAGTCTTCTTTCCAGACACATAATTGCACTAAGGGAATACTACAGATTTTGCACAGATGAGTTCTGCTTGTAAAGTAATTCCGGTTTGTGTGCAAAAAAATCTACCGTGCTAGGGAATTAAGATGACTGGGAGAGAGAGGGAGAGCGAGGGAAGAAGGGGGACCAAGAGAGAGATGAGAGAGAGGCACAGAAAAGATACCAATGTGGGAATAAAGCGAGAGTATCAGCAATGTGACAGCATATATAAGCATTAGAACTGGGGAATTTATGGGCGAGGGGGTGGACATTTGGGTATAGACTGATAAACATTTTCTCTTTATATTACCCTCTTCTCCAGTTTCCACTCCCTCCTCCCATCACATATTCTTTTCCATCAGATTACACATGTAATAAAAGCCTTTTTGAGTGTTGTGTGAAACACACCCAGATAGAAGGCAAACCACACCTTAACCCTTTGGCAGCTAAATGTTGCTGGCAAGATGCAGAGGGGCATATTTCATAAGCAGTGGATGTGAATTTCACTAAACAATTACTGGCGGTGGATCATTGTCATTTAAAACACTCATGTGTTGGAAGATTCACCTGCAGTGAATGTTTGGTGAATGTCAATCACATTTTAAAAATACCCCTAAGGCCCCTTTCACACTGGGGCATTTTTCAGGCGGTACAGCGCTAAAAATAGCGCTGCTATACCGCCTGAAAAAATCATGCCCTGTAGTCTTCAATGTGAAAGCCCAAAGGCTTTCACACTGAAGTGGTGCGCTAGCAGGACCATTCCAAAAGTCCTGCTAGCCGCATCCTTCCCATTGAAATCAGAGGCGCATTGCGGGCGGTATTAACCCCTTTTACGGCCGATAGCGGGGGTTAATACCGCACCGCTAGCGGCCCAATATCGCGGTAAATACGACAGTATAGCGGCGCTAAAAATCACGCTGCTATACCGCCTAGGTGAACAGGTCAGGAACGGTCTGTTTTTCAGGCGGACCCAATCATATCATCCATTGCCCTCTATAGGGCAGCGGATGTCAACAGACATGTGTCCACTTACACTCGCCAACATCTGTTCTGATCCTATCCACTAAAAACAGATGGATGGGGACAGGCCCGGACTGGGACAAAAAATAGGCCCGGGAATTTTAGACTGAGCAGCCCGGGGGGGGGGGGGAGCGCGACGGGGGTTAATGATGGGATGTTGGATGAGATAAAGAAATATAGATAGACAGAGAGAGAAAGAAAGAAAGATAGATACAAAGAAAGATAGATATAGATAGAAAGATAAAGATTGAAAGAAAGCAAGATGGATAGATAAAGAAAAACGATAGATAAAGATAGGAAGATAGATGAAGGATAAAGATAGAAAGAAAGAAGGGAAGGAAGGAAGATAGATAGTAGATATAGATAAATAGAAAGGAAGGAAGATAGATAAAAGAAAGAAAAAAAGGGAACAAAGATAGATAAAGAAAGAAAGATAGAATGAAAGAAGGGAATGAAGGAAGAGAGATAGCTAGAGATATATAGAAAGGAATGAAGATAAAGAAAGAAAGTAAGATAGAAAGAAAGAAAGAAAGAAGAGAAGGAAGATAGATAGATAGAAAGGAAGGAAAGATGGATAAAGAAAGAAAGAAAGATAGATAGATAAAGAAAGACGGGAAAGAAGGAAGATAGATAAAGAAATAAAGATAGATAAATATAGAAAGAAGGGAAGGAAGGAAGATAGATAGAAAGGAAGGAAGATATATAAAGAAAGGATAGATAACTATAGAAAGAAAGAAGAGAAGGAAGGAAGATAGATAAATAAAGATAGATACATATAGAAAGAAGGGAAGGAAGATAGATAGGAAGGAAGATATATAAAGAAAGATAGATACAGATAGAAAGAAAGAAAGAAGGGAAGGAAGGAAGGAAGATGGATAAAGAAAGAAAGAAATAAGGGAAGGAAGGAAGATAGAGAAAGAAAGATAGATAAAGATAGAAAGAAAGAAGAGAAGGACGGAAGATAGATAGATAGATAGAAAGGAAGGAAAACAGATAAAGATAGAAAGAAAGAAGATAGATAGATAAAGACAGATAGACAGTGGCGGTGCGTCTATAGAGGGCGCCGGAGCACCGCCCCTTCTGGCTCGGCTGCGACAATGGGCACAGTGGCATCAATGGGCACAGTGGCGACAATTAAAGGGCACAGTGGCGACAATTAAAGGGCACAGTGGCTGCATTTGATGGCATGGCACAGTGGCTGCGTTTGATGGCATGGCACAGTGGCTGCGTTTGATGGCATGGCACAGTGGTGACAATTGATGGCACAGTGGCTGTGTTTGATGACATGGCACAGTGGCTGTGTTTGATGGCACAGTGACTGCATTTGATGGCATGGCACAGTGGTAACAAATATTGATGGCACAGTGGCTGCGTTTGATGGCATGGCAGAGTGGTGACAATTGATGGCACAGTGGCTGCGTTTGATGGCATGGCACAGTGGTGACAATTGATGGCACAGTGGCTGCGTTTGATGGCATGGCACAGTGGTGACAATTGATGGCACAGTGGCTGTGTTTGATGGCATGGCACAGTGACTGCATTTGATGGCATGGTACAGTGGTGACAGCAGAACAGTGTCACTGTCCGGGAGAGTGGGTGGGGCAGACAGAGGAAGAGAGGAGGGGAGGAGTAGAAGCAGATCCTCTCCTCTAACTGGTCGTGTGGGCAGTAAGGGGATGGGAGAAGTGTCATAGCTGGCTTTGATACGCCCAGCTCATCTCTCTGTATCTGGCGCTGTGTTGGTGGTGTACTCCTCTGGGGAGACTTAACATGCCGTTTGCGTGCCGCGAACGGCCCGCGGGCCATCGTGGGCCACAACCGGCCCGCGGGCCACCGCGGGCACCGGGCATTTGCCCGATATGCCCTATGGCCAGTCCGGGCCTGGATTGGGATCTGTTTCCCCATCCGTCTGGCAGATTGGTTCAGAAGACAGGCTGTCCATTACATCCAACCACCCATAGAGGAAAGCAGGCTGTGTCCGTGTTCGCTCTGCATAAGTGGAGTGGACACAAACCTGTCTTCCACCTGCCCAGCGTGGATCAGAGGACAGATTCCCCCGCTGAGCAGATGTATTTGCCTGCGGAATCCACCCGTGTGAAAGAGCCAACATTCTGTTTTTTGTGTGCTTATCATAAGGGACTTGTGGACTAGAGTCTAGGGCAGTGGTCTCCAAATTGTGGCCCTGGGGCCAGATGTAGCCCTTTGTTTGCCTTTATCTGGCCCATGAGGCATTATTCCTGCCACTGATATCAACAATGCGGCATAATTCCTTCTACGGATAACAAAAAAAGGGCAATCCCCCCACTGGCGCCAAATTTTTCTCCCCCTAAAACCAAAGATCGGGCATTGTCCACTCCCACTGGACACAGTCCAGCCCCCCCTAAGGTGTGAAGGACAGTAAACTGGCCATTTCTTTAGAAAGTTTGGAGACCCCTGGTCTAGGGCAGCCTTTCTCAACCTTTTCAGCACAGAGGAGCCCTAGAAAAATCTTTCCAGTCTCAGGGAAGCCCTGCTAAAAATGACTATATCTACAAATCATGATACATTAGTATAATGGTAAGTAGCAAGGATGCACTCATGGGCGTCCGCTCCATAGGGCAACGGGGGTCGTTTGCCCCCCCCTAGGATCGTAGAAGACACTTGCATACCTGCCAACTGTCCCGTTTTTAACGTGACAGTTCCGTCAAATAGGACCCAGTCCCGGCTAACTTAGCCTGCCGGGACTTGTCCCGGCTAGTGGGGAAGGCATTTGAGCCCGTTTTCGGGCTGTCGTGTAAAGTCCGTTATATGGGCAGCAGTGCCCATAAAAATAATGGCCGCGTGTACGAGGAAGCCCTTCCCATCACACAGCACTCTGTATAGGGATCCGGAGGAAGCCTATTTTCACTTCTGAAGGCGTGGCTACGCGTCCTTTGTTTTGTGATTGGGTAAAATGTTTTAAGGGGGCGTGTGTTTAGGTGGCAGCCCCTGGCTGGGACAGGTCATGTCATGCTGTTTCCTGGGGGCTAATTGGGGAGTTGTGAGAGCCCAGGGGGAAGGAGAATCACCTGAGATCCGGGGATGATGATCAGTACAGGTACCTATCGCACTGACACTCCATACCAGCACACTGTAGAGCACAGCTGCAAACTTGGACTGGAGTGATGCACTCTGGACTGCCTGAGCCTCTGACCATCCCACCTCCTGCCCTTCCCGCCTCCCTGCCCTTCCCACTTCCTGCCCTGAGCCTCTGACCATCCCACCTCCTGCCCTGAGCCTCCCTGCCCTTCCCAGCTCCTGCCCTGAGCCTCCCTGCCCTTCCCAGCTCCTGCCCTGAGCCTCCCTGCCCTTCCCACCTCCTGCCCTGAGCCTCCCTGCCCTTCCCACCTCCTGCCCTGAACCTCCCTGCCCTTCACACCTCCTGCCCTGAGACTCTGACCATCCCAGCTCCTGCCCTGAGCCTCCCTGCCCTTCTCACCTCCTGCCCTGAGCGTCCCTGCCCTTCCCACCTCCTGCCTTGAGCCTCTGACCATCCCACCTCCTGCCCTGAGCCTCTGACCATCCCACCTCCTGCCCTGAGCCTCTGACCATCCCACCTCCTGCCCTGAGCCTCCCTGCCCTTCCCACCTCCTGCCCTGAGCCTCTGACCATCCCACCTCCTGCCCTGAGCCTCTGACCATCCCACCTCCTGCCCTGAGCCTCCCTGCCCTTCTCACCTCCTGCCCTGAGCGTCCCTGCCCTTCCCACCTCCTGCCTTGAGCCTCTGACCATTCCACCTCCTGCCCTGAGCCTCTGACCATCCCACCTCCTGCCCTGAGCCTCCCTGCCCTTCCCACCTCCTGCCCTGAGCCTCTGACCATCCCACCTCCTGCCCTGAGCCTCTGACCATCCCACCTCCTGCCCTGAACTTCCCTGCCCTTCCCACCTCCTGCCCTGAGACTCTGACCATCCCAGCTCCTGCCCTGAGCCTCCCTGCCCTTCTCACCTCCTGCCCTGAGCGTCCCTGCCCTTCCCACCTCCTGCCTTGAGCCTCTGACCATCCCACCTCCTGCCCTGAGCCTCTGACCATTCCACCCCTTGCCCTGAGCCTCTGACCATCCCACCTCCTGCCCTGAGCCTCCCTGCCCTTCCCACCTCCTGCCCTGAGCCTCTGACCATCCCACCTCCTGCCCTGAGCCTCCCTGCCCTTCCCACCTCCTGCCCTGAGCCTCTGACCATCCCACCTCCTGCCCTGAGCCTCTGACCATCCCACCTCCTGCCCTGAGCCTCTGACCATCCCACCTCCTGCCCTGAGCCTCTGACCATCCCATCTCCTGCCCTGAGCCTCTCTGCCCATCCCATCTCCTGCCCTGAGCCTCTCTGCCCTTCCCACCTCCTGCCCTGAGCCTCTGACCATCCCATCTCCTGCCCTGAGCCTCTGCCCATCCCATCTCCTGCCCTGAGCCTCTGCCCATCCCATCTCCTGCCCTGAGCCTCTGACCATCCCACCTCCTGCCCTGAGCCTCTGCCCATCCCATCTCCTGCCTGCAGGGGAGTGAATAAATTAATGTAAGGGGCACTGATATAAAGGTTTCCCCTATATTAGTAACTCCCCTTACCTTAGTGTATTCACTCTTTGGAAGGTGGTCTCTGGTCACCAGAGTGGCTACCACATCAGAGTTCCTGGCATTCCCCTTTACATCAGAGTCTGCAGGATTGCCCCTTAGAGTGAAAGGGTAATTCTGCAGGCCCTGATGTAAAGGGGAACTCTGATGTAAAGGGAATGCAGTAGACTCTGATGTAAGGGAAGGTTCTGGTGACCAGAGACCACCTTATATCAGAGTCCCCCCTTATATCATGATCTGCAGCGTTCCCCTTTTACGTAAGAGTTCCATTTCACTGTAAGGGGGATCCCTGCAGACTCTGATGTAAGGGGGGAAACCAGTGTAGTGATCTGACCTTCATGTCAATGGAGAAATGTTTTTTGACTTTTATTTAACGTAAACACATTGCTAATAGCACTAGCTATGTGTTTATAGTTCAAATATTGATACTTGCACTGTTTAGCAGTGAAAAGATTAGTAGGCGAAGATTATGCGGAGTGGGTGGAGCTTCGGGGAAGTGAGTGTAGTAATTAATTAAGAGCTGTGCTGCAAAGTGTCCCTGGAATTTTTTTTCAAATGTTGGCAACTATGCACGCGCAGGGTGCTGTGTAATGTAAAGGGGGCCAGAGGTGCAGGGTGCTGTGTAATGTAAAGGGGGCCAGAGGTGCAGGGTGCTGTGTAATGTAAAGGGGGCCAGAGGTGCAGGGTGCTGTGTAATGTAAAGGGGGCCAGAGGTGCAGGGTGCTGTGTAATGTAAAGGGGGCCAGGGAGGGGGTACACAGTAGTGACAAAGAGATATTAAAAGATGCAGGGGGGACAGTCGGGTGTTTTTACATTTTAACGTGGGGGGGGCACGTTTTTAACCCCCTGCTAGCGGTCAAAGAAAGGGTTAAATGCGACTGTGTATCACCGCTTCCGAAGCGCCCCCCCCCTGAAAAAATTTCAGCGGACGCCCATGGATGCACTTGTCGTCGTTAGGAAGATTTACCCCTTATAGATAGCTAAAAAGAGCAATTGTGTCAGTGGGAGCTTATCTGAGAGGCATAAAGTGCTCATTGCTCAAGGAACCCATAACAACCGCTAGAGGAACCCTAGTTGAGAAACCCTGGTCTAGGGCACAATGCTCAGTCTGATTATAGCCTGTCCTCTGTGGAACCAGCAGATACTCCTCATGCTTGGAGTGAGGGAAGAGACAAGCGCCAGCTAAGTGTAGCATAAAAACAACTTTAATATGGTTAAACATAATACACTCACAAGGACCTTTGTGTGAGTGTATTCCCTTTAACCTTGATATAGGTCTTTTTTTACGCTACACTTAGCTGGTGCTTGTCTCCTCCCTTCCTTTATGCCTTTCCAGAGTTGCTTCTTACTCTTATGACCCAGCTGCCGTGGAAGGAAGCGTCTCCCCAAATGGACTCTATTTCATTTTAATGTACTTTAATTTACTCTTTAATGAACTGCCTAACCAAATATTGCCCCCCAGTTATGCTAATCCTTTTTCTTTTTTTAGGTACTGCACACGATCGGACAATGAAGAAATTGGAAGGTAATGGCAACCCTACAAGGACTGCATTAGTAGTATGAGCACCACAATAGCAATGTTTCCTAAGGTGGGTTCCTTAAAGATGAATTCCAGGCATAGTATATTATTATAAAGTTGCATTGGTCCAGCTTGGACCACTGTAATTATGTATAAACCATACCTGACTGTTTCTGCTGGAAGCTGGAAATTACTGAAGTAGACACTGCCAAGCCAGTCATCCCCACTTATTTCCCGTTCCCATGCTGAGTGGCTGGTCTGATGAATTCTGAATACAGTTGGTCAGCCGCTGATATGACAAGGTGAAGAGACAGGGCGGTGATGTAACGCTTTCCACCTCTTACAATCAGAGAATATTTTGCGTTTTTTCAAACAATGTAAAGCATCCTCTGAATGGCATCTATGCTGAGTGGCCGTCCTCCTTTCTTTACAATGCATCAGGCCGACCGTTTGGCACGGGACCCAGAAGCATGTGGAGATCACTGGAGTAGCCGAGTCAGCTTCAGTGATTTCTGGCTTCCAAGGGCATCAGCTAGGTATGGTATATGCAGCCCTCAAAATTTCCACTCGCCTACTAGCATTTGGCGAGTGGATTTAAGCTGGGGGCGAGTGATGACAGGGCTGCATGACCAATCTCCCTCCAATCTGTGCCTACACTTAGAGTCCCGATGAGATTGGCGGCCGAAGATGAAAGGTGCATGCTCGGGAAAAGTAGTATGGTGAGCCGCACACAGGCAGAGCAGTACACAGGTGCTCTCCTTACAATTCTCATTAAGCCAAGGGACCTAACAGTATGACCTCTCTAAGCCTGCCCCCCTCCCCCCAACCAATGTAGCTGGAGAGCAGAAAGTAATGAGTGAGGTGGAGGACCTGCGAAAATTACCACTCCGGTGCAGCGCTCACTGAAATTTTCCCTGACATGAGAACGGCAGCCTTCCAGTTTGTGCAGTTTTCTTCTCCTTGTGCCCTATGTAAGTGTCCAACAGTTCAGCCTGAGCACTGTGAACAGACTGGTCTCAATGTGTGCTGTGCTATGGTGTCAATGGCTGTGCAGTTGTGTGGATCTCAGCACTGGATTGTACTCCCTACCGCTGTGCTGCAGCTCCTCTCCTCACTGGCAGCCTGAATAAAAGGGGGAAGTGGGGACATGCAAGCGTGGAGTCGCACACACAGGCTCCTGGTGACGAGATGAATAGGAGAGGGAGAAAGAGAGAGGATGGATGGATGGATGGGAGTTGCAGAGGAGACAGCAAGAGAATGGGGAAGAGACCCAGGTCTAGTGCTCTGTCCCTCTGGTCTGCCCCCAGTGCCCTGTCCCTCTGGTCTGCCCCCAGTGCCCTGTACCATTTTGTTAAAGTTGTTGTTGGTAATATTTAATTTTGTAACTTGATTCTGCATAAAACATTTAACAGTGTCATTCCATGAGATAATCTACGAGGGCATGTTTACGGGTGCAATTAGGCGCAGGGCAGTGTATGAATTAGGTGGGGCAACTGGTTAGGATGTGTCTAAGCAAATGCAATCTAAGGATTGGAGGGCAGCACCAAAAATGTTTGCATGCCAAACTGGATACTTACTGGTAAACCAAGCAACGGAACTAGTTTGGCAGGATTGTTCTGGGGACTGCAAGGAAGAATCACAATTCATGCATCACAGCTATTATCTCATTTTGATTTATGGAAAGCACAGAAAAAGGGTCAGGTCAGTTTTCCACACATAACCTTTGATAGTACCACCTGTTTTTAATACTCGCTATGATGACACATCATCAGTGTGCACAGAATTGGTGCAGCTTTTTAAGAGTGATATAATTTGAATGTGCCCTAAGCAACATGAACTTTACATGCAACCCTGTGTGGTGACTTGTCTTATTTTTCCTTAAACCTCTATTTAGTCTAGTGATGGTAAGCTGGGGGTTCAGGGCTCCTATGTGGCCCTCTAGGGCCTATTTGGTGACTCAAAGGACATTACATTATTGCTTCTTAGTTCTGGGATTTCTACAAGAATATATAATGAAAATGATACTGCATCTGTCCCCCACCGGCTCTAAGAATGAGAACTTAGCGATCAAACCCCCCCCCGTTTCGTTTTCAATCTGCAGCTCTGTGATTTTCTGTAAAATACAATGTAATATGGCTAACTGGAGGTGTTCTGTACACAGAATGTGTACAGAACGCCCCCCTAGAAACTTAATTTCCTGCTCATGTGATTGGCGCACTCATTTTCCTAGAAGTCTGCCCTGAGACACAAGTCAGATATCAGGCATCTCCTGCAGCAAAAATTACATTTTTGGTGACATACTCCCAATAGGAAATCGTGTTTAGAGGGATGCAGACCCTGCCAATTTCCTCATGGTTGCCCTGGATGTGAAGCAGCTGGTTGAGAATTAAAGGTGTTGTAAAGGTTTGTTTTTTATTTTCTAAATAGGTTTCTTTAACCACTTCTGTACCGTGGGTGTTTTTCAGATTTGGTGTTTACAAGACTAAAACATTTTTTTTTGCTCGAAAATTACTTAAAACCCACAAACATGGGGGGCGTGTCCTAGCTATGGAGGAGTGAAGACGTGTGTCTCCTCAGCTCCGCTCCACCGCAGCACCGCATCGCAGCTAAGGGGGAGAATCTTACCCCATCCAGCGCCCACGATGTCCCAGAGGAACCGCTCCACCTCCCAGCCGCCACGGACCGACCGAACCAGACAGGGACAGCTGGATTTCTTTGCAGGGAGCAGCACCCGCGGCCGCGAGGCCCCAAAGATGGCGCCGACCACGAAGGCCCAAAAAACTCCAAAGGCTGCTCAGGCCACCCGGTCACAGACGCTGGAGGAATCCCCTGCCTCATCCCCAAGATCGGTGAGTGACTCTCTGCCCCCGGCCTCCCCCGGCTCCCCAGTGCTGAGGGAAGGGGATCAGGCAACGCCAGACCCCCTAGAAGACATGGACATCAGGCACCATATTTGGTCCCTCCCCACCAAAGCTGACCTAGAGCGCTTTGCAGACAGGGTAGAGAAGGCCCTGAAAGAGGACATAGCCCAGCTTAAAACGGACACTGCACACCTGGGGGGGAGGATGGAGTCCCTAGAACACAGGTTTGAGGAGGCCCTCCCTGTTATTTCACAGCTCCAGGACAAGTGTGCTACACAGGACCTGCAGATTGAGGCCTTGCTTTGCCAGTTAGATGACATGGAGAACCGCAGCCGCAGGGCCAATATTAGGGTCCGCGGCCTACCTGAAGCTACAGGGGCAAGAGATATTATCCCTACACTAGAAGGAGTGTTTAAGGAAATACTGGGGCTACCGGCGACGGCCACTATTGAGATAGACCGAGCACACAGGGCCCTAAAACCCCCCTCCCAGGACGTGAACAACCCCAGAGATGTCATTTGTAAGTTACACAAGTACACTCTTAAAGACCGCATCATGCACAAGATGCGTGGGAAACCCTTTTTTGAGTTTGATGGTGCGCGTCTGGCCTTTTACCAGGACATTTCTAGACGCACTCTCATGCAGCGTAGAGCACTTCGCCCCCTGCTGACGGCTGTTCAAGATGCAGGCTTGACATACCGCTGGGGGTTCCCCTTCTACCTCCAAGTTACTAAAAACGGCAGGACTGTAACGCTTCGCACTAAGGATGACCTCCCGAACTTCCTGTCCTCCCTGGACCCAGTAGACTTCCCTGATTGGAGGGGTTCGCCTGACCTTCCCACACCACGGCTACCGCAGTCCCAACCGTGGCAATCATCCACTCGCAAAAATCGCAGACGAGATCGTGGACGCCGCACTGCTGAGCCCACGGAAGACCAGGCCCTATAGGAGGCTGACAACCCTGTAACTCTACGCTGATACCACTCACTATGTTGCTTCCCTGTTTGTGGAGCCCCGACTCTCCCGTGCCACTCTATTGAAGCTGCACTAGCCCTGACTCTCTCTCATGCAACCAGCCGCCTGATTTGACTGTTCTTCTTCTTCATCAATGAACACTGTGAGAGTCCGTCCCTACCCGCAGAACTGGCAGTGGCTGCTGGAGTTGACTTTCAATGCCTTAATGCCCACTAACTGGTCCCCCCCCGACTAGGGACACCTATGCTCTCCCTCTTCCATCGCACCACGTTAGGAGCGGTGGACGGGGCTGGGAGCCTTCCTACCTCTTCCCCATGCTGGCCCACGAACCCCCAGTAGGCCACCCTTTAGGGGTTGACGATCCCGGCCGGGATCGCGGGCTGAGGCTCAAGACCCCCCCCCATATAGGGGACGGGGCCTTGGGCGCGGCCCTTAGATGTTGTGTAAAGTATGTTGGCTTCGGCCTAGTTGTTTTACTTGAACTGTATTGCCTAATTGTCTCATGTGTCTTTTTCTCTCCCCCTCTCCGTTTCCTTCTTCTTTTTCTGCCCTCGCCCTTCTTCTCAATCTCCGTCCAGGTGAGCCTTATTGTCTGGTCACCCACGCCGAGCACGCCACTGATCCGCAGATCCCGTTCATCTCCAGTCTCCCTATGGCCACGCTTCAGGTAAGCACATACAATGTCAGGGGGCTTTGCTCCCCCCACAAGCGCAGTAAATTGTGGTGGGAGCTAAAGCGGCTAAAAACACAGGTGCTTTTCCTCCAAGAAACCCATTTCACGCCCCAGTCCCTCCCTAAACTGCCCACCCACCTCTTTAACCAGTGGTTTCTCAGCAACTCCCCGACACCTAAATCTAGGGGGACGGCAATCGCCATACACAAATCCTGCCCTTTCCAACCCTCCAGCCATGAGATAGACCCCCGAGGTAGGTATGTGTTCCTTAAAGGTAGTATTGCTGGCCAGACGTATACATTCGCAACGATCTACGCCCCGAACACAGACCAGCTCACTTTCATTGACTCCACCCTAGACCGACTGACGGACTTTAGAGAAGGCCTCCTGATTCTGGGAGGTGACTTTAATGTCAGCCCTGACCCTTTACTCGACACTTCCCATGCTAGATCCCCGCACTCATATGCTTTCCTCAAACACTTCCGCAAAACGTTTCAGTCCCACCTCCTCGTAGACTGCTGGAGGACGCTACACCCCACAGATCGTGATTTTAGCTACTACTCCAAGGTACACAATGTCTACACCCGTATAGACCACCTGTATGTGGACCTCGCAACCCTAGACCTCCTCCGGACTGCAACCATTGGCAACATTTCCATTTCGGATCACGCCCCGGTCACGATTGCTCTCGACCTACCGTCGGGCACGCATAGGGCCTGGACGTGGAGGTTGAACGACAATCTATTAGATGACCCAGCGGTGGTGAAGGAGGTGTCGGACACGTTGTCTCATTATTTTGCCGAAAACTCAGTTGGGGGCATGGAGGACGGCCTGATTTGGGAGGCCCATAAGGCGGTGGTTCGAGGGGAACTGATATCCCAAGGTGCTAGGCTTAAGCGTGAACGCAGGGCAGACTTTCTTAGGGTGCACACCGCCCTGGGGAAGGCTGAGCTGCGACACAAGGTGACCGGGACCCCTGAGGCACTAAAGGAACTAACAGAGTTGCGAGAGCTGTTCTTACGCTTGTTAGACCGCCAGGCCCGTAAGCAATTCCGTTATATGTCCCACAAGTTCTATGAACATGGAAACAAATGCGGGAAGATGCTTGCACGCGCCCTCCGCAAACAGCACGCCCTTTCACACATTCATAAACTGCGTTCCCCCTCGGGAGACCCGATGGTCCACTCCTCTAAGATAGCTGCAGGGTTTAGAGACTACTATGCCGACCTCTATAATCTGAATCCTGACCTCCCTCCTACTGCGCAAGAGGATAGACAGAGGGCGATCCGTGACTACCTTGAGGCAGCTGGCCTACCCCCCCTCACAACTGACCAATCCCTGGAGATGGAGTCACCGATCACTGCCACTGAGCTCAGGGACACTGTTGAGGCCTTGCCTAACGGGAAGAGCCCTGGCCCCGACGGGTTTACTAAGGCATATTACAAGACTTTCCTCTCCCTTTTGGCGACCCCCATGTGCAAATATTTTAACTCTCTTGCGACCGGCGGGAAACTCCACCCAGAAGCCTTGTTAGCTCACATCACTGTGATCCCTAAAGAGGGAAAGGATCCCACGGTTCCCCAGAGCTATCGCCCCATTTCCCTTCTCAACTTGGACGTGAAGCTATTGGCAAAAATCTTAGCAAATAGACTCAAACACTTACTGCCCTCGATTGTGCACCCAGACCAGACGGGATTCATAGTGGGAAGGGAAGCCAGGGATAATTCCCTTAGAGCCGTCCAACTCATTCACTGGGCCCGCACTAGCCCGAACCCCCCATCTTACATTATCCTCTCAACAGACGCTGAAAAGGCCTTCGATCGCGTAGACTGGCCATATATGACGGAGGTACTGCGATCGATCGGCTTAGGCCCGAGAATGCTGGCGTCAATCCTGGCCCTATATTCTTCTCCCTGCGCTCAGGTCAAAGTAAACGGAACCCTCTCCCCTAGGTTCCCCATCCGGAATGGCACGCGACAGGGCTGCCCCCTGTCGCCCCTCCTGTTCGCCCTAGTTCTAGAGCCCCTGCTCCGAACTGTGCGAGACAACCCGGATATCACAGGCTTGAGGGTTGGAGATACAGAACACAAACTCTCGTCGTATGCCGATGATGTCCTCTTCCACCTCTCACAACCATTGATATCGCTGCCCAACCTGATGAAAGAGCTTAGACTCTTCGGATCCCTGTCCAACTTTAAAATTAATTTAACGAAATCGGAGATTCTTCCCATTTGCCTCCCCGCCCGTGTGGCCGCTGGTCTCCAGGCCTCCTTCCCCTTTACCTGGTCCAAGTCGTCCCTACGTTATCTAGGAATACAACTCACTGACAGGTTCGACGCCCTTTACACTGCGAATTACACCCCATTACTAACCACAGTTAAAAACGACCTTTTGCACTGGACTCGTTCAGCTTTCACATGGCTCGGTCGGGTGAACATCATAAAAATGACTGTCCTCCCACGCATACTATTCTACCTACAAATGCTCCCGATACCCCTGCCCAGGTTATTTTTTGACCGTCTCTCCAGCATGATGTCCGCTTTCATCTGGAATGGGCGTAAACCTAGAATCGCCCTGAGGGTGCTACGCCGCCCGAAGAGTAGAGGGGGCTTAGGGGTCCCAGACATCAAACAATACTACCGCGCAATAGCTTTACAGAGGATTCTCAACTGGCGTTTCCATACACACTCAAAACTCTGGGTGCCCTTGGAGAAGAGCCTAGCGGGTAGGAACCTGTCCTATGCACCTTGGCTGTCGCGGGAACACAGGGGGCTGTCTGATACGACTTCCCCTCTGACATCCCATGTGCTGTCGGTTTGGGACAAAGCCAATGCTGAACTCAACTTGGCCCCCCCTGTGTCTCCGCTGGCCCCCCTGGGTGGTTTCCTCTGGTTCCCCCCGGGGGAGAAAATGACGTTTTTCGAGTCCTGGGTTGATGATGCTAACGCTAGTTGTGGAAAACTCATGAAAAATGGTAGACTCTTAAATTATGAAGCTCTTCCAGTAGGTCGACAGGGCTCACGCATGAACTTCTGGAAATATAGGCAAATACACCACTTCTTTGGGAAGCATGGCCGTATGATTAGAGACCCCTCGTCCCTTACCCCGTTCGAAAGCCTGTTCACCGACGATACCCCTACCCCCCACCTAGTGTCGGAACTCTACCGACTCCTTGGCTTAGCGTTGCCCCAACCTAAACCCGCTTATGTCAGACGGTGGGAAACTGACTTGGGGACGAGTTTTACTGACACACAACTGGCTCACCTGTACCACCTAACTCACTCGTCCTCTATCGATTCCAGGACGCGGGAAACTAATTTCAAAATTTTATCCCGTTGGTATAGGGTTCCTGCAGACCTGGCCCAAATCTATCCCTCTGTGTCCGCGCTGTGCTGGCGCGGCTGCGGACACAGGGGAACACTTGTACACATTTGGTGGGACTGTCCCCTAATTAAACCCTTCTGGGAGGACATAGGACGCCAAATTAAGATAGTGACTGGGCTTGAGGTCCCTCTCTCCCCGCTGCATTTCCTGCTGCATGTACCCCGGATCCCCCTCCGACACTATAAGAAAAATGTGCTGCCTCACCTGCTTAACGCAGCCAGGCGCTTACTCCCGCTCCACTGGAAAACAGCCAGAATTCCTACTCGGGAGGAGTGGATCAGCGGGGTGAATGCGGTTAGGGAAGCGGAGGACTGGAGGGCGACCTGCCACGACACTAGAGACCAGTTCCATAGCACTTGGATGCCCTGGACGGACTATGCCTCAGACTCTTCCTTTGTCCCGTCCAGTTTAGACATAGCCTTACTGGAGCTGTCAGACCCATCCCTTAGGACCCGCAGGCTAAGGGACACCTAGAAGATAACATTATTTCCCTGTTGCTGGCTATATGTATGGATCTAAACCCATGATTGACCTGGACTCGGCCTGCAATGATAGGCGTGGTGAACCGCTCAACTCCCTATTGGATCACAGGTACACCTGGACTCTCTCTGTCTACCTATCACCTCTTCCTTCTCTTTCTACCCTTCATCTTTGATCTTCTCTCCCTCTCTTCCCCCCCCAATCCCATGTCTTATGTTACATTGTTACTACAGAAGCAGACCGGTGGCTCTAACGAGTGACTGGGGGTCGACATGGCAATGCAGAACCTCAGGGCGCACGAACCTGTCCCCAGCCCAGGCGGGGACACCGGTGGTTTTGTGTGAAGGCCCTGACTGCTGCAACTGGGGCCCTGGGTTCACGGACGGGAGCGGGAGTCGGTTTGCTGGAGGCCACGGTGCCCCCCCTCCTGCCTCGCCCGTGGACGGTGGACCCCCCATGACTCAAGGCCTCTGGGGACGGTCTCTTGACCCGTCTCCAGACGGCGAGGCTGTCGGCAGACGGCCCTAAATGCTATATGTGTTGCCTGTGGCCTCACGACTGATACCCTTAGCATCGCCCACTAAGACCTGCTATTCCCGAGCTGAGGGCCCCTGGTTGGGGGCTGGATGCTCGCTGATAATGCATTGTTTGTTTGTTTGTGTTTTTATACGTTCAACAGTTCCCTTTGGGGTCCGGATGCTTATGTGACCCTGCGTGGTCTAAGTTGGCCTTGCCTACATCACTGCTGTTGAACATGTCTTATATGTGTTGTGTGTTGAAATAGCAATAAACTTGATTATACAAAAAAAACCACAAACATTATATATATATATTTTTTTTTCTAACACCCTAGAGAATAAAATGGCAGTCATTGCAATACTTTTTGTCACACCATATTTGCGCAGCGGTCCTACAAGCGCACTTTTTTTGGAAAAAATTAACTTTTTTGAATAAAAAAACAAGACAGCAATAAATTTGTCCCAAATTTTTTATATATTGTGAAAGATAATGTTACGTCGAGTAAAATGATACCCAACATGTCACGCTTACAAATTGCGCCCGCTCGTGGCATGGCGTCAAACTCTTACCCTTAAAAATCTTGATAGGCGACTTTTAAAAAATTCTATAGGTTGCATTTTTGGAGTTGCAGAGGAGGTCTAGGGCTATAATTATTGCTCTCGCTCTAACGATCGCGGCGATACCTCACTTGTGTGCTTTGAACACTGTTTTCATATGCGGGCACTACTCACGTATGCGTTCGCTTCTGCGCACGAGCTCGTCGGGACGGGGCGCTTTAAAAAAGGTTTTTTTTTTCTTATTTATTTTTATTTATTTTATTATTTTTTACACTGGAAAAAAAAAAATGATCACTTTTATTCCTATTACAAGGAATGTAAACATCCCTTGTAATAGAAAAAAGCATGACAGGTCCTCTTAAATATGAGATCTGGGGTCAAAAAGACCTCAGATCTCATATTTAGACTAAAATGCAAAAAAAAAAAAAAAAAGAAAATTTGAAACTGTCATTTTTTCAAAATACAAAAAAAAAAAATGTTTCTTTAAGACGCTGGGCGGGACTGACGTTTTGACGTCACTTCCGCCCAGCAGAGCTATGGAGACGGATGAGGGACATATTTCCCTCACTCGCATCCCCACACAGCAGACGAACGGACCCGATCGCCTCCGCCGCTACCGACGACTCCGGTAAGCGGCGGTGGGAGTGGCGGGAGGGGGAGGGCCCTCTCCCGCCGCCGATAACGGCGATTTTGCGGCAAATCCGCCGCGGAGACCACCGTTATGTTTTACAGGACCGCTCACACTAAAGATGGATATCTCGGTTGTGGCAGCAGCTGCTGCCGTTACCGAGATATCCATCTTTAAAATGCCGCCGTATAAACTCGTAAGGCGGTTGGGAAGTGGTTAAGGCAGTGCATTGTTGGTTCACTTACCTTTTCTTTCAATTTCCCTTCTGATTTTTTTTTTCCTTGTCTGAATTTCTCACCTCTTGTTCTCCTCAGTAAGCTTGCCCCTATCATCAGAGCCGTTCTGGCTGGGGGTTAGTCAGCCAGAACAGCTTACTGAGGAGGAACAGGAAGTGAGAAATTCAGACAAAGAAAAAAGACATTTAGAAAGGAAATCGAAGGAAAAGGTAAGTGAACCAACAATGCACTAGCTTAAAGGAACCTATTTAGAAAATAAATAACAAACCTTTACAACCCCTTTATGAAATCACTCCCAGTAGATTCACTTACCACATGGACACAGAAAATACACAGGGATTTCTTCAGAATAGTGTGCTAGATGTATATAGGTTTAGTTGTTAGGTAGGAAAATTTGGCATGGCTGAGAGCCAGGCCTGGGTTGAATCTGGGTCAGGGTTAAGTGACTCAGGGGGGCTGTATGACTCAACAAGCAGCATCTCTAGTGCTTTCCCCTGCTTTTTTATAACCTTGGAGAAGCTTCCAGAAGTAGTGGGCAAAAATGAGGAGGATCTATTTGGCATATTTATGAGGTCCTAACCAATCCCTGGCAGAAACAATGTAGGAGACAGGGTGGTTACAACATAGAAAAATAGCTCTCTAGAGTTATATTAGAAGAAATACACTTCAGGCAGAGACCAGCCTAACTGTTTGCAAAGACAGTTTTTTAGTTACTTTCTGTTTATTTTGTTGTGAACCAGACATTGGGAATAGGGAACCCACACATGTTAGATACAGTACAATTATTGATCTAAAGAGACCGTGCTGCCAGGGCATTAATTTCAACAAAATTTGCCCATGAGATTATATGTGCATTTAAAGCAGGTTTTCACCCATTTAGGGCCGGTGTTTTGCCGAGAAAAGTCCCCGCCGGATAATAAAAAGACGGGGGACGTTGTGCAGTACGGACCACAACAGAGCCACCGAAAATCGCAGAAGATGAACAGCTTTGAATCAGCTGTACACGGCGCCTGTGCTCCGACTTCCAGAGCACAAGTCGCATTACATGTCAAAATAAATGGTTCCCTATGAGAGCCGTCTTAACTGGTCCGACTCTAAAAATGCTCCCTGTACTACTTTGGTCCGGCTTGGGCACGAATTTCAGCCCATTGAGTTAAATTTAAGTCCTATCCAAATTGGGTCATCATCTTAACTGATCTGACTTGTGGCATGAAACTTTTGCTCTAAAGATCTTGAAGGGGAACCCATCAGATCACATGGGTGTGAACATGCTGCCCTCAGCCTCAATCCTCTGATAAAAACACTAGTTGGAGACTGAAAAGTCCAACATCATCTATATAAAACAGGTGGGAAGGTGAGCAAGCCACGTCATACACAGGTAAGCATAAATGACACTCCAGGTTCTGCAATGAAATCAGCAGTCAAGCACCGAGTCAAGGATAAAGAGGGCAAATTTCAGTAACAACCCCAATCAAAACCGATATAAGTATACGGAAGCAAAGGCATAAGGAATAGCTGTGGGTGTTTTAGCAAGGACCCATAGAGTATGCCCGTTTTTTTATGGAGTATAAGTGAATGTTTAAGACCCTTAGTATCTACTGACAGGGATCAGAGAAACATAGTTTTCAAAGTTTTACTTTTAACAGATATTAAAATTAAGAGGTTCACTATTTTGGTAGAATGCAAGGGAGACTATGGGAAAAGCAAAATTGAGGTGGTTTTTAAAAATTAGCTTTAGGTAGCATAGGGAAGACACATGACATGAGTTATAAAGGTGCTGCTGCCCCTGATAAATTGCAATATGGGATACTGTCGCAGCAGAGTACACAAATTTAAAGACGTTAAAATGAGTTTTTTATTGAAAGATATATAGACTAGACAAAAGACAAGACATAAACGTGTAAAAATATGAGCTCTGGTCAGGGGATATAACACAATTCAAATTTTTACAAACATATATATACATACAAAGTTGCACAGCATTGTATTAAAATGTCTGGTGTGCAAAGTTCCCAACATGTTTCGACCTGCGTGGTCATAGTCTTCCTCGGGGATTGATTTGCTGTCAAAAAATATATACTGTATATATGTTGTTTACACTTATCAATATAATTTCATAACATATACAAGAAACAATTTTCATTATGTTGTCAACGCAATAAAGTTTACATGGAATGTATTTACCAATGAAGGGTCTATAGATAGGCAGTCCCCTGCCAGACTTCCTCTAAAATCGATCAGATGATCCCGTGTGTTAGTACCATTCGCACTATATAACAGCCGTCAAGGGAATGTAATAGGTGGAGGGCAGGGACCTGTAGTAAAGCCCCAACAGGTATCATCTAATTATGTCTATATTATATTTTGTTTCAAATTTATTCTAAAGAAAATAAATCTGTATTTTTGTGTAGTGTGCTAAAAATTTACCATATTCAAATTTAAAAAAATATATATCGTTCATCATAATGATGTGTGTATGGTGGTGATGTGAATGAGTGAAGATAAAAGAGAAATTGTGGAGGGATGCAAGTGATAAATGCTAAAATACATTTTTTTAAATAAGTAAAATATATGTATAATAACTAAATGCATTATGAGCTGAATTAAAAAATATAATGGTACTTCATCGCCTGAAATGGGTTGAGAAATTCTGTTAGGGCACAAACAAACCAAAAAACAAGCATATTCCGTGATGGGGCAGTGTGCCAATAAATGTGAAATTAGCTTAATGGGGCCCCTGTTTTTGTGCCGCATTGCCCAATGTTTGCCTTTTTTATATGACTTTTTTAAAAGTAAGGGCAAAAGGCAGTGACATTTTTTTTTAAAACACAAATTACACAAATTATGTCAAATATACACAAAAATAGAAATACAACACAGAAAACTACATGGACAAAACTTAGCCACTCTAACTGCACCCATAAATACACACTCCAAATATAGAAAAGAAAAAATATATATATGTGTGACAGAACCCACTGTCACTGTGTGTTTTGGAAGGTACTGGGGGCGGGCCTCCTACCGACAGACATTGGGCCAGAAATGATACTGGAGACTCGGGACATGCTGGCATTGAGATAAAGTAATGTAATGTAATGTTACAGCCCTTCTCCCCCCTCTTGTTTCTGTGTCTAATTGTGTTGATTCATGTCACATAGACAATGGCCTGGGCTGCAGACATCTCTCCGCAAGGGGTGTGTATTGCATGGCTGCCTGCTTACCATAATCTCATTAGGTGTATCTGTAGACTGTTTCAATGTACAAATGTTCAGTTCCCATTGGTTGTTCCTTGTCACTCACCCCCTCTTAGACAAGGCTAAGGGGAGTGTCCCTAACTGTGTGTAAAACTGTATGTTTTGGAATTTAATAAACAGTTTAAGCTCTGGATGTTTATCCCTCAACACCTGTGTGGATTGTCTCGTGATTGAGGGGTTAAGGGCTGGTTATGGTGAATCTGCAGGCTGCGGGTGCGTTTGGCCACCTGGGGTACCTGAGATCCGTCACAATATGCATGTGACACACATTTTCATGTGCAAATAACCTGATCTGTCAGCTAGTACTGCTGGATTAATTTACCTTAAAGCGGATCTCCCATGCAATTACGTTTTTTTTTTTTTTTAGTCTAGTTACATAGCTAATTGCAGGGCTTAAATAAACTTACTTCTCCCCGCTCTAACGTCCGCTCCGCTCTCTTTGTGTGCCAAAGAAAAACATATTCATTCCGTTGCCCTTTGTAGTGTGGGCATTACATACGGGCAGGGACTTCCTGGTTGCGGTGATGCTGTGTTCCCAGCATCCACCGCTCAATCTCGCGCATGCACACACGCAGCGCGGACCAGCGGCGTCAGCGTCTGTGCTGCCATAGCAATGGTCCCCAAAATCACGCGATGTTTTGTCTAGGCCAAAATATGATTACACGGGAGCTATGACAGAAGCTCCCAGAAGACACTGCGCGGGACAGGAAATGAGAATAACCCGAGGAAAACCCGAAGGCTCCAGACCGGAAGGCAAATGAAGAACGCAGGTACTGTACATATTTATTAAACATAAATATCCATTTTGGCAATGTTTTTTAGCATTACTATTATTACAATTGACTTAAAAATCGGGTGGAGCTCCGCTTTAAGCTCTACGAAGTGTTGTCCTCCTTACTTCCATGTTAGCACTTATTTTGTAAATTTTGGTGAATCTCCCAGACTTGTGTTGTAGATGTGTCCTTGTTTGTGTGTGAAGTCATCTTTATGCCCAACCTTACCCAACATTTGGGCTAATCAATTTGTGTGTTGGGTATATCTGGATATAAGGAAGTGGGATGCATATATCACACATTTTTGGGTTGAATTGTTGTTTTAACCACTTCAGCCCCAGAAGAATTTACCCCCTTCCTGACCAGAGCACTTTTTGCTATTCGGCACTGCGTCATTTTAACTGACAATTGCGATGTCGTGTGACATTGTACCCAAACAAAATTGACATCCTTTTTTCCTACAAATAGAGCTTTCTTTTGGTGGTATTTGATCACCTCTGCGGTTTTTATTTTTTGAGTGCCAATTTTAAAAAACAAGCAATATTTTTAACTTTTTGCTATAATAAATATCCCCAAAAAAACATATATATTTTTGTTTTTCCTCAGTTTAGGCCGATATGTATTCTTTTACATATTTTTGGTTAAAAAAACAAAACGCAATAAGCATTTATTGATTGGTTTGCACAAAAGTTATAGGGTCTACAAAATAGTGGATAGTTTTATGGCATTTTTATTATTATTTTTTAAACTAGTAATGGCGAGGATCTGCTACTTTTATTGTTACTTATGGCGGACACTTTTGACACATTTTGGGACCATTGTCATTTAAACAGCGATCAGTGCTATAAAAATGCATTGATTACTGTGTAAATGACACTGGCAGGGAAGGGATTAACCACTAGGGGGAGAGGAAGAGTTTAAGTGTGTCCTAGGGAGTGATTCTAACTGTGAGGGGGCAGGGCTACAAGTGACAGAACAGTGATCACTGCTCCTGTCCTGTCACTAGGCAGAACAAGGAAATGCCTTGTTTACATAGGCATCTTGCCGTTCTGTGACACGATCGCGGGACACTGGCGGACATCGAGTCCGTGGCTCCAGCAGGCATGGTCACAGAGCCTTTCTGCCGACGTATATGTTCGTTAGGTAGTCTGCAAGTGTTTTAATAGCCATGGATGGCCTTGACCACTCTAGCAAGTATAATAAAGGGTATTTTTGCTTTTCTTGTTGCAATTCTATGAAAACTGCTGAAGGGCTGTTTTCTCTGATCTGACTATAGTAAAATGAAAAGTAGTAGAGGTTTGGGGTTCTTTGAGTGTTGATAGAAGCATTGTCTTTTTTGTCTAGTATAACAAAAATTCTCTTTAGGCAGCTCTTCAAAGAACAAGTAACATAAAGTGGTGCTTATCCCAAACACAGCTTAAAAGTTAATGGAAAGAATGCCAAAAAGAAACGTTTGTGAAGTTCAGAATACATTTTATTCAGAAGCTGTATACAATAACACAGCCAACCAGAGCTGTATCCTGGCCTAGGCCAACAATGCCCAGGCCTAGGGCAGCACTTTGCAGGGGGGCAGCACGAAAAGAGTCCCCCGCCGGCTTGCGCTACACTGTTAGGAAAATTAGTCTAGCGCCCCCTTAAAGCCCCCTGTCTCACTGTGAAGATTTCCCTTCACTTCCTGCTCTATGGGCAACCAGGAAGTAAGAGGAAATCTAAGTAAATTAAGGGAATCCATTGCCCCCCCCCAGGCCCTCAGAACTAGTGTCCTTACTCGAAAATTTCAGGGCGGGTCTTAAACAACACAGGGTGTGGCCGTAACAGGAAGGGGTGGGTCATATTTAAATTAGGGGGTGCACAAGTTTAGTCAGGCCTAGGGCAGCACAAAACCTAAATACACCTCTGCAGCCAACACGTTTCAGGGATTCGAAATCTCCTTCTTCGTCAGGGTTTAGGTAATATAAGATGTATATTCTGCTCAATAAAGCTAGAATAACCCTTTGAAACATTGCAATAAAAGAAAAAACCTTCTCCAGTCTCTGAGCATTACAGCCTGCTTACAATAACCAGCAACTGGAGGAAACTTACATTTTTAAGCTAAAGTAAAATTAGACGAATTTCTTCATTTTGCACGTTGTTTGTGCAAACTACACTGCTCTATTGAGTAAATTCAAAATGATTCCATCCAGGTTTCATTTATACAAAAAAACATGTTCATGCTTAAGGAGAGACTCTCTATTACAGACTATATTTGCAGCACAGTGTCTGGTGATATCTGGAGATTTTAATCTGATTTTTAGCTGGTAAGCTTAGTTATTTCAGTAGGCCTCATACATCAAAATGACTTTTACTGTCCTTAGAGACCAATCATTTGATTTTCTAGCCTGAACTGGATAAATGACAGCTGAATTCTGATTTTTCTGTTTCTGGAAAATAATGGCTATTTACTTTTTGGATAAAGGAGGCTCAGTCGGGTTGACTTATGTTAAATATTTTTTTTGCAATAAGTCCATATAAACTGTCTACAAGTCTTCCTGTTTGACTTTTGGGGGTCACTACACTGATTTTCCTTCAAAAGGGAATTGGAATCCAACCAAAAATACGCTCACCTTTAGCGGTAATAGATTTGCTATGTAGTAAAAGGGGGAGAAGGGAAGGGAACAGTATCCTCACATGTAGTGAGTATGTGGATACTGGATGGTGTAGTGGGTGCCACGTCGTATTGAGTATGAGAGAAAAATTAACTAGGGGCAAGTTATTGGACTTTTCAGGCACTATATGTTGTAAAGGATGTAGTCGTACAGAGAAAATTTCTCTAAAAAATTGATTTTATTAGACACAAGGGTGCAATTTAACATAAAAAATTGGAAGTTCCATAGGAACTATCTGGCAAACTAATTACACATTGCAGGGTACCTCCAGAGTAATACAGGAAAATTGTATACTAATAATTAAATTAAATAGTACAGAAATTGTTTGAATTAAAGAAGTCAATTAAAATAATTAATAAAAAATAATGTTGATAGTATAAGTGTCCTGTATAGACGGAGGAGGTTCAGACATGAAAAAGTCTGCGAGATGGATCTTGCGATGTGGTGACTCGACCGGTTTCGCGCATCTTACAGCGCTTCTTCACGGAGTCTTTTGAATAGTTTGTGGTGACTCGACTCGTGGTGACTCGACCGGTTTCGCGCATCTTACAGCGCTTCTTCACGGAGTCTTTTGAATAGTTTGAGAGAATATTAAAACGTCTGTGTAGTCCATGATGGGTATAGAGCTCAAAAGAATAGGTTTCTTATAATGAAGCTCAAATAGGGGTCCGGACTGCTGGACAAACTAAGTAAGTAACCCTTGAGGGTAAAGGATCTAGGATGGAGTACTGCGCTGCCAACACAGGGAGGCTAAACTGAGCGTCCTTGAGAAAGGTGTATTTGTGCTTGTGCTAGCAATGAAGCTATTTGGGCTGGTAGCTCAAAATAAAGATGGTCAATCCAGATGGCGTGGATGGCAGCATTAAGGATCCCTCAGTCTCCCAGGAGACTGCAGCCAGTTTGTCAAAGAAGTGCTCCAGCATGAACACCTGCAGCACCTCTTCCCTGGATTCTGCTTGACATCCATCGACCCAGTGGAATGCAGTGCGGTACAGGCAGCATGCCCACTCATATATGAGTCTCCAGTCTGCTTGCTCGTCTCTCGGAACCGCTTCCGGTATGCCTCTGGTGTGACGACATACCTGGCCAAAAGTGCTTCTTTTACCAGTCCATAGTTCATAATATCCTCATCTGGGATGGCCCTGAACGCTTCACTGGCCCAAAAGGGTAACCCATTCCTCTCTGAGCACCCGGTGTAGGGCACATTGCCGTTCAAAATCACCAAGGTACCCATCAATCTCCCCTTCAGTTTCAATGAAATTCTTAAAAGCAGTAAAATGTATCTTTCTCCTTTCAGTTGGTGCTGCTGTGACTTCTGCTGCTGCAGTACCTCTTTTCTGTAGCCAATTTGCGTCCACAGCAGCTATAACTTGGTCTATGATCTCCGGTGGAGGATTAGGACCATAATGTGCCAGTCTTAGTTTAACAGCCCAATCAAAACTTGCCTCCTTGGGTGTCTTGTCTGTTACGCTGGGCCTTTCCGTTATGTTGGGTCTTTCAGCTCCATCCATTTCAAATCGTTCTGTGATATTGTCCTTCTTCTTATGGGTGTTGGCCACTCTGCCCCGGTTCTCCAGTAAGTCCTTGAGGAAAGAGAGCTTTAGCCGTTCCTACTGTGCCTCCATTGTCCCGTGTCCTCTTGCAGCTGTTCTTCTGGCAGTGGGAATCATACCACTGCTTGCCAACAATTGTAATAGAACCCTAAATGGGACAGGGGTAAAGCCGTTTAAGATATTCCATTCCCGAACCCAAGACAGCTATCAACACTCACAGGCAGGCAAACGAACCCCAATAACGAGACACACAGCTCTGTTTGAGGTTCCACACGAATAGACCCTTTATTGGGAAAATCAGGCTCTTATACAGTTAGGATACTGCAGTCCAAATGAACAATGACCCAACTCCACCCACATCATCGCAATGGTTCCTAACGAGCTCCAATACACATCTTTTAGTAGACATTCTGGCTCTAGCTCTGACATAATTTATATGAGCTAATTAACTACAGCTGATGTCTCGGACACATGACCTTTAGACTGTCTGTTAACTTGCAATACACAGATCATAGGAGGTGGTCTGTTTGTAGCATCACTGGTATAGAGGTGGGAGGGCATGTATATGTGTTAGAGGGGGAGGACTGTTGCTGATGGGCGACGTGGGGGTCATGTATCTACTAATGTCTGATGTACGCCTTGGAAGAATTAACCGCAGTCTGTGCACTGGAAAGCTGTACTGTTTGTTTGAATATGTCTTTGAAACAATAAAAACCTTTCTGATTTAAAAAAAAAACTTGCAATACACATTTATCACAGGACTCCTTCACACAATACAGTGTCAATTAGCACAAGCCACAATGACAGATCCTCAGAAGCCATCCTAGATTCATTTACATCACAACAGACAGACAGGTGGCTGAGTTGATGACATTAACACTTAACAGTATGTGTCCCCACATTATGAATGAGTCACTTTTTCAATTAACCTGTTGAGTTCAGAATCAACAAACAGCAACCAGTTCTCCACAGATATCCTGGAATATATTATGGATAATAATTACATAATAGTCCCATCTCAGGTAGTCCAAGATATATTCTGACTGTCTATTATTTTCTGGCTCAGGCTTTCTAAGAGCTTATGGGTCCCACGGCCCTCCCGTTACAATACCATATTATAACATGGCTTTTACCTCATTTAGGTCATGTTGCTCCAAAGAAATAAAATTAAAGGCAAAAGATCATGGAAGAACTATCTTTGATATTTTCTGACGCCCAGCCTGTATCTAATGTAGATTGTAAGCTTTAAAGAGACCCAGGCATAACTAGGCTTAGGTAGGAATTTAACCACTTCAGCCCCGGACCATTTGGGTGGTCAAAGACCAGGCCACTTTTTGCGATTCAGCACTGCGCCGCTTTATCTGACAATTGCGGGGTCATGCGACGTGGCTCCCAAAAAAAATTGACGTCCTTTTTCCCCACAAATAGAGCTTTATTTTGGTGGTATTTGAACACCTCTGCGGTTTTTATTTTTTGAGCTATAAGCAAAAATAGAGCGACAATTTTGAAAAAAAACAATATTTTTTACTTTTTGCTATAATAAATATCCCCAAAAAATATATATAAAAAAATGTTTTCCCTCCGTTTAGGCCGATGTGTATTATTCTACATATATTTGGTAAAAAAATGGCAATAAGCTTCTATTGATTGGTTTGCGCTCTATACCTCCGTGAGGCGATTGAAAGGATTTCCCCGTGGCGATCGAGTCCGCGTGACCCACGCTCCGACTCACGGGGAAGGCAGCAGGGTCGCGAGCACACCGCCGCCGGCGCGTTCAGGACAACATGGCAGGCATTTAAAGGGCCACGTACAGGTATGTGATTATGCTTGTCCGTGCCATTCGGCCGGCGTATATATACAGTGGGCGGTCCTTAAGCGGTTAAATGTTTATTTGCAAATTATTGTTATGCAGACTTGGATACATGACACTTAAATTTTCATACTATTTATTGTCATTACACAAACTTAGCAGATGGTAGATTATTTTGATTGTGTTACCAACATGGCAGTTAACAATGCCGCAACTCATAGGGGTCTATTTATAAAGAAGTGGATGTTTTTTTTTCCGCCAAACATTCTCTAATAGAGAATCAATCAAAATGTGGAACTGGAAGCTTTACTTGTAGAGTTTGCCAAAGGTCAGATTCACTGTTTTCTAAATATTCTTGTAGTGTCGCAAACCAGCTGTGGATGGATTTGTACTATTGGAGTTTGTACCAAACGTGTTTAGGGCTTATTTTTTTCTACTGTGGGTTCATGACTCAAAAACATGGGGCCAGATTCAGGTAGATGGGCGAATCTTTATTTTGGAGTAACGTTTCTCATTTACGTTACTCCGCCGAAACTTTAGGAGCAATACTATATTTACAAAGCACTTGCTCCTAAAGTTGCGGCGGCGTAGCGAAAATGAGCCGGCGGAATTCAAATTGGGCGGGTAGGGGGCGTGTATTATTTACGTACTGCGCATGCGTCGACTGTCAGTGCGCATGCTCCAAATTATGTCAGTGAACGTCAATGACGTCAATCCCCATTCACGGACGTTTTACGCAAACCACGCGAAAATTTTTAAATTTGACGCGATGATGACGGCCATACTTAACATAGGATACTCCACTAGGGGGCTGGTTTTTCTTTACGCCGCGTATCTTACAGAAATGTCGGAAAGTCACTGCGTCGGGCCCGAATACGATCGTGAATTGCCGATTCTCGCTGATTAACATATTCTCGGCGTTAATCAGCGGGAACGCCCCGAGCGCCATTTTTAAAATTGCAGTTCCGATACGACGGTGAAATACAATTACGCCGCTCGTATAGGAACTCCAACCCGGCGTTTCTTGTTTTCTGCTTACAGAAAACAGAAACGCCAGCTCAAAGTGAGAGTTAGGCTGGAGTATCACTGATACTCCAGCCTAACTCTACCTGAATCTGGCCCATTGTAGGTAAACCCAGTGATGTGCATAGAATCCAGAAAGCTTCTCTGCAAAGAAAACAGATGGTGTGTCAATTAGGTTCTTAGTACTTTATCCAAGATGCTATGCAGCTTGGCTCTTCATGTTGCTTCCACTACGTACCTTGCTTTCATCTTAGAGAATTGTCACAGGGGTACCTATTCTATCTTCCCTTCTTATCTCATTACAACTCAAAATCTGGGGATTTGCCCTTAACTTTCTGACTCTGTTACAATTGTTATCGGATCTAAAAGAAGGGCGAATCCCACCCTACTTCCTACTCTATTCAAAATCCAAAAGAAAAAAAAATTACAATACAAATATGATTTAACAGTGTATCTGCTAGTATATTGTGTTTACTCAAAAGCCAGAAAAAATCCTTTGGGTCCCAGCATTTTCTCACACCTCTCTGACACTGTAAATTTTTCAATTGATTTCTGAAAAGCATCATACTGTAATTGGATGTGAAAAGGCAATGTCTTTTTCAAGTCTGTGAAATGAAACCTAGAGGTGTTAGGCTTGGGCTTAAAAACGATCTACCTGTCTGTCTATCTATCATGTGCCTTTAAAGAGAAAGTATCACCTTGCCCATGCATAAAAAGATGACAATGTCTCTGGAAAGCAGGGCCGCCATCAGGGGGGGGGGAGTACACCTGTAAGGGCCTGGATGGCAACCCCCCCTTTTTTTTTATATATTTTTTTTATATATAATATATATATATTTTTTTTTTATTAAAGGGCCCAGAGGTTCCCAGGGCCCCGGATGGCAACCCCCCTTTTTTATATAAAAAAAAAATAAATAAATTAAAAAAATCTTTATATATTTTTTCTTTTTTTCTAATTTTTTTTTCAATTTTTTTTTATTATTATTATTAAAGCGCCGAGAGGTCCCAAAGGCCCTGGTTGACAACCCCCCCTTTTTTTTTATACAAAAAAAAAAATTATATATTTTTTTCTTTCTTTTTATTAAAGGGCCCAGAGGTATATTTTTTTTTGTAAAGGGGCCTCCCCCGCTTCTCAATTTGAGGCAGGGGCACCCCCCCCCCGCCTCCGGTTCTCTGCTCCAGGTGGCCCATGCCTGAAGCTGTGTAAGGGGCCCCATAATTCCTAATGGCGGCTGCTGGAAAGTGTGTTCCCTTGACACTCATTATAATATGGAGAATATTATGGTCGGATGACTTCCATTGTGGTCCAAAGGATCCCCACAGGAACATCTTTGAGAGGCCCTGGCAAGACTTCTTGAATAAAGGACCATTATAGTTGGTAAGCAGGCATTTTTTTTGCCATTCAAAGGTGGCGGTGTGTTCTACGGACTTTTGCACATGGGGATGGATGGTGACTGCATGTTTTCCTAACATGAGGCACATATGAAGAAGATTTTACCTTGGCAAATGGCAATTATCTTTTAGGACTTTATGCTTGGAACTTCTTAAAACATGTTTGTGACGAGACCCTTTCTCGCCCAGGTCCTGCTCTCCCGACACTCCTCTGCTTCTATCGGATCAGATTGCAGCTTGCAACATCTGATGGTCCAGTCATCCAAGATTCCAGGATCCAACCTACAGCTATGTGCCGATTGGGTCCATGAAGAACACACACCAAACGAGTTGTATGAATGTTCAACCAGAACTCAACTTTATTGAAACACTCTGCTGGTTATATACAGGTTACAGCTTTTCATCAATCAAAGAACACTGAAATCTCCACCCCCTTTTTCACACACTGGGGTTTCCATACAGAGACATCTCGGCACCGATGCATTCAGCATGACCTCACAACCTCAGAGAGAATGACATTCCTGTAGACAATGACATCAGTGAAGTTAACAGAATATGTTATCTAGCCAGCTTGTCTCTGCATAGAGAGGAGGTCATTACTACATCTGAGAGATCACACTTTTTTAGATAATGACATGCTAATCCAATACTCCTGATAATCAAAAGGCTCAAAACAGTGTTATCACACAATAGAAAGGTCAAAGAGCCAACTGACTTAACACCTCTACACACTGGACAATGAATGTCTTTCACAAGCCACTTAGCCTTTCAATAGTCCTTAATAGTCTGATTCAGTTCAATCCCTATCTAGACAGACACCTCATAATGTCCAAAGGCATCCTGCAATATGTCATATCCATAATGTCTCATCTTATGCAATACATGAAGTATGATTTCACGGTCCATGACAATGTTATACATTTCTTTTTGCTGTGTTTGCTGCAATAACGTTACTGGAGGCCTGGGGGTCCGAAATATCTTATATTACTATACGGTGGTGCGAATCGCACCTCTCATTAACTTATGTGCTGGTGGGGCAACTCCATAGTGGACCTTCATCGATATGATGAACATGGATCCCAATCCTCTTTCTGTTATTCATTGGATACCTCCTTCACTTCGCCCGAAGGAGCTCAATCCAGTTCTGTCCAGTTCTGTCATTGATGGTCTAGGATTCAATAAAATATACTGCCAAGCTGATCTCTTTGCATCTTCCATTACTCCCGATTGTCCTCTTTTTTTTCCCCCAGGGCTGGAAAGCCTTCAGAATTACTGTTGGTGGCAAATTAATAAATTTATGACTGTTCATTCTCTTTTGATGGCTGTCAGGAAGGGCATGCCAATGTCCAAGATGGCGGCCGTAGAAGACGGCCAGTGACTCCTGTTCCTGCGAGAGGGCCTTTGGCGTGCACGTGCATGCGCCGCGGCATGCACCCCATGAGCGTTTGGCGCCAGACAGGCTATTTAAACTGGGCCACTGCCCCGACTCAGGTGCTGTCCGTTCTAAAGCGTTTAGTGTATCTGATCCTGTTACCCGATTCCTGTTCCTGTTACCCGACCCGGCTTGTCTCTGACGCTCCTGCTTTCTACCTGCACCTGACCTGGCTTGTTTGACCCTGCTTTTGCCTGCCGCTCCTGCTACCTCACTGCCAGCCCAATACCGACCCGGCCTGCACTTTGACTCCGCTCCTGCCTCCGTTTTGGTTCTTGACGTGCCCGCTAGTGTATGACCCGGCCTGCCTGCATCCGCTATCTCTCCAGCCCTTCGCAGTCCTGCGGTGCCTCTGCACGAAGCCGTCTCCGCTATCTGCTGACAGCTGTTCCTAGGCTCCTCGTGAACCAGTGTCCTCCTGTGGTTTCTTCAGCGATTCCAGCCCAGCGACTTCATCAGCGATCCTGCCAGGCACTCGTGCGACTCTGTACTCTTGCGCTTCCTGTCTGCTCTATCAAGAGCTCGGAGTCAGAGCTGTAAGGGAGGCTGTCCTCCGCACATCCGGCTCTACCGCCAGGGACATGACAATGGCACAATGTAGTAAATCCTTTTAGCAACTCAGAGAATCGCACCATATGCTGGACTCGACTGAGAGATTCTACTATCTGCAGATCCGCCATTTACTCCAGTCCCTAACCAGAAATCATGGCTGGTCTGCGCCTTTGACAGCATTTGAGTCTAGGTGTCGTTCTAACCCGAGGACTTGTGGCCTGGATTCTTTTATATAGTATTCTATCCTGGGCAATTCTGCTGCTCAGACACCGAACTATTGCTTGCAGTGGGATTCAGACCTTGCAACTTTCAAGCCCCCTGAGGAATGGAAAAAATATGGGAAATGTATAGGGCTGCGGAAATTAATGATTAATTGGTCGATTAATCGTTAGTTTCTTTGGTTGATTAAAATTATTTTGATCGAGGGCGATCCGCGGTGTGAGCTCCGCGGTCTCGCCCATAGGAAAGCCCACGGCTTTGGCCTAGCTCCGGAGCCGCGGCCATCTTGGTCCACCCGGCGGCTGCCGAGTAGCGGCGCACTGACGTCATCATCACCTGCCTGCCTGCTTGTATCATCTTCCCTTGCGCACGGGTGTCCATCAGCTACTCTGCGGATGGGTCTGCCTGCCTAATAGTCAGGTAAGAAAGGACAACCATCTGTGTGTGGTAACATTATGGGGCAGATGTATATATTATTCCTGGAGTATGGGGACAGATGTGTATATTAAAGCATGGGGGCAGATGTGTATATTACAGCATGGGGGCAGATGCTGTAATATACACATCTGCCCCCATGCTTTAATATATACATCTGCCCCCATACTGCAAGAATATACACATCTGCCCCCATACTGCAAGAATATACACATCGGCCCAATGCTGTAATGTACACATGGGGGCAGATCAGAGGTGTATTTAGGTTTTGTGCTGCTCTAGGCCTGACTAAACTTGTGCACCCCCTAATTTAAATATGACCCACCCCTTCCTGTTACGGCCACACCCTGTGTTGTTTAAGACCCGCCCTGAAATTTTCGAGTAAGGACACTAGTTCCGAGGGCCTGGGGGGGGGCAATGGATTCCCTTAATTTACTTAGATTTCCTCTTACTTCCTGGTTACCCATAGAGCAGGAAGTGAAGGGAAATCTTCACAGTGAGACAGGGATGGTACAAAATAAACTGACAGGGGTTTATAACCCTCCCTTACTCTACCCAAAATTAAAAAAAAAAGTGTTGCCTATAGTTCTTGTTTAAGTAGATGGTGCAGCAGAAACATATAGCACAGTGAGGAAGGTTTGTGGTCCAGGATGACAAAACAGTCAAAATTGGAAGCGCCCCCCCCCCCCCCCACATTTGCCGAATGCCGGCCGCCCGCATACCAGAAACAGCGTGGCCGCTTTAAGGGGGAGCTAGACTAATTTTCCTAACAGTGTAGCGCAAGCCGGCGGGGACTCTTTTCGTGCCCCCCCCCCCTGCAAAGTGCTGCCCTAGGCCTGGACCTTGTTGGCCTAGGCCAGGATACAGCTCTGGGGCAGATGTGTATATTCTTGCAGTATGGGAGGCAGATGTGTATATTAAAGCATGGGGGCAGATATTTATATTCTTGCAGTATGGGGGCAGATGTGTATATTAAAGCATGGGGGCAGATGTGTATATTAAAGCATGGGGGCAGATGTGTATATTCTTGCAGTATGGGAGGCAGATGTGTATATTAAAGCATGGGGGCAGATATTTATATTCTTGCAGTATGGGGGCAGATGTGTATATTACAGCATGGGGGCAGATGTCTATATTTAAGCATGGGAGCAGATGTGTATATTACAGCATGGGGGCAGATGTGTTTATTAAATCATGGGGGTAGATGCTGTAATATAGACATCTGCCCCCATATTGCAAGAATATACACATCTGCCCCCATGCTGCCCCCACCACATTTACCAGTGGCTAATCCAGAGTTGCAATGCAAGGAGATCAGCTAAAAGTAGTTGTATCTGTATGTGCGTTAATTAATCGAAATTAGTCGATTAATCGATAAAAAAAAAAAAAAAAACGATTAATCGAACACAAAAATTTTAATCAGTCACAGCCCTAGAAATGTAACTTAAAGTGGCTGTTAAGCCCAATGACGGCATTTTTTTTTTCTGGGGTGGGGGCGTCAAACAGCCACACCCCCCAGTCCAGCCAGTTGGGTCCAGAGCGGAGCACTTACCCCATCTATGGTGCGGGCATCATGTCATGGGTGCTTTTCTCTTCCCCTGCTCTCCTCCGTAGGCATCGCAGGTAGTGGGCGCATTCCCCTTCCCCTGCTCTCTTTCGTGGGAATCCTCTTTCCCCTGTTTGGTGGCTTCAGTCTCTTCCCTCCTCCTCACCAGAATGATCCTCCTTATGGCCGATCGGGAAACCGGTCAGGTTCCTGATTAGCGGGTAGGAGATTTAGTGTGAAAATAGGGAATATTCATTCGCTATTGTCACACAACTGGGTGAGCTCAGTTCGGAGTGCGCTGTGCCCAAGCCCACCCTATTTTTAAGCCTATTAGAGTATCTGACACTATTCACGTGCTTCAAAAAAACACTGTGCGGCCTTAATGGTTGGGATGCCCCTTGTTAAACCACTCTCACTACTTTATACTATCCGCTCTGTCGTCTAATACTGTGTCCTCCTGTGTATGTGATTTATAAACAAAATGCTGATTATACCTCATTTCAAAGCACCGATCGGTGCTTACATGACCGACCGGCTTTCTGCTCTCCCTGTCTCCTGTTGCAAAGAGCTGGTGAGCTCCGAAATTAGGTATAATCAGCATTTTTTTTACACACACGCAGGAGGACACAGTATTAGGAGACAGAGCGAATAGTATGAAAATGTACATGTTCTTTCAGCAGCAGGAGGGGCGGACACTGTCACAAGCTGACAGGTAGGAAGGGAAGAGAGCAGACAGGAGAGCTGCGGCTGAGGGAGGCATAAAACTGACCACGGTGTCAGGGCTCAGCATCCATGATGAACCGTGGTCAGGTTACAGCGGGGAGGGTAGAAACTGGCAGGATCAGCCAGGTTTTTTAGGTGATACAGAAGGAAAAAATACATAGCACAAGGCTTGTGCTGTACAACATGCTTTAAAGGGACAGAATCCAGATTCTTTTTTTTTTTATTGTATTTAGCTTTAAGCACCGCTATACAAGCAAAAGCAGGGGTGTGGACTAGTAAAATCTATTTATTTAGACAGAAATTAACAATAAAATTGCCTTGACCCCCCTTGTTTAGCTGATGAGGCCTGGGCCCAGTACAACAGGACCAGTTGTACTGCCCTATTCAGGAGCCCTGCTGATCTTTCATTTCTATATCTAAACAACATTAAAAAGGCTTCAATTACTCTAATTATTTAAACAAACACATCACATCTTTGCATGCAATAGCATGGCCAATTAAATGCCCAACTAACATTTCATCAGGGAAACATTGCAGATGTTAAAGAGCACTTCCTAGTGGCAGAAGATTCAATGTCAGATAGTGAAATCAGCATGCAATCAGATACGTTCTATGGTAAGTTATATTGATAGGATATTGTTTTCAATAAAAACCACACCTCTGTTTATACACCTCAAGGCAAGCAGAGCAGTAAGGCTAGGACAATGCTGCAATTATATATTTTTGATACTGAGAGATTTAAATTCTCATTGGCAGACATCTCATGTGCAGCATACTAAAATCAACATGCTAATGATGAGATGACTGCCAATGAGTAGTTGATTCTCAGTAGCAGAGAGATTTAATCACCAGTGTAGCCCTAGCCTAAGGGTAAGGTTTGATTTCAATCTCCTGCTATGGAGAGATTTAACCACTTGTTGGCAGTCATTTAATTTGTAGCATGTCAGTGGTTACATTTCTCAATAGGATGTGATTAAAACTGCCATAGAGTCCAAAGCCATATCTAGCCAGAACAACGCAAAGTTAATATACAGTGGAAACTTGGTTTACAAGTAACATGGTTAACAAGCATTTTGAAAGACAAGCAAATAATAAAAAAAAAAATCCTGACTCAGTTTGCGAGTGTTGTGTCGCAAAATGAGCAGAATTCAAGCTAATGGGGTGCGCAGTACCGCATTTGGCCAGAGGTGCGGGGGCGTCGGTGACACTTGGAACAGTTTGGAGCTGTTCGGAAATACTTGGAATCTCTCGGAAATACTTGGAAAAACACTTAAATACTCCATTCCCGAGCCTTTCCAAGGGTTTCCGAGATCAGCCGAGCTGTCCCCGATTATTTACGAGGCTCTCTGGCGCCCCCACCTCTGGCCACATGCAGTATTGCAAGCCATAAAAGTCAATGCGGAACAAATTATCTTCTATTCCATTGACTTCTATGGGGAAACTCGCTTTGATATGCGATTGCTTTGGATTACAAGCATTCTCCTGGAACAGATTATGCTCCTGATCCAAAGTTCCACTGTATTACAGTTTACCAGTCCTTAGAGTGGCTAAGCTCACTCCTCCACTGTCTCCATGGAGGGAGCCATGGTTGCCACTCAAGCTGGACATTAAATATGTTCGCCTTTGTTTATCTTTGTCATATAGGGGTTGAATTGTAAGAAAGACACAATTTCTTATGAGGACACTGCATTTCAGGCAATATGAACAAGTAATTGATGTACTTGCTGAAAAAATACTTACTGATCAAATTCCCTGTGCAAAATAATAGAAAGCCTAAAAACATGTCCTGTTGGGGCGCCTTGAGGACTGGAGTTGAGAAACGCTGATTTAAATATTTTTTTAATTGTTTACATACCTATAAACTGATCTTTATGTATTTTTTGATTACTGGTATCAGATATTTATTTTTATAAACATTTATTTTTTATAAAATATTTATTGGTAATTTAATGGTGCTGTGCTTACAAAGCATTGAGACAGACAACGTCATGTGTGTGACGAAACGTGCGTTGGGAGGAGGAGATGTGCTGACGTCATCGCGTTACAGTCCGAGCAGACAAGCGTTCGCTTAGCCGGCCGGCTTCTTATATAAGCTGCATACACTTCTGTGCTTGTAAGTTTTTTACCTGATTAAAATGTTATTTATTGACGGAATTTCACTATGGTGAGCTTTTATTCCTTTTCAGTACCTATTTTGTGTGAGTGACATCAACCATCCCGAATTTTCTTTGCGTACCAGTGGCGGTCACTACTATCCACAGTTTAAAGGCCCAGGCTGGGGTTTTAGCCGCAAGCTATCTCTGCTTGCCATTTGGTAAGCGCGCATTTCATATGGTGTTTTCACTTTCGTGGTGGATCCTCATCATTATCACTTATGAAGATTTTTTTGGTGGACTTATTGCAAATAGAGTTCTTTTGATAATTTTTGCACATATGTCATCCACTTTTTTTTGTGTTTGTCCATACATATTTATATGTTTTTATTACTTTCAACAGTAATTTATTTAGATTTTTCACAGCGCAGCTATATTTTTTCCATTAATATTTTGTGTGTATTTCACTTGTTAGTTGCTGCTTTTGCCTACTGTTCACATTTAGCGTGGTAATTTTCCTTTTTGTTTACATTGAGATTTTTAGTTAGAAAAAAAAAGTGGACTTTTTTTTAACCAGAGACTATGTAACAAGGGACATTATTTGCCATTATTTGATGTGTCCCTTTTGCTGCTGTCTCCTGGTTTGGGTGACGTCTTAGAGAAAGGCCCCATACAAAACATCCTTTCCAAAGGGCGTAATGAGAATTATTATTTTTCCTGGTACAAGCCTAGGGGAATCGTCACCATTGTGGATGATTTTTTGAGGCCTGAACTTTTGAAGCATAGCGTATGCTGAACTTACTTAACCCTTCGGGGACAAAGAGAGAGCTCTTGGATTTTGACCATGTTAACACAATGAGCTTTAAATGAATACACTTTTTTTCTTTAAGATTTTCATTGCATATGCTGTACAGTACAGTATGTTATGTATATACAAGCCAATTGAATTTAGCATGTACTCCTATGTATTTATGCAGAAAAGTGGACCCCGTGTTCCTGCCTATTTTAGTAACATGATATTTGCAATAGTCTAGACATGCCTGTATAACAACACCTGATGGTGCTGCAGAGAGAGAAGGGAATTAATACTGTTCTTTGACTCATCTACAGATGGTGGAGTGGAAAAAAACCAGAGACACCAGAACGATGATCATTAGACCTTTCTACAGTTATTACAGTAGTTACAGTTGCAATAAAAAGTATGTGAACCCTTTTGGAATGTTATGGATTTCTGCACAAATTGGTCATAAAATCTGATCTGATCTTCATCTAAGTCACAACAATAGACCATCACAGTTTGCTTAAACTAATAACACACAAATAATTAAATGTTATTATATTTTTATTGAACACACCATGTAAACATTCACAGTGCAGGTGGAAAAATAATGTGAACCCCTAGACTAATGACATCTCCAAGAGCTTAATTGAAGTGAGGTGTCAGCCAACTGGAGTCCAATCAATGAGATGAGATTGGAGGTGTTGGTTACAGTTGCCCTGCCCTATAAAAAACACACACCAGTTCTGGGTTTGCTTTTCACAAGAAGCATTGCCTGATGTGAATGACGCCTCGCACAAAAGAGCTCTCAGAAGACCTACGATTAAGAATTGTTGACTTGCATAAAGCTGGAAAGGGTTATAAAAGTATCTCCAAAAGCCTTGCTGTTCATCAGTCCATGGTAAGACAAATTGTCTATAAATGGAGAAAGTTCAGCACTGCTGCTACTCTCCCTAGGAGTGGCCATCCTGTAAAGATGACTGCAAGAGCACAGCGCAGAATGCACAATGAGGTGAAGAAGAATCCTAGAGTGACAGCTAAAGACTTACAAAAGTCTCTGGCATATGCTAACATCCCTGTTAGCGAATCTACGATACATAAAACACTAAACAAGAATGGATTTCATGGGAGGACACCACAGAGGATGCTGCCACTACAGTTCGCACAAGAGAACCTGGATGTTCCACAGCAGTACTGGCAAAATATTCTGTGGACAGATGAAACCAAAGTTGAGTTGTTTGGAAGAAACACACAACACTATGTGTGGAGAAAAAGAGGCACAGCACACCAATATCAAGGGCCTGGACGGATTGCTATTATCGAAGGAAAAATGAATTCCCAAGTTTATCAAGACATTTTGCAGGAGAACTTAAGGTCATCTGTCCACCAGCTAAAGCTCAACAGAAGATGGGTGTTGTAACAGGACAACGACCCGAAGCATAGAAGTAAATCAACAACAGAATGGCTTAAATAGAAGAAAATACGCATTCTGGAGTGGCTCAGTCAGAGTCTTGACCTCAATCCGGTTGAGATGCTGTGGCATGACCTCAAGAAAGCGATTCACACCAGACATCCCAAGAATATTGCAGAACTGAAACAGTTCTGTAAAGAGGAATGGTCAAGAATTACTCCTGACCGTTGTGCACGTCTGATCTGCAACTACAGGAAACATTTGGTTGAAGTTATTGCGGCCAAAGGAGGTTCAACCAGTTATTTAATCCAAGGGTTCACATACTTTTTACACCTGCACTGTAAATGTTTACATGGTGTGTTCAATAAAAACATGGTAACATTTAATTCTTTGTGTGTTATTAGTTTAAAGGGTCACTAAAGGAATTTTTTTTTTTTTTAGCTAAATAGCCTCCTTTACCCTAATGCAGTCCTGGTTTCATGTCCTCATTGTTCGTTTTTGCTGTAATCCTTCTCTGTTCTGCACACTTCCTGGTTGTCTGTTTCCTTATGAAAAAAGTACTGAGAGCTTCTCTCTGTGGTCTCTAATCAAGAAGGTGTGATTACTGTGTGTCTAAAACCCCTCAGAACCAATCAGTTTCATTTTAAAAACAAACACAGCCCTGTATTGGCTCTGTGTCTCTGTCCTTCATACAAGCATGAAACTAGATGAAAAATGAAACTGAAACTGCAGGCACATTATATGATTGATTTTTATCTATTTTTAATCATTTTTAAAAGGAATCAGTTAACTATTATGTCTGTAAACAGTCATTTCAGCAAAAATTAATGTTTCCTTTACAACTCCTTTAAGCACACTGTGAGTGTCTATTGTTGTGACTTAGATAAAGATCAGATCACATTTTATGACCAATTTGTGCAGAAATCCATATCATTCCAAAAGGGTTCACATACTTTTTATTGCAACTGTATAACCTCTCTCTAGTTATTACAATAAATCAGCAGGACTGATACAACAAGTGTTCACATTTCAGCATGTGTGTCAGGCAGTGCAGTCAGTATACTTGCTGAATTACTGCCACAAACAAGCTGAAGAAGAAAATAAACAAGTATCGGTAGTTTCAATTAAAGTTCATTGGTAAAGCTCTGTCAGATTTTATTGCTATCTTTGTCCCCACTTAGGAAGTTTCCTGTTTTGGTAACAGGGATGTCAGAGAGGCACAGTTCTACCAACCTACCAGATTGGAATTTACTGACACGGCACCCACAATTTACTGGCACAGCCAAGTTTTTACTGGCAGTTACAGAAGTTACAAAATTAGGCTACAAATAAGTGCAATATGCAATTAGTAATGTGATTTAAGGTAGATATTAAGGCAAAAAGCATATTTCTTATTTTATTTTCAGTTGACAACACACAAGGCTCCTTTGCACTATGACATCACACAACATGCTCAGACACCGCATTCACCAGACCCGCCCCCGCCGATACTGCCCGAAACACTGTAGCAGGCACTTGGATGGTCTCTGCAGGCTCCAGGCCCACAATGCACGTTGCTGAAGACGCCTATCCTGGTAGCGATCAGGATAGGCGTCTTCAGCAACGTGCATTGCGGCACAAGCGCGACCCCCTGTGTGCGGAGGAGAGAGCGGTGAATTATACTCTTTATGCTCATTTATCAGTTTTTTAATGTACGTAGACAGGAGGCGGGGTGTTGTTACACGGGTTCTTTATATTAATTAAAGCAGTATTACACTATTTTGGTGCTTCTGTATTTTCTATGATCCATATTTTGGAGCTTTACAAATTAACCCTTGCTGCTTCTGGAATGATGTTGGAGGTCTGATCAGGACGATTCATTTTCAAGGCTTGTTTTTTATGTGTTTCTGGTGAGTTTGAACGCCTGAGGGGAAGTGTGTCTCACGTTTTGGTGGAGATTGGAAATCGGTGGCGGGTGTACTACCATTCTATGAAGCATTCCTCACGTTACTTTGAACTTTGCCTAAATTCACTGATCATTGGACTTTCTCTCAACATCTTTTTATCTACATTGGACTATCCATGTTATGCGCTGTTTTATCATTTATAACCAATGTTTGGCTATTTGTTTGATACTTTGTTTTAAACCTTTTCCTCTTACTGGCATTTACTGGCAGGAAAAGAGTTGGCAACACTGGAGAGGCAGGAAGTGGTTTAAAATCTCTCCACTGTACGAAGAATTAAATAATAGACTTCTTTTTTTAAGTGTTCAAATGTGGTGTTTTTAGTGCTAATTATCCTCTTACTGTCCTGGTGTCACATGGATGAAAAATGGTAATCTTCTCAGTGAAGCCACAAGTATAATACACCTGTCAAAGGTTGAAACTTCACCCCACTCTATATCAAAAATAACGCTTGGCTTTAATTGGGCTCAAACCAGTTGTATTCCCAGGGCATGCTACACACACCCAAAAAAAAAATTGAAGTACACAAGGCATGTACTTGTGATGTTACAATGCTGTTTAAAGCCGGCCATAGATGGAATGATTTTCCAAGAAAATAGCTTGATTCCCCCAAGAAAATTTCTTGATTCCCCCAGTAACACACTCTGTGTTGATGGGGGGAATCCCTCCCACACAGCCATCACCGCCAGAAGAACACAGTAATTACTGCTAGCGGCTATGAGAGCCGCTAGCAATAATCACATTTAAAATCTGACAGGCTGGTTGTATAAATTGGTCAACTTGAGTACATTTAGTCTGCCCATACATGGTTTCAATCTCTTCCTTCAACAATCACATGTAAAATCCAACAGACTGGTTGTAGCCACGTTGATCTATCGATCAACTTGGGTACAATAAGCCTGCTCATACATGGTTTGAATGTCATCGAACTATGGCCGCCTTTAGTTCTTCTTCCACAAAGCACAGTAAGTGGTTAGACAATTTCCCACATGAATAGAATGGTGTGGTGGGGGGACGGGGGGACGGGTGGGGGTGTTAGCTTCATGCATTACGATTGAGAAGTACAAAGAATCTGATGCTACATCAGAGGGAAAAATGAATGGGCTATATGTATAATGATGTAAAACTGCTGATAGTCTGTTGTGAAGCTAGAAGAACAGAGTGTCCAGGCACTGACATATGCAGAAGTGCTCTACAGCTTCTAAAGGGACATGTTTTTATTAATTGGTTTACCTCGTTATATTTTGCTAATGAGTCCATGAGACATTCAGGTGCTTTAAAATAATAAACACAGGCAAATCAATACTCTTCAAAATTACATCAAAAAAATCATATTTTATTGGAGCAACTTTAAGGTAACACGGCAGAGCATACCTATGTTGTTTTTAAAGTTGCTCTAATAAAGCTGCATCTATTCTCCCCATCTTTTCCTCTTCACACAGCATTCGAGCAGCAGCAGGAGCCATTGGCGCCTGCTGCTGTCAATGAGATGCAGTAAGGAGGAAGTAGGGGCGGCTCCATAGACACACAGGTCAGGAGCACAAGGACTACACTCTCCCCATAGCCAGCAGCTGGCTATGGTTGTCCCTCAAGAGAGGAGGAGGAGCCAAGATCGCCGCTGGGGACCCCAGAAGAGGAGGATCAGGGGCACTGCAATATCACTGTAAGTATAACATGTTTGTTATTTTAATTAAGAAAACTTTTTTTTGACTTTAGTAACACTTTAAGAGAACTGCCTGCCGATATACATCAGCAGAATGGCTCTTCTGGGCGAAAACTCAGTATGGATATGTTGTACCCTTTAAGAGCCTCTGACAGCGGCATGAGAATCAGCACATGGATTTGTGTGTGTAAACACGCAAATCCCTGTTCTGTCAGGGGAGAGGAGACTTCTTGTTTGTTCCTACTAAGTAGAACCAATATGTCTCCTCCCCCAGTCAGTCACATCCCCATACAGTTAGAACACATCTAGGGAACACACATTTAACCCCTTGATCGCCCCCTAGTGTTAATCCCTTCTTTACCAGTGACATTTACACAGTAAGCAGTGCATTTTATAGCACTGATCGCTGTATAAATGTCAGTGGTCCCACAAATTTGTCAAAAATGTCTAATCTGTCCGCCGAAATTTCGCAGTACCGTAAAAATTGCAGATCATCACCATTACTAGTAAAAAAAAAAAAACAACTTAAATCTTTCCCATAGTTTGTAGACGCTTTAACTTTTGCACAAACCAATCAATATACACTTATTTATAAAAGAGTGCACAAAGAAAGACAAAAGGGGGGAACGGCAGCAGAAAGAAATTCACTGTGCACTTCCCGGCGCCAAGGACAGGTATTACTTAGACTAAGAGTTGGATAAATCTAAGGAATAGACCAACCATACAGATGTATAGATATAAAAATACCAAAAAAAAATAAAAAAATATTAAAAAATTATATCATAATAACATATACAAATCTCAAGATATAAAATCTCCACTTGAGAGCAGTCAAGCGATATATGTTACTATCAGCAGCTATTTAAAATAAGACAAATAAATTTGTCTATTCAAAGTATAAAACAAAGTATCACACTAATTAACCACTAAAATTCAGTTGATTAAAACATGATAAACAGCACATAAAAAGTCCAATGTAGATTTAAAGTGTTAGATAAGGTCCATAGATCAGTAAGTGAAGCTGAGAGAAGCGTGAGGAATGCTTGGGAACAAATGGTGATGTACCCTCCACCGATCTCCAATTTCCACCAAAACGTGAGGCACACGCCCCCTCAGGGGTTCAAACTCACCAAAAAATACAAAAGAACAAGCCTTGTATATCAATGGATCATCCTGACCAGACCTCCAACATCAGTACTGGGACAGCAGGGGTTACTTCTCTCTCTCGCTCTCTCGTGGAGCTTTAACTCGGCACGTCCTCTGGTGACGTCACGGAAGACAGCGCCGACTAGTGTCACCTAGAGGGGAAGCTGACGAGAGAGCGAGAGAGAGAAGGAGAGCGAGAAAAAGAAAAAGAGAGAGGCGGCAGCTGGAGTGAGACAGAGGGATCGGAGGAGGAAGGCTGATCACTGGCAGGACCGGCTACAGATGGTAACAGGGCGTGGCTACGACGGCGTAACCAGGATACACAAAGAGTGCGTTCCACCATCTCACCATCGCTACCAAGAGAGGCGCCTTCAGCAGCGTGACCGCAGGATAAGCGCGACCTCCAGCGTGCGGAGTAGAGAGCGGTGAACCTTACACTCTATTTTTGTTCATTTACTTATACTTTTATGTACGTAGATATACTGCGGGGTGGTACTATATGGGCTTTTGTATATTAAATTAAACGGTATTACACTATATAGTGCTTCTGTTTCCTTTATGATCCATATCACTGGAGCTTTATATATTAACCCCTGCTGTCCCGTGACTGATGTTGGAGGTCTGGTCAGGATGATCCATTGATATACAAGGCTTGTTCTTTTGTATTTTTTGGTGAGTTTGAACCCCTGAGGGGGCGTGTGCCTCACGTTTTGGTGGAAATTGGAGATCGGTGGAGGGTACATCACCATTTGTTCCCAAGCATTCCTCACGCTTCTCTCAGCTTCACTTACTGATCTATGGACCTTATCTAACACTTTAAATCTACATTGGACTTTTTATGCGCTGTTTATCATGTTTTAATCAACTGAATTTTAGTGGTTAATTAGTGTGATACTTTGTAATATACACTTATTGCAATTTATTTTTTTATCAAAAATATGTTGAAGAATAGGTATCGGCCTAAACTGATGAGGAAATTCGTTTTTTAAAACTTTTTGGGGATATTTATTATAGCAAAAAAAGTAAAAAATATTGTTTTTTTTGTTTATAGTGCAAAAAAATAAACACGAGAAAAGAGTTGATCAAATACCAGCAAAATAAAGTTTTGTGGGGAAAAAAAGGACGTCAATTTTGTTTGGATACAATGTTGCATGACTGCGCAATCGTCAGCTAAAGCGACGCAGTACAGAATCGCATAAAATGCTCTGGTCAGGAAGGGGGTAAATCCTTCTGGGGCTGAAGTGGTTAATGACTAGGCCATTTTTTGCGATACGGCACTGCATCACTTTAACTGATATATTACGCGGTCGTGCGACGTTGTACACAAACAAAATTTACTTTTTTCACAAATAGAGCTTGTTTTTGGTGGTATTTGATCACCTTGGCATTTATTTTTTGCGCTATAAACAAAAAAAAGCATACATTTTGAAAAAAAAAGCAATTTTTTTGCAATAATAATAATCTAAAAAATAAATGTAACACAACTAATTTCTTCATCAGTTTAGGCTAATATATATTCGTCTACTGGGATAGATTTATGGCATTTATTTTATTTTGTAATGAAGGTAATCAGAAATTTTTAGCAGGACTGCGACATTGCGACAGACATATCGGACACTTTTGACACTTTTTTGGGACCATTGACATTTATACAGCGATCAATGCTATAAAAAAAATACTGTATAGATGCCACTAGCAGGGAAGGGCTTAACACTAGGGGGCGATCAAGGCGTTAAATGTGTTCCCTTATGAGTGTTTCTTGCTGTGGGGGGGGGTGGGACTCACTGGGGGAGGAGACAGATCGCGGTTCCTGATTAGTAGGAACAGATGATCTGTCTCTCCTCTCCTGTCAGAATGGGGACATCCCCGCTCTGGCTCTCTTGCCCGTGATCACGGGTTGCCGGCAGTCATCGTGACCGCCGGCCACGCGCATTGGGTCCCCCGCTGTGCAATGGGCATGCCATCACCCTTAAAGGTGCCGACGTACACCTACGGCGATTCACAGGATCGTGCCGACCTTCTGCTGTATAATGAGGGCGGCTGGTTGGCAAGTGGTTAAACTAATGCTAAGCCTCTGGCCTTAGCCTATTATATACAAAGTATGACCATGTGCACTTACTAGAACTAAACCTCTATCCTAAGAGTAACCCTAATGAATTCCCGATAACAAGTGCATAAGGGAAATGTTATAGGAGGCGCATAACGCACCAGCCAGCGGAGACAGGCGGAGAAATCGCCAGACACCATTAAACTCTCACTATAGGTTTTGTGCCTTGACATCATTTAATAAGTGATTAGTAACAGCAACTGAAGACTTCCAGATCTGCGCTGAAGGGAAATAGTAGATACAATTAACTATTAAGTTATTGAAAACATATTCTTCTTCTATTTCACAATGACCTCATCCTACTTCTCTAGCCAGTTGGTTTTCCTATTGCTGTCATCAGAACGACAGCTAAGGTTTAAGAGGCAGGGACTGAATTACGGCACAGCAATTCCAAGGCAATTTCAGAAAACAACTGTGGAAAAAAAATCACATTGTACTATTTTGGGGGTCTAAAGTCAAGCACTTGTGGAAGGATTTTAATGTGAGTCTATGCATGGCCACACATCATACACGACTGAGCAGATGTGAACCGGGAATGAAAGTACAGTAAAACCTTGGATTGCGAGCATAATTCGGTCCAGGAACATGCTTGTAATCCAAAACACTTGTATATCAAAGCGAATTTCCCCATAAGAAATCATGTAAACTGAAATGATTTGTTCCACAACCATTTATTCATAAATCCTTCAGTTTACAGTCCATATAAAAAGATTATAGCAATGTGATACATTGTGTAACCATAAAATCTCAATCCACAAATGGAAGCCTCCACAAGGGGATTAGAAGCAAAATACAACAGAAGCTACAGAGTATAAAAGAGAAGAGAGGCGCCTCTAAGTGTAGCAATATGGTTACATTTAATGAAGGTACAACATTTAGTAACTCATCGTGTGGCTCTGAGTCTTCTTACACTCCCTTAGACCGAATAGTTTCCTACCTATGCTGGAATCACTATTAAAGAGGAAGTAAACCCCCCCCCCCAAAAAAATAAATAAACGGGGAAAAAAAAACCCTGCAAGACATAGGCATAATCAACTGGTATGCATAGCCTCTCTGGCACTGTGATTGGCCGGAGCGGCAATGACGTCACTCTGCGCATCCGCACAAAAAACTGCATATGCTGGGGAAGAAATGGCACAGAGTTTCCTTTCTTCCCGGCACATGTGTCGTTTGCATTTCCAGCGGACTACAATTAAAATATCTCCTTAACGGCGCATATCTCCTTAACGGCGCATGTTTAGGAGATATTTCCACTACCTATAGGTAAGCCTTATTCTAGGCTTACCTATAGGTAGAAGTCTAAAAAGTGGGTTTACAACCACTTTAAAATATTTGTATATCACTATTATATCTCCTTTTAAGTGTCTATTCTCCGGGGAGAACAAATAGAGTGCCTGTAGTCTATCCTCGTAATTAAGGTCCTCCAGTCCCCTTATTAATTTTGTTGCCCTTCTCTGGACTCTCTCTCCAGCACATCCTTCCAGAGGATCGGTGACCAGAACTGGACGGAAAACTCCAGATGTGGCCTAACCAGAGTTACCTCTATTTCTGTTCTAGTAAAAACTCTAATGCCGCGTACACACAACCGTTTTTCGCGATGTAAAAAATTACATTCTTAATGGTCTAGAAAAAACAAAGTTTTTTTCAACCTGATCATTAAACCGGCCTTGCCTGCACACGATCGTGAAAAAAAAATGCTCTAGCAAAGCGCGGTACTGTACAACACGTACGACGGCACTATAAAGGGGCAGTTCTATGCGGATGGCGCCACCCTTTGGGCTGCTTTTGCTGATTTCGTGTTAGTAAATAACGATTTGCGCTTTTCAGTCTGTTACAGCATGATGAATGTGCTTACTCCATTACAAACGCTACTTTTACCAGAACGAGCACTCCCGTCTCATAACTTGCTTCTGAGCATGTGCGTTTTTTTTCCCACGTCGTTAAAGCCCACACACGACGTTAAAAACGATGTGAAAAATTAGAGCATGTTCTAAATTTTTAATTCCCATTTTTTACATCGTGAAAAATGCTCTGGAGCCCACACACAATAGCTTTTAATGACATTAAGAAAAAAAACGTCAATTTTTTACAACCCGAAAAACGGTCGTGTGTACGCGGCACTATATATTGGATTTTCCCTCATCACAAGGGCAGCAATATAAATCCACATAAGGTGTAACCCCTCACCACTCTATCAAAAACACAAAAGCTTTGGCTTTAGAAACACTTTAAAGCAGAATTTCACCTATAAGTAACAGGTTAAAAAAGGATGGCCCATTAAAAGTTAAAATAATGTTACCAGCCTTTGCTGAAAATTTCATCTTCAGAGATTTCATTGATAGTATATTTTTCTGTAATTGGATATCCTTAGTCTGATGGCCAACGTCATTCAACACACTTCCCCTGAGCCCAAGTTGACTTGGATCTACCCCAGCCTGTGACTAGACAGTGAAAGAAGAAGCAGCACAGTTATGGGCTCCTCTCTTTAAAGGAGTTGTAAATAGAAATGACTGTTTACAGGGTATAGAGACATAATAGTTAACCAATTCCTTTTAAAAATTATTAAAAATAGATATAAATCGATCATATAATGTACCTGCAGTTTCAAGTTTCATTTTTGCATGCTGTTTCCTGCTTCTCTGCTGTACAGAGCCACAGAGCCAATACAGGTCAGTGATGATTTGGAAAACGAAACTGATTGGTGCTGAGGGGTTTTAGACACACAGTAATCACACCTTCTCGATTAGTGACCACAGAGAGAAAGCTTCCAGCACTGTGGTTTTCAGGAAACAGACAACCAGGAAGTGTGGAGAGCAGAGACGAATTACAGCAACTTGAGAGCAAAAACGAACAATGAGGACATGAAAACAGCACTGTATTAAGGTAAAGGAAGCTATTAAAATTTAAAAAAAAAATCTTTTACAAACCCTTTAAGCCTGCTGCGGATATCACTACAATGTGAATGACACCCTCAGATAGGTTCACAGATCGTAGTGCAAACTGTGGATTCAGACAGGAATCGGATCCCATGTTTGAGAACACGCATGTGATCCAATTTCAGTGCGGGGAAAAAAAGTCCCTGCACCTTTTTTTATGCGAATCCAAAGCGAGTTCAGCCATGTATGGCTGAACTCGCACTGCACAGACATCGCATGTGATCGGCACCGCAGTTTGGGCGCGAATCACATGCGATGTCTGACATTGCGAACCCGGGCTTATTGATTTTTTTTTTTATCTGATTATAGTTCTGCTTTAAAGCTATTTGCCCATTAATCAAAACAAATGTCCTATATTCCATTCTATGAAAACTGCGCTGATTTTGTTTATTTAACAAAAACATTTTCCTGTTTATAGAACATTCTTTTGTATAAGAGATGGCTCACAAGCCTGGCAAGCACTGCATCATGTCTATGTTCACCTAATCTTTACTATTTTAGTGTATTCATAGGTAATTAAATTACCGGTACTTCCAAGATTTCCATTTTGCAATCTTTTAGATTTAATAAGACTAGAATATTTTACATTAAATGTATGAGCAACTGGAAGAAAACACTCTCCTTCCCTAGTCTCAATTGTCAGGATATCGTCCTAAAGTGGAGCTGAGTCATCAGCTGGGTAGGGGCACTCGCTATAAAAGTGAAACCTTCGAGTCTGCTCTCCTCTAGTGCTGGAAGGGTTAGGTTTACTCTCACCGCTACAATTTCCTTTTGCGACACTTTTTCAGAGTTCGATGTCCAGTCCTCTGCCATTGGATGCCCAATAATGTTGTAACTCCTGCAAATGCACACTGGAGTCACATCGTCTCTGGTGCCTGACTTTATTCTTGGCATCAGATGGGCTAAAAGTGTGCACTGCACTGTGCATAGCAGCAGCCAGTGTATACAAAAAATTGATGGGGGAAATAAGACGTTTTTGCCTTTTACTTCCTGTTGTGTATGGAAATATTCCCATTAAAGGGATTGTAACGGTACAATTTTTTCCCTAAATAGCTTCCTTTACCTTAGTGCAGTCCTCCTTCACTTACCTCATCCTTCCATTTTGCTTTTAAATGTCCTTATTTCTTCTGAGAAATCCTCACTTCCTGTTCTTCTGTCTGTAACTCCACACAGTAATGCAAGGCTTTCTCCCTGGTGTGGAGTGTCATGCTCGCCCCCCTCCCTTGAGGGGGGAGGGGGCAAGCAGGAGAGTCAGGACGCTCTCTACATTGCAGATAGAGAAAGGAGCTGTGTCTTAGTGGGCATCCTGACTCTCCTGTTTGTCGCCTCCCGCCTCAAGGGAGGGGGTGAGCACGACACTCCATCTCCATCTCACTGCACATCCCATTCATTATGGCAGTTGGCCCTGCCTCCCTCTGCCCTATTGGCTCACAGCAGCCCAGGAGGAAGGAGTTCCCAGAAACATCATGGGGATGGCCACGATTGGTGACAGCATCACCCCACGTTAGGCTAGCGGCGCCGTGATTAGAGACGACGTGGCATTGCCTTGGGCAGGGCCGGCTTTTGGTTAGCTGGAGTAAGAGAGGGCGGCCCGAGTAGGTGGTGTGTCCTGTGTGTGTGTGGATGGAGCAAGCAGTGGTGGTGGTGACTTCTGCTCAATATTCACTCCATAAGACGCAGAAGCACTTCCCCCATTTTTTAGTTGGAAAAAAGTGTGTCTTATAGAGCGAACAATACGGTATCTTTTTTTTTTTTTTTGGCCCGGCAGTGGGAATACAAAAAAATTAACCAATTCTTCCATCCAAAAAAACAAGATGGAGGTATCTCCCCTGCTGAGACATTGTGAGGTTGATTGACTAAAACTGGACAGTGCAAAATCTAATGCAGCTCTGAATGGAAACTAATCGTCTTCTAGTTCTTATTTTGTCAAAGCTTAACTGGACAAGCTGAAGTTACCACGCAGAGCTGGACCAGATTTTGCACTCTCCAGTTGTAGTAAATCAACCGCTGTATTTGGACAGTGGTACCATCTTCTGTTAGAATACCCTGATCAGAGGCTGCTGCAGATTCCTGATGGGCAGGTAGAAACATTTATGACAGGAGAGACAAAAAAGCCTACCTGTCAGCACGTTTTACCAGAGCATGTTCGCTCCCACTTTACCCACACTTTTACCCCCTTCCTGCCCAGGCCAATTTTCATCAACACTGTACCCGTATGTAATTTTTATCACTTTTTGAGACAGATAGAGCTTACTTTTGGTGGTATTTTAACAAACGAAAAAAAAAAAAGAAAAGTTTGGGAAAAAAGCACTTTGTTTGTTATAAAAATTAGCAAATAAGTAATTTTTCTTTTCTTCACTGATGTGCATTGATGGGGCTGCACTGATGTGCGATGATGAGGCTGCACTGATGTGTGATGATGAGGCTGCCTGATGGTCACTAATGATGCTGCACTGATGGGTACTGATAACGCAGCACTGATGGGTACTGATAAAGCAGCACTGATGGGTACTGATAAAGCAGCACTGGTGGGTACTGATAAAGCAGCACTGATGGGTACTGATAAAGCAACACTGATGGGTACTGATAAAGCAACACTGATGGGTACTGATAAAGCAACACTGATGGGTACTGATAAAGCAACACTGATGGGTACTGATAAAGCAACACTGATGGGTACTGATAAAGCAACACTGATGGGTACTGATAAAGCAACACTGATGGGTACTGATAAAGCAACACTGATGGGTACTGATAAAGCAACACTGATGGGTACTGATAAAGCAACACTGATGGGTACTGATAAAGCAGCAACACTGATGGGTACTGATAAAGCAACACTGATGGGTACTGATAAAGCAACACTGATGGGTACTGATAAAGCAACACTGATGGGTACTGATAAAGCCACACTGACGGGTACTGATAAAGCAACACTGATGGGTACTGATAAAGAAACACTGATGGGTACTGATAAAGCAACACTGATGGGTACTGATAAAGCAACACTGATGGGTACTGATAAAGCAACACTGATGGGTACTGATAAAGCAACACTGATGGGTACTGATAAAGCAACACTGATGGGTACTGATAAAGCAACACTGATGGGTACTGATAAATCAGCACTGATGGGCACTGATAAAGCAGCACTAATATGCTGCACTGACGAGCTTTAACATGCTGCACTGACAATCATGATGATGATCAGTGCCCTGATTATCAGTGTAAATGTCCTCTGTCACAGGAAAGTCGGTTATCAGCTTTCCGTTCCTCAGAAAGTAACAGCACAGAGGAAAGGAAATGCCAAAAACCGTTGTCTATTTACATGTGATCAGCTGTGATTGGACAAAGCTGATCACATGGCAAAGAGCCAACATCATTGGCTCTTTACCCTTATCGGTGATGAGCGGTGTCCGAGGAACACAGCTCACCACTGATCACATGGGAGAACGCTATATGACGTCCACCCAGAACAAGAGCTGTCCCACCCAGCCATCATGGTACAATAGGCCGGGCAAGAACCGGTTAAGTGCAGTACTACATTCTTAACTAACCCACTTAGTATTCTCAGGGTTTGCTGATAAGTTTCAAGGCTACATTTTGCTATTGGCACATAAATATATTAGCACAACAAAATGAAAACTGGCAATATGCCCTCTATGACCCTGTATCTGAAAGCATAAACAAAATCTATATATTTTCCAGACCCTTAACCGCAAAGTACAGTTATTAAATGTTTTACTATATAACACATGATGTCTTCATGTAATCAAGACATAATTAAAAACAATGGTAGAGGTTAAAGTCTCCCACGCTATGGATGTATGACAAACATATGGAATCCAGTGTCACTAAATGTATTTACTGTATATATACACACACATCACCACAAAGCAAAAAGAAGTACCAATGTGTGCATCGGTAAATCAGTGCTAGGGTTAATTAGCAAGCCCCCATTGATTCCAGGGATATCGGTGTCATCTATGCCAGGAGCCCTGCATTCTGTATGTAGCTTCCTAAACCCTGCACATAGAATCCTCCAGAAACCATGCACCCTGCACGTAGCATCCTACTGAGCAATGCACCGTGCACGTAGCATCTTCCTGAACCCTGCACGTAGCATCCTCCTGCACCCTGCAAGCAGCATCCTCCTGCACCCTGCAAGCAGCATCCTTCTGCATGTAGTATCCTCCTGAACCCTGAAAATAGCATCCTCCTGCACCCTGCAAGCAGCATCCTCCTGCACCCTTCAAATAGCATCCTCCTGCATGTAGTACCAGCATACAGGGGCACACTGACCACCAATATGTAGGGCCAGCGATTACCAGTATACAGAGGACATAACAAATCAAGTAAAGTGTGGCAGTCTCCTGAGCCCTGCACTCTGTATGTGGCATCCTCCTGAATTCTGCACTTTATATGTAGCATCTTCCTAAACCCTGCACATAGAATCTTCCAGAAACCAATCATGCACCCTGCACGTAGCATCCTACTGAGCAATGCACCGTGCACGTAGCATCTTTCTGAACCCTGCATATAGCATCCCCCTGCACCCTGCAAATAGCATCCTCCTGCACCCTGCAAGCAGCAGCATCCTGCATGTAGCATCCTCCTGCACCCTTCAAATAGTATCCTCCTGCACCATGCACGTAGCACCCTCCTGAACCCTGAAAATAGCATCCTCCTGCACCCTGCAAGCAGCATCCTCTTGCATGTAGCATCCTTCTGCACCCATCAAATAGCATCCTGCTGCACGTAGCACCAGCATACAGGGGCACACTGACCACCAATATGTAGGGCCAGCGATTACCAGTATACAGAGGACATAACGAAATCAAGTGAAGTGTGGCAGTCTCCTGAGCCCTGCACTCTGTACGTGGCATCCTCCTGATTTCTGCACTTTATATGTAGCATCTTCCTAAACCCTGCACATAGAATCCTGCAGAAACCATGCACCATGCAAATAGCATCCTCCTGCACCCTGCAAGCAGCATCCTCCTGCATGTAGCATCCTCCTGCACCCTTCAAATGGCATCCTCCTGCATGTAGCATCCTCTTGCACCCTTCAAATAGCATCCTCCTGCACCCTGCACGTAGCACCAGCATACAGGGGCACACTGACCACCAATATGTAGGGCCAGCGATTACCAATATACAGAGGACATAACAAATAAGTATCACAAGTAACAAGTAAAACAAGTATCATACAACTAAAAAAATCTCAAAAGCAATAATATAATCTTGTTAGTTGGTTCCCTCATCTAATGCGAATCAATAAAATTAAAATAAAGTCCAGTGCTGCCCTACACTTCATCTATAAAATTGTACAAATGGATTTATATGTGCAATGGTAAAACCTTTAAATGAATATCCAGTGCAAATCAACCAGCTTAATAGTAGTGATGATGTCACCCACCTGTGCAAAAAAATGTTTGCAAAATTGCAGAGCATCAATGTGCAAATAATGGTGAAACCCCTACATACAATAATAACAGATACAAATCAACCAGTGTATTAGCACATGTGATGGTGTCACCCTCTCTGCAAAAGGTAAGAAATGTTGCAGAGCTGCAATGTGCAATTATTGGTGAAACCTCCTATATATAACCATAATAAAATGGGCAATTGATGTACATATTTAAAATTGTATGCATCTCTGTTATTATTGTATGTAGGGGGTTTCACCATTATTTGCACATTGAAGCTCTGCAATTTCAGGACATACTGAACACCATTGAAGAAACTGCCACTTGCTGGCCACACCCACTTCTTGGCCATGCCCCCAGGTGTGCGGTAGCAGCGGTGCGCTTTTGCGTGCCGGATTAGCACCACTACAGCACCGCCAAAAAAAAGTGGCCGTCCCTACCCGGATTGGATTTGAATTTTCCCTCCAAGTTTTTTCTCTATCCTGTCTTCTTAACATTTGGTAGTCATATCACAAAAAAATTCTAAGAAGTATCTTTATTTCTTTTTTTATCTAATGGTTGTAATGTATGTATTATACAATCATTCCAAAAACACATACCACATACACTGCATATATCATTTGAGGAAAATATGCTTATAAAATGTATACCATTTGCCAAAAATATATATATATACACATACCGTATATACTCGAGTATAAGCCTCGGCTTATGCTTGCGTCAGTGTACCTTAAGTTATTGAGAGGCTGCGGGCGTCCATCGTTTAAAACTCGTGGTCTCCTCCTGGTCCCTTCCGTGATAGGCGGAACTGTGTCTGCTGAGAAATGCCTATCACAAACGTTCTCTCATCCTCCGGTTTCCCAGCAGACACTGTGTTCAGTGTTCCGCCAATCACAGACGCCTTTTCATCCTCGGACAAGAGGACTTCCATGATTGGCGGAACACTGAACAAAGTGTCTGCTGGGAAACTTGAGTCAGAGGATGAGAGAACGCCTGTGATAGGCGGAACTGTGTCTGCTGAGAAACGCACATCACGGAAGGGACCAGGAGGAGACCGCAAGTTTTAAACAATAAATGGACACCCGCAGCCTGTCAATTTCAGGCACAGTGAGGTTGCAATGGGCACAGTGAAGTTGGCACAGTGAGGTTGCAATGGGCACAGTGAGGTTGGCACAGTGCGGTTGCAATGGGCACAGTGAGGTTGGCACAGTGCGGTTGCAATGGGCACAGTGAGATGGGGAACAGTGAGGTTGCAATGGGCACAGTGAGGCGTGCAAATGGGCACTTTTGACCCTCTTTTCTGCTTACAGTAGCTGCCGCATTCTCACTCTAGGCTTATACTCAAGTCAATACGTTTTGCCTTTTTTTTGTGGTAAAATTAGGTACCTCGGCCTATACTCCATTATATACGGTATATATGTCCCCGGATTTTTTTTAAAAAAATATGTTGACTCATATTGAGGAAGAAATACATTTTAACAGGAATGAAAACATGTACAATATACTGATATATCAAAATGGTAAAACTTCTTGTTTTCCATTTCCAACCAATGGTTCTTAATGGATGGTAAAAATGACAGTTGGAAGCTAAGTCTGCTATGGGTACAAGTTATATTTCCCTCTATCACAATGGTAATGGTGAACAAAAGGTTCTACTATAATAGCTTCTGCTACAGTACATTAGCTATAATGCACCGAATGAAAAGTCATGTAGCATTCCACTTGCATCTAAGCAGATGTGACATAATGGCTTATGAAGAAATAGTGTAATGTGACCAGCAACAAAATTGCATTTCATTTAATGCATATTAAAGAGAACATTAGAGTTAACGTGTACTCCTTTTTAAATTTTTAAAAATAATATCCAGTCTTAGATGAGTTAGCACAGGGCTCCAGCTATACATTTATTAGCAAGTCTTTTCTGTACATTCCTTAATTTATTTTTACTTTATTAATAGAGCCAGACTTAATGACTAAGCCCTGCCAATTGCTTTTCCCCTGTCCAATGGGACTGCCTTAATGACTAACAATGATACCGTAATGAGGATGGCAGTTGGTGGAGCAGAGTAAAGCAGGCCACACATGGTGCAAATTTATTTTCTTCAACCATGGGTTGCCAGGGGAATCCCTTCTCCCGACGGAGGGTGAGGGAAGCCATCAACGCTGGGAGAAGACAGTGATTATTGCTATTGGCTATACCAGCCACTAGCAATAATCGCATGTAAGATCCAGCAGGCTGGTTGTACCCAAGTTGATTGATCGATCAACTTGGTACATTTAGCCTGCCCATACATGATTTGACTCTCGGCCAGTTCCTGCTGAACCACCCAAGATACAAACTATCTATGACCGGCCTTAGAAGGCCTCTGTGGAAGGGCTTTTATTCACTTAAAACTGAACTTTACACATAACAAGTTGATAAAAAAGAATGTTCTTTAGCAAGGAACGTACATTCTATATTAATAATTATGCTACCAAAATAGTGTGTGCTATAAATTGCCTCCAGCATTGCTTTTATTGCTTCTTGCTGCCATTTTGCTGAAGCCCAGACCCCCAATGTGGAACTAAACCAACTGATTTACCAGTTTCCAAAAACAGTTTGATTTGATTGTGTCCTCAACCAAACTGTCAAACCATCAAATGGTTGGTGTCCTAACACAGGGCTCAAAATTTCAAGTCCTGAGCTACTAGCCAGGCCTTAAGGGTTACTCGCCACCAGTTGTCCCACCCAGCCCCCTGCCCGCACCTTATTCTGCCCCTAATCACGCCCTCATATATTATCTCATAAAAGGACACTTAAAGGGTTTGTAAAGGATTTTTTTTTTTATCTTAATAGCTTCCTTTACCTTAATGCAGTGCTGTTTTCATGTCCTCATTGTTCGTTTTTTTTCTCTCAAGTTGCTGTACTTCTTCTCTGATCTCCACACTTCCTGGTTGTCTGTTTCCTGATGACCACAGTGCTGGGAGCTTTCTCTCTGTGGTCACTAATCAAGGAGGTGTGATTACTGTGTGTCTAAAACCCCTCAGCACCAATCAGTTTAGTTTTCCAAACCGTCACTGCCCTATATGGCTCTGTATGCTCTGTAGTTGTACAGCAGAGAGGCAGGAAACAACATGCAAAAACTAAACTAGAAACTACAGGTACATTATATGATTGATTTTGATCTATTTTTAATCGTTTTTAAAAGGAATCAGTTGACTATTATGTCTCTATACCCTGTAAACAGTCATTTCAGCATAAATACAGGGAGTGCAGAATTATTAGGCAAATTAGTATTTTGACCACATCATCCTCTTTATGCATGTTGTCTTACTCCAAGCTGTATAGGCTCGAAAGCCTACTACCAATTAAGCATATTAGGTGATGTGCATCTCTGTAATGAGAAGGGGTGTGGTCTAATGACATCAACACCCTATATCAGGTGTGCATAATTATTGGGCAACTTCCTTTCCTTTGTCAAAATGGGTCAAAAGAAGGACTTGACAGGCTCAGAAAAGTAAAAAATAGTGAGATATCTTGCAGAGGGATGCAGCACTCTTAAAATTGCAAAGCTTCTGACCGTGATCATCGAACAATCAAGCGTTTCATTCAAAATAGTCAACAGGGTCGCAAGAAGCGTGTAGAAAAACCAAGGCGCAAAAAAACTGCCCATGAACTGAGAAAAGTCAAGCGTGCAGCTGCCAAGATGCCACTTGCCACCAGTTTGGCCATATTTCAGAGCTGCAACATCACTGGAGTGCCCAAAAGCACAAGGTGTGCAATACTCAGAGACATGGCCAAGGTAAGAAAGGCTGAAAGACGACCACCACTGAACAAGACACACAAGCTGAAACGTCAAGACTGGGCCAAGAAATATCTCAAGACTGATTTTTCTAAGGTTTTATGGACTGATGAAATGAGAGTGAGTCTTGATGGGCCAGATGAATGGGCCCGTGGCTGGATTGGTAAAGGGCAGAGAGCTCCAGTCCGACTCAGACGCCAGCAAGATGGAGGTGGAGTACTGGTTTGGGCTGGTATCATCAAAGATGAGCTTGTGGGGCCTTTTCGGGTTGAGGATGGAGTCAAGCTCAACTCCCAGTCCTACTGCCAGTTTCTGGAAGACACCTTCTTCAAACAGTGGTACAGGAAGAAGTCTGCATCCTTCAAGAAAAACATGATTTTCATGCAGGACAATGCTCCATCACACGCGTCCAAGTATCCCACATCGTGGCTGGCAAGGAATGGGTATAAAATAAGAAAAACTAATGACATGGCCTCCTTGTTCACCTGATCTGAACCCCATTGAGAACCTGTGGTCCATCATCAAATGTGAGATTTACAAGGAGGGAAAACGGTACACCTCTCTGAACAGTGTCTGGGAGGCTGTGGTTGCTGCTGCACGCAATGTTGATGGTGAACAGATCAAAACACTGACAGAATCCATGGATGGCAGGCTGCATGAGTGTCCTTGCAAAGAAAGGTGGCTATATTGGTAACTGATTTGTTTTTGTTTTGTTTTTGAATGTCAGAAGCGTATATTTGTGAATGTTGAGATGTTATATTGGTTTCACTGGTAAAAATAAATAATTGAAATGGGTATATATTTGTTTTTTGTTAAGTTGCCTAATAATTATGCACAGTAATAGTCACCTGCACACACAGATATCCCCCTAAAATAGCTAAAACTAAAAACAAACTAAAAACTACTTCCAAAAATATTTAGCTTTGATATTAATGATTTTTTTGGGTTCATTGAGAACATGGTTGTTGTTCAATAATAAAATTAATCCTCAAAAATACAATTTGCCTAATAATTCTGCACTCCCTGTAGTTATTTTATTTACAACTCCTTTAAGCGTTTTATGCAGAATTAAATTATAAAAAATATTAATAACAACAACTGTATCAGTGCCCATCAGTGCAGTATCACCTGTGCCCAACAATGCAGCCTATCTGTGTCCATCAATGCTGCTTCACATGTGCCCCACAATGCAGCCTACCCGTGTCCATCAATGCCGCTGTCATGGTCTTACCTCTTTGCAGGCTTCTCATTACTGACATGTGCTAGCAGCCATCTTGCTTCATGGGGTTCTTGTAACCTGCCACACCCTGCGGCTCCTCCTTACCACTGGGAGGAGCTGGCTGCTCAGCATATATATAGACGGCAGCTGCAGCATTTCCTCGCTTGGGCCTCTCGTCTGACACCCCTTCTGTGATTGTGCTGCTTGCTCTTGGTCACCGACCCGGCTCTTACGGACGTTCCTTCTGGTTCCTGATTCCCGGCTTCGTTTCACGACTTCTCTGGCTACGGACTCTGGCTTTGCTGACTCTCATCCCTGGCAATCGACCCTGGCACTGTTTTGATCGTCAGTTTGGACTTTGACTTTGCTGTTTGGTTTTCAATAAAACCTTCATATTCATTTATCTGTTTGTGTACGTCTGATTCATACTTCCATGACAGCTGCTTCACCTGTGCCCGACAATGCAGCCTACCTGTGTCCATCAAGGCATCAATGGCACTTTAACTGTGCCCAACAATGCAGCCTACCTGTATCCATGAATGTGGATTCACCTTTGCCCAATAATGCAGCCTAACTCTGTCCATCAATGCCGCCTTACCTGTGCCCAACAATGCAGTCTACCTGTGTCCATCAATGCTGCTTCACCTGTGTCCATAAATGCAGCCTACTTGTGCCCAACAATGCAGCCTACTTGTGCCCAACAATGCAACCTACCTGTGCCCATCAATGCAGCTTACCTGTTTCCATCAATTCAGCCTACCTGTGCCCAACAATGCCGCTTCACCTCTGCCCAACAATGCAGCCTACCTGTGTCCATCAATGCGGCTTCACCTTTGCCCAACAATGCAGCCTAACTTCATTTTCCACTTGCACAGTGCGAGTAGAGTAGGCAAGTAGAAAATTTGAGGGCTGTCCTAACTGATCACATGTGCAACACCATGGTAGTTGCAGTTCAAACAGAAGCATCTTTCTTGGCTGTAAATCATAGGAGGATTTAATTCTGCTTTAAGGCTGTCTGCAGATCGGGCTCTACAAACTTAGCATTGACTAAAAATGGTGAGCAACTGAGCATGTGCAGAGCAGGGTGGGACAGTGTTTTACTGGATATTAAACAGTATGGGGAACTTATTTTTAATGTTTTACATAGCTATACCTGCAAAAGTCCATGGCAATGAAAAACCTGCTTGAATCAGGTAAAATGCTGGTAAGAAGGAGGTCAACTGCAGGTCAAATGTACATGTTAATTAATTTTGAATGATGTCTAACTGATAACTTCAACACAGGACCAAAAAGTCCCCTTTTTGTAACGCAGCACGTCATGTGTTTAGTACACTGAAGTACAAGTATGCTTCTCACTACTTTAACCACTTCCTGCCGGCCGTACGACTCTGTACGGCCGCAGTGTGGATGCCAATTGCCAGGAGGCCATCTATATACGGCCTCCAGCCACTGGGGGCGCGTGCGTGCCCGCCGCATCACTGAGATGCCGATGCGCATGCCTGGCGGCCGTGATGCCTTACCAAAAATATGTATAAGAATACATAACGGCCTAAACTGGAAAAAATAAAGTTTTTTTTTTCTTTTTTTTAATTGGGCTATTTATTATAGCAACAAGTAAAAAATATAGATTTTTTTTTTCAAAATTGACGCTCTATTTTTGTTTATAGCGGAAAAAAAACAAAAACGCAGAGGTGATCAAATACCACCAAAAGAAAGCTCTACTTGTGGGGAAAAAAGGACGTCAATTTTGTTTGGGAGCCACGACCTCGCAATTGTCAGTTAAAGTGGCGCAGTGAAATTTCACCTGGGCAGGAGGGGGGTATATGTGCCCAGTAAGCAAGTGGTTAAAAGCACATTGATGCCATACGAAATAAAATACACCACAATGCACCACTTCATTACCGATGTTATCTTAGCATAATAGGAAGTATGAATATGAATACATAATATGAATACATTTATGGACTAGATGTGTGAGTATATTATAACCATCATGCTTTGGTTTTTGTGCGTAAACAGTACATAGGGCCAATAGACACCTGTGTCCCTCAATGGACTTCAATAAAAATCAAAGAGTTTGTGATGTTATCCGTCCGACAATATAAGGAGGACTAGTACCCCACTAGTGGGGTTGCCACTTTTTCTTCCAGCCAAACCCAGTCACTTAACGGCGCACAGCAAAAATATATACATTTTAAGTATACACTATAGCAAGGGTCTCCAAACTGCGGCCTTTAGCTTGCCTTTATCTGGCGCTTGAGTCATTATTCCTGCCATTGACACTAACAATGGGGCAGTATTCCTTCCGCTGACATCAACAATTGGACATCTTTTCTTCTAACGACAACAAAAATTGGGCACATTTGCTCCCATGGACACCAATTATTTCTCCCCCTAATACCAAAGATCGGGCATTGTTTACTCCCACTGGGCACAGTCTGAGCCACATACAGTAGCTGTCTGAATATTGTGTCCAGGTTTCAGGTGGACTGAAACCCGAACACATGATTCAAAACTCGAACTGTCTGGGTGAATCCTAGACAGGTGGAAACCCTACCCACTAGGCCTGTTAGAGAAGATTTCACCAGAGGGTGCAGAGTGCTTCAGCAAAGATCTAAACTGGTCAGCCTCACTCACTGGTGACCAACAGTCCTTCAAGAAATCACAAAGTTCAATTGGGATTTAAATGATCATTTTCAAATAATATCTCAATTTTACATTTGATTGCTGTAGGTATAAATAAGTGTGAAACCAGTTGTGTAACAGAAGTTGCTACCAGGGTAGTCAAACTGGCATCATAAAGACCATGGTCTGCTAAGTTATTTTTGTGACACTAAATACCTGTTTTGACTTTCATGGAAAGCGTGCCCTGCCCTGCTGCAACTCCTGCCTTAAGCCTGTCTTCAAGTGTTGTTCCATTATTTAAGAGTTTGGACATCAGCTGTAATAATGTAATGCCTCTGTATGCTGTTAAACTACCGTTCCAAGAGTTAAGTCTGTTACAGTGCGCTGTGCCTGTGATCAGAATGTGAATTTTGTTAAAGATGGAGCAGAGAAAAAAATACCTGTCTACACATGTGGAACTAGGAAACAGGGGTATGAAATATTTTGCTAATTCAAGGACAATCAATGCAAATGTAGTGCCTGTGTACGTTCAGTCCAGGTGCTATCTTAAATTTAGAGGGGGATGAGAGAGTTATGTAGCTCTCATCCATATGATTTGTGCAAATCCAGCTGTTGTTCTAGCTGGGCTGTGCTGTCGGTTCATTCTGTGTTTTTGGGGTGCCTTTCCACCCCGGGGCGTCAGGTGGCGGCAGTGGAGTTCAGTTACCAGAGTGCCTTCTTGCCAGCAGCCAATCAGAGGGGTTTTTCCCTCGCGGGGCATGCTGGAGGAGGGTGCTTCTAGAGAGATGTCATGTTGGGCGGGGAAGTTCGTGGTTGGATCCGGGTGCGGCACCCACCTTCAGGGTGTACGCACATCACGAGCCCCGGCGATATGGCCTACCAGGCTGCGGCGCACGTGCCACGAGTTGTTCTTGGTTCCAGGACCATGTTGGCCCGGAGCAACTGAAGCTGTGATGGGACCCAATGACTTATTGGGTCCCCTACCTCTAAAGAAATGATCCCAAGCGAGTTGTGCTGTTCGGTGGGGAGTCAGTCTGAGGAGAGCCAGGAGCCAGGCGATCCAATAGGGCCCAGACGAACCATCGGGGATTGCGGTGACCGAACACTGGGAGTTTGTCCAATGGCAACCTGTTAGTCGGTGACTAATTGAAGAAAACTACCTGAGGGAGATTCAGGCATCAATACTCTTGAAAAGGATTCACCTCACGAATTGCGTTCTAAAGCAAAGGACCTGTGGCAGAGGTCTCATTCCTATTCCTATTTTCAGTCAAGTCTGTGTCAGAGACTTATTTTCCTTAAAATCCGATTGTGTGTACGGGGCATTAGAGGCCAGACCTGATGAGCCAGTGGTAGCTTGGCAAGTTATTGGCAACCAGAACAGGTGTGTGGGCACCTTGGCTAAGGTCTAGTAGCAAGCAGCTTCTCTGGAAGACCCAGCTACTGTAGGAAACCCTCCACAATTACTACTGAATTACTGCAGTTCCAATGGGCTTGCCCTTTGCAAAACCTAGCACCTCTCCAGCTACCTTGGACTTTACTGTGAGGCACACTGTCTATTAGGATAATTTCAAGTAGTTCTGTGCTGTTTTACAGAATTTTTGATTCTCAGCTAGACTGTCTGTTATTATAGATTATTCTAGACTCTGTTATGCAGTCACATGTTACCCTGATTGAACCACAGAGACATTACTGTGAAGAGTCCATGTTTGTGGAGCTTTCATGTTTTTTTTTAGCTTTCAATATTCGTTTTTTGCCATCTTGTACTTATTTTGCATCATTACTTTTAACTTTGCACCTATTTTGTAAACTGCAAGTTACGGTTAATCTCTATCTGTTCATTTAGATCAGGGGTCTCAAACTGGCGGCCCTCCAGCTGTGGCGAAACTACAAGTCCCATCATGCCTCTGCCTATGGGAGTCATGCTTGTGCCTGTCAGCCTTGCAATGCCTCATGGGATTTGTAGTTTTGCAACAGCTGGAGGGCCGCCAGTTTGAGACCCCTGATTTAGATGATCTTTTTATGACAGTTACGCAATGCAGATGACTCCCTGAAAATCCCTGCGATATACAGTTGTATTCAAAATTATTCAACCCCCCAATGCTGTAAAGGGTTTTAGGGAATTTAATGTACATTTGTAATTGTATTCAGAATGAAATCCTACAAGGACTTCTTAAAGAACCATATGCAACTAAAATGACATCAATTGGTTTTGTAATACAGTAGTAAATGTTTCTTTTGTGAATTCTTCATTTACACAATTATTCAACCCCTTAAAGACTACCACTCTGAAGAACAGAGGTTCATTGAAGTGTTTTCAATCAGGTATTGAAAACACCTGTGGATGTCAGGGAGCAGCAATAAAGCCTAATAAGCACCAATTAGGCAGCTTTAAAATGACTGTGATACTCAGCTCCTTCTAGACATTTACTGGTGTGGTTACAAACCTGGTGAAGTCAAGAGAATGGTCCAGGAAGACAAGAGAAGAGGTGATTACTCTTCACAGGAAGGGCAATGGCTATAAGAAGATTGCAAAGATGTTAAACATACCACGAGACACCATAGGAAGCATCATTCGCAAATTCAAGGCAAAGGGCACTGTTGAAACGCTACCTGGTCATGGCAGAAAAAAGATGCTGTGCGCTCCCTGAAGCGTAGAGTGGAGAAAAGTCCCTGTGTGACTGCTGAGGAACTGAGAAAAGATTTGTCAGATGTGGGTACTGAAGTGTCTGCTCAGACAATACGGCGCACACTGCGTAATGAAGGCCTCCATGCCAGAACTCCCAGGCGCACCCCCTTGCTGTCTCCAAAGAATAAGAAGAGTCGACTGCAGTATGCCAAAAGTCATGTGGACAAACCACAGAAGTTTTGGGATTGTGTTCTGTGGACTGATGAAACAAAATTAGAACTCTTTGGGCCTATGGATCAACGCTATGTTTGGAGGAGGAAGAACAAGGCCTATGATGAAAAGAACACCTTGCCTACTGTGAAGCATGGTGGGGGGTCAATCATGCTTTGGGGCTGTTTTGCTTCTGCAGGTACAGGGAAGCTTCAGCGTGTGCAAGGTACCATTAATTCTCTTCAGTACCAGGAGATATTGGATGACAATGTGATGCAGTCTGTCACAAACCTGAGGCTTGGGAGACGTTGGACCTTTCAACAGGACAATGATCCCAAGCATACCTCCAAGTCCACTAGAGCATTGTTGTAGATTAAAGGCTGGAACATTTTGGAGCATTCTCTGTATCTATCACCCTAAATGGGTGGTAATCTGTGTGCTGCCATGAGATGTGTCAGGAAAGGAAAATTACGGAAGGTGAGAATACAATTTTCAGTTTTCATGGCAGCACACACTGGAAAATAACTCGCTATATGGGTGCTAAAAAAAAGTATTTATTTATTCACAAGATACAGAAGAATTAGCTTGAATAACTGTTCTTCCAAATTCAACAGTTGTAAATTGCGCATGATCCACTCTGTAGTTTGATATGAAGGTTGTTCTTGAAGACCAAGTTGCCACTTTGCATATTGTTTCTGGAGATACCCTGCAATATGCTGCCCACGATGTTGCCACTGCCCTAGTATAATGAGCCCTTAAGCCGTCAAGTATTAGAAGTTGTTGTACCTCGTATGCTTTTCTGATGGTTTTTATCAGTCATGAGGCTGCTTGGTCTCTTCTATAGCCGTGAAGAATGACCAGAAGATTCAATGTCTTTCTGAATGGGCTGGTAGCCATCAGGTATGAAGCAATAGTTGTTTTGATGTTCAAAGGATGTGGATCCCCTTGACTAGTAAGGAATACTGGTAGGTTAAATTCTTGATCAAAGTGGAAAGCGGATGTTACTTTGGGAATGAACTGATCTATGGGTTTTGGTACTACTCTCTCCGGGAAAAAGATCAGATGAGGTTCTTTCCCTGAGGTTATGGCAATAACTAATGTTATTTTAAGAATAAAATTCCATAGGTATGCTGACTCTATGGGGTAAAAGGGGAATGTGCTTTAAACACTGTGGAGGGAGATTCCAAGCAGGAAAAAGTTGGCTTCCTTGGTGGCTTTATCTTTAAGCATGCCCTTAGGAATTGTATGATGAGGGGGTCTAAAACCCATTTGATTCCCATCTTGGCAGATAAGGCAGAGACTTGTACCTTTTAGGCCTCGTACACACAATCAAATCTGTCTGCTGGAAACGGTCTGCTAGACCGTTTCAGCAGACAAATTCGATCGTGTGTACGGGCTAACAGACGGATTTGGCCACCCGACAGATTTCAAAGCATGCTTTGAAATCTGTCGGCTGGGAACCCGTCAGCCCAACATGTCTGCTGGTTAGTATGCTAACCAGCAGACATGTCTTCTCGCACCAAATGGCTTTGACGCATGCGCGGAAGTGTTTTACTTCCTGGTGCGGTGACGTGGCGGCGTCAACGTCACCGCCACGTCACCGACACGTCAGCGCGCTGTCTGCTGGCGGGGATTTTGGTTTGCTCGTGTGTACACGCGAGCAAACCAAAATCCCAGCAGACAGATTTGTTCAAATCTGTCGGACAGACAGATTTGAACAAATCTGTCTGCTCGTGTGTACGAGGCCTTAGTGTGCTAGAACCTAGGCCTTTGTCTAGGCCTTATTGAAGGAATGCTAGAATTTTCAACACTGTGGGTGCCGATGGATCCCACGATTGCTGCTGTGCGAGTGAAGTGAAGTTTTCCCACACTTTATTGTAAGTGTTATTGGTTGTATTCTTCCTAGCTTGCTGCAAGCTAGTTACCACCTTAAGTGAGCATTCTTGACTTAGCAGCCTATCCCTTTCAATTTCCTCTATACTCAGTTGTAGAATGGTTGTGAACCATGGTGTTCTCGGCCAAAATGGTATTACTGCTATCACTGTGGATGCTGTTCTTCTGAGTCTGGATAGAAATCTCGCTATTAGCGGTATTTGGTGAAAAATATATCCCAGCTGGAAGTTCCAGGGTTGGTGCAGTCAGTCTATCCCTGCCACTGTTGGATATGCTGCTCTGATTAGGAATTTCGGACACTTGGCTTTCATTGGAGTAGCTGCCAGATCAATATCGTGAACACTCCAGGCCTGCATCAGAAGAGGAAATGCTTGGGAGTTTAGAGACCACTCGGTGTTTGAAATGAAGATTCTGTTCAGGTTGTCAATTGGTTCTGTGCTGCTGGAATGTATACAGCCTTCAGATCCGTCAAATGTACCTGAGCCCCTTTCGAGCCCAGTCCAAAATAGGGCCTACCCACTTCATGAGTGCCCGACGCCTGGTTTTTCTATGCCTTTGTATGCTACCGTTACTCTGTTGTCTATATGTAGCAGGACACTTTTCCCCCTGCAAAGTGGACTGAATGCTAGGAGAGCTTGAAAGGTGGCCTGCAGCTCCAAAATATTCAAGACTATGCCTTGCGGCTTGAAATGCCAATGTCCCTGCACAGAACCGTCATGATAGTGAGCTCCTCATCTTTCCAGGCTAACATCCAACGTAATTATTTCCGGATGGGGAGGAATAGTATGTCAATATCGTTTGAGATTGTGAACCCAAGTCCACCACCATAATGACTGTTACACCATCTTGTGAATATAGATTGGCTAAAGCATTGATGCTCCATCCCACTGCATCAAAAACTAATTTTGAAATGTTCTCGTGTGCCATTGGGAAGGTGGCTGACATGAATCCCAGAATGCTCGTCAAATGCTCTGGCTGGTAGGTAAACTGCTGTCATCAATTTTTACCCTGTAAAATAAGGGTTCTATTCTCTACTGAAGAAGTTCCACTCTGTTGGACCTGATATTTAATACTGCTCCCAAAAAGACCATCTTCTGGGTCGGATGCAAGTTATTATTTACCCAAATCGCTGTAGTGTGGATATCAGTATTCCCCGATAGTGGAGGAGAGACTGCTGGCTGTCAGCTAGGAGAAGAATATCGTCAAAATAACGTACTTTCAATCCCTTTTCTCTCAAGTACACTATCACTGGCAATAGGATCGTTGTAAAGGTTCTGAGGGCAGTCGACATCCCAAACGGTAGACTTTGGAATTGAAAGTATTGGTGATTCATTGCAAAAAGAAGAACTTTTTGAAAGGTCAGGTATATGGGAACTTGCAGATAAGAGTCTGATAAATTGATTGAATGATAGAATGTTTTTTGTTGAATCTCTTTAGATCTAAGATCTAAGACTGGACGCAGAATAGAAACCTTTACTTTCTGAGCGAACAGAACTTGCACAATTGCACGTTTCTGTAGCAACTCCATCACGTAATTGGTCAATAATTTATTTTTTTGTAGAGAGGACGGAAGTCTGGTAGTTTGAAAATGGTCTTTGGGAGATCTGTTCTTGAATCTTCATTTGTGACCCAAGCGGATAGTGGATATTGTCCACGAATCTCTTATGTGGTCCACCCAAACCTGCGTGAATAGTCTGAGTCTAGCTCCTACTATTGTAGGCTGATCCCCTGTGCTAGCGGGTTTTGACTTTTGTAACCTCAGAAAAGAAGATTGGGTCCAATTTCAAATCTCCAATTTCACTTGAATTCTTTCCACGGTCTATATGACCTTGGCTCTCTATATCTCTCTGGGAGATCGTGTCTATAGGGTGCAGTTTTTTTTGCTTCGGTCTTCTATCAGAGGGAATGAGGCCCAACTTTACTGCCTGTGACCTTTGAGATGGCCGAGTCTAGTTTTGTACTCAACAAATTTGTTCCGTCATATGGTGTTTTGCACCAGTTGGTTTTGAAAGCTGCATCCGCAACCCATGGTTTTAACTACAGTGCTCTTCTTGACATTACTGAGGCCAGTATGACTTTTTCTGAGGAATCTGATTATGTTCACTGACACTTCTGCCACAATATGTCAAGCTAGACTGAGCTCCTGGAGAGCAGTGACTATTGTTTCTTGCTCGGCTCCTTCCAGGAGCAATTTTTGGACACTGGAAGTCTAGAGAGTAATTACTCTTCCTACCACAGCCAGGGCGATTGCTGGTCTGCAGGCAGTCCCTGCTGCTGAGTAAGGTCAGGGTCAATATTGCGGCCAAGTGTGCCTCTAAAAGTTACTGCATCTCCAATATGCAGGGACACATGCCTGGCCAGGCACATTAGGGATGCGTCAACTACTGGTGCAGAGATGAGTGGGTTTACATTTGGCTCTTTTAATGGGTATAGTTGAGGGAAGAGGGGCGAGCAGGAGAGTCAGGATGGCCACTAACACACAGCTCCTTTCTCTATCTGCAAAGTAGAGAGTGTCCTGACTTGCCTGCTCGCCCCCACCCTCCGCAAGAGGCTTTTTCCACACCAGGAAAAAAGCCTTGCATTACTGTGTGTAGTTATCGACACAAGAACAGGAAGTGAGGAATTCTCAGAAGGAATAGGGACATTTAAAAGCAAAATTGAAGGAGGACTGCACTAAGGTAAAGGAAGCTATTTAAGGATTTTTTTTTTTTTACCTTTACAACCCCTTTAAGGCAAAATCAAAACCTGTGGATATCTCCAATTCTTCATTGTCAGAGGAGTCGTCTGACTTAGGAGGCATATGTGAAGCAGCCACTGATGTGCTCAGGGCTGGTCTATGCATTTTTGGAGCTGACACTTGTAGTATTGATTCCCTTACCAATTCTCGGATAATATCTGTTACCTACCTGGCATCTGTTTATTTTTCTCTGGTTGCTTCTTTCACCCAGGAGAGGCTGCACCTGGCTGGGGCGGGTGTGGTAAGGGGTCCGAAACTATCCATCCAGTCCTGAACAAGTAAGGGAAAAAAAAGGAGAATTCTGTGGTGGGTCTCTCTTTAGAACTTATAGCTAAGCAGTCCAATCAGTGTGTAGGGGCGGAGTCACAACCCAGTGTGCGCTGCTATGATACAACAGGAAAAAAGGGTCAATGGAGGAACAGTGGAGCTGAACCAGCACAGAGAGTTTTTAGACACTCCCAGAAAAGGAGAGGACTATGACATGCAAATAATGGGGGGGCTGTGCAAAGGAATTGACTCTTCCTGGATTTTATAGAAAGTTCAAAGGCACACAGTAAAAAAAATAAAAAAAGCATAAGAAAAAACTGCAAGTGAGCATTTAACCACTTCAATACCGGGCATTTTCTCAAACAGAGCTTTATTTTGGTGGTATTTGATCACCTCTGCGGTTTTTATTTGTTGCGTTATAAACTAAAAAAGAGCGACAATTTTGAAGAAAAAAATGTTTTACTTTTTGCTATAATAAATATCCCAATTTAATTTTATTTTATTTTTTTTCAGTTTAGGCCGATATGTATTCTTCTACATATTTTTGGTAAAAAAATCGCAATAAGCGTATAGTGATGTTATTGCGCCTACAAAATAGGGGACAGATTTATGATTTTTTATTTGTTTACTAGTAATGACGGTTATCTGCGATTTTTGTCAGGACTGCGATATTGTGACGAACAGATGGGACACTATTTTGGTACCATTCACATTTATACAGCGATCCGTGCTATAAATATGCACTGATTACTGTATAAATGTGACTGGCAGGGAAGGGGTTAACACTAGGAGAGATCAAGGGATTAAATGTGTTCCCTGGGAGTGATTCTTACTGTGGGGGGGAGTGGACTGACTGACGGTGACTGGACTGGACGGTGACCGAACGGTGTCCCTATGTACAAGGGAACACACCATTGGTCTCCTCTCCCTGATAGGACGTGAATCTCTGTGTTTACACACAGAGATTCACGTCCCTGGCTCATTAAATGCCGTTTGCGGGTACCTGGCAGACATTGCGACCGCCAGGCACGTGCATCTTTACCCACGTGACGCAGTGGGCACAGCTTTTCCCCGATGCGCGCCTGCGGCGGCGTGGAGGGAACTAGTAAACAGTAGGACGTCCAGGGACGCCCTCCCGACAATTAAGCGCCGCGCTGTAAATATCTTTTGTCTATACCGTGGGCACGAAGTGGTTAAAATATCAGAGTCTGTGTTTTTAATTGCATTTTTTTTTTTTTCGAATTGGTGACACATTCTCTTTAAGACTTGCAGTATGTAAAATTCTGATTTATAAATGTAGGCATTCCTGATCAATAATAGTCTCTTTTGTATAGTGCAGGCCTGTAAATTATAGAACATTTGTAGAACAATGGAATGCAGTACACCCATCTCACTCATTATAGAGAACAGGAATTTCAAAGCTCTTTATTGTTTCCACAAGGAAATTCTGTGTGTGTGTGTGTATGAATGTGGGCCTCTATATTAATGTTCATACAGTAATTTGCTTAAAACATCCAGCTAACTGTATCGCTGCAAGTCATCATGCCAATCTTATCTCTGCCTTCCTACTACTCTGTTTCTGAGACCAGAACTACAGCTTTTTTGTTCCTCTTCGATCTTTCCTTTAAATGTACCACAAAATCATTGGTGGTAAAACTTCTTTGCTGGCTTAAGAGAGGGCATATATCTTGTTTCTAAGACGTTAATGTGATAAATATGGAAAAGAAATGTAAAACATTAGTATTGGTTTGTGGCCACTTCTCCTCTCAGCTTGAGTTTGCAATCATATAGGAGTTATCTGGTGTCTGAGAATCCCCAGCACCACATCCTTAAGATTTAGAAATGTATGAAAGAAGCAGAGATGGGATTTTAAAGGTACCAAACACATATAAAAGTAGTACATTTTATTATGTAACAATATAAATTTAATATAAAACAAACGTGAAATATCCACACGACTTATGCAGTAAGTTCATCTTTACATGTTTCGCTATTCTTTGGCTTCCTCAGGAGACTTTGCAAAAACTGCATACCAAAATCACTAAAGATTCAAAAAACATTACATTAGTTACTATCCATACAATGTACTAGTACACCTACAATAATTAACTACAAAATATACACTTATCAATAGGTCATTATGAGGGGGTCCCTCACCTGCATTATAGCACTGGAGTTCATGCAGTATCTCAAAAAAGTTAGTAAACCCCTTAAATTTTTGTAAATGTTTTATTATATCTTTTCATTTGACAATACTGAAGAAATGACACTTTGCTACAATGTAAAGTAGTGAGTGTACAGCTTGTATAACAGCGAAAATTTGCTGTCCCCTCAACACACAGCCATTAATGTCTAAACCGTTGGCAACAATAGTGAGTACACCCCTAAGTGAAAATGTCCAAATTTGGCCCAAAGTGTCAATATTTTGTGTGGCCACCATTGCCTTAACCCTCTTGGGCATGGAGTTCACCAGAGTTTTTCACCCTATTGAGCATCTGTGGGGCATCCTCAAACAGAAGGCGGAGGAGCGCAAGGTCTCTAACATCCACCAGCTCCCTGATGTCGTCATGGAGGAGTGGAAAAGGACTCCTGTGTAGCTCTGGTGAACTCTACACTCAAGAGGGTTAGGGCAGTGCTGTAAAATAATGGTGGCCACACAAAATATTGACACTTTGGGCCCAATTTGGACGTTTTCACTTAGGGGTGTACTCACTTTTGTTGAGTTATTTTGAGGGGACAGCACATTTACACTGTTATACAAGCTGTACGCTCACTACTTTACATTGTAGCAAAGTGTAATTTCTTCAGTGTTGTCACATGAAAAGATATAATAAGATATTTACAAAAATTTTAGGGGTGTACTCACTTTTGTGAGATACTGTATAAACCCAAACTGTAAATTGAGCACCAGGAGGATAATCAAGGTGATATCGGTGGGCCACAGGGAAAGAAACACGGACCATATATATATATATATATATATATATATATATATATATATATATATATATATAATTATGTGCTGTCCAGGAGGAGAGAATATACAATAAGTAAGACATTTATAATGGAATATGAACAAACCAAACAGATCTAAGATCAATTACCTACTACTTAGAGCAGGGGTCTCAAACCGGTGGCCCTTCAGCTGTTGCAGAACTACAAGTCCCATCATGACTCTGCCTATGGGAGTCATGCTTGTAACTGACAGCCTTGCAATGCCTCATGGGAATTGTATTTCTGCAACAGCTGGAGGGCCACAAATTTGAGACCCCTGACTTAGAGTAATGAATAGGAGCATCCGAAACAGATCAAGTGGGGTCTTTCAAACTGAACTATGTCTGATGCACAGCCATGTGGGATCAAGCAAACATATGGCAATAGAAGAGGGCAAAGTATCCCCACACTTTACTATACTAAAGACAAAAAAAAGAAAGTAGTAGCTATGCTGCAGATTAGCAGCCCCCCTGCTTTAGTAACAGAGGCAGTAGAGCTAATAGGGGATGATGTCTCAATCCCTATAAGTCAGTACTCTTGATGTCAGGATTTGTGTCCTGACAAGGGGAAGGGTAGGTATGTCATCACTGTCAACATATGGATGCCCTCTTTTGGCTTTTCATTGATAAACCTACAGGTCCAGCAAGATATTGTTGGTCAGCGTTAGGGCTTAGATACTCCTGGCTTTGGATAAATGGAAAAGACAGAAAATACTAAAGTCAAAAGTGTTGCTGAGGGTCAAATTCCAGAGGATGTAGTCAGACAATAGCAGAGGTCAATGCCATGTAAAACAGTCATGTCATAAGTGGGTGGCAAAAGTTTACCATAAGGGACAACACCTGAGAGCGCGTGGTCTTCACCAAGTTCCTGATGGTGGAGATGGAATTATGGGACTTGCACTCCCAGGCAATGGCTCTGATTTAGAAGAGAGAGATAGACAGTAGAGCTATTAGGACTTAATGGGGTTGATTTACGAAAGGCTGTTCGCTTTTCAGGGGAATTTAGTGAATGTGGTGAAGTTTCACTTTTCAAAGAATACCTAGTCATGCAGGGAAAGCAACATTTTGAGTATAGCCTCAAGTACCGATACTTTTTTTCATGTACTCGCCGATACCGAATACCGATACTTTTTTTAAATGTCATGTGACAGTTTTCAAACCACAATACAGACAAAGGGCCAGATTCTCATATATTTTCGGCGGCGTAGAGTAAGCCATTTACACTACGCCGCCGCTGCGTACTAGAGCAAGTGCTTTATTCTCAAAGCACTTGCTCCGTAGTTTTCGCCGGCGTCTCGTAAATCGGCAAGCGTAAACAAGCGCAATTCAAATGGGGCGGCTTGTATTTAAATTAAGTGCGCCCCCGCGTCGAACGAACTGCGCATGCGCCGGCCGGGGAAAAAGCCCAGTGCGCATGCTCCAGCTCACGTCGGGAAGCGTCGTTGAAACCGATGTCAAAACGACGTGAGCGTCATTTACGCAAGTCCCTATTCGCGAACGAGTTAGTAAAACGACGTAAGCGACGGAAAAAGCCGACGCTGACCCGACGCCATACTTAACATGGCGTCCGACGGCATCCGACGGAACTTCGTAAGGTTACTCCACATAGAAGCTGGGGTAACCTTACGAGTCCGTAAACAACGTACGCGACGACGGGGCGGCGTAAAAGCGTTCGGGAATCGCCGTACTAGCCTCATTTGCATATGCAAGTGAAAAAACAACGTGAAGGCCACCTAGTGGCCGGAGTTGTCATTACACCTACGATCCGAAAGTGTAATGCTTTTACACTTGTCGGATGTAGAAGCGTATCTATGCAAAAATGATGCTAAGCATCACTCGCATAGATACGAGGACAAAAAAAAGGCGATACGACGGGGTATCTCAGATACTCCGTCGTAACGCCTCTGAGAATCTGGCCCAAAGGATATATTCTTTAGAATTATGAAGAACTCTAACTCAAGACATTATTAAAGAATAAAAATGAGTAAAAATGAATAAAAATGTTTTATTTGCTTGTCACGCAGTAGTAAAAAACTCAAAGAATTTGATAAATACAAAAAAGTATCGGCAATAGCATCGGGAGCATTTGCGCAAGTACAAGTACTCCCGCAAATACTCGGTATCGGTCCCTTGTTTGATGTGCTACGGGCGGGTTCGAGCCACTTAAAGGGGGTGAACAGACAACTGAAAGTAGATCCCGAATCAAACCAGTGGCTCCTGCAGGGGTAGTGCTACACGTGTATACCTTCTGTGTTCGAAAACCCTCCTTTCTCATCATAAGCCTCGTACACACGACCGTTTTCCTCAGCAAAATCCATCAAGAAAAATGCTGGCAGAGCATTTTTGCCGAGAAAAATGGTCGTGTGTATGATTTTTGTTGAGAAAACTGTCGTTGATCTCGGCAAGAAAAAAATAGAACATGCTGTGGCAGGCGCAGCACTATGAAGTGCCTAATGCGCTGTGGCATTAGAAGAATTGTGATATCTCTGACTTTTCAGTCCAACAAGACTGTCTATTACTCTGAAATTCCTCTATTGCTGTTCTATGGAAGCAGTAGTTTAAAGAGCACACCAAATGCTTAAAATAACTTCTTTAATAACTTCACCTTTCTTCATATAAAATACTGCTGCTTTGCAGCAGACAGTCCATGTACAAAACACGTGATGAATAAAGTATAACAGAAAATGGTGGTTCAAATATTCAATCTTGTCATTTAACATAAGATGGTGGATATATTTCTTTCTTCAGTATTTACTCTCTACTCTCTCTCTCTCTCTCTCTCTCTCTGTAAGTTATCAAAGCATTCTCTGATTTCTCTAAAAGGTATAACTGTGGTTTGAAGGTATGAAGGTTTGATATGGTTTGGGTTTGCAGGGTTAGCTTAGTTTGGTTTGATGTGGTTCGGGTTTGATGAGTGATGAGTGATTCAAGTTTGGTGGAACTACAAGTGAACACACAGCTAAATCAGTATACAGCTCTAATCACACTATTTACAATAAGAACATATATATAACTGTATAATTACCTAATTTTGCCCTGGCTTCCATAAGAACTGCTCTGTATGTCTCTGTGTGTCTGCTCTCTGTCCTCTGTGGTGGAATGAACTAATTTGCAGAGCACATGTACAGCAATAGGAACCTCCCAGACAGAGTGTTTGTAAAGCTGGCTGTGACTGGTCAAGACTCTGCTCAATGTGAGATTAGCTGTGATTGGGCCAAGGCTTCTGATGAGTCACAAAAGCTTAACTCTATGCTTGCTGGCATGAATTATACTGTTATTTCTTACCTACTGCTGCCACACAAACAAATGACTCTTAGGCCTCGTACACACGATCAAATCTGTCTGCTGGAAACGGTCTGCTAGACCGTTTCAGCAGACAGATTCGATCGTGTGTACAGGCTAACAGACGGATTTGGCCACCCGACAGATTTCAAAGCATGCTTTGAAATCTGTCGGCTGGGAACCCGTCCGCCCGACATGTTTGCTGGTTAGTATGCTAACCAGCAGACATGTCTTCTCGCACACACGCCGAATGGTTTCGACGCATGCGCGGAAGTGTTTTACTTCCTGGTGCGGTGACGTGGCGGCGTCAACGTCACCGCCACGTCAGCGCGCTGTCTGCTGGCGGGGATTTTGGTTTGCTCGTGTGTACACGCGAGCAAACCAAAATCCCAGCAGACAGATTTGTTCAAATCGGTCGGACAGACAGATTTGAACAAATCTGTCTCCTCGTGTGTACGAGGCCTTAAAGGCATATTTTTTCTTTTGCTTCTGTGAACACAACATACAACTGTTATATAACATCCAAGCATAAAATCAAAGTGAATAACTCTTCCTTTGTCTCTCACATATAAACAAACATGTGCTCAACATTAGGTTCTTAGCAGGTTTAGCTGTATATACATGTAAGTTATATTAGCTACCTAGGACAGGTTCTAGCTGGCCAGCTACACATGTCTCAATTTCCTCGTCGTGTTTCTCTTTGGACTGGTTTACGACGAGAAACGTGTTTGTGTGTATGCTTAGAAACCCGCGCATGCTCAGAATAAAGTATGAGACGGGAGCGCACCTTCGGTAAAAGAAGCGTTCCTAATGGAGATAGCACATTCGTCACGCTGTAACAGACTGAAAAACACGAATCGTCTCTCACTAAACTTTTACTTAACACGAGATTAGCAAAAGTGAAATGGAACATCCCCTTTATAGTGCCGTTGTACGTCACCGTGTTTGAGAATGACGAGATTTTGTCTTGACAGTGTGTATGCAAGGAAAGCTTGACAAGATTTTCGTCAAGCCTGACAAGAATCTCATCGAGGAAAACAACGTTTCTTTTACAACGAGATTCTCGGTGGTGTGTACGAGGCCTTACAGCACAGATGTTTTTCTTTGTAATCTGTATCCAAATGTTGCGTTTTCTGCTGCTTTTGATAAGCACTTGGTTGCTTGTTGGAGAAAGCGACTCCCATCTTTCAGGAGGCTGGTTGCAAATGTAGCAACAAAACCCCTGCATCCCACTTCTTCAGGGGGAATCCCATTCTTCCATTCTTCTAATGCTGGGCAGATTAAGTTGTCAGTTCTGCTTACTTTTTTCTCTTGTAAACCTCTTTCACACCATCTTCCCATCACACTGTCACTTTCACTACATATGCCAGCTTAGTTGTTGCAGAACACAGGAACATATCTAACTGGAACGTTGTAGCCACAACATCTGTGGGAAACACAAGTTTTCAAGCAATATTTAGGATACTTGTGTGCTTTGATCTCATTATGTGCTCTGGATGTTAGCCTGCTGGTAAGATTTGGTTATATGTGAGATGCCAGTGTTTGTGGAAGATCGTTTATGATAATTCGTCTTTGTCTCAGGATAGATGCCAGCTTTCTGAGAACCTGGTTGTGTTGCCAAGTGTAACGCCTGTGGGTGAGGTTTACAAAGCATCCTGTTAAAATGTGCCTTAATGATGCAGGTGCTTGATAAGGAAAACACCAGTGCTTCATATTTTGGGGTAAGGAGAAGTGGTGGAACAAATAACAAAACTTAGCTGAGATCCCTTCATCTCCGAGATATTACACACGTTTCTTCTTTTCCAGGCTTTCTCAGATAGTCCATTGGCCCTGCTTGGCCATTGAGAGGGCCTTGGCATGTTGCTCTGCCTCCTCTGGTCTCCTTACCTCCTTCACCATGGGCCATCTGCTCTACATTAATATTGCCTTGTTCCATTGTGCAGCTTTTGGGAAAGCCTGAGGCCAGCTCCTCCAACCACATTGATGAAATGAAAATCAGACTTGGCACTCTGAACAGTTTTAGGTGAAGTCCATTTCCTCCACATTATCACCCAGGAGGCCACTGTTCAAATAACAATATCTTCAGATTCATTGAAAGTCAGGACAACCTTACTTTTTTTGCTTCATTTGAATTCTTCCACAAGAAGAACTTTCTTTATTATTGGAGATACACAGACAATTTCTACTGGTGACCATTGTAAGTACAAATTTTTGTTGTTGTTTGTGCAACAAGTATAGCGTGGGAATTTTTCAAAGGGGACTTGTGATAGCTATCTAAGAAGGGGTTAACTTTCTCTTTAAAGGCTTTAAAGCTGAAATGTAGTATTTTTATTTTTTTTGGGATACGGCAGCAAACACATTAGTTACCTATATATGTGGTAAGCAGGCTGCTGTTTCATGTAAACATTTTCCTTCATGCTGCCAGGTACTGCTCATAGCAGCCATGTTCTGGTGTTGCAGGGATTAACAGCAGCGACAGAGGGTGTGAATGACTTGCTACGCTTACCAGCCCCTTCTTGCCCCACCGTCATTCACAGACTTTATACTACTGTTGTTCCATAATGCAATGCATTCTGGGAATAATCAAGGGAGATCCTGTCATTTATCCACCACTCCTCCAGCCTGCATGTGTGGGATGCACACTATTACATGTAATTAATGTGTTTCGAGCTGTATATCCCATTCCCACAAAAAATACAAATAAAAAATACTTGCACACGAGGCGATCACATCCATGCCCTGTACAGAGCCGTGTTTGCCAACAAGGGGATGCACAGGTGTCCCATGTGAGAGACATCCATGTTGATGCAGGTACGTGTCCCCAAACTCACCCAGGATGCATTCAGGACTGTGCACCTGCATCAATGTCATATTTGGATACAGCAGCATGCAGGCGTTGCATACCAATTGACAACAATGGGACTGCTGGCCGGAGGATGCATGCAACACCTGTGCATCTCCATGTAGGCAAATCACAGCTCTGCATGGGGCACACATGTTATTGCCCCATGTGAACGAGGCCTTAATCATTTCCCACTGCATCTCAGGCTGGGTTCACACTTGTTCCGACAACGCTCCTACATTGGGAGCTCATGTAGCATGACGTGTGAAAATCAATGTTTCCCTATGAGAGCTGTCTTAACTGGTCCTACACAAGTCGGTCCGACTTTGAAAACACTCCCTGTACTACTTTGTTCCGACATTGATCCTACTTCAGCCCATTGAATATCATTGAAGTCGGACCAAAGTAGGAGCCTTGTCCTTATCAGACATCCGACATGTGATTACAGCAGCAGTAAAAGGAATTTATCTCACCCTGGGATTGTTTTGATTGGTCAAAGAACAAGTCAGACTATCACAAAGTTGGTTCAAAGTAGTATCCTGTTCATGAAAGTCGGATGGATGTAGGACCAATGTAGGATCGATGTAGGACAGATGTCGCAGAGCAAAGTAGGATGAAAGTTGTACTGCTGTCGTGTAGTATAGTGTGAACCCAGCCTCAAACTACTCCCTGTACTACTTTGGTCCTACATTGATCCTACTTCAGCCCATTGAATAGCATTGAAGTAGGACCAAAGTAGGAGCCTTGTCCTAACTATCCGACTTTTGCCATCTGACATGTGATTACAGCACCAGTAAAAAAAAATTATCTCACTCTGGGATTGTTTTGATTGGTCAAAGAACAAGTCAGTCTATCACAAAGTAGGACCGAAGTAGTATCCTGTTCATGAAAGTAGGATGGATGTAGGACCAATGTAGGATCAATGTAGGACAAATGTCGCAGAGCAAAGTAGGATGAAAGTCGTGTAGTGTAGTGTGAACCCAGCCTAAGGCTGGGTTCAATGGGCTGAAGTAGGATCAATGTAGGACCAAAGTAGTACAGGGAGTAGTTTCAAAGTCGGACCAACTTGTGTAGGACCAGTTAAGACAGCTCTCATAGGGAAACATTGATTTTCACACGTCATGCTACATGAGCTCCCAATGTAGGAGCGTTGTCGGAACAAGTGTGAACCCAGCCTCAAACGGACTTTAGATATAACAGACAGCCCTGCCTTCCTTCACACCCGCTTCTGTTAACCCCCTGCAGCACCAGAAAATTGCTGCTCTGGGAAGTATTCACTAATAGGCAGGATAGATTTTTACATGAAGAAGCAGCCTGCAAGATGTGAGATTCACACTATTATAGGTAACTAATGTGTTTGTTTATGTATCCTTCCCTCACCCCCCAAAAAAATCATTTGAGCTGTAATCATTCACCACTACATCCAAAATGAAAAAATGTTCTAACTTTAGACTTCCCATTAAAGTGATTGTAAGCTCAAAGTTTTTAAATAACAAAAAGTTTTATACTTACCTGCTCTCTGTAACACCTCTTCTCAGGTCCCACTCCGGCACTCCCGACTCCTCCTCTTTTCAGCATGCCACCAAAGGAAGCCGCTTCCTTTCATGGCATACCTGTGAGCTCAAACAGCGGGAGATCAGGTACATGCGTGCAGTTGGGCACAGTGAGGCATGCAGATGGTCACAGTGAGGCTACAAATGGTCACAGTGAGGCTGCAAATGGGCACAGTGAGGCTGCAAATGGACATTGTTGACCCTCTTTTACACTTACAGTAGCTGCTGCATTTCCCACCCTAGACTTATACGCGAATCAATGTTTTCCCATTTTTGTGTGATAAAATTAGGTGCCTCAGCTTATATTTGGGTCGGCTTATACTCGAGTATATACAGCACCTTAGTGCAAGGAATGTATTAAGGTAAAAAATGTTTAGGCTTTAGAACCACTTTAAAAAATGTAGTTCTTGTCCAACAAAGTTCTTGTTTAAATGTCAGCTTCTATTGCAATGTATATCACCAATGCATAGGGAAATGGTCTCTAGAGGTGAGGTTAACCACGTGGTGGGTACTTAGAGAATTTAAAACCATTGATCCCCATGAGAAACAGGCCTTAAATGTCTATGGGCAGATTTAAAACCAAAATGATAGACAATCAAATCTGTGACATAATGTAACCTTAGGCTCTGACTCATCAGCAAATTAATAGGCTTGCTTTGTTGCAATGTAAACGTTTGCATGTTATAACAGTGTCCATCATTAATTAGAGTTTTCTATAACACCCAAAACAAAAATTTAATATATTGCGGTTTACCTGTTCTTATAGCTGGATTAAACCCAAAACCCAAAATGTAATCTATTTCAGCATACCAATCATTAGAAGTGTTGGCTGCATCAGTTTTCTTTTTTTTGGCTTTTACATTTTGCTTTGAACTGGTGATCTGGCCACAGAGGCGACTCTAGGGGGGGGGCAGAGGGGGCCCTGACCCCCCCAACATTATGCTGTGCCCCACCATGTGCCCCCCCCCCCAAAAAAAAATGTTTTTCTATTTTTCTCGGGCCACCCCTGGAGTAACAGCCTCGACCGAGAGGAAAAGCGTCCCCAGTCAGCTCTGCGGGGCATTCCTCCCCCTCCCTCTGCTTGCTGACACTGCATAATGCAAGCGTTCACACAACCACAGCCGCCCGATCTGCTCCTTCCCCTGCATCCTCATTGGCACGGAGAAGAGTGAGTTGCAGAAAGGACTCCATGAGCACTGTGGGGGAGGGGGGCCTAAGCCTTCATCTCAGTTACTGAAAAAACAGACTGATTTCTCCCGTCCTTAGGACAGGAGAACTAGCTCTTTTACAGCCCAGCGAGTCCAGCCACCTCCCCCCCCCACTCTCCTCACATACGAGCAGGGAGGAATACAGCTCCTCCTCCTCCTTTCAATCCCGCCCACACTATCTCGGTGTGCTGTATCTGAAGAGAGGAGATGTGTGTTCAGGAAATATGAAAATCGGCAGCATGTGTGTGAATGATGCCTGAGATTTTAGCCTGGACCGTGGGTAAGTGTGTGCACTGCAGACTGCAGTACACTGTAATCACTGAACTGCATTATCTCCATCCCTTCTCTCCCCCATCTGTCTCCCTCCCCTCTCCTGTTCTTTCAAGACATTCACAATTTACTTTCTGTAACGGTCACCACCATTTACGATATTCCATTCCATCGCCCCACGACAGCTTATCCGACAGACATCAGACACAACCCATTTTATTTCCCAGAATAACCGAGACAACACAAGCTCTGGTACTGGTTCCAAAATGAATGAATGAATCCTTTAATGGTAACTTAGCTTTCTTATATACAGTACAAGCATGTTACAGTTAATCACAGGGACAAAGACACACTCCACCCACACATTACACAATGGGGGGCTTCATACGCATTCTTTTAGATAATGACATTCCGATGAGTTAATTACTACTCATTACCCAGACGGTCTGGCTCCGCATTTAGAGGGGTTAATTACTACAGTTTGACAAGTCACATTCCACATCTTAACAGTGTCATTAGCATACACAATAAACAGGTCTTAGGAGCAGACCTAATTAGCACAATAGACACAAAACAGTATTAGCATCACACAATGGAATGTCTAGGAGCAGACTCAAATAACACCTCAAAAGCATGTGTCCCCACATTAAATGAAAACACTCTATTGACCTGTCGGAGTCAGACTTTAACAACTTGTAATATTTAAAGATATCCTGCAAAACATGAATTATCCGTAATGTCTCATCCCATGTAATTTATCATTATCATTTCTCAGTCCCCCTATGCCCAAAAGGGGCACAGGATGACCCTAGACCCAAGAGTCATTAGTGATGCTGGCACTCGAGTACCCCCCATCCTTCAAAAGTCTCTGGGTGTCACGGGCCATTCTGTTACACTTTCACTTTCAGTTAGGCAGGTAATATACAGTGCAAATTTCTTTCCTACATCCACAGATTGCAGGAAAGAAACTTGCATGATTCCCCCATCAACACAGACAGTGCTGACGGGAATATCCCTCCTGCCCAGCAACTGTATTCTCCCGACAAACAGTGATTGTCACTAGTGGCTATACAGCAACCACTAGTGCTAATCATAAGAGAATCTGCTCATTAATGGTTCAAATCTCAGCCAGTTCCTGCTGAACCAGCTGAGATTTAAACTGTCTATGGCTGGTCTTAGCTCTTAGGAAGCCCATACATTGATCACTTTTTTTCATTCAACTATTGGGTTGAATGAAAAAAAAAAAAAGAAATGATCCAATTCCTCCATCTACACATTATAGGTGGATGGGGGAATCCTCCCAGTGTGGACCAGTGCTGGAATAACCAGAGTTGCTGTCCTGTCCCGGCTATTCACAGCGCTGGTCTCTGTCTCCTTGGCAGCGGCGGCAGCACATTGGAACCCAGTGCTGGTTACTTTATGGGGGTGATGTACAGGAGGGCCAGCACAATTTTTTGTTAGAGATGGGCTGGGCATGTTCAAAAATCCACATGCCAGAGCCTTCCAGGAAGCCCACACTGCACAGCGCTAATCACAGGCAGTGAGAGATTTCCCGGTCCACAGCTCTGCACAGATCAGGAAATGTCTCACTGCCTGTGATTAGCACTGTGGAGTGTTGGCTTCCTGGCGGGATTGGGCATGTGGGATTTCAAACACACCCGAGCCCATCTCTATTGGTTGTAGACACTTGAGCTCCCTGCAGGTTGCTTAGCAGCAGTGGAGCCTTCTCTGACATGCTGATCGGGATGCAATTCAGGTGATGCTCCCAGTCAAATCCTAGTGTTAAATATCAGAGATTTTATTGATCAAAGCCCACACTTTACAGGCATAGACCCCACACTTTACAGGCATAGAGCCCACACTTTACAGACATAGAGCCCACACTTTACAGGCATAGAGCCTACACTTTACAGGCATAGAGCCCACACTGCTGCGGAACATACATTTGATTTTATATATATACTGTATATATATATATATATATATGTGGTTGTACTCTTGATGCTAATAAATACTGTATTTATTAGATCTGACTGGGAGCATTACCTGGATCACATCCCGATCAGCATGTCAACAGAGAAGGTTATACAGCATTACTGCTGCTAGGTGACCATCTGGGGGCTCAGCTCTCTATAACCAATAGTGCCAGCCTTCCCCTGCATGCATCCGTAATGTCACCAGCACTAGGTCCTAATGGACTGCCACCGCTGCCAAGGAGACAGATGCCAGACCAGCGCTGTCAATAGCAGGGACAGGACAGCTGGGGAACCCCACAGTGGCAGAACCCCAGGGCTCGGTGGCAAGACAACCTTTGCAACCCTGAACGTTCTCCCACTGCTTTGGACCCTTATATTTTCTTGGTGTGCTGGTGACATATATCTCTCGTTTTCTGCCACCCTGGGGGGCCCCAGTATAGTAGGAAGGGAGCTCACTGCAGAACATGTAAAAGGGCCCGTTGTGGGATCGTAGTAAAGGGCCCCAGGAGATATATATAAATATATATATAATTGCATTTTATAGTTGGTCCCCCTACTTTTGTCCCTGTCCCCCCATGTGCCCCCCCTAAATATGAAAGCTGGAGACGCCACTGTCTGTCCAGTAACACACCTCCTGTATTAGTGAGACACCACCCTGGATGAATGAGCACAGGGGGCACAGCTGACAGCAGCATTGCCAGTCTGGGAGTAGAAGGGGAGTGTTATATGCAACTTTAGCTTACACTTTATAATCTGTTACAGAAATTTTTTTTTTCCCCTTTTGCGATAAAGTTTTTACATAACAAAATACTGATAATTTAAACCACCCCTGCTAGTGTTATGGTTTGTCTCATTTATGTAAACTGGTACATTCTGCTGTTGAATCACCAGAAGAAAATAAAAGAAAAAAAGCCTAAAAAATAAAATAAAATTAAAGCAGCCATCACATCAAAGAATTAGTAAGCTGCAATATAATCAATGTGTGCTTTTGGGTTTTGCTGCTTCAATTGTGATGGCTGCATTTGATTTTAGATACCGTTGATGTTGCCAGACCAAAAAGAAACAAAGCCAATAATCACAATTCAGGGCAACAGCATGCCTCCCAACTATTTTCAATAAGAGTAAGGGACATATATTAGCAAAGGTATGTAGGCATAGGACACCCCCTGCCACACCCCTTCAAGTGAGAAATATACAAAAAAAAATTGGTTAAACCCACAAGGGCTTTTTTTTTTATTTTTACCACTACTATTCCTTTATACTGGCTTTTGACATTTACAAATGCAGATGGAGCACTACCCCCGAAGGAGCCGCTGGTTGATTTCGGGGTCGGCGTATTAAGTTACCTATTATACTTGTGGAAAGTGAATAAAGCAAGTGTCCAGACATTAGAGTTTTCAAAGTTTTATTCCAAGGCCCAACATGGCCAACATCAACATGGGAGAGAAAGGTTGATGAGCGGAAGAAAACTGCAGTATCAGGCCTTGGATATTGTAAAGAGCAGCTTGCTCTCAGTACAGTCACACTTAATCGTGGCCACTCCCGTCGGAGTGGGTAAAGTGCCCCGGACAGGCGTTTAACTTGGGCTTGGCAGCCGAAAGGTCACTTGCAATAGTCACTGGGAGGAATTAGGGCCTCTGCCACAGGCCTGAGGAATTTACATACTTTTCAAAGGGTAGAACTAATAGATCCTCCCAGTAAGTCACTCTCTAGAGTCATCAGAGGACAGTTGAAGTGTACCTGTCATGTAGTGATGACCGGATCCCCGGTGGTTCGCCTAGGCCTCGCGGACAACCTCTGCCTTTGGTTTTTTCCAAGCCAATCCCCCACCGTACAGCCCCCATTCGATGTCAGGGTGAACTCCGATTGGTGCGTAGCTTCAGCCAGGCAGGCCTCGATGGCGCACGCTTTTCCCAGGCGTCTGCCACAGATATACTCTCCCGCCAGCATGTCCAGAGAGAACATCCTCCTCTGATTGGCTGCTGGGAGAAAGTGGGTCTGTCAGAACCCCTTCTAGCGCCAACTGTCTCCCAGGGGTAAAAACACCTCCCCTAGCATGCAGACTGACCTAGAAAGCAGTTCTAAACTGACAGCAGCCTAAACTTTAATAATTTGTAAGTGGGAGCAACTTAACTCTCCCATTCCCCAAATGGGGGGGGGGGGGGCGCTACACAACAATTTAAAATTTGAATGAAAGGTTTAGCACTGGGAATCACTTTTTTGAAAGATAAAAAGTGCCTTTGGGACAGTTGGCAAGAGTATCACTCCACATGACAGATATGCTCATTTATTATACTGGGTCACTTCATATTATACTCTACATATACTCTATTTTATACTCTATTTTCTAGAGACATTACCTTTGCAGGCTTTATCTGCTTGAAAAGATCTACATGTGAATGTTTGGTGTTACTAATGCTGCAGCCACAAAAGACCTCATGCTACATCTTAGGTTCTGCCCTTTTAAAGGCTTGGCAGCACTGAATCCGTCCCCGCATGGCTCTAACAAGGTCCCAACAAGCCAAACCTTTGCCCAGCAGCCAAGGATGCCACCTGCCACTGAAGGCAAGCTGGACAAGGGCAGGAACTGATGGTCCCCATTGTGCTGCAGTGAACTAAGGTTCGATAAATATCTTCTTCAAGTAGGTAACTGATTCAACGATTTCAATGAGTTCTCAATCTGGGTATTATCCTTGGTTTAGCTGAAGCCTAATCATGTACAGATGTGTAGAATGGTTCATCTATATATTGTCTATTTAAGTTAGCTCAGAGCTGAAGTAATAAGCAAGAAGCCATGAGCAAATATTTTCTCATGTCCATATGTTATATTAGTCCATATTAGAAATGAAAAATTCATATATGAATGGCTAGAGCCGAACTACAGAAATTTTAACGGATTCTGCCATCTATGCTAACAGTGCAGATGGGCAATCCCTGCTCCCCCCGCCTTAAGTTATTGTATTCAGACAGCCGATTGACACAGTTATGCCTCGTACACACTACGAGAAATTTGGGCAACAATCAAGTGGTTTTCCTTGATGTTTCACAGCAAGTCGGAACCGAGGATAAAAATAATGTATGAAAATTCTCATACGAGACCGGCTTTTTTTTTTTGTTATTTGTTTCTGATCATGCGCCGTCTTACGTATCTGATCTTTCTCGTATGAAAGTCGTACGAAAATAGTACACATTAAATTAAAACTGTTTGTTCTGTTCCCATACGAGAAAATTTTTGGAATTTGTGCCTTGAGAAATTTTTGTTCGGTAGGTCGGAATCGGCTGTCGAAAGTTGTTTACACACTATCCGCAAATCGTACGATTGTTCCGCGGACGAAAACGTTCACCCAATTTTCTTATAGCGTGTACAGGGCCTTATGCCGCATACATGCGATCAGAATTTCCAACAACAAATGTTCGATGTGAGCTTTTGGTCGGATATTCCGACCGTGTTTAGGCTCCATCGGACATTTGCTGTCAGAATTTCCGACAACAAATGTTTGAGAGCTGTTTCTCAATTTTTTAGACAACAAAGGTTCTTGTCGGAAATTCCGATCGTGTGTATGCAATTCCAACGCACAAAAATCCATGCATGCTCGGAATCAAGCAGAAGAGCTTCACTGCCTATTCAACTTAAGTTTTCTCGGCTCGACATAGGTGTTTTACGTCACCACGTTCTTGACGATCAGAATTTCTGACAACATTTGTGTGACCGTGTGTATGTAGCACAAGTTTGAGCCAACATTCTGTCGTAGCCCTCACGGCTGTCAAATTGTATGAAGGAAGCCTTAAGCCTTGTACACACGGTCAGACTTTAAACAAACTTTTCTGTGGATTTTTGTCCGAAGGGAGTTGGCCGGACACACCCATAGCATACACACGGCAGGACATTTCTGCAAACTTTCCCAACATCACATGGTTTTTCTGCTCTTTTCTGCTCTTTACTGCCACCCTTTGGTCAACTTCTGCTATTTTTGGTTGATTTTAACATTGTTTCTGGCATGCATATTTGTACTTCGAACAAAAGTCCGATGGATTTATGTACACACGATAGAACTTTGCACCGTAGGACTTTTGTTGCCGAAAAGTTTGTCCGTTTGCAGAGCGAACTTTTGTTGCATGAATACACACGGTCGGATTTTTTTGAAAACTTGCTCATTTTGAAGTTTGTTGTCAAAAACTCCTACCGTGTGTATGGATGGGGCTTTACCGTCTGGGGTGAGTCCAGAGCGAACTGGACTCAGAGAAAGTGGGTTGGCCTTCGGACTGAGAATATTTAGCATTACTGCAGGAAATGTATCTGAATTGAAGCTGAATATTTCAACCAAAGCTACTTTTGTCATTTTATCTTTGAATGGGCTATACATTTATATATTGTTATTTTTCGTTGAAGTTCTGTTTCAAGTTAAGTGAACCTGTTATTTTGCTGAGAACAGACTTACTTTATACCGATCTAAAGCAGAAGTTGAATGCTCTGGTTTCTTTAGTGTAGCTTTCACCTAAGCCTTTCTGTGAAATTGCTAAACACAAAATCTGCTGGCAGTAGTTTTAACTGTGGTTTCCTTCAAGAGCATCTTCCATAGAAATGAATGGTACCACTACCACATGTAAAATACATTACATGAGAAACTTAATAAAATCTGTCTCTAATATATTGTTTAAAACAGAGGTCGCAGGTTGCATACATTTACAGACTGTGGAAAAACAATCAGCATCAGAACACCTCTGCACACGGTGGTCCTTACACTAATCTATCAGAGTGCCGACTATGGGAAATATCAAGCAATGAATAACCTCATAAAAAGTGCATAAAATAGAGGAAGTACGCCTTACCCCATCTTTCATGAAAATACAGCTTATTAAAAATGTGAGTGAGAATATACCCAAAAACTTTATTGTTGAATTTGGTGCATGGAATGGAAGACGTAGAACCAGCAGCCACCAGGAAAAGAAGAGTGATCTGAATGGTGATAATGCAAACTGCTTTGGGTTCAATGCAAGCAAGATTTGGCGAACTTAAAGTTCAGATACTGAATAGTGTTGAGCGGAATACGCCATATTCGATTTCGCGATATTTCACGAATATATAGAAGAATATTCGTGAAATATTAGTTAATATCGAATATTCGTGATATTTTATCAAAAACATTTTATTCGCAATAGCGAATATTCACGGCGATATTCGAGTTATTCGCGAATACTCGAATATGCAATATTCGTAACGAATATTCGCAATGAGAATATTCGTGATCAACACTAATACTGAACCCGAAACTCCATGGAAGTCAACGGGAGCCAAATCTGTCAAATTAAATTAAATACAATTTTCTAGGCTAATATGCAAGGGAGTGTAAAAAATAGCATGGGTGGAGGTGGGCACTGCCTGGGGGAACATGTACTAATGAAAAAAAAATATGTTTTACATTTCATTTAGCCCAGGTCAGTGATTTCTAAATGCTTAAAGTGGAACATTAAAAATGTCCAGTTCCGTTAACCACTTGTCTACTGGACACTTTTACCCCCTTCCTGCCCAGGCCAATTTTTAGTGCTATCTCACTTTGAATGACAATTGCACGGTCATGCTACACTGTATCCAAACAAAATGCATAATTTTTTTCACATAAATAGACCTTTTTTTTTTGTTGAATTTAATCACGACTGGGTTTTTTATTTTTTGCCAAATGAAAATTTAGAAAAAAATTATATTTTTTTGTAGTTTGTTATAACATTTTACAAACAGGTAATTTTTCTCCTTCACTGATGTGCACTGATGAGGCTGCACTCATGGGCATTGATAGACTGCACTGATGGGCACTGATGAAGCAGCACTGGTGGACACTGATAAGTAGATACTTATAAGGCTGCACTGATAGGTGGCACTGAAGGGCACTGATAGGCCGCACTTATAGGCAGCACTAATAGACGCCACTGATGGGTCCTGATAGTCACCAATGATTTACAAAGATTTTTTTTTAATTGCTAGCAAATGGAATGTCATTGACAGCTCCTTTGTTAAAATAAAATCAGCAGACAGGCCCCTCCAAGGATCTGCTATGTATTTTGGGGGACCTTTGGAGGGGTGTTTATGTGCTGTTTTGTAAAATAAAGAAGCTGACAATGAATATTTGCCGGCAATTTAAACTGTATCACTTTTTTTCTTTGTAAACTTCATTTTGCTGTAGAACATCCTGCAGCAAGAATGAAAGAACTTATGTTTCCCTCCCAAAATAAATTCCAGACTGTCTGAGTCTGGTATGGATTTTAAGGGGGTACCACACGTAGAAAAAAAAAGTGTTTGTTCTGCCAGAAATCCATATACAGTGAAACATCGGATTACGAGCATAATCCGTTCCAGCAGAATGCTCGTAATCCAAAGTACTCGCATATCAAAGCGAGTTTCCTCATTGAAGTCAATGGAAATAAAATAAAAATTGTTCCACATTGACTTTAATGGCATGCAATACTGCATGAGGCCAGAGGCGGGGGGCACCGGAGAGCCTCAAACGGTCAAAAAAGGCTGAGGACGCTCTGGCTGACCTCGGCAAACCTCGAAAAGACTTTCTTCCCGAAATTTGCGAGGTCAGCCGAGCTGTTTCATGTATTTGCCGCCGTTCAGCTCTGCTTGGCTCGGACGCCCCCTCACCTCAGGCTAAACACGGTACCGTACAATTGTTTTGGCCTGAATCGCGTTCGTGTTACGATTTTTCAAAATACAGTGCTCGTATTGTAAAACGCTCGTTAACCGCGTTCATCGCAATCCGAGGTTCCACTGCAAATAGAAGTGGTAGAAATACCACTTCTAAATATGACACACAACTTCTGCTGAACAAGGGGCAATTGGGCTAAAGTTCTGGGATTCGTTGGAACACCTGAACAGCCAAAGTTTGGTCTGAACTGTCTGCTCATCCTTATCTCTGAAGAGCTAAAGAAACTGCTGCTTTCTGACACATCCAAAATTGTTGTGTTTTGTAGTGACCACATCACCTAGTGGGGGTGACTTATAGGACACACCTGGAGATCTCTTTCCAAGTAGTATGAAATCATGGCAAGTAATATAAAAGAAGCTTTAGGTTGGGTTTACATACAGTACAGACCAAAAGTTTGGACACACCTTCTCATTCCAAGAGTTTTCTTTATTTTCATGACTATGAAAATTGTAGCGTCACACTGAAGGCATCAAAACTATAAATTAACACATGTGAAATTATATACATAACAAAAAAGTGTGAAACAACTGAAAATATGTCATATTCTTGGTTCTTTAAGTAGCCACCTTTTGCAGCAGACACATCTCTAGAACAACTGTTAAAGCGGTGGTTCACCCTAAATATACTATGTCCCATGCGATCCAGCATACTGGCGTCAGCTCCACTTACTGTGTAATCATTCATTTTCATTTATCTCCCCCGCGGTGGATGGCGCCGCTATAGCCCGTCACGGCTTCTGAAAATAGCCGATTTAGGACTCGGGTATTTCCGGCGCTATACGGCGCCTGCGCACAGACCTAGGAGCTGACTGTGCTGGCGCCGTATTTCTCAGAATCCTATTTCGGCTGTTTTCGGAGGGCGTGACGCGCCATAGCCATAGGACTTGGAGAAATACGGCGCCTGTGCAGTCAGCTCCTAGGTCTGTGCGCAGGCGCCGTATAGCGCCGGAAATACCCGAGTCCTAAATCGGCTATTTTCGGAAGCCGTGACGGGCTATAGCTGACGCCAGTATGCTGGATCGCATGGGACATAGTATATTTAGGGTGAACCACCGCTTTAAGAGGAGACTGTGTGAATCAGGCCTTCATGGTAGAATATCTGCTAGGAAACCACTGCTAAAGAAAGGCAACAAGCAGAAGAGACTTGTTTGGGCTAAAGAACACGAGAATGGACATTAGACCAGTGGAAATCTGTGCTTTGGTCTGATGAGTCCAAATTTGAGATCTTTGGTTCCAACCACGTGTCTTTGTGCGACGCAGAAAAGGTGAACGGATGGACTCTACATGCCTGGTTCCCACCGTGAAGCATGGAGGAGGAGGTGTGATGGTGTGGGGGTGCTTTGCTGGTGACACTGTTGGGGATTTATTCAAAATTGAAGGCATACTGAACCAGTATGGCTACCACAGCATCTTGCAGCGGCATGCTATTTCATCCGGTTTGCGTTTAGTTGGACCATCATTTATTTTTCAACAGGACAATGACCCCAAACACACCTCCAGGCTGTGTAAGGGCTATTTGACCAAGAAGGAAAGTGATGGGGTGCTGCGCAAGATGACCTGGCCTCCACAGTCACCGGACCTGAACCCAATCGAGATGGTTTGGGGTGAGCTGGACCGCAGAGTGAAGGCAAAAGGGCCAACAAGTGCTAAGCATCTCTAGGAACTCCTTCAAGACTGTTGGAAGACCATTTCAGGTGACTACCTCTTGAAGCTCATCAAGAGAATGCCAAGAGTGTGCAAAGCAGTAATCAAAGCAAAAGGTGGCTACTTTGAAGAACCTAGAATATGACATATTTTCAGGTGTTTCACACTTTTTTGTTATGTATATAATTCCACATGTGTTAATTCATAGTTTTGATGCCTTCAGTGTCAATCTACAATTTTCATAGTCATGAAAATAAAGAAAACTCTTTGAATGAGAAGGTGTGTACTGGTCTGTACTGTATATGTGAATTGGATGCGTTTTGCACCGCATCCAATTCATCCAACATCAGAGTGTGACCAGCTTTCAATGGAGTCATTTCACATATCTGGGGTGGCTGTGGTGCGAATTTGAAAAGGGTCCTGTGCATTTTGGGACCAGTTCAGGTGAGACATTATGGAAAATATTTCACCTGAAACGCACCTGAACCGGTAACAACAAATGCACAAGACAAGAGACTGCAAACCGCATCCGGACTGCAAACCCCAGCCGGACCTGTGTGAACTAAGCCTTAGACAAATTCACAAGTAGAATTTAAATAAAATTGTAATAACATGTAGAGACAACTATACTGGATTACTGGGCGGGGTTTATTTTAGACTAAAGCTTTGCATCAGAATAGACAATTTTTATTGGAAATGTATATAATCAATGCATACGACAGTCCATCATCATCTCCTTATCCAGACGTTCAAATCGTTCGGAATCATGTGACTGGTGGGCTTGAATGGTTTATCTAAAACGACAGGATATGAGGTTTGCAAAAAATGCATGAAGTAATCTGGAGATCTCCAGTGTTTGAGAACGTTCACGGTCACAGACAGTGTTAAAATACTACCATTCAACAAGTGAAATCCATAAGTGAACTGCTAATGCTACTAAGTAAACACTGCACTGATCAGAATTTTTTCTGTCTTAAAATTTGAGAACCTGCTCTCAATCTTTTGCTGGCGGAAATTCCAACACAAAGTGGCACATAATTGTGAAGTGGAAGTGGAAGTATTTTTGGGGATTTCTCTACCAGCTTTGTAATTCTAGAGAGTGTAATTTTTGCCCATGCTTTGCAAAATAGCTCAAGCTCTCAGATTGGATGGAGAGCGTCTGTGAATAGCAATGTTCAAGTCTTGTCACAGATTCTCAATTGGATTTAGGTCTGGACTTTGACTGGGCCATTCTAACACATTAATTTGCTTTGATCTAAACCGTTCCATTGTAGCTCTGGCTGTATGTTTGGGGTTGTTGTCCTGCTGGAAAGTGAACCTCCACCCCAGTCTCAAGTCTTTTGTAGACTCTTAACGGGTTTTCTCCTGCCCTGTATTTGGCTCCATCCATCTTCCCATGAACTCTGACCAGCTTCCCTGCCCCTGCTGAAGAAAAGCATCCCCACAACATGATGTTGCCAGCACCATGTTTCAAGGTTGGGATGGTGTGTTCAGGGTGATGTGCAGTGTTAGTTTTTTGCCACACATAGCGATTAGCGTAAAGTCATGTTTGGTAACTGAATTGTATCTTCTTCATTAACCACTTCATTTACCCCCTGCCTGACCAGAGCATTTTTTGAGATTCGGCACTGAGTCGCTTTAGCTGACAATTGCGCATGCAACGTTGTACCCAAACAACATTTTTGTCCTTTTTTTCCCACAAATAGAGCTTTCTTTTGTTGGTATTTGATCACCTCTGTGTTTTTTTTTTTTTTTTTTTGCACTATAAACAAAAAAGGAGTGTAAATTTTGAAAAAAAAAGCAATATTTTTAACTTTTTGCTATAATAAATATCACCCAAAAATATATATAAAAAAACAAATTTTTTCCTCAGTTTAGGCCGAAACGTATTCTTCTACATATTTTTGGTAAAAAAAAAATAAGCGTATATTGATTGGTTTGCGCAAAAGTTATAGCATCTACAAAATAGGGGATAGATTTGTGTCATTTTTTTTTTTTTTTAAATAGTAATGGCAGCGTTCTGCGATTTTTATCGGGACTGCGATATTATGGCAGACACATTGGACACTTTTGACACTATTTTGGGATCATTGTCATTTATACAGCAATCAGTGCTATAAATAGCCACTGATTACTGTATAAATGACACTGGCAGGGAAGGGGTTAAACACTAGGGGTCGATCAAGGGGTTAAGTGTGTCCTAACTGTGTTTAGGAATGGGCTACCACTGACATGACAGCGATCACTGCTCTCGATGACAGGGAGCAGTAGATCCATGTCATGTCACTAGGCAGAACAGGGAAATGCCTTGTTTACATCTCCCCGTTCTGCCTCTCCTCACCGCAATCGCGGGCCGCCAGCGAACATTATGTTTGCGGGACCTGCGGGCACACTACTGAGGTGCGCACGCCATCAGCGGCAAATTCAAAGAGTAGTACAGGTACGCCCATTTGCCTGCCTGTGCCATTCTGCTGACGCATATTGGCGTGCAGCGTTTGGGAAGCGGTTAAAGAGGGACTGCTTTATATATACTTTGCAAGCAGATAAGCGGAGGTTTCACTTTTGGGTGGATTAACTACAACTTTACTTTGCAACCAGCAACTGTTTTACAATGTAAAGAGTGCAGTGTTCATTAGTATATCATATACAGCCCAGTATACAGAGTGTAGTGTTCAGGAGGGAAAAATACACAGTATAGTTTATATAGTGCAAGGGTTAGGAGTGAGTAATGCACAGGGCTCAGGGGTGTGTAGTGCACAGAGGGAAGGAGTCAAGCATATCACAGAGCATAGGGATCAGGAATGTGTAATGCACAGGGTGCAGGTGTTATGGGTGCATAGAACACAGTGAAGGAGTCAGGAGTACCGCACTTGACATACAGAGTTTCGGGGTCAGGAGTAAGTGATGCATTGTGCGTTGGGGATTGGGAGAGCATAACATACACAGTGCAGAGGTCAGCAGTAGTATGAGAGTAGGAATCAGGATTGCTTGATCCACAGAGTCCAGGGGACAGGGGGATGTGATGCAGAGTGCAGGGGTCAACAGATTGTAATGTACAGTTGGCAGAGAACAATAAAAAACTAGAAAATGCATTTCCTGAGGAAAATACGTGGGAATGCTGAATAACTGAATTGCTAAGCCCGCACAAATGCCATTCACCATAACCACTATACTATCTTTAGGACATACAAGCAGTGTTCCTTCAGTACTTCTAAAGCCTCTCTTTGATCATTAATGGTGTTGTAAAATAATTTTCCCTAAATAGCTTCCTTTACCTTAGTGCAGTCCTCCTTTACTTACCTCATCCTTTGATTTTGCTTTTAAATGTCCTTATTTCTTCTGAGAAATACTCACTTCCTGTTCTTCTGTCTGTAACTCCACACAGTAATGCGAGGCTTTTTCCCTGGTGTGGAGAAAGCCTCTTGATGGGGGAGGGAGTGAGCAGGATGCCCACTAACACACAGCTCCTTCTCTATCTGCAAAGTAGAGAGTGTCCTGGTCGCCCCTCCCCCTCAAGAGGTTTTCTCCACAGCAGGTGTGTGAGGGGGAATATTGCACTGAGAGAGAATTACCATTACAAACGCCTTTAATTCACAGACCAAATGAGTTACCGAACCCTTCAAACAAACCTTAATAAATCCTCAACCGTACATGCGATCGATACAGCGACTTCACTGCTGTAAAGACAAGACCCTTGTGAACGCATCGATATGAAATTTATGTTGATAAACTTAAAAATATGGCCATGTCAGCGATTTAGAAAAGAGTGTAATTGACTAACAAATTTTAAAAGCGCGTTATAATGAAGGCCTATGGGAAAAATGTTGGAACTCTTGTCCTTTAGAAGCTCCAGCAACGAAGTAAAATGCGCATCACAAAACTGATCACATTGCCTGAAAGCAGACAAAAATACCTACCATTTGAATATAAATTGTGTATGACAAGTAGATCTTGAGAGAATTTGATAGATAATCCGAGTTTTTTCAAAACTCACACTGTAAAGGTCACATGACACACTGTAAAAGATAGATAAGCAAATCGATAAAATTTTCTGAAGGACTATGTCAATCTGAAAAGTCATAGCCGGATAGCTGGTGACCGTGGTAAAGTTTGTTTGGTGTCTGTGTCATTTTTTGAGATTTGAAGCCCTCATTACTTCAATTTTTTTATCTTGAAGAAGTCGTGCTGAAAACATTTTAAAAGTTGTAGAGGGCGAAGTTACGCAAGGTACCCCAATACTAATGCCATTCCCACTAATTACAAGCCACCCCAGTATAGGTGCAGGGGGCCGGTTCGAGTCTGATCGAGTCGGGTTCGATCGTTAGTCCTTTCGTAAATTCGAAACGGGCGGCATTGCTTCCCAGCATGCTCTCATGCTTGGACAATCACAGTGCCGTCAGTACCGTTACAGATTAGTCAGAGAGAGAGAGAGATTGCAGAGATAGAGCCCTAGTCAGTTAAATTTACACAACCTTCAAACTATGGGGCTGATTTACTAATGAATCTGCGCTGCGCCGGTACATGCCTTAATTAGTGCGCTGGATGAATCCCTAATTAGGCGCATGAACCGAGCAGCAGCCGATGTGATTGATAACCCGCCGCCGAACTCCCTGTATAAGTCTAAAATCTTAATAGTGAATGGGCTAATCTGCAAGTTTTGTCCTAAAAAGTGTTTGGGGACCTCAGTCCTGCCCCAGGGGACATGTACCAATGCTTTTTTTATTTTTTAAAACGGCCGTTTTTTCGGGAGCAGTGATTTTAATAATGCTAAAAGTGCAATAATAAAAGTGTAATTTTCCTTTAAATTTCAATGTACTATGTCTCTAATGTCAGCATGTGAAAAAGCGCATGTTTCCCGTGCTGTCTCTGCACAAAATGTCATTTTTCAAAGGAAAAAAGCCATTTAAAACTGACTCGGGCTATAATGAATTGTCAATTGCAGGAGAATTCATTCATTAAAAAAAGGGGCGTGGGGGTCCCCCCAAATTCAATAACCAGACCCTTCGGGTCTGGTGTGGAATTTAAGGGGAACTCCACTCCAAATTAAAAAAAAAATGGCGTGGAGTCCCCCCTAAAATCCACACCAGACCCCTTATCCGAGCACGTTGACCTGGCCGGCCGCAGAAAAGAGGGGGGGACAGAGCGCGGCCCCCCCCCTCTCCTGAACCGCACCAGGCCACATGCCCTCAACATTGCCCCCCAAAACACCTTGTCCCCATGTTGATGAGGACAAGGGTCTCTTCCCCACAACCCTTGCCCGCTGCGGAGGCTTATCGAAATCTGGAAGACCCCTTTAACAAAGGGGCCCCCCAGATCCCGGCCCCCCCCCTGTGTGAAATGGTAATGGGGTACCTTTACCTCTACCATTTCACGAGAAAAAAAATGTAAAGGGTTAAAAAAGACAAGAGCCGGTTTTTGACAAGGGGTTTCTTCTTCCTCCTCCTTCTTCTTCCTCTGCTTCTGTCTTGGGTCTTCTATTCCCGCATCTTTGTTTTTCCATCTTCTGGCTGTCCTTCTCGTCCGCATCTTCTTCTCCTTCTTCTTCTTCGCCGGAGGCGCCGCTTCCAATTGAAATCCCCGCTGTCTGCCGGACCACGCCCCCCCCCTCTGACGCCACGGGCAAGCTCTTAGGAGTGTGCTGCCAGTGCGTCACGTGGTCACATGTCAGAGGGCGGCCAATTCAATTTGAAGCTCGTGCGCGGCTTTTTCTTTGCCAGAGTCGCCGCTTCCAATTGAATTGCCCGCTTTCTGGAACATGTGACCACGCCCCCCTCTGACGCACTGGCACCACACGGGGACTTTCCTAAGAGCTTGCCCGTGGCGTCAGAGGGGGGGCGTGGTCCGGCAGACAGCGGGGATTTCAATTGGAAGCGGCCGCTCCGGCGAAGAAGAAGAAGAAGGAGAAGATGCGGACGAGAAGGACAGCGGAAGAAGATGGAAGAACACGCCGTCAAGATGCGGGAATAGAAGACCCAAGACAGAAGCAGAGGAAGAAGATGGAGGAAAGAAGAAACCCGAAGGAAAGAAGAAAGAAGATAATAAAGGACTTGTCAAAAACCGGCTCTTGTCTTTTTTAACCCTTTACATTTTTTTTCTCGTGAAATGGTAGAGGTACAAGGTACCCCATTACCATTTCACACAGGGGGGGGCCGGGATCTGGGGGGCCCCTTTGTTAAAGGGGTCTTCCAGATTTCGATAAGCCTCCTGCCCGCAGACCCCCACAACCACCGGGCAAGGGTTGTGGGGAAGAGACCCTTGTCCTCATCAACATGGGGACAAGGTGTTTTGGGGGGCACCCCAAAACACCCTCCCAATGTTGAGGGCATGTGGCCTGGTGCGGTTCAGGAGAGGGGGGGGCCGCGCTCTGTCCCCCCCTCTTTTCTGCGGCCGGCCAGGTCAACGTGCTCGGATAAGGGGTCTGGTGTGGATTTTAGGGGGGACTCCACGCCATTTTTTTTTTTTTTTGGGGTGGAGTTCCCCTTAAATTCCACACCAGACCCGAAGGGTCTGGTTATGGATATTTGGGGGGAACCCCACGTCATTTTTTTAATAAATTGACGGCGGGGTTCCCCTTAATATCCATATCAGACCTAAAGGGTCTGGTTATTGAATTTGGGGGGACCCCCACGCTTTTTGTTTTCGTTTTTTTATGAATGAATTCTCCTGCAATTTCCAGGAGCCGACAATTCATTATAGCCGCGAGTCAGTTTTAAATGGCTTTTTTTTTTTTTTTTTTTTTCAGAATGTCATTTTGTGCAAAGACATATTTCTAACCGCAGGAAAAGTGCGCTTTATTCACCTGCTGACATCCCCCCCCCCCCCCCATGGTACGAATTTTAAAATAATTATTCAAATGACGTGGGGGTCCCCCCAAATTCAATAACCAGACCCTTCAGGTCTGATATGGATATTAAGGGGAACCCCGCCATCAATTTAAAAAAAAAATGACGTGGGGTTCCCCCCAAATATCCATAACCAGACCCTTCGGGTCTGGTGTGGAATTTAAGGGGAACTCCACCCCAAAAAAAAAAAAATGGCGTGGAGTCCCCCCTAAAATCCACACCAGACCCCTTATCCGAGCACGTTGACCTGGCCGGCCGCAGAAAAGAGGGGGGGACAGAGCGCGGCCCCCCCCCTCTCCTGAACCGCACCAGGCCACATGCCCTCAACATTGGGAGGGTGTTTTGGGGTGCCCCCCAAAACACCTTGTCCCCATGTTGATGAGGACAAGGGTCTCTTCCCCACAACCCTTGCCCGGTGGTTGTGGGGGTCTGCGGGCAGGAGGCTTATCGAAATCTGGAAGACCCCTTTAACAAAGGGTCCCCCCAGATCCCGGCCCCCCCCCTGTGTGAAATGGTAATGGGGTACCTTGTACCTCTACCATTTCACGAGAAAAAAAAGTGTCAGTGTAAAAAAAGACAAGAGCCGGTTTTTGACAAGTCCTTTATTATCTTCTTTCTTCTTTCCTTCGGGTTTCTTCTTCCTCCTCCTTCTTCTTCCTCTGCTTCTGTCTTGGGTCTTCTATTCCCGCATCTTGCCCGGCGTGTTCTTCCATCTTCTTCCGCTGTCCTTCTCGTCCGCATCTTCTCCTTCTTCTTCTTCGCCGGAGCGGCCGCTTCCAATTGAAATCCCCGCTGTCTGCCGGACCACGCCCCCCCTCTGACGCCACGGGCGAAGCTCTTAGGAAAGTCCCCGTGTGGTGCCAGTGCGTCAGAGGGGGGCGTGGTCACATGTTCCAGAAAGCGGGCAATTCAATTGGAAGCGGCGACTCTGGCAAAGAAAAAGCCGCGCACAAGCTTCAAATTGAATTGGCCGCCCTCTGACATGTGACCACGCCCCCCTCTGACGCACTTGCAGCACACTCCTAAGAGCTTGCCCGAGGCGTCAGAGGGGGGGGCGTGGTCCGGCAGACAGCGGGGATTTCAATTGGAAGCGGCGCCTCCGGCGAAAACCAAGAAGGAGAAGAAGATGCGGACGAGAAGAACAGCGGAAGAAGATGGAAGAACACGCCGGGCAAGATGCGGGAATAGAAGACCCAAGACAGAAGCAGAGGAAGAAGAAGGAGGAGGAAGAAGAAACCCGAAGGAAAGAAGAAAGAAGATAATAAAGGACTTGTCAAAAACCGGCTCTTGTCTTTTTTAACCCTTTACATTTTTTTTCTCGTGAAATGGTAGAGGTACAAGGTACCCCATTACCATTTCACACAGGGGGGGGGCCGGGATCTGGGGGGCCCCTTTGTTAAAGGGGTCTTCCAGATTTCGATAAGCCTCCTGCCCGCAGACCCCCACAACCACCGGGCAAGGGTTGTGGGGAAGAGACCCTTGTCCTCATCAACATGGGGACAAGGTGTTTTGGGGGGCACCCCAAAACACCCTCCCAATGTTGAGGGCATGTGGCCTGGTGCGGTTCAGGAGAGGGGGGGGGCCGCGCTCTGTCCCCCCCTCTTTTCTGCGGCCGGCCAGGTCAACGTGCTCGGATAAGGGGTCTGGTGTGGATTTTAGGGGGGACTCCACGCCATTTTTTTTTTTATTTGGAGTGGAGTTCCCCTTAAATTCCACACCAGACCTGAAGGGTCTGGTTATGGATATTTGGGGGGAACCCCACGTCATTTTTTTTAAAAATTGATGGCGGGGTTCCCCTTAATATCCATACCAGACCTAAAGGGTCTGGTTATTGAATTTGGGGGGACCCCCACGCTTTTTTTTTGGTGTTTTTAATGAATGAATTCTCCTGCAAATTCCAAGAGCTGACAATTCATTATTGCCGCGAGTCAGTTTTAAATGGCTTTTTTCCTTCAGAATGTCATTTTTCACATGCTGACATTACACCCAGGGCCGCCATCAGGGGGGTACAGGCAGTACACCTGCAGGGCCGCCATTAGGGGGGTACAGGCATTACACCGCCCGGGGGTCCCCAGGGGCCCCCAGGGGCCCGGATGGGAACCACCCTAAAACAAAAAAAACAATTTTTTTTTTTTTTTTTTGTTTAAGGGCTCCGAAGGTCCCCAGGGGCCCGGAGGCCACTAAGGGCCCCAGATGGCAAGCCCTTTTTTTTAAATAAAATATATATATTTAAAAAAAAATATATATTTTTTTAATATATTTGTTTATTTTTTTTTTAAGGAAAGGGCCCAGAGGTCCCCAGGGCCCTGGAAGGCTACCCCCTTGTTTTTTTACTTTTTTTCGATAAATGTTATATTTAAAAAATATATATATATGTATTTTCTCTCTTTTGTATTTTTATTTGATAAAGAGCACAGAGGTCCCCAGGGCCCCGGATGGCTACCCCCCTTTTTTATATATATTTTTCTTTATTTCTTATTTCTGTCAAAATTTTTGTAAAGGGCCCCTCCGCTCCTCAATTTGTGGCACCACCCCCCCCCCGCTTCTCAATTTCATGCGGCAGCACCCCCCCCCCGGTTCTCTGCTCCAGGGGGCCCATGCCTGAAGCTGTGTAAGGGGCCCCAAAATTCATGATGGCGGCCCTGTACACCTGTAAGGGGCCCGGGGGTCCGGAGGTGCCCAGATGCCTGGAGGCCCCCCAGCGCCCCAGATGGTAACCCCCCTCTTTTTTTTTTTGTATATATATTTGTTAGTTGGTTTTTGTAGGATTTTTTATTAAAGGGCCAATTTTTGGAATTTAATATTTTTTTGCAGTCTGGAGGTCCCCAGGGCCCCGGGTGGCAACCCCCCAAATTTTTTGTTATTAAAGGGCCAATGTTTTGGTTTAGGGGTCTGGAGGTCCCCAGTGGCCTGGTCCCCAGTGGCCCGGAGATCCCAGGGCTCCAGATGACAACCCCCCACCTTTACAAAAAAATCAAAAAAAAAACATATGATATATTTTTTGGTTATTTTTTAAACATATATATATATATAATATAATTTTGAAAGCTCCCAGAGGGCCCCAGATGACAACCTTTTTGCTTCTAAAAATGTTATAAACATTTTCCCCAGGTTTGTTACTTTTTACTTTAATTTCTTTTTTAAAGTGTATTTTGTGCGTGAAGTCGAGAGAGAGGAGCTGGACTTGCAATCGCCATCCTTCTCCATGCCCCCGGTGGCAATGGTGGGTGTGAGGGGGGCCTCCCACTCACCCCACCTGCTACACTTGGGAGCCCGATGGGACAGAGGGACTCCCCCTATGAAGGAGTGTAGCCCACCCAGCCAGCCCTGTAGGTCCTTCACCTCCCTTTATTTTAGGAGACCTCATGGCCAAAGTGTGTGCAAGTGTGGTGTTTTTTTTGTGGGGGGGGGGGGGTGGGCATACTAAGCACAGGCGTACCTTGCATAGCACACCCACCGGGAGCCGGGCTGACACCACCAAACTCAATTCACATGTAGCCGAGACCGGGATCCGAACCCTTGGCTGCAGAGGTGAACGGCTTGTCAGCGCAGTGCCATTCACGTTGAGCCACCACAGCTCCCACCCAATGTTATTTTTTTTTTAGATTTTTGGTAGTTATTTTTTATTAAAGGGCCCAGAGCTCCCAAGGCAACCCCCTTTTTTATTATTTTATATATGTAGATATTGTAATTTATTTTTCATTAAAGAGCCCAGAAGTTTCTTTTTATTAAAGGGCCCAGTGGTCCCCAGGGCCCCCGGATGGCTACCACCCTTTTTAATATATATTTTTCTATATGTATTTTTTAGTAAAGGAACCCCCCGCTTATCAAATTGCGGCAGCCCCCCCCCCTTCTTAATATCAGGCGGCACCCCCCCCCCTATTCTCTGCTCCAGGGGGCCCATGCCTGAAGCTGTGTAAGGGGCCCCATAATTCCTGATGGCGCCCCTAATTGCCTCCCCCCCCCCATGGTACGAAATTTCAAGGAATTTTTCACTTTTATTGGTGCACTTTAACCACTTCCATACCGCGCCTATTCTGGCACTTCTCTCCTTCATGTAACAATTATATTTTCTTCCTTGAAACTTACTCAGGACCCCCAAACATTATATATATTTTATTAACAAACACCCTAGGGAATAAAGTGGCGGCCATTTTTTCGGACACATTTCCAACAGTATTTGTGCCAAAAATTTTCTAAAGTTTTTTTTTTTTTTGGCTTTCCAAAAAAAAACCTGTTTCATGAATGACAAAATAAGAAAGCAGTAAAGCTAGGCCAATTTTTAGGGATAAGGTAAAAGATGATGTTACACCGAGTAAATAGATACCTAACTTGTCACGCTTTCATATTGCGCACACTCATGGAATGGCGCTAAACTTCGTTATTAAAAATCTCCATAGGCAACGCTTGACTTTTTTTCTCAGGTTACCACTTTTGAGTTACAGAGGAGGTCTAGTGCTAACATTATTGCTCTCGCTCTAACGCACGCTATGATACCTCACATGTGGGGTTTGAAGGATGTTTACATATGTGGGTGGGACTTGCATGCGTGTTCGCTTCTGAGTGCGAGCTACTAGGGACAGGAGCATTTAAATTCCTTTGTTATTTTATTTTTTTACTTAATATTTTATTTTTTGCACTTGTTTGTCCCTTTGTTTGTATTATTTTTCACTTTTCTTCCTATTACAAGGAATGTAAACATCCCTTGTAATAGGACTAGTGTGTGACAGGTCCTCTTTATAGAGAAAGGCGGGGTCAATTAGACCCCACATCTGTCCTCCAGGCTGGAAATCATGGAATTGGTAAAAAAAAAAACATCTCATGCTTTCAGCTGCAATCATGTTCGTTCAGCACAGTAGCGTAGTGTGTAGCATGTTCACCTAGCAGCAAAAGGGTTGCTGGTTCGAATCCCACCCGTGACACTATCTGCCTGGAGTTTGCATGTTCTCCCTGTGCGGGTTTCCTCCCACAATCTAAAAACATGCTGTAAATTGGATCCTGTCTAAATAAGCCCTAATATGCAGTAGGATATTTAGGTTTTGTGCTTCCCTAGGCCTGACCAAATTTTGGCACCCCCCTAATAGAAAAATGACCCACCCTTCCTGTCAAGGCCACACCCTGTTTTTTTATGACCCACCCAGGAATTTTCAGGGGACACACACAAGTTCTGTGGGGGGGGACTTGGGGGGGCCCTTAATTTGCCTACTTTTTCGATCACTTCCTGTTTGGCTATGGGGCAGGAAGTGAAGGCCAATCTCCCCAAACGGACAGGGATAATACAAAATAAACTGACAGAGCTTCTAACCCCCCCCCCCCCCCCCCCCACCAACTCTATCCAAAATGAAAGAAATCCAAAAAATAAAAGTGATGATTATTGTTCCAGTTTAACCCCAAATTTCAGATCATTTTATTGAGAGGCTTAAGAAAATATAACCATGCCAATAGGCCACGATCCAGCGTTGCTAATATGTATGAATGTGTGTTAGGGACCCCCACAAACACCACCCAATGTTAAATCAACTATTTTCATGTTTGTTTTGGGGATGCCTGCACCCCTGATAGGGTAAAGACACCTCACAAATGTTGTCACTTTCTACTTAATTCATTCACTTCCTGCCACACAGCCAAACAGGAAGTGAGGGAAACACCTGAGTAATGTTTTGTTGGGGACACACAGATCAATATAAATAGTTTCCCATTTTGGAAATGGCATTTTGCTGTGTACACCCCAAATTAGTAGGAATCTTGGACTTTGGGGTCCATTTACTAAAGGCAAATCCACTTTGCACTACAAGTGGACAAGCAAGGAAGAAAACTCAAAACTTGGCGGGATTGGAAGTAAAAACCATCAGTGCTTCCCTTCTGATTTTCATTGCCTACGCTTCTACTGCAGAGCGGCTTTGCCTTTACTAAACCCCAAAATAACTAATCATTTGGGGTGTACACTGCAGTGCAATTTGCTTAATGGTGACACTAGTTAGATTGACCTGTGCCCCGAAGAAAAGACCATTGGTAGGGTTTTAACCTCACTTCCTGTTCAGCTGTGTGACAGGAAGTGAAGCCAATTTTAGGAAAAGGGACACAAAGCCCAACCTAAAAACACTAGCAGGGGTTCTAACACTCAATTGGCTTCCCTCAAACAACCCACAATTAGAATAGGATTGTCTTGTGCTAGTTTCAAGCACAGCGCTGTAAATCAGCACTTCAAGCCTGTCCACCAATACACCACCCCCCCCCCCTCCCCCCCTCCAACAGGCCCTGTTTGCAGCTTTTCCTACATCTTGCACATGTGCTTTAAAAAGTCAGTCTGGACATCAGTTCTAGGAAACAATACTTACCGCTTTGTCCTTCCTTTTCTGGTGACTAAACATTTCATGCATACACACCAGGAAAGATCTTAGAGACAAATCACACTTGATGGTTTAGGCCCAAACTAGTTCAGCTGCAGCGGTTGAAATCCATAGCATGAAAAAAATATCACAAAACAAACTTCAAAATTTGAAAGTAATTTTATTGGTCCACAAAACAAGGAAAGCAAAAAAAAAATTACAAATAAACACACCAAAAATATATAAAAACACCTAAAAACAAAAAAGACCAACGTTTATTTCACAGTCATTGGAAAATAAATCATGCTTTTGAAATAACAGGATAGACCCACAGGATTAAAACATTAGTCATTAACATCTTGAGAAACATTTAGCAAAATTATGTAGCAGAGAAAACATCAAAAAATACAAAACTTGCTCCAAAACATCTCTGTTTCACTCCGCCATTCCTTCCAGCCAGCAAATCTGCCCCCTCTGAGGGGCAGCTGACACGTGCAGTATCCACGCTTTTTATAACATGTGTGCTAATGAACCAATTGGAAACACATGAAGAAATGTCAGCCTCTAGTTTGTGTGCACTTGGAACTGCTTACACCTGTTAAGGATGTCCTTAAATTACTAAGCCAAAAAAAGAGCTTTCTGAGCATGCTCAGAAAGATGCAAGTCATTTTCAGGATGAAACTTCCAACTTCTTTTTCTAACTGTTCGAGCATGCCCAGTTCACTCGAAATGCAGTACCAGAATCAAATCTGCAATGGCGGATGAAAGCATTAGAGGTGTTAAATTTTTTTTTGGTCCCCATGAAGTGATGCTTTACAAGCTGAACGGGAGGTCTTATAGAATTTTTACGTAACAAACCTAAATAGTAATAATTTAAACGCCCCTGTCCCTAGTAGCTCGCAGTCAGAAGCGAACAAGCAGCATTTTTATTGTTTCCGGTTACCAGTTTAGATTTACAGATGAGGTCTAGTGCTATAAATATTCCTCTTGCTGTTACGCACGCTATGATACCTCACATGTGTGGTTTGAAGAATGTTTCCATATATGGGGGCGGGCCTTAAATGTGTAAGCCCCGCCCACATATTGAACCCCCGTTCAAACCCCACATGTGAGGTATCATAGCGTACGTTAGAGCGAGAGCAATACTTTTAGCACTAGACCTCCTCTGTAAATCTAAACTGGTAACCTGAAACACATAAAAAAGCGTTGCCTATGGGTATTTTCAAGTACTGAAGTTTGGCGCCATTCCATGAGTGTGTGCAATATTAAAGTGTAACATGTTGGGTATCTATTTACTCGGTGTAACATCATCTTTCACATTATGGCCATAAATTGGGCTAACTTTAGTGTATTCTTAATTTGTAACCACTTGAGCCCCAGAGCATATTACTGGTCACTGACGGGGCAATTTTTTGCATTTCAACACTGCGTCATTTTGACTGACAATTGCGTGGTTGTGCGACGTGGCCCCCAAAAAAATTGGGCGTCCTCATCCTCCCCCCCCCCCCCCCCCCTAAAAATTCATTTTTTTTTTTTGTTGGTGGTATTTGATCACCTCTGCGTTTTTTCTTATTTTTGCTTGACCCAAAAATATAGCGACAATTTGGTAACTAAAAAAACATCTTTTTTACGGTTTGCTATAATAAATCTCCCCCAAAATATATTCAAAAAATGTTTGCCCTCAGTTTAGGCCGATAAGTATTCTTGGACATCTTTTTGGTTGCAAAAAATCACAATAAGCGTTTGATTGGTTTGGGCAAAAGTTCTAAGTAGGGGTTGGTCTTATGGGTTTTTTTTGAATAATTTTTTGTTTTACTAGTAATGGTGGCTATCATTTGTTTTTTCTGTCTAATGCGACATTGTGGCGGACACATTTTTGTGAGATTTGGCATTTTTGTAGCGAGCAATGGTATATCAATGCATTGCTTACTATAAAAATGACACTGGCAGGGAAGGGGTTAACACTAGGGGCGCGGAAGGGGTTGAATATGTTACCTGGGTGTGTTCTAACTGTAAAGGGGGTGGGACTGTGTAGGGGAAATGACAGATCGCTGTTCATACATTGTAGGGACAGACGAGCAGGCATTCCCCCCCCCCCCCTGACAGGACCGGGATAAAGGGGAACTCCACCCCAAATTACAAAAAAAAACGGCGTGGGGGTCCCCCTTCTGGTGCACAACAGGCTCTTAGATTTGATCTGGAACATAAGGGGTTAAACCCACGCCAAAAAACGGCGTGGGGTTCCCCCTCAGATCCAGACCAAACCCTTCTCCCAGGCACGCAGTCTGGCCGGACAGGAATGGGGGTGGGGACGAGCGAGCGCCCCCCCCCCTCCTGAGCCGTACCAGACCACATGCCCTCGACATGGGGGAGTGTGTGCTGTGGGGGAGGGGGGCACTGCCCCCCCACCCCAAAGCACTCTTGTCCCCATGTCGAAAGGGACAAGAGCCTCTTCCCGACAACCCTGGCCGTTGGTTGTCGGGGTATGCGGGCGGGGGGCTTATCAGAATCTGAGAGCCCCCTATATTAAGGGGGCCCCCAGATTCTGGCCCCCCACCCTATGTGAATGAGTATGGGGTACATCGTACCCCTACCCATTCACCGGGTGGAAAAGTGTAAACACAAAAAAAAACACACAGAAAAAAATAATTTATTAGTCAGCTCCGGGGGTCTTCTGCCGGGACCCCCCACCACCAGCCCATTGGGCCCCGGGCTTCGCCGTCTTCTGCCGGGGGGGGACACCCACCGATGATCTCCGCCATGTCCAGCCAGGCCCCCACCCCAAAATTAGCTCTTTCACATCCGGGGGGGGCCGGCCGAAAGAAGCAGAGAACAACGGGGGCGGAGCCCCTCGGTCTTCCAGACGTTTTCTGCCGGGGGGGCTCCAGCCCCGCACCGGTCTTCGCCGCCGCCTTCCGCCGGGGGGGGACACCCACCGATGCTCTCGGCCATGTTCGGCCAGGCCCCCTACCCCAAACAAAGCTCTTTTACATCCGGGGGGGGCCGGCGGAAATGGCGGAGAACAACGGGGGGCGAAACCCCTCCTCGGTCTTCGCCTTCCGCCGGGGGGGTACACCTACCCCCCCCCCGGTCTTCGCCGCCGCCTTCCGCCGGGGAGAGAGACACCCACCGATGCTCTCCGCCATGTTCGGCCAGGCCCCCTACCCCAAACAAAGCTCTTTTACATCCGGGGGGGGCCGGCGGAAATGGCGGAGAACAACGGGGGCGTCGCCACTCCTCGGTCTTCTAGCCGTCTTCTGCCGGGGGGGGGAAACACCCACCCATGCTCTCCGCCATGCTCGACTGTGCCCCCACCCCAAAATGAAGCTCTTTTACATCCGGGGGGGGCCGGCCGAAAACAGCGGAGAACAACGGGGGTGTCGCCCCACCTCGGGCTCCTCCCAGGGCTTCTTTCGCCGTCTTCCGCCGGAGGGCGCCACTCTCCGGGCTTCTCGACGTTGTCTTCCGCCGCGGGGGCCAGGCCTTCTTCTTTGCCGCCCCCCTCGATTTTTTCGGCCTGGACGGGGGTCGCACATCCCATCCAGGACTTGGACGTGGCGGGCTTCTCGTCGCCGTTTTCTGCCGCTGCCCCCTTCACCACGAAGCTCCGTGCTTGTTTGATGAGGGCAGCGGGCTTCCGTCGTCTTCTCCGGGGCGAGGGTCGTACATCCCACCCCGGATTTCGTCGCCGTCTTCTGCCGCTGCCCCCTTCACCACGAAGCTCCGTGCTTGTTTGATGAGGGCAGCGGGCTTCCGTCGCAGTCTTCCGCCGCGGGGTGACACTCGCGGGCTTCTTCTTCCATTCGATGTTGACACGGCGAGGTCCGGCGCTGAAATGCCTTCTGAGCGGCGGGCAAGGACTTATATTGGCATTGGGCGTGGGCGTGGTTATGCCAACATGTGACCTTAACCCATGTGACAGTGATGTGACGTGACATCACTGTCACATGGGTTAAGGTCACATGTTGGCATAACCACGCCCACGCCCAATGCCAATATAAGTCCTTGCCCGCCGCTCAGAAGGCATTTCAGCGCCGGACCTCGCCGTGTCAACATCGAATGGAAGAAGAAGCCCGCGAGTGTCACCCCGCGGCGGAAGACTGCGACGGAAGCCCGCTGCCCTCATCAAACAAGCACGGAGCTTCGTGGTGAAGGGGGCAGCGGCAGAAGACGGCGACGAAATCCGGGGTGGGATGTACGACCCTCGCCCCGGAGAAGACGACGGAAGCCCGCTGCCCTCATCAAACAAGCACGGAGCTTCGTGGTGAAGGGGGCAGCGGCAGAAGACGGCGACGAGAAGCCCGCCACGTCCAAGTCCTGGATGGGATGTACGACCCCCGTCCAGGCCGAAAAAATCGAGGGGGGCGGCAAAGAAAAAGGCCTGGCCCCCGCGGCGGAAGACAACGTCGAGAAGCCCGGAGAGTGGCGCCCTCCGGCGGAAGACGGCAAAAGAAGCCCTGGCCCCTAGTAGGAGCCAGGCAGAACCCGGCGACGAAATCCGGGGTGGGATGTACGACCCTCGCCCCGGAGAAGACGACGGAAGCCCGCTGCCCTCATCAAACAAGCACGGAGCTTCGTGGTGAAGGGGGCAGCGGCAGAAGACAGCGACGAGAAGCCCGCCACGTCCAAGTCCTGGATGGGATGTACGACCCCCGTCCAGGCAGAAGAATTTGAAGGGGGCGGCGGAAGACCCTCAAAAGTGAAAACGTTCACCAGGTGAATGGGTAGGGGTACGATGTACCCCATACTCATTCACATAGGGTGGGGGCCCGAAATCTGGGGGCCACCTTATTAAACGGGGCTCCCAGATTCTGATTGGCTCCCGCCCGCATACCCCGACAACCAATGGCTAGGGTTGTCGGGAAGAGGCTCTTGTCCCGATCGACATGGGGACAAGAGTGCTTTGGGGTGGGGGGGCAGCGCCCCCCTCCCCCAAAGCACACACTCCCCCATGTCGAGGGCATGTGGTCTGGTACGGCTCAGGAGGGGGGGGGCCGCTCGCTCGTCCCCACCCCCATTCCTGTCCGGCCAGACTGCATGCCTGGGATGAGGGCTTGGTACGGATCTGGGGGGGAACCCCACGCCGATTTTGGCGTGGGTTAACCCCTCACGTTCCGGACCAAGCCGGAGAGCCTATTGTACCCCTGGGGGGGAAGCCGCGCCGGTTTCACATTTGAAATTTGGCGCGGAGTTCCCCTTCAGTGTCAGCGCAGCCCGAGAACAGCTCGGAGCTTGCCGTGCGCCGCTCCAGGCAGTGCAAACACTGCTACGCCGCCTGGTATTTACCAAGGATTTCCCGGCGTACTGAAGAGGCGCGCGGTAAGCTCCGATTTTTCCCTCTGCGCATGCCCAGTATGCAAGTGAACCTTCCGAGGTTCTAGCGTACTTTGCAAGGGCACGGGGATCGGGTCCCAAAAGTCACTTTCCCTTTCAAATCGGCCCGCCACACAAGTTGAAACACATGTCACTACACTTCCCCTGCATCACCCCCCTCCCTCCCCTCATAAACTCCCGCCCGAATCCCCGATGTTTACATTACTAAATGCCGCACGCCAGCTCTGTACTGGCGTGCTGTGCGCCCTCTTCTGGGCGCATTAGGCACTTTAGTAAATGAGGAAACACGCTGCACTGGCAGCGTGTTTCTTTGGTAAATGTCAAAAACAGGTTTACTCCTGCTTGTGCACCATGAGTCTTGGCGCACAGGCTTGGTAAATCAGCCCCTATGGCCCTCCAGGTGTTCAGGAACTACAATTCCCATCATGCCTAGTCATGTCTGTGAATGTCAGAGTTTTACAATGCCTCATGGGAAGTGTAGTTCCGCAACAGCTGGAGGGCCGTAGTTTGAGGATCCCTGGTGTAGAGGATATATATACATCCCAGGTGTTGTACATATATTTATACACTGTATAGTTTAGTTAGATTAGTTCTTCCTAATTTGTCAGGCAGTTTATTGTGCTAGGTGCAGTGTTCTCACGTGTTGTATTACCCGTGTGCTCAGTGCACCTAAACCTACTTGGTGTATACTGCAAGTGTGCTTATTACTTTGCACCTACTTGGTGTATACTGCAAGTGTGCTTATTACTTTGCACCTAAACCTACTTGGTGTATACTGCAAGTGTGCTTATTACTTTGCACCTAAACCTACTTGGTGTATACTGCAAGTGTGCTCATTACTTTGCACCTAAACCCACTTGGTGTATACTGCAAGTGTGCTTATTAGTTTGCACCTAAACCTACTTGGTGTGTACTGCAAGTGTGCTCATTACTTTGCACCTAAACCTACTTGGTTTATACTGCAAGTGTGCTTATTAGTTTGCACCTAAACCCACTTGGTGTATACTGGAAATGTGCTCATTAGTTTGCACATAAAGCTACTTGGTGTGTACTGCATGTGTCCTCTGCAGTTTGCACCTAAAGCTACGAGGTGTGTGTACTGACTTTGTCCGCACAGCATGTGCGATTTGGAGGGCCAAGCCTGTATGGCCAGCCTCACGGGCCGCCACTGGAACATCAATGGCCTCATTGGGCACAAGTAGCATGTAGTTTATTGAGTGTCTCTTTAGGAAAATTGTGCAATATGCAGCAGCAAAGTATGACCTGGTTCAGATTCTACTTAACAACAAACCTACAGTCCCTTGTTTGTATACTGCTGTTCAAAGTATATAGGGCCAAAGGGTCTTGTAATGACCTGGGGGGGGGGGGGGGGGAGTGGGGGCGGGGAAACCCATGCTATTTTTTTCAGTGATTTTTCATCCATATTGCGGGGACCAGACATGACATTAAAGCCGAAAGCAGTATTAAATTACTTTTTGCTTATAGTAATGTAATTTTGTGCAGGGACAGTTCTAAACACGTGCCACTACTATAGACACCCAGCAGGTATGATATTTAAAGGTATTTTGATTTTATTTTTTAACTTTAAGCATCATTAACCACTTGAGACCCGGACCTTTAGTCAGCTAAAGGACCCGGCCAGGTTTTGCGAATCGGCACTGCGACGCTTTAACAGACAATTGCGCAGTCGTACGACGTGGCTCCCAAACAAAATTGGCGTCCTTTTTTTCCCACAAATAGAGCTTTCTTTTGGTGTTATTTCATTAACTCTGCGGTTTTTATTTTTTGCGCTATAAACAAAAATAGAGCGACAATTTTGAAAAAATATCAATATTTTTTACTTTTTGCTATAATAAATATCCCCCAAAAATCTATAAAAAAAAAATTCTCAGTTTAGGCCGATACGTATTCTTCTACATATTTTTGGTAAAAAAAATCGCAATAAGCTTTTATCGGTTGGTTTGTGCAAAATTTATAGCGTTTACAAAATAGGGGATAGTTTTATTGCATTTTTATAAAAAAAAAAAAAATTTGTGACTGCGACATTATGGCGGACACTTCGGACAATTTTGACACATTTTTGGGACAATTGTCATGTTCAGAGCAAAAAATGCATTTTTTGACCGGCGTAGCGCACCTCCTTTACGTTAGACCGGCGCAATGTAGAGGCACAATCACCGTATCCTCGTAGTATTTGCGCAGAAATTTGCGTCGGTGTAACGTAAATTCCGAGGCGTAAGGCGGAGTAATTCAAATTGGGAAGGACGTGGGCGTGTTTCATTGAAATGAGCCATGACCCCATGCAAATGAAGGGCCGGCCGGATCGCGCATGCGCACATGAAGCAGACCATGGTCAGCACCTCTGTGCGCATGCTCACAACTCGGGAACGGCGCAATCAGTGAAATTTGAAGTGGACCCGGGCAACTTGGTGAACTACGCAGAGAGCTTAAATAGACAGACACAAACGCCCTTCCTTTGCAAAAGACATCCCTTTGTATCCCTTCCTATACAGCAAGGTGCTTTTGTTCTGTTGTGTGTTCACGTTTGTTGCGTTGTGACTTGTCTTTGTGATATTTGTTGACTGTTTGAGCTAGTGTTTTGTAGAATATATTTGATAGTGTCTTTTGGTGACTGGTTGTGAGACTTTTTTTTGTTTTTGTGAGTGATTTTTGCTGATTGTTTGGGAGAGAGTTGTATGAATATGACTGAGAGGAAGCGTAAGAGCAAATTTACTTTGGGGGAGAAACAAATTATTGCCCGGTCCCTTACCCAATATGGGCGTTTCCTTCAGGGCCCGGATAGTGCCAACACCACCCCGGCCAGGAAGGAGATTTTGCAGAACATTCCCGACCAGGTAAATTCATTGGGGGGGGGGGAGACCCGGACACGCGAGGGGATCGTCAAGAAGATCAATGATCTCCGGCGTCTGGTCTGAAAGAAGCTGGCCAAAATGGCAGCCCATGCCAGGGGCACTGAAGGGGGCCCACCATGCCCTGTTAGGCTGACAGCGGAGGAGCGTGTGGTGGCCCAGACCTTTAATAGGCAACAAGTGGAGGGCCTGCCTGGCTGTGATGACAGATAAGGTTTTTTTTCCTATCTGGTGTGTAGCATGGGGGGGGGGGGGATATGTGGCAAGTGTGTGGATCCTCCAACCTGTGAATGTTTTGTGTCATCCACAGATGTGCAGGAGGGTGCTGGGCCATCTGGCCTGACTGCACCATCCCCGGGACACCAGCCTGATGAGGACCCCCAGACAAGGCCGGAGTCCTCGGAGGAGTTTGAGTCGGAGGAGTTTGAGGAGGAGGAGTTTGAGTTTGAGGAGGAGGAGTTTGAGGAGGAGGAGGAGGAGGAGGTCATGTCAGCCAGTGGATTGTTATTTTTGGAGGAGTCTTCCCCTCTGGCTGGCAGCAGCCAGCCCTCCATAAGGGGTAGCCCCTCCCACTCCTCCCCCAACAGGGCTCCCCTCCCAATGGCCTCCCCTTCTCCCCGGCCACAAGCATCAGCTGAAGGCAGGAAGTCATCCCAGAAGACCAGGGGGGTGGCCGAGGTTCTGCCCGCCAATCTCAGAAGGGATCAGGCCCTTCAGACCCACCATCTGGGACAGTTTAGCCAGACTTTGGTGCGGATGGAGGAGAGCCTGTCCTCCATAAAGGATACGCTTGGGGACCTGGACTGCCACTCCCGGGCTCTTACAAACTGCCTAAACGAACTGCAGACTACTACAGCAGGCGTTGGGCAGGATGTGAGGGCCCAGGCCAATACGGCAACACTAAGTGCTGGCCTAAACAGAATTGCCGTGGCCTTGGAGGGCAGGCCACCAGGTGGGCAGAGACCAGGGGCTGCTCCTCCTTCCCGGGATTACCCCCCCCCATTAATCTCCCCTGAGGAACCGGGGCCGTTTTTTGCAGGACAATTTTTTTTTGGGTTGTGAATGAATTTGGAATGTTGGGGTGACATTCCTGCCGGAAAAGGGGTGTCAACCTCATTTGTGGTGGAGAAGGGTTCCCCAGGACCAGGGAAAAGTGATCCCCAGGTCCGTGTGAATGGTGTATGAATGTACAGTGACATAATTGGAGCCGTGGAGTAGCGTTGCTGCTCACAAGTCCTGCATGGTGGACTTGTGCTAATCCAATTTGATGAGGATGTGATGTGTCTGTGCTAGGGACCACAGTGGTGTGCATGCATGCATTCTCATTGTGCCATGATTAATGTGTGTGTGTTTAACGTGCAAAGATGCCTAATGTGAGCTGTCTCCTGGCTGCTCTTGCCTCAGAAGACGGGGTATCCTCGTTTAGGGGGGATTGTCTGGTTCGGGGGTCAGGTCATCACGTATGTCAATCTGCAGGCCCTTTCTCACTGCGAAGTTGTGCAGCATGCAACATGCACCAATGATCTGGCATACAAAGTTTGGGGAATACAACAGGGTCCCCCCAGACTTATCCAGGCATCGGAAACGTGACTTCAGGAGGCCAAAGGTGCGCTCCACCACTGCACGTGTTTGGGCGTAGGCTTCATTATATCTTTCCTCTCCTGGGGTTTGGGGGTTCCGGATAGGAGTCATGAGATGGGGTCCCAGTGCATATGCAGAGTCACCTGGAAGGGAAAAGACAGAAGGATGTTAGTCATGCATGTGCCCCTTGTGATGTGTGCATAATGGGGGGGGGGGCAGTCATGCCTGCCACCCATGTCACTCACCAACCAGCCAGGTGTCCCCATACACGTTCTGTTCGAATTCCATTGGGATGAGGCTCTGATTGTATATGTAGCTGTCATGGCTGGATCCGGGGTGTTTGGCACGGAAGTGCCATATGAGGCCTTGGGCATCGACTATCACCTGTACGTTGATGGAATGCCAATGCTTCCGATTGCGGTATATGTGCTCTGTCTCACGGGGGGGGCTAGAGTGCCACATGTGTGCAATCAATGGCCCCCACGGTGCGTGGGAATCTGGCAATTCTGTAGAAATCTGTCATTGCCTTCAGCCTGCAGGTCCTCAGTGGTTGGTTTGATGATTTGGTTGGCCATGCGTCTGAGGATTGCAGGGATAACCTGGTGCACACATCTGCTCATGGAGGATTGTGACATCCCAGCCACCACTCCACTTGTTCTTTGAAAAGAGCCACTGGCAAGGAAATGGAGTGTTGCCAGGACCTTGACCAGTGGCTGCACTGCATGTGAGCGGTGTGTTGGGCTGGTGATGTCCTCCTGCAGGGTTGTGGTTAATTCCAGGATGGCATGAGGGGTGAATCTAAAGATGCGATACACCTCAGAATCTCTCATGCCAAAGAGGTCTATGCGTGTGCGGTATATCCTCTCCCGTGCCCTCCTCCGTGCCCTCCTCCGTGCCCTCCTCCGTGCCCTCCTCCTTCTTTGCTCCTCTAAAGTCATTAGTATAGCTATGAGCAAGGATGCCCCTGGCATGTTGGCATAAAGTTTGTTGTCCAGCAAGTGTAACTGCTCAGCTCCTCACTAACAGTGTTGCTTTAGCTGACATGTAGACGGATTGTCTAATTTTATTCCACCTTTTATATGGTCTAATTTTAGACAGGACGTGCAGCTGTTGCGCACCGCGCGTAGCCTGCGCTGCACCAACTTACTTTTGTGGATCCCCGTAACTCCCTCATTTGCATATTTGAATAGCAAATCAATGGTGTGTCTAGCGCAGTTTTGCGCGGACGGATACGCCGGTCTATCGAAATTACGCTGGTCCAAAAAAAGTAGATTTCATGCGTATATCGTTTTGGGGATGCGGCGCAATGATACGCATGCGCAGATTTAGACTTACGCTGCGCATCTCCTGTAACGGCGTAATGGCTCTGTGAATCTGGCCCATTGTTTATTGTGGAAATTACATTTGCAGTTTGGGAGTTAACCACAAGGGGGCGCTGAAGGGGTAATGTGTTCCCTAATGTGTGTTTACAACTGTAGGGGGGTGTGGCTGTAGGTGTGACGTCATCGATTGTGTCTCCCTTTAAAAGGGATCACGCGATCGATGACGCCGCCACAGTGAAGAACGGGGAAGTCGTGTTTACATACGGCTCTCCGCGTTGTTCAGCTCCGGGCACCCTGTGAAACTCTGAAAGATATGGAAAATATATATATATATATATATATATATATATATATATATATATATATATATGTGTGTGAAAAAATTGTGAAAAAAGTTTCTTAGTGGCTGCCCCTACATATGTGCTCCACCTAAATGGAGTATGAGTAGGATATAATTAAATGTGTAGGTAGTGGCGCCTACTGGTATGTGAAACCACTGTGCTAGTGGAGTGCTGGTTGCCAAAAAGTGCTGGTGCTTTAAACCAATAGATATGAAATAAATAAATAGATAAAGAAATATGTAATTGGCTATTAAAAGTCCATGTGGGAAACAAGAGAATTCCTGGTGTGTGAACCAATATAATGGTAACGTGCTAGTTATCCTGAAAGTGCTCGTGCTTATTGCCTAATAAATATAAATATAAAATAAATAAAAATCATAAATATGATGAATTAGTAGGATTATAGAAAGTCCATGTAAGAGAGTTTCCTATTCAAAGTCCATGCAAAGGTGCTGTGTGCTCCGTGCATAAAAAAATGAATATATCTTTAGTGAATCACTCCGTGCTCTTTCTCTGTGGTCTAATAGGTCCCACACTCATCAGATCCAGCTCCCCTTCCAGGGGTAACAGGCATCCACAGTATGTGCTCTGTGCAGCGTTCTGGCAAATCTTTTAATGTCCCCAAGTGTATTACTCACATTTAGAAAGATTGATACAAGCGTTGTATGGAAGTGTTGTGACCAAAACGTAGAGCGATCGCACGTTTTGGTCACAACACTTCCATACGACGCTTGTATCAATCTTTCTAAATGTGAGTACCTGCTTTTATTTAATAAACTTGTGTTGAATATAAAAAAGGTATCACGCTATTGGGCATTCTATTTCTCCTTCCTTGAGCGAATACTAAAAAAGGACTATACACTGGGGGACATTAAAAGATTTGCCAGAACGCTGCACAGAGCACATACTGTGGATGCCTGTTACCCCTGGAAGGGGAGCTGGATCTGGTGAGTGTGGGACCTATTAGACCACAGAGAAAGAGAGCACAGAGTGATTCACTGAAGATATATACATTTTTTATGCACGGAGCACACAGCACCTTTGCATGGACTTTGAATAGGAAACTTTCTTGCATGGACTTTCTATAATCCTACTAATTCATCATATTTATGTTTTTTATTTATTTATTTTATATTTTTTTTTATTAGGCAATAAGCACTAGCACTTTCAGGATAACTAGCACGTTACTATTATATTGGTTCACACACCAGGGAATTCTCTTGTTTCCCACATGGACTTTTAATAGCCAATTACATATTTATTTATCTATTTATTTATTTTATTTAATATCTATTGGTTTAAAGTACCAGCACTTTTTGGCAACCAGCCCTCTACTAGCACAGTGGTTTCACATACCAATATGAGAGTATATTTTAAAGGGGTGTTCCAGCCCTAAGTTGTGTTTATTAAAAGTCAGCAGCTACAAAAAGTGTAGCTGCTGGCTTTTAATAAACACTCACTTACCTGCTCCTGCGTTCCAGCGACGCGCCGACCGGGGCTCCGCTCCTCTCCCCCCCTCCCCGGCCGGCGTCTCCATCCTGACTGTGGGCACCCAGCCGTGACAGCCTTCGGCTTCACGGCCGGGCACCCACTGCGCATGCGCGAGCCGTACTGCGCATGCGTGCGCGGCGCGGCTCGCCGCTGATTGGAGAGGCGATCGCATGGGACCTGTCAGTGTCCCATGTGATCGCCTACAGGGAGGGGCTGGTGTAGGCGATTAAGGCTTAATCGCCTAACCAGCCCCTCGGCGGAAGCAGGAAGTGGGACAGGAAGTCCCACTCCTACTGAAGCCCCCACTCCCCCCCCAAAAAAATTACATGCCAAATGTGGCATGTATGGGGGTGAGGAGTGGAGTAAGCAAAGGTAGTTTTTTTGGGTGGAACACCCCTTTAAGATATTGAGGGTCCTATAGCACAGAATTTAGGTAAACATTCTAGGTTGTTCATGAATATGCATGTGTCATATCAGTGTCTATGTGGAAGGCAGGTTTCAAGGATTTTGTTATATGCTCTCACAAGCCTGTGGGGCTCATTTATTAAAACCAGACCAAAGTAACTTGCTGCGGTAGTGAAACTGTTACCCAGTGCAAGAAAACCGCTTTATTCTGTCACTTTATTTGACAAAGGAAAGAGAAATTAAAACATTGCTTTGAACAAGTGTTTCTTTTTTTTCATCTGGTTAATCTCAGGATCAGAAGAAATCTATTGTGCCGTATACACATGTGCACTAACACACACTGCGGTGCTACTTTTCAGGCATTTGACAGGGAGTGAAGAGGCTATATATTGCCTCCTCAAGTTTGATTTAACCCTATAATGCCCCACTACATGGTGTGCGTTGCATGCAGCTGTAGAGTGACTTATTGAACTCAATAGGCGAGTTTGGAAAAACGATGCACTTATTACACTCTATACCCTGATTTAAAATTATGCAGCCACTAGGGCACTAACCAAAGCATCATGGCCATGGCATCCGAACAGTCCTGTCTGTTTGAAAGAGACCTTAGTGAATGAATGAATGAAAAACTTATATAGTGCGGCACATGTGACCTGAATCGCCTCTGGGCGCTCGTTGTTCCTGTCTCCTTTGATATCAAAAGAGATGAGTTTTGATCTTTCTTCTGAACGCTAAGTGATTCTCCTCCAACCGAATGCTGGTTGGTAAAGCGTTCCATAGTCTGGGACCTTGGATCACGAATCTTCTTTCTCCTTTGGACTTGTAGTTGGCTTTCGCAATCTGAAGCAGGTTTTGATTGGTGGATCGCAAGACGCGATTGGGATTGTCAGCTTTTATTTTTTCGCATAAATAATGGGGAGCATTCCTATGGATAAATCTATGCGTTAGAGTGCTTTAAAAGCAATTCGGTCTTTTACTGGAAGCCAGTGAAGGGCTCTCTGTTAAGGTGAGATTGATTCCCAGGGTTTTACCCCATCACAAGTCTGGCAGCCGTGTTCTGAACGACTTGCAGACGAGCGATTTGGTACTTCGGGAGTCCGAGGTTAAGAGCATTTGCATAGTCCAGTCTGGAGTTAACAATTGCTCCCACCGCGACCGCAAAGTCTTCTTTGGGGATGAAAGGAGTAAGTCTGCGTAGTAGGTGCAGCAGATGGTGGGATCCGCTGACTACTGACCCTATTTGTGCGTCCATTGTCATATAGGAGTCAAAAATGACCCCTAGACTTTTGACTTTGGTGCTAGGGGAGATGATTTTGCCCAGAATGGGCGGGGTGTCCATGTTGTTGCAGGTTGATTCATACGCTTGGCGTGAAACAGGAGAAGTTCTGTTTTCGCTCCGTTGAGTTTAAGATAACTCTTTGTCATCCAGTCCTCTATCAAAGAGAGACAGGTCTCTAGATTGAGGTGATGATCCTTTTTGTTGCTAATGCGGAAATACAGTTGCGTGTCGTCTGCATATGCGTGGTAAAGCAGTTTTTGGCTGCTGATAATCTCAAAAAGAGGACGAGGATAGATGTTAAACAGCACCGGTGACAGAGGCGATCCTTGAGGGACTCTGCATGATACTGTGCGTTTCTCAGAAATGGAAGTGCGATGGTTGTCACCGGCGCAAAATAATTATTTATGTTGACCTGCTGCAGTACTGTGTAAGCCTTTAGGAAGGCCTAGATAGTAGAGCGGAAAAATATTGTTACTGCGCTGGTCTGAATAGGTGATAACACAAAATAATCTTAGTTTATAAGATGCTGAATTCAGTGCAGTACTGTGCGTGATGAATGAATGAAAAACTTGTATAGCGCGGCACATGCGAACCAAATCGCCTCTGGGCGCTTGTTGTATCAGTCTCTCTTGACATCAAAAGCAGAGTTTTAATCTGTCTTCTGAAGGTCAGGTGGTTTTCCTCCAACCGAATGCTGGTTGGTAAAGTGTTCCAAAGTCTGGGACCTTGCACCGCAAACCTTCTTTCTCCTTTGGACTTGAATCTGGCTTTGGGTACTTTGACCAAATTTTGGTCACTGGATCGCAGAATGCGATTGGGATTGAGGGGTGCTATTTTCTCGCAAAGATATTGCGGGGCTTTTCCATGGATGCATTTATGAGTCAGACAGAGAGCTTTAAAAGCAATTCTGTCTTTTACTGGCAACCAGTGAAGGGATCTCAGCGACGGTGAGATTGATTCCCAGTTTTTTTTCTCAGTCACCAGTCTGGCGGCCGTATTTTGTACGACTTGCAGACGAGCGATTTGGTACTTTGGGAGTCCGAGGTAGAGGGCATTTGCATAGTCCAGTCTGGAGTTCACAATTGTTCCCACCACGACTGGCACATCTTGTTTGGGAATGAATGGAATAAGTACCACAATAGGTAATTATCTGACTAAATGACAATGTCCAGCTCTTTAGAGCATGTGCAATTGTGTGCTACTATGTGCGACTACTGTGCCAACAAACAAAATACATAAATGTGTATATATATATATATATATATATATATGTGTGTGTAACAGTGTTCAGCTCTCTCGAGCATATACAACATTTTTATTTATTTTTTTATATACCAATGTCCTACTCTCTCGAGTGTGTGATACTAAGTGCAGCTATTATACCAGCAACCAAATGTAAATAAATAAATATGCATATCAATGTCATAAACCATATGTGCAAAAAATATATATGTGCATGAAAGTTCATAAATGTTCATAACACATCCCGATTGACGTGGAAGTCACAACTTCACAGTTTGAGTCCAATAGGGGAATAAATATGATAATTAATCCTGGTGTTGTGTTTCTACTTCTTCCACCCGACAGAAATAAGTGCTACCACCACCAACTGCTGAAATGCGCACTCACCAGACTCCAGCTGGTAATGGGCCCCAAACTTATTCCGTTCCTGTCAGTGGATATGTGCTCCTTGCTCCTTTCACACAGTGTTCCTTAGTGCCTCAAAAAACAAGGGGCTAATCATGGTGTAGTACGTTTAAAAGGTTTTGTTTATTTAAAAAGATAAAATCAGACTACTCACAAGGGAGGTGCTTTGAACCAGCACCTAGTATCTTTGGCAGTATCGGGCATGGACAGCCGCTCACCAGCTTGTTTTGGGGTGCGTGCCCGGCTCCTGCTTCACTGTGGTTCCACAGGTCAAAAACACTCCCTTTATGCGTTATCCACCTGGCTTCTACTAGTTTCGCAAATATGCGTCATCAGGAAAGCTGAAACTGTGAAGTTGTGACTTCCACGTCAATCGGGATGTGTTATGAACATTTATGAACTTTCATGCACATATATATTTTTTGCACATATGGTTTATGACATTGATATGCATATTTATTTATTTACATTTGGTTGCTGGTATAATAGCTGCACTTAGTATCACACACTCGAGAGAGTAGGACATTGGTATATAAAAAAAAAAAAAAAAAATGTTGTATATGTTCGAGAGAGCTGAACACTGTTACTCATATATATATATATATATATATATATATATATATATATATATATATACATTTATGTATTTTGTTTGTTGGCACAGTAGTCGCACATAGTAGCACACAATTGCACATGCTCGAAAGAGCTGGACATTGTCATTTAGTCAGATAATCACCTATTGTGGTTTATCACGCACAGTACTGCACTGAATTCAGCACCTTATAAACTAAGATTATTTTGTGTCATCACCTATTCAGACCAGCGCAGTAACAATATTTTTCCGTTTCTCAGAAATGAAAGGTTCTAACTTCACTGTTTGCGATCGGTTTTCCAAAAACGAGGAGAACCAAGATAAATCGCCTTCTGCGACTCTGGCTACTTCAGCTAGCCGTGTCAATAATAGTTTGTGGTCTACAGTGTCGAAAGCTGCGCTTAGGTCCAACAGAACCAGAAGACAAGATTCTCCTTCGTCTGCGGCCTCGAGAGCGTCATCACATATTTTGAGCAATGCGGTTTCCGTCCCGTGTCCAGGATGGAAACCCGATTGAAATGGATCAAGTAGCTTGTGGGTATCTAGATGCTGTTGCAGCTGTTGTACCACTACTTTTTCCATTACCTTTAAGAGTACGTCTAGGCCTGTTATGGGACGGTGGTGGAGTGGGTCCTTGGGGTCTAGGATGGGTTTCTTCAGGATGGCTTGGATTATGCCCTCTTTCAACTGTGAGGGCACTAAGCCTTCCTTGAAAGACTGGTTAATAAACTGCGTGATGGGAGGCGCCAGGATGTTGGCGCATTCCTTCAGCAGTTTTGTGGGGATGATATCATTTGGCGCAGTGCCATTATGCAAAGTACCAATGATATTTTTTTGTGGCATCGATAGAGATGGGCATCAGGGTGAACTTACCTGATGGTGGTGAATTACTGTGGGTATTGTGTGAAAAAAAATTGCAGGGGGGACTGAGGGGGGAATTGTGTTGCTGAATGCTTTCACGGATTCCCTCGATTTTTATTAATGAAGTAATCTGATAATTCATTGCAAAATTCTTGTGTGTCCAAATTGGGAGCTTCAAGACATCCTGGTTTCATGGTCTGAGTGACCATCTTGAAGAGTTTGCGTGGGTGGTTTAGGGCGCTGTTGATAGCCTCGGAATTTTTTTTCTCTTGGCTTGGAAGATTTCTTTATGGTATTTACTTGTTATTGCCTTGTAGATGGAGAGGTTTACCTCTGAAGAGCTTCTTTTCCAGGCGGCTTCCGCCCTTCTGCGCTATTGCTTCAGTAACGACAGCTGGTTGTTAAACCAGCTGCCGTTGTTTTTCCGGATGCAGGTTTTACGTTTCGGCGCCACTAAGTCAGCTGACTGTAGTAGGGCCGAGTTTATGGCATCCAGTGTTTCTACGGCCGTTTGATGCGGCTGAATTGTTTTTATTTTTTTCCTTAATGTGGTTTTGAAGAGTTCCGAGTGGAGCTTCTTCTGGCATCTAGTCCAGTGTGATGTCACTGGGCAAGAAGTTTTTGTTGCAGGGGGGATTTTGGAAATAATGAATTTAATTGCATGGTGATCAGTCCATGGCAATGGTTCATTTTCCAACATTTTTATTTCCAGATCTTGTCTGAAAATAAGATCGAGTGTGTGACCTGAAGCATGTGTGGACCCACATACTAGTTGCTGTAGCCCTAAACCTTCCAGGTGGTCAATACAGGCGTCGGCAAGGGGGTCTTGTGAGGAGTTGGCCCAGAGGTTGAAATCCCTGAGCAGCAAAAGGTGTTTGCTGTTGAGGGTGTAAGTGGAGATGAACTCTGTCAATGATGGTAGCAGCTGCGATTTTGGGCCGGGTGGCCTCCTTTGAATTGGTTTGCAGTTGCAGAGTAAGGGTTTCCATGAATGGCAGAGGGTTTTGAAGTACTGGTTTGGTGATCGCAAGGTGAGTCTTGTGGATCACCGCCAGGCCTCCTCCTCTTTGCCCTATTCTGTTTTCTGTTATAATACGGTAGTTTTCTGGCACCAGTTCTCCTAGAATGGTGTTAGTCGGCTGTAAGCCAGCTCTCTGTAATGAAGAGGCAGTCTAGATCGTATTGTAGAATGACGGTGTTTTACTGCCGATCTTGTGTTGATCAAAGCACATGCTATGTGCTTAGACTGGGGTAGATGGCTGAGACTTTTGATAGTCGATCGTCGATCGATTCTCAATATTTGCTTAATTCTTAGGGCTTTTTTAGTGATGGCTGGCAGTATTGCTGCAAATCGCCTCAGGCCGCAAATGGTTTCTGCAGAATATTGCAGGTTAGCCATAGTCGCCAAACACCGGGTGGGGGAAGGGGGGGGGGGTTTCAAGTTTGATGGAGGTTAGATTAGCTAAATCTTCTCTCCAGCTTGGTCCAGAGGAAGGCAAAAAAAAACCTGACCATGCAGTGTCCAATATGCTGCGGCAGGGAAAAAAAATTACTTCCTGACCCCTAGAGAGGCGATCGGATGAACCCTGGATCAAGTACTGTTTGGGTAGTGAAGGGGGCGAGTGGGGATGGGTTGTTGGGTGTACCAAGATGGCTGCCGAACAAGGAGCAGGACCCAGGCTGGGGTTGTCAGCTGGGTAGAACTGTGATGCCGGGGAAGGCTGGAACTGGTGGCCAGTAGAAAGGATGGTGTCCTTCTGGGGTAGTAGGGGGTTTTGGGCCGTTTGGCGGTGATTGCCAGGCGTGGGAGAGCGGCGCGCCGCCAGGCCGCGGGTGAAGCCGTGGCCTTTCCTAAGGCGCGGCTGCCGCGAATCTCCGCACGCTGGCGCGGGTGTTCAGAGAGACCACCGAGAGAGGCGGTAACTGCGGCAAAGAGGTGGTGGGGGGTGCCTCGAATGGGGATGGCTAATGTGGGGCAAAGGAGTAAGGGTGGAAGATGGCTGGAACTGAGGCAGGGGGATGGCAGGGAGATGCCTCAATTGCGGCTGGCGGTGTGGGGGGATGAGCGAGCTGATCGTTGCCCCGCTATGTTTTAGGCCGCCGTCGCGGCTTGTCCTGAAAAGGACGGCCGCAAACGGGCCCGGGTGAGGTGGATAGCCCTGAGAATCAGGGGCTTACCTTGTAGGGCGCCTGGGAGGTGATGCCAGTAGCGGAGAGAAGGAGGCTAAGAGGGAAGGGAGAGACTCTGATCCTCGGAGCTGAGATGTTTGTGGCAAGGGAGTTGGAAGAACCCTGCCTGTCTGGACACAGGAGCCACACGTCCTACTACTAGGAGCGAGCGCTGATTACTAGCTGGGACCAGTTCTAGCCCTGGGAAGTTGTGGAGCTGAGAAGCTGTGGCAGGTGAGTTGGAGGAACCCTGCCTGTCTGGACCCAGGAGCCACACATCCTACTGCTAGGAGCGCGCGCCGATTACTAACTGGGACCAGTTCTAGCCCTAGTGTTCAGTGAGAGACGCTTGCAATGTGAATTCAATTAGTGAATTTCAATCAGCTTTCAACTGCAATGATGACAAAATAGATGAGTATGACCTACTATCATGGAACAGTCCCTAGTTTTTTTTTGCCATGCCCCTTTTTTTGCAGTGTTTACTTTTCTGGTCTACTAGAATAGGATGACCAGACGATTGAGGACACTGTCCCCAGAGCCCCTCTGTCCCCGGTTTTGTCCCCGAATAGAGTCATGGTAACCTTTCAATTCCCTTGTAGGGGAAATGGATTATCCCACTCTCCCTGTCTAAATTCATTAGTTAGTTTCTCCCTGTTCCCTTTCCTGGTTAGCCCAGACCCCTGTTCTTTCTTTTTACTCATAGAAGGTTCTGTAAGTTAGGGTGACCAGACATCCCCAGTTTCCGGGGACAGTCTCCGGATTGAGGACACTGTCCCCGGACCAAGTCTGTCCCTGTTTTTGTCTCCTGATTGGATTTGAACGGGGGCTGGGGCAATTTCAAAGACAGTCAGTGCAGAATAAAATAAAAAAAATCTGAATTGCACACCGCCGCTCCTACTAGCTTAGGGGGGTGTATTTTTTCCATTATCTGTGCCCCTTTCTGATTATCATGTGCTGGTCGGAGCGGAGGGAATATTTCTTCAGTTTCGGGTGCATGCCCATTCAGCTCCACTCGCATGTTCTTCTTGGCTCAAGTCCCGACCAGCTGCCTGCCTGCTTATCTCCTTGTCTTCACTGATGGAGTGATCTTCCTCCACTCCCCACCCAGTAGTAGTTGGGGCCCGGAGAATGAGACTTGACTGGCTGTGAGGCAGGCGGCGACGGGCAGAGAGTCGCTGATTACCGCCTGTACTAGTAAAGGAAAAAAAATATCCCCGGATTTCATTTTAAAAATCTGGTCACCTTACTGTAAGTACATCCTGACAAGTCTTGCAATAAGCATTCTGTTTTTTACCTCCTTCCTGGATAAGCATTCCACATAGAGAAGCTCTCTCTCTCTCTCTCTCTCTCTCTCTCTCTCTCTCTCTCTCTCTCTATCTATCTCTCTATCTATCTTTCTCTCTCAACACCCTACAACATCTACAAACTCTCTACTGTTATTCTACACATAAAGTTAAGAAAGTTAAAAGGACTTTTTTGTGCTTTGATAGGAACGCGAGTTAAGCTATCTGGCCTTATTCATATCCTCACATATGACACTGGGCTTACAGAATAGTAAAGAAAACAGGTTGTTGTGCTTTGAAAAACAGCACAGAAAGCTCCAGCTTCTCACAGTCCTTATGCTAGGAACAAGCAACCATTCTGTCTTTTTGGAGTCCTCTCTCTGCATAGTGTTGCAGTGAGGAACAGCCATCTTTCCTACCCCTGCGCACGCCACCTTTCAGCTGCCAGGATAAGGGTCAGGCCACAGGATACCTGTGAGTTTAGCTACCTCAATGCTGACTGCTGCAGTACACCGACCAGCAACATCTAAGACTGTCACCCATTGCTGACTAGGTAACAGACCGCACGCCACACTCGCTGGCTAAAGGCCTACACACACCCGCAGCATGGCAGAAAGCAGACCCCCACTAGAAACCACACAGGAGATTGATAACTCGGACACTGAGACCACTACACAACAATCACTCACACAAAAGAAGACGTCTCCCAAATAACAGAGAGCGCACCATTTCTAGGTTCACATCACTCTGTCGTAACTTACCAAGGTAGTTGGAGAACGGGGATCATTTTGTAGCCTTCATGCAGAAAATGTTTGAGTGGTCACACAGAACCAGCGCCCCCACTAATAAAAGGTGAAGAAAGCTGGTACCTTCCCTCATTTGGTGTTACTATCCTTAGAAACCTGGTCAAATTCAAGTAGTGTTTGACTCCAGTGCTAAGTACCAGGGACTCTCTCTAAATGATGTCCTTCTCACCGGACCAGGGCTTGGCTAATAGTCTTCTAGAAGTGTTGATCCGCTTCCGCAAAGAATCAATCGCTATAACGGCAGGCATTCAACAGATGTTTTACTGTTTCATTGTACGACAAGATACCAGAAATGATTGAAGGCTCCTGTGGTACCAGAACAACGACGTGAATGACAAAGTCATAGAATATAGAATGAAAGTACATGTCTTCGGTAACAGCCTACCCCCGGCAGTTGCCACCTATGGACTCAGAAGAATGACCCAAGAAGGAAAAGAAGTGTATGGGAAAGATGCTAGGAGTTTCGGCGAAAGAGACTTTTATGTGGATGACAGGTTGAAACTGGTACCCACAGAAGAAGTTGCCATAGACCTACTCAAACGAACACAAGGGATACAAACAACACCTCTCTTTTACAGCATAGTCTGGAGTTAAGTTGAAATCTCAAAATGGACACATTCACTTTCCAGGTGTCCATCGAGGAAAAACCCTACACTCGATAGGGAGTCCTGTCCACAGTCAACAGTCTTTATGACCCCCTGGGATTTGTAGTCTCGGTCACAATTCAAGGTAAGTCACTTCTCATAGAATTGTCCTTCGGGAAACAGGACTGGGAATCCCCACTGCCTCCAGAAAGACAAAGAATAGGAAACGTGGAAGAATTCTTTGAAGACCCTTGAACAACCTCAGATCCCAGGCTCCTACTCGCTGACATCTCTCACCGCTGTACACAGCAAAGAACTTTGTGTTCTGGGATGCCTCAACCAAGGCAATAGCAGCTGTGGCCTATTTAAGAACTAAAGATGCAAGTGATAAACACCATAAATACAATACAAAATAAATACAATGCCCATAACTCCAGGATTTTTTTTTACTTATTTCATAAAAAAGTCCACATCATAGCGGCGGTTCATTCCAGCAGATACCCTTGTCTGTAGGTGGAAAATCCACCAGACTTCACTTGAAATAAGTGCACAGTGAATGTCCCCCCCCCCCCCCCACGTGAGGATAATTAAACTCTTTCCAAGCCTGAGTACGAAAAGGAGGCCATATTGCCTTTATGTTCATACTTAAAGTGCTTAGACACATTAAATCAGCCCACAGTGTTCAACCAAGTTTTTTTTGTATTGCTGTGACTCAAACAAACTTGGAGAGAGACAAATGGCCTCCTAGCGTTTTGGCACGGCAGCTTGAAAACCTACAGCCCAACCTAAGTATTGGTGCCAAATCTCCATCTGGTGAAAGTACTGGTAAATATTTATCTATAAGGTTTTTAATTTTATTAAATTCCAAGGAGAAGGCAGTTACAAAAGTGACTGAACTAGTTTTCCTGTCATTGGAACTCTTACTATTACTATAGCTATTTTTACGATCATCATTCTCCAAGAGGGTAATTCTATTTTTCTCCATGGCGAGACGGGCTGCTATACCTTACTTCTGGCTACTAGTTGCCATCCTGCACACACCAAACTATCCATTCCAATGGGGGAGTTCACCAGAGCCAGACATAACTGCTCTACTGAGGAAGGTTTTAATAAGGAGTGCAATATTATAGCCTCACGACTTCGCTCATGAGAGTATGTCAAATGGAATATAGATGGAGCAACCCATCTCCCCATAGAGAAAAATAGAATTACCCGCTTGGAGAATGCTGATCGTAAGAATAGCAATAGTTATAGTTCTAATGACAGGAAAACTAGTTCAGTCACTTGTGTAACTGCCTTCTCCTTAGAATTTAATAAAATGAAAAACAGTATGAATAAATATTTACCAGTACTTTCCATGGAAGGAGATTTGGCACCAATACTTAGGTCGGGCTGTAGGTTTTCAAGCCGCCATGCCAAAACGCTAGGAGGCCTTTTGTCTCCAAGTTTGTTTAAATCACAGCAATACAAAAAAACATGGTTGAACACTGTGGGCTCTTACATTTGTTCGAAGAACACATGCCATTTCTGTATTAGACAACACAAGATAGTAGTTTCATGTGCCACAGGATGAGAATTCACGATTTGTGAATATATCAACTGTGGTACTAGCAATGTTGTATATGTTGTGGAATGCAATAAATGTAACAAACAATATGTGGGTTTCACCATGAGACCACTGAGAATTCAAATCAGCGAACATTTTAATGGTGCATCTTACAGTACTGACAAAGGCTTATCCAATGTCTCTAAGCACTTTAAGTATGAACAGAATGGCAATATGGCCTCCTTTTCGTACTCAGGCTTGGAAAGATTTAAATTATTCTCACGTGGGGCGGACATTTACTGTGCACTACTTTCATGTGAAGTCTGGTGGATTTTTCACCTACAGACATGGGTACCTGTGGGAATGAACCACCACTATAATGTGGACCTTTTTATGAAATAAGTTAAAGTCCTGGAGTTATGGTCATTGTATTATGCCCATCGCTTGTGATACACTTTGAATGTGTACTATCTTTTATGTATACTCTTTATATTTCATATCTTATGAATTTTGAAAAAAAAATAAAAAATTCATTAAAGATTCTCTAGGAGTTTTTATTATATGTATTTTCTCACATGTAAAGATCGTCTTTGTATGTTTTGTATCTCATGTGTTGTATTATAGCTAGACTATTCACTTTTCACCTTTCATCTTCACATTTGTTGACAATTTGTAACCAATCATTTGATTTTTAATTGAACACATTGCTGATTGGAGAGGAGCAGTAGTCACGTGATAGTTTTTTTATGTATAATTGTTCATGCTTTTTAACATATATGTGTGCTGTGAATAAGGCTTATCGCCAAAACTAGTCTGCTGCTGACTGTACTCACTGACTGGCCTGCACAGAGTTCTGACCTCAACCCAATAGAACACCTCTGGGAGACTGCGAGCCAGGCCTTCTCATCCAACATTAGTTCCTGACCTCACTAATGCTCTTCTGGAAGAATGGTCAAACATTCCCATAGACACACTCCTAAACCTTGTGGACGGCCTTCCTAGAAGAGTTGAAGCTGTTATAGGGAGGGCAAACTCAATATTGAACCCTACGGACTAAGACTGGGAAGCCAAAAGCCCATTGACTCAACCCTTTAATCTCAGGACTGAATATGTATTTATCTGTTCAGCTTTTACTAATTTCCATCCAAACTGGGCTCACCTTGTATGCATGCTTGTATGACTGTGGTAGGAACATTTATTTATTAGGTCCCCCAAGGCAGGATGTAAAATATCCAGTGTACAGCACTGTGGAATATGTCTGCATTATCTAAATCTAAAAACTATACTCCTGATTTTGTTTTGCCAGAGTGGGTTGTATCAATCTATATTGCTTCTTTTCATCCTCAACTCTTCAAAATTATGACATTTAACTTCAACTGAGTGTCAGAAAACCCCTAACTTTTAAAGCATATAATCCCTTTAAGGGATCTAAGGACTTGACAATATTGGTAAGAAGTAAAATCCCATTATATTCTACTTGGGGCAGCTCGTATCTCTTTTGAAAAAAAAAATGTAGCTTTTAGGAGCTTATATGTAGGGGGGGATGGGTAGTGAACTTTCCAATCTGATCATACGTGTCAGAGAGAGGCCATCAGTTTTAATGAGGAACATTTTGTGATGTCTGTCCTATCCCACTCTGTGGAGGAGACAGACATAATAAGGCTTAATAGGTTTTTAGGAGAGAGAACGTATTATATTGCTTTGGGGCTGCTGTCCTTTGATATGTAAAATGTAATTCTTTCCACCTTATGGGTTTGTGTGCCTCTATCTAGAATTAACTGTTAACTAATCGAAAACACACCTTAGCCAGTTAATGGCAGCTCACCCCTTTGCTGCTCATGTTTATTGCTGCTATCTCCTTTAGGAAGCAATGGGGCTCATTTGTTAAAGGCACACTCCTGTCAAAATGGGAAACCAGCTTTAAATACAGGGAGGGAGCATAGTTAAACAGTTAATAGCTTTATTTACAGCTATCTGGCACCCCACCTGTACTAGTGTTTTAGGAACATCACATCTGGAGAATTCAAATGTGCAGGCTAGGTATTTCCAAATGCTGTAAACCAGGGGTCTCCAAACTTTCTAAACCAAGGACCAATTTACTGTCCTTTAGACTTCAAGGGGGCCAGAATGAGACCATTGGAAGTAGAAATTGTTCTGGTGTCAGTGGGAGTAAACAATGCATCTTTGGTATTAGGGGTGTAGCACTACCCCCGAAGGAGCTGCTGGTTTGTTTTGGGTGGCATGTTACCTCATGGCTCCTCCGCCGTCTAGGGGTGTACGCTGAATGTAGTATTCAACTTTTTTAAATTATCAATTTAAATTCATATGAATTTATTGTTGGCCATTATTGCCACCTTTAGTGCAAGAAAAGCTCAAGAAAAATGCAGTCTGCAATCTCTTACTTAACCACTTCAGCCCCGGAAGAATTGGCTGCCTAATGACTGCATCGCTTTAACTGATAATTGTGGTGTCGTGCGACAATGTACCCAAACAAAATTGACGTCCTTTTTTTCACACAAATAGAGCTTTCTTTTGGTGGTATTTGATCACCTCAGCAGTTTTTATTTTAAGCGCTATAAAAAAAAGAAGATTGACAATTTTGAAAAAAATAATAATAATATTTTGTACTTTTTGCTATAATAAATATCCCAGTTTAGGCGATATGTATAATTCTACATATTTTTGGTAAAAAAAAACACAGTGAACGGATATTGATTGGTTTGCGCAAAAGTTATAGCGCCTACAAAATAGGGGGTAGTTTTATGGCATTTTTATTATTATTATTTTTTTACTAGTAATGGCGACGATCTGCAATTTTTATCGGACTGCGACATTATGGCGGACATATCGGACACTTTTGACACATTTTTGGGACCACTGGCATTTATACAGCGATCAGTGCTATAAAAATGCACTGATTACTGTAAAAATGTCACTGGCAGGGAATGGGTTAACACTAGGGGGTGATCAAGGTGTTAAATGTGTTCCCTAATGTGTGTTCTAACTGTAGGGGGGATGGGACTGACTAAAGGAAGAGATTGATCAGTGTTCATACATAGTATGAACACACGATCAGTCTACTCACCCCTGAGAGAACCGGGATGTGTGTGTTTACACCAGAGGCGCCTAAAAGAGCCAAAGTACAGCTACGACGGCTTGTGCAGGGGGGCCAGCCTGTCGCAGTATAACTGCGGTGGCTGGTCCAGAAGAAATTAAAGTGGATGTAAACCCACTCTCATAATTTCTAAATTACTTCCATACTGCTGATCTATAAGGATATACATGCCTTCAGCATGTATCCTTATCTATCAAATATCTCCCTTTTAGCTGTTTGAAGCCCTGAAATAGAGCCCCCCCATGGTCTGTGCTAGTCACATTTAATGCAGTATAGATATTGTATATACTGTATATATATATTGTGTGTTGGCTGATGTGTACTATAAAAGCTTACTGTAGTAATTGAGTCTGCTACTGTGATGTAAATTAAACTTAGTATGGCTCCTAAGAACCTTTCATCAAAAAGGAAGTTAAAAATTCAAAAAATATATAAATTTAATGTACAAAAAAATACAAAAAGTATATCCAAGTCATATTATACATATAAACCACAGAGTGGTACATTTAAAAGCAGTACATAAATAGGATGACAATACGTGTCAACAAAAAATGGATGTTTGCAACTGAACTTCCAGAACCTGCAAAAAAAGGGGGTTCAAGGAATGTATAGATAGCTGAACTGACGCGGTTCGACTTGTGATTTTACACAGAATGTCTTCATCAGGAAAAGACAGCATCTCTGAAATTGCAAAGAGAACCAAATAATAATACATGTACCTGATGCAGAGAATGAACAATGATAAATAAACAAATGTCAATCTTCTGTAAAAAATACCATTTAATTACAAAAAACAAATAAATAAATGAGAAAAATTACATGTGCTTGCGTCTGTCACCCAAACAGCAAAGAACCAATCCCCTCCATATGTCCCCCTCCACAAAGTTAGATGTCCACAGAAAGAAAAACCAAAATGAACAGTAGTTTGTTCAAGGAAGGATTGTCAAAAAGGGGGGTACAATCTCCAAAATACCCCACAAGTATACACAAATGGGAAATCGGGACAATTTGACCTAAAGAATAAGAGGAAAAAGGGGCAACTAAATTAGTATGCCAAAAAAGCCCCCCATAAAAGAAAGTCTTAACACACAAAAAAAAACCATGGAGATAACTTACCCAATCACTGAGCCATATCCCATCAAGAACCTTTCATTGTGTTATGCTAATTGACACTGTATTGTGTAAAAGTTCTATTGATGGTAGATGTGTGTTGTGGGTTAGCACAGTCTAAAGGTCAGATGTCTGACTTGTCAGCTGTAGTTGATTAGCTCATGTAAATTATGTCTACTAAAGGAATGTGTATTGTATAGCAGGTGTCTATCTTGAAACATAATATCTCAGAGTCACCTTGTCTAGGTAAATGATTAGTTAATTAGCTCATGTAGATTATGTCAGAGTTGGAGTCAAAATGTCTGACTAAAACATGTGTATTGAGGGGGGCTTGTTGGGAACCATTGTATGATGTTGTGGGTGGAGTGTGGCATTGTTCATTTGATTACTGCAGTATTCTTTTTGGTGTATATAAGAGCCTGCCTTCACAATAAAGATTGTCTATTCGTTTTGAACCAGAGAATAGAGCCGTGTGTCTCGTTTCTGGGGGAATCCGTATAGGTCGTGTTTGCCAGAGTGTGGAATGTCGATAAGCTGTCTTGGGTTCGGAATGGAATATCTTAAACGGCGTTAACCCCTGTCCCATTTGGGGTTCCGTTACAATACTAACATCCAGCCTCTCTCACACTCGTGCTTGAGATAAGGAAATCACCTGTCACTCACAGCAAAGTAGAAGACATTGTTACAGCCTGTGCCGAAAAATTCATGTTCGTAACACAGAGGGAGATCACCACTCTGTGTGACAAGGAGAGGAGGAGAGTGGGGAGGACTCTGACTGAGCCGCTAGGATGACACCCCCGCAATGTGCAGCACCCGGGGTTGACCGTCCCCTTTTCGGCTCCATTATCGTCGCCTTTAAAGTTTTCGGCCACCTAACCAAAACTGTTTTCAGGCTGATATGTTTCGGCGGCCCGAAATTTCGGTGCACCTTTAGTGGTAATAGTGGGACGAATAGTGCCTCTTTATTGGTATCAGTGAGAGGAATAGTGACCCACTATTAGTATCAGATGGAGGAAGTGTGGAGGAAGTGTGACCCATAATTGGTGTCAGTGGGAGGAATAGTGACCCCCTCATTGGTATCAGATGGAGGAATAGTGACCCATCACTGGTGTCAGTGGGAGGAATAGTGTCATATCATTGGTGTCAGTGGGAGGAATAGTGACCCATCATTGGAATAAGTGGAAGGACTAGTGGCCCATCATTGGAATAAGTGGGAGAAATAGTGCCCCCCATTATTGATGTCACCACCAGGAATCGTTAGTATCAGTGAAAGAAATAACGTCTTGCATCAGTGGGAGGAAAAGTACCCCAAGGGCCATATAGGGGAGTAAAGGGTTGCATCCGACCCTCAGGCCACAGTTTGGACACCACTGCTGTAAATGATAGGTCCATTGATGTCTTAAGCTGGCCATAGATTATGCAATTTTCTTTCCTGTAACCATTTCCTTCCTCTTGATTCCAGCATCAATACACAGTCAGTGTTGATGGGGGAATCTCTCCCGCTGAGCTATTGGGTTCTCCTTGGGGGGGGGGGGGGGCAAAAAATTGTTGTTTCGATTAAATTCATAATTCGTTATAGAAATGCAAAGAGAGGAAAATGGGATAATTTACGGTGCAAATAAGGTTGGTACAAGTACTGATGAGAAAGAAAGGCAAGTTTCTTTATGAAAATACAAAATATTTTTTATTAAATACATATAACCATAGAAAATTTTAAAAAAAGAGAGACTTTTTGGAAATAGTGGTTGCAATGACAGTGTAAAATAGCGGCATGGAAGTCAAATGTTCCCTACATGTTTCGCAATATGTCGCTTCTTCAGGGGTGAAGTAGATCTACGCCTTAATGTTGGTAACTAAATCAAAGAAATCGAAGAGATATATATACATGCAATTAGCTATATAGGGTTAAATAAATAGTAGAAGGAGAGAGATCAGAAGTGGTCCCAAATAGGCAGATGGAATGGTATATGTTAACGCTAGCGCTTACTGTTATAGCAACGTCAGAAAGGGAAAATGTGTGTGTCCAAGTCCATACACTATGGCAGCCAGCCGCTCTCTGCACAGGGTTGTGGGAGAGTGGGATTAATACAACGTCTAAACCCAGCGTCGGATGTGATTACGTCAACTGACGCTGGGTGGGCGAATAGTTGCTCGCATAGCGCCGCGCTATGCAATGTATTTATTTTCATTTTTTATTTTATTTTTACTTTTTATTTTTACATCTTTTTTCTTTCTTTATTTTCTCTAATTTAATAATTATTTCTCATCATAATTTTTTTTCCCATTTTTTGCCCATTTTTTCTTTATACCCCTCGTCCTCACTATTAGCTTGTCCGGATTAGTGTCTAATTAGTGTGACCTCTCACGGAAATTCTTGCTGACCCGTTTTGGGTTTACATCTGGTCATCTTCGATGTGTTGGACAGTCGGCCGTTTTCCATCTCTGTGTCTGGTGGTTGGTAAGTATAAGCCATGAGTTTCCTCCTCTGGAACCTTGCTATTTCTCAGTCATCTCTCTGACATATATACAAATGCATTCATTATATCACATGTGTTTTTTTTGCAGATATACAGTGCCTTGCGAAAGTATTCGGCCCCCTTGAACTTTGCGAACTTTTGCCACATTTCAGGCTTCAAACATAGATATAAAACTGGATTTTTTTGTGAAGAATCAACAAGTGGGACACAATCATGATGTGGAACGAAATTTATTGGATATTTCAAACTTTTTTAACAAATAAAAAACTGAAAAATCGGGCGTGCAAAATTATTCAGCCCCCTTAAGTTAATACTTTTGTAGCGCCACCTTTTGCTGCGATTACAGCTGTAAGTCGCTTGGGGTATGTCTCTATCAGTTTTGCACATCGAGAGACTGACATTTTTGCCCATTCCTCCTAGAAAAAAAAATCTTGAGCTCAGTGAGGTTGGATGGAGAGTGTTTGTGAACAGCAGTTTTCAGTTCTTTCCACAGATTCTCGACTGGATTCAGGTCTGGACTTTGACTTGGCCATTCTAACACCTGGATATGTTTATTTGTGAACCATTCCACTGTAGATTTTGCTTTATGTTTTAGATCATTGTCTTGTTGGAAGACAAATCTCCGTCCCAAACTCAGCTCTTTTGCAGACTCCATCAGGTTTTCTTCCAGAATGGTCCTGTATTTGGCTCCATCCATCCTCCCATCAATTTTAACCATCTTCCCTGTCCCGGCTGAAGAAAAGCAGGCCCAAACCATGATGCTGCCACCACCATGTTTGACAGTGGGGATGGTGTGTTCAGGGTGATGAGCTGTGTTGCTTTTACGCCAAACATAACGTTTTGCATTGTTGCCAAAAAGTTTGATTTTGGTTTCATCTGACCAGAGCACCTTCTTCCACATGTTTGGTGTGTCTCCCAAGTGGCTTGTGGCAAAATTTAAACAACACTTTTTATGGATATCTTTAAGAAATGGCTTTCTTCTTGCCACTCTTCCATAAAGACCAGATTTGTGCAGTATACAGTTGTGTTCAAAATTATTCAACCCCCCAATGCTGTAAAGGGTTTTATGGAATTTACTGTACATTTGTAATTGTATTCAGAATGAAATCCTACAAGGACTTCTTAAAGAACCATATGCAACTAAAATGACATCAATTGGTTTTGTAATACAGTAGTAAATGTTTATTTTTTGAATTCTTCATTTATACAATTATTCAACCCCCTAAAGACTACCACTCTGAAGAACAGAGGTTCATTGAAGTGTTTTCAATCAGGTATTGAAAACACCTGTGGATGTCAGGGAGCAGCAATAAAGCCTAATAAGCACCAATTAGGCAGCTTTAAAATGACTGTGATACTCAGCTCCTTCTAGACATTTACTGGTGTGGTTACAAACATGGTGAAGTCAAGTGAATGGTCCAGGAAGACAAGAGAAGAGGTGATTACTCTTCACAGGAAGGGCAATGGCTATAAGAAGATTGCAAAGATGTTAAACATACCAAGAGACACCATAGAAAGCATCATTCGCAAATTCAAGGCAAAGGGCACTGTTGAAACGCTACCTGGTCGTGGCAGAAAGAAGATGCTGACTTTGACTGCTGTGCGCTACCTGAAGCGTAGAGTGGACAAAAGTCCCCGTGTGACTGCTGAGAAACTGAGAAAAGATTTGTCAGATGTGGGAACTAAAGTTTCTGCTCAGACAATACGGCGCACACTGCGTAATGAAGGCCTCCATGCCAGAACTCCCAGGTGCACCCCCTTGCTGTCTCCAAAGAATAAGAAGAGTTGACTGCAGTATGCCAAATGTCATGTGGACAATCCACAAAAGTTTTGGGATTGTGTTCTGTGGACTGATGAAACAAAATTAGAACTGTTTGGGCCCATGGATGAACGCTATGTTTGGAGGAGGAAGAACAAGGCCTATGATGAAAAGAACACCTTGCCTACTGTGAAGCATGGTGGGGGGTCAATCATGCTTTGGGGCTGTTTTGCTTCTGCAGGTACAGGGAAGCTTCAGCGTGTGCAAGGTACCATAAATTCTCTTCAGTACCAGGAGATATTGGATGACAATATGATGCAGTCCATCACAAACCTGAGGCTTGGGAGACGTTGGACCTTTCAACAGGACAATGATCCCAAGCATACCTCCAAGTCCACTAGAGCATTGTTGCAGATTAAAGGCTGGAACATTTTGGAGTGGCCATCGCAGTCACCAGACTTAAATCCGTTTGAGAACCTCTGGTGGGACTTAAAGAAAGCAATTGCAGTGCGCAAGCATAAGAATGTGACTGAACTGGAGGATTTTGCCCATGACGAATGGACGAAGATACCCGTAGATCGCTGCAAGACACTTGTGTCAAGCTATGCTTCACGTTTAAAAGCTGTTATAACTGTAAAAGGATGTTGTACTAAGTACTAAGATTGAATGTCACTTGGGGGTTGAATAAAACTGATAATGATGTGAGCACAGAAAAGACATTTGTGGTTATTTCATTATAAATGTTATGTTAAATTTGTCTGACCTACACGTGCCTCTTTGATTTAATTGTAAGCAGGATGACTGAATGATCAAAATCAATGTCAAACTGGCCAAAACAATCAATTTCAGTGGGGGTTGAATAATTTTGAATACAACTGTACGACTGATTGTTGTCCTATGGACAGAGTCTCCCACCTCAGCTGTAGATCTCTACAGTTCATCCAGAGTGATCATGGGCCTCTTGGCTGCTAGACATGTGCAAAAGGAATACATTTGTTTTGTTTCATTTTAATTTGTTATTTGATTAATTTCGTTAAGTTAAATTCGTTAAATTTGTTAAATTCGTTTTCGGAATTCGATCATTTTCGATAGAAATTCGAAAAACACCCGGTCGAATTCGATCCTTTTCGACCGAATTCGAAAACTCGGATCGAATTCGATCGTTTTCAACCGAATTCGAAAAACCGGTCGAATTCGAAAACATTTCTACCAGATTCGAATTCGATCATATTTTGATCGGATTCGAAAATATTTCAACAGAATTCAATAATATTTCATCCGCTATCGTTAATATTTCAACTAAATTCGATGATATTTCAACCGGATTTGAAATTATTTCAACCGAATTGGAAATTATTTCAACCGAATAGGAAATTATTTCAACTGGATTTGATTGTATGTATTTGTATTATTGTATTTGATTACATTCTATTAAATTCTATTCTGTTCTTTACTATTCTTTGATTTTCATTCTATTGTTTTATTATTTTATATTCTATTTTATTGTATTCTTTTTTAGAAATCGATTTATATTTTTTTAGATTTTGATTCAAACGTGCTTTTAATTTTCATTCGAATTGTTTTCGAATTCGATTCGAATAGAATTTTTTCGAATTCGATTCGAATAGAATTTTTTCGAATTCGATTCGAATAGAATTTTTTCGAATTCGATTCGAATAGAATTTTTTTGAATTCGATTCGAATAGAATTTTTTCGAATTCGATTCGAATAGAATTTTTTCGAATTCGAATTTCGTTTGCGTTTTTTCAAATTTGTTTAAATTCGTTAATTTGTAATTCGGAAATCCGGATGCATCTGAATTTCCGAATAATAAAAAATTTGTCCGAATTCGAACTCGTAACGAAAAGAAATGCACATGTCTATTGGCTGCATCTCTGATCAGTCTTCTCCTTGTATGAGCTGAAAGTTTAGAGGGACGGTCAGGTCTTCGTAGATTTGCAGTGGTCTGATACTCCTTCCATTTCAATATTATCGCTTGCACAGTGCTCCTTGTGACGTTTAAAGCTTGGGAAATCTTTTTGTATCCAAATCCGGCTTTAAACTTTTCCACAACAGTATCTCGGACCTGCCTGGTGTGTTCCTTGTTTTTCATGATGCTCTCTGCGCTTCTGGAGAGGGTTTGCTGCACTGAAAGTAAAGGGGCTGAATAATTTTGCACGCCCAATTTTTCAGTTTTTTATTTGTTAAAAAAGTTTGAAATATCCAATAAATTTCGTTCCACTTCATGATTGTGTCACACTTGTTGTTGATTCTTCACAAAAATTTACAGTTTTATATCTTTATGTTTGAAGCCTGAAATGTGGCAAAAGGTCGCAAAGTTCATAGGGGGCCGAATACTTTCACAAGGCACTGTAGCTAATTGCATGTATATATATCTCTTCGATTTCTTCAATTTAGTTACCAACATTTAGGCGTGGATCTACTTCTCCCCTGAAGAAGCGACATATCGCAAAACATGTAGGGAACATTTGACTTCCATGCCGCTATTTTACACTGTCACTGCAACCACTATTTCCAAAAAGTCTCTCTTTTTTTTTTTTTTCTATGGTTGTATGTATTTAATAAAAATATTTTGTATTTTCGTAAAACTTGCCTTTCTTTCTCATCAGTACTTGAACAAACCTTATTTGCACCGTAAATTATCCCATTTTACTCTTTGCATTTTTATTATTTAATTTACGGGATTAGGTGCCATATCCTTAGGCTCCATTCACACCTAGACGTTTTGTCGCCTGAAGCGCGACGCTACAATACGCTGGAGGGGAAAAATAACATTGTTCTCTATGGAGATGGTTCACATCTCCTAACGCAAAACGGCGTACGTCGAAAGAACGCCGAATTTCAAACAAGTCCAGGACCCTTTTTCGACGCGCGTATCGGGCGGCTTCGGCGTTTTCGATAGCCGACAATGATACAAAACCGCAGTTTAAAAACTATGCATTTGACTCTGCAAATCGCGGTACAAAACGCCGAAAATCACCTACACTAAGGTGTGAATGCAGCCTTATGGTGATTCCAACAGTGCATGGACAAATTATTTCTTTCATAATTCGTTATGTTCCTTTCATTTAGATGCGGTATTCGTAAGTTTGAAAATTCAAAGATTCATAAATTCGAAAGTTCAGAAATCCTAAATTTTGAAATAAAAAATGACTAACTAATATTATCCACTATTAAATGATAGGTATTGGGATTTCCTTTCAAATTTGGCTGTTTATGAATGTAACGAATATGAATTTATCCGAAACAACGAATGCCGCCTCTAAATGAATGGAATGTAACAAATAATAATAATAATAAATAATTTTTTTTTTTTATTATCATTATTATTTGTTGATATCCACTTGCTTACTGGGCACATATACCCCCTTCCTGCCCAGGCGAAATTTCAGCTTTCAGCACTGCGTCGCTTTAAATTAAAATTGCGCGGTCGTGCGACGTGCCTTACAAACAAAATTGACGTCTTTTTTTCCCCCCACAAATAGAGCTTTCTTTTGGTGGTATTTGATCGCCTCTGCGTTTTTTTTTTTTTTTGCACTATAAACAAAAAAGAGCGACAATTTTGAAAAAAAAAAAGAATATTTTTTACTTTTTGCTATAATAAAAATCCAATTTTTTTAAAAATAATTTTTTTTTTCTCAGTTTAGGCCAATATGTATTCTACATATTTTTGGTAAAAAAACAATCGCAATAAGCGTATAGTAATTGGTTTGCGCAAAGGTTATAGTGGCTAGGAAATAAGGGATAGAATTCTGACAATTTTTTTTTTTTTACTAGTAATACGGCGATCTGCGTATTTTGTCAGGACTGCGATATTGCGACGGACACATTGGACACTTTTGACACATTTTTGGGACCATTCACATTTATAATGCGATCAGTGCTATAAAAACGCACTAATTACTGTATAAATGTGACTGGCAGTGAAGGGGTTAACACTAGGGGGTGAGGAAGGGGTTAAATGTGAGTCCTGGGTGTGTTCTAACTGTGTGGGGGGAGGGGGGTGACTGGGGGAGGTGACCGATGCTGTCTCCCTATGTACAAGAGAAACAGCATCTGTCACCTCTCACTGACAGGATGTGGAGCTCTGGGTTTACACACAAAGCTTCACGTCCCTGTTCTAAAACTGGCGATCAGCAGGTACCTGGCAGACATCGCGACCGCCAGGCACGCGCATCGGCATCTCGGGGACGCGCTGGGTGCACGTGTGCGTCGCCATCGGCGCGCGCGCTCCCCAGTGGCCGGAGAAAACCATGACGTCAATTGACTGCAGCTTGGATATTCAGATCCCCTAAGCTGCTGTCAATTGAGCATATGCGGGGCCGCAAGTGGTTAATTTGTTACGTTCCATTCCATTAGACGCGACATTCATTATTTTGGATAATTCTTATCTTTGGATACATTCATATTCTTTACGCTCACTAACAGCCTATAATTTTAAAGTTAGTAATAGTTATTATTATTAGTTATTTCAGATTTTCAAATTTGTGTTTTAACATTTTTGGATTCTTGTTCTTACTTTCAGATTTTCTTTCTTTTGAATTTTCGGATTTTTATTTTTATTTTCGAATTTAGAAATTTATGAATTTACAAATGTAAAAAATTTCGGATAATGTAATTAAATACTTAAGGACCGCCTCCTGCACATATACGTTGTGCACGGCTGGGCACGTACGTACAGGTACGTCCTGTACTAGTACCCAGCCGTGGGTCACGGGCGGTCCGAAGCTCCGGGACCGGAACCGTGGGACTCGCGGACCCATTCGCCACTGGAGTGCGGCGATCGGTCCCCGGAGCTGAAGAACGGGGAGAGCCGTGTGTAAACACGGCTTCCCCGTCATTCACTGTGGCGGCGTCATCGATCGCGTGATCCTTTATACAGGGAATCGCAATCGATGACGTCACACCTACAGCCACACCCCCCTACAGTTTCACAATAAACAATGCAATTGTCCCAAAAATGTGTCAAAATTGTCCGAAGTGTCCGCCATAATGTCGCAGTCATGAAAAAAATCACTGATCGCTGCCATTAGTAGTAAAAAAAAAATAATAATGAATAAAAATGCAATAAAACTATCCCCTATTTTGTACAGTGCAGAAAATAAGTATTTGAACACCCTGCTATTTTGCAAGTTCTCCCACTTGGAAATCATGGAGGGGTCTGAAATTGTCATCGTAGGTGCATGTCCACTGTGAGAGACATAATCAAAAAAAAAATGTCCAGAAATCACAATGTATGATTTTTTTAACTATTTATTTGTATGATACAGCTGCAAAGAAGTATTTGAACACCTGTCTATCAGCTAGAATTCTGACCCTCAAAGACCTGTTAGTCTGCCTTTAAAATGTCCACCTCCACTCCATTTATTATCCTAAATTAGATGCACCTGTTTGAGGTCATTAGCTGCATAAAGACACCTGTCCACCCCATACAATCAGTAAGAATCCAACTACTAACATGGCCAAGACCAAAGAGCTGTCCAAAGACACTAGAGACAAAATTGTACACCTCCACAAGGCTGGAAAGGGCTACGGGGAAATTGCCAAGCAGCTTGGTGAAAAAATGTCCACTGTTGGAGCAATCATTAGAAAATGGAAGAAGCTAAACATGACTGTCAATCTCCCTCGCACTGGGGCTCCATGCAAAATCTCACCTCGTGGGGTCTCAATGATCCTAAGAAAGGTGAGAAATCAGCCCAGGACTACACGGGAGGAGCTGGTCAATGAACTGAAAAGAGCTGGGACCACCGTTTCCAAGGTTACTGTTGGTAATACACTAAGACGTCATGGTTTGAAATCATGCATGGCACGGAAGGTTCCCCTGTTTAAACCAGCACATGTCAAGGCCCGTCTTAAGTTTGCCAATGACCATTTGGATGATCCAGAGGAGTCATGGGAGAAAGTCATGTGGTCAGATGAGACCAAAATAGAACTTTTTGGTCATAATTCCACTAACCGTGTTTGGAGGAAGAAGAATGATGAGTACCATCCCAAGAACACCATCCCTACTGTGAAGCATGGGGGTGGTCGCATCATGCTTTGGGGGTGTTTTTCTGCACATGGGACAGGGCGACTGCACTGTATTAAGGAGAGGATGACCGGGGCCATGTATTGCGAGATTTTGGGCAACAACCTCCTTCCCTCAGTTAGAGCTTTGAAGATGGGTCGAGGCTGGGTCTTCCAACATGACAATGACCCGAAGCACACAGCCAGGATAACCAAGGAGTGGCTCTGTAAGAAGCATATCAAGGTTCTGGCGTGGCCTAGCCAGTCTCCAGACCTAAACCCAATAGAGAATCTTTGGAGGGAGCTCAAACTCCGTGTTTCTCAGCGACAGCCCAGAAACCTGACTGATCTAGAGAAGATCTGTGTGGAGGAGTGGGCCAAAATCCCTCCTCCAGTGTGTGTAAACCTGGTGAAAAACTACAAGAAACGTTTGACCTCTGTAATTGCAAACAAAGGCTACTGTACCAAATATTAACATTGATTTTCTCAGGTGTTCAAATACTTCTTTGCAGCTGTATCATACAAATAAATAGTTAAAAAAATCATACATTGTGATTTCTGGAATATTTTTTTTTGATTATGTCTCTCACAGTGGACATGCACCTACGATGACAATTTCAGACCCCTCCATGATTTCCAAGTGGGAGAACTTGCAAAATAGCAGGGTGTTCAAATACTTATTTTCTGCACTGTAAATGCTATAAATGCTATTTTGTAAATGCTATAAATTTTGCGCAAACCAACCGATTTTTTATAGATTTTTGGGGGATATTTATTATAGCAAAAAGCAAAAAATATTGATTTTTTTTCAAAATTGTCGCTGTATTTTTGTTTATAGCGCAAAAAATAAAAACTGCAAATACCACCAAAAGAAAGCTCTATTTGTGGGAAAAAAAAGACGCCAATTTTGTTTGGGAGCCACGTCGCACGACCGCGCAATTGTCGGTTAAATCGACGCAGTGCCGAATCACAAAAAGGGGCAAGGTCCTTTAGCAGCATTTTGGTCCGGGTCTTAAGTGGTTAAACAGGTTTTCGTTAATTAGAATATTTACAAATTTGTTGAATTTTGTCTAAACTAATTTGAAACAAAACTAATTGTCCATGTCTATGAGCAATTCACTAAGATTTCAGTTGTTGAAGATCCTGTTTAGCAACATCAACGTAGCCTTTAATTATGGTAAATTAGGAGAAAAGCAATCATGCCACCTAATCTTTGAGACAGAATTAGAACTCTTTGCAATTTAATGGGAACTGAACTCTAAAAACTGTACCCAAAAAGGCAAATGGAGGGGAAAAGCCTACCTCACCAGTATTGCCTGTTGTGCCATTGAAGCTGCTTGTTCCCCATTACTGACTTACTCAGAGCTTTTTTTCTCCGAAAATAGGTGCAGGAACTCAACCACGACCCGTTCAGATTTCACAAACAGTAGAAGGGTCTTAAAGGGGCATTAAATACCAGAATTGCATTACATACAGTGTGCAGAGTTCAGGGGGTTACAAAGCAGTCACTTGTAAACACAGAAACCAGACTTCTGTGTTCACAAGTGATTGTGGTGAGCAGGCACCAAAGGGTCTGAGCCAAAGGTGGTGGAACTGAGTTCCACCAAGTTCCCCCAGAAAAAAAGCCCTGGACTTACTATGCTTTCACTTTCACTGTGTCTTACAGCCTCCAGCAAGTCAAACAGTGACCAGCACAATAGGGATGTCACCAAATCGCAATTCCCCTGTGCCTAGCATTCAGAGGCAGCAGTTACTTAGATCTCACACAGCAGATATACCGCTATGAGGCTATAGACACCAAAATGCTTTGGCCCTCTTGCATACTAGAAATAACAATGCTTTTTTTTAATGAAGCCAGATAAAATGCATTTTGCAGGTAGTGCTTAAGCATAATAAACATTTCTATATATAGTTGCATAGTTAGTCACGTTGCAAAAAGACACAAGTCCATCTAGTTCAACCAATAAAGGGGGGGGGGGGTCATGCAAGCTTATATACACAATCCTATACCCACAGTTGATCCAAAGAAAGGCAAAATAAAAAAACATATTCAGATATTTACCTAAAAATGTACCCAGATATATTATGTACATTTAAAGGGTCACTGAAGGAAAAAAGTTTTGCTGAAAACACAGTTTACAGGGTATAGAGACATAGGGCCAGATTCAGAGAGCCGTAAGTCCTGTCTAACTGGTGTTAGACTGGAGTAATTTCAAATTACGCGCGTTTTTTAGCTAGTCTGAAACCTCAAACCATGAAAAGATGGCTGCGGGCTTCAGTTCGACTGGATTACGTGTTCGTACTGCAATAAAATTGCGGCCACTGGGTGGACTTCCTGTCGTTTTCCGCGTCGGGGTATGCTAATGAGCTTTTGCCGGCGATCCCAGAAATTACGATCTTCAATCGCAATCTCTTACGGCATCTTTAGTCATCTTTTTTTTGCGTAACACTATACCAGCTTTTTGCTGCTCTAATATTAGACAGCCCATGTTAAGTATGGCCGTCGTTCCCGCGTCGAATTTCAACGTTCTCCGACGTCTTTTATTATTTTTTACGTAAGTCGTCCGGGAATAGGAATGTCCGTAAACGACGCTACTCAAACAACAAATGACGTGATTTCGCGCAATGCACGGCGGGAAATTTCTGAACGGAGCATGCGCAGTTCGATCGCGCAGGGACGCGCCTAATTTAAATGCTTCACGCCCCCTAATCGCGTATTTTGATTACGCGGCGAGAAATAGACTACGACGCCGTAGCGTACGGGCAAAAATCTACCAGAATTCGATGTAGAGCCTGGTAAAATACGCCAGCGTAGAGTATTTCGATTACGCAGCGCAAATTTAAGTGTATCTGAATCTGGCCCATAATACTTAACTGATTCCTTTTAAAAATGATTAAAAACAGATAAACAATCATATAATGTGCCTGCAGTTTAGTTTAGTTGTAAAAAATGGTTTCATGTTTCTGTGAAGTAAAGAGACACACAGAACAAAAACAAATACAGGGCAATGTTTTTTTTAAAATTAATCTGATAAATAAATATGGTTCTGAGGAGTTTTAGACACATAGTAATCACACCTCTTAGATCATGGACCACAGTGAAAAGCTAGCATACATTTTTTCATAAGGAGCCAGACCAGCAGGAAGTGTGGAGATCAGAGAAGTATTACAGCTACTTCAAAGGAAAAAAAATGAACAATGAGGACAAGAAACCAGGACTGCAGTAAGGTAAAGGAAGCTATTTAGCTTAAATATTTTTGTGACCCTTGTGACCCTTTAAGAAAGAATCCCGGCCTTTTTTAAAGCAATATACTGAGCTTGCCAGAACCACCTCCGGATGGAGTCTATTGCACATTTTCACAGCTCTTACTGTGAAGAAACTAGGGTTGTCCCGATGCCTCTTTTTTAGGACCAAGTACAAGTACCAATACTTTTTTTCATGTACTCGCCGATACCGAATACCGATACTTTTTTACATGTGTCCCCAAATGCAGCCATGTCCCCCACATATGCAGCCATGTCCCCCACATATTCAGCCATGTCCCTCCAGCCATGTCCCTCTAGCCATGTCCCTCACATATGCAGCCATGTCCCTTCAGCCATGTACCTCTAGCCATGTCCCTCACATATGCAGCAATGTCCCATGTGCCTCTAGCCATGTCCCTCACATATGCAGCCATGTCCCTTCAAAAGAAAAGAGAATGGAGGGCGCACCGACCTAGTGTGATACTGTAACACGATTTTTATTAAAATACTAAAATCAATGATTATACTCACAAAATGAGTTAAAAACAAGCCTTGAAAGACAGTTCAACAGCGCCAGCAGAACAGGATGGTTGCTTCAGTCCAAAGGTATCTGACCGATATTGAAGCTAGGCTTACGCGTTTCGGGGGCTTACCCCTTTCCTCAGAGCCCCGGTGGTCTGCACTGCTCCCTCACTATACAGCTTGTCAGAATATATACACACACAAAGTGGTAGAAAGAGCATGTGGTGGAAGGTCACAGGTCACCCCGCCCACAGGGAGGACTCTTGGCGAGACTCCCCCCATTTGTGAATTAACCCTTGTATATACAGTCCCTATATCTCAGGCTTGGCATAGTCTCAACAATGGGTATCCCCCAGTCCAAAGAACCACCAATCTGGAGAGGAAGGGGAAGGAGGACATATGGAGAAATGCCTCCATTGTCACGTGTTGAAAACTTTGTTGTTGGGGGTGCACATACCTTACATGTCCCAAGGTAGTGCCTTGCTTCACCTGATAATCCATTCTCTTAATATCCTCCATATGGGCTGGAACGCACGCCACTTGTTCTAGAGTGGCTGCGTTCCAGCACTACGTTGCCTCGGGCATCATGATCCTTTCTGCGCATGCGCGCGACGCAACGCGACGTTCGGCGTGATGTACGTCACGCCGCGCACTGCGCCGACTCGCAGGAAGTGGGTGCGTTCCAGCATCACCATAGGATGCGGGTGGGTGCGTTCCAGCACCACCATGTCATATCCGCCCATGTGACATTTTACCCCCTTGCTGATCAGGCATTGCAGGGGATAGAGTCACAAGACGGCACTCCCTCTAGTGGCGAGAGGCCGGAGTTTGACTGGGGCTTCCAGATGAGGGACCAAAGACTTCCCAACACATGCCCTAACTCGCAGATAAATGCATAAATAGATACAAACATCGTCATGATCATCTGTGAAAGCTATGTCAGCACCTGTATGGATAAATATACGCCCGCCCCTAAATGAAATGGGTGGACTGGACCAAACGCCATATTATTATAATAATACAAGCATCTACTATCATAAATAAATGCCAAAGATGGACTCACTCAAATACATAGTAAAATAGAAGTAATTGATTAAAATTGATTACAATTAAAAACTGCTAAAAGCGATAGTTCATAGGTCCAGTGAATGTTTCAATAAATTATATAGAAACAACATATATATATATATATATATATATATATATATATATATATATATAGACCATAAGAATAAATAGGGTTAAATTAAATATCTAAGGAAACAGACACCCACACATAAATACATATACATATGTGTGAGAGACATGTTACCGGCTCGACCGGCATGCCATATACTCATACGCACCCTCCCATATCTGTCCAAACATAGACAATATAGAGTGCCCGTGCATATGCTGACCTCCAGATGAACTACATATATATAAAGACAAATGTATAGGTTAATGGACAACCCTGCCCACCTAGCTATCCCAGCCTTGGCACCGTAGCTGGTGTATACTAGCTTACAGCCCGCTATACATTCTGCCCTAAGTATATATATATATATATATATATATATATATATATATATATATATGTTGTTTCTATATAATTTATTGAAACGTTCACTGGACCTATGGACTATCGCTTTTAGCAGTTTTTAATTTTAATAAATTTTAATCAATTATTTCTATTTTACTATGTATTTGAGTGAGTCCATCTTTGGCATTTATTTATGATAGTAGATGCTTGCATTATTATAATAATATGGCGTTTGGTCCAGTCCACCCATTTCATTTAGGGGCGGGTGTATATTTATCCATACAGGTGCTGACATAGCTTTCACAGATGATGATGACGATGTTTGTATCTATTTATGCATTTATCTGTGAGTTAGGGCATGTGTTGGGAAGTCTTTGGTCCCTCATCTGGAACCCCCAGTCAAACTCCGGCCTCTCGCCACTAGAGGGAGTACCGTCTTGTGACTCTATCCCCTGCAATGCCTGATCAGCAAGGGGGTAAAATGTCACATGGGCGGATATGACATGGTGGTGCTGGAACGCACCCACCCGCATCCTATGGTGATGCTGGAACGCACCCACTTCCTGCGAGTCGGCGCAGTGCGCGACGTGACGTACGTCACGTCGAACGTCGCGTTGCGTCGTGCGTTGCGCTGTCGTACGTCGCGCGCATGAAGGATCATGATGCCCGAGGCAACGTAGTGCTGGAACGCAGCCACTCTAGAACAAGTGGCGTGCGTTCCAGCCCATATGGAGGATATTAAGAGAATGGGTTATCAGGTGAAGCAAGGCACTACCTCGGGACATGTAAGGTATGTGCACCCCCAACAACAAAGTTTTCAACACGTGACAATGGAGGCATTTCTCCATATGTCCTCCTTCCCCTTCCTCTCCAGATTGGTGGTTCTTTGGACTGGGGGATACCCATTGTTGAGACTATGCCAAGCCTGAGATATAGGGGCTGTATATACAAGGGTTAATTCACAAATGGGGGGGAGTCTCGCCAAGAGTCCTCCCTGTGGGCGGGGTGACCTGTGACCTTCCAGCACATGCACTTTCTACCTCTTTGTGTGTGTATATATTCTGACAAGCTGTATAGTGAGGGAGCAGTGCAGACCACCGGGGCTCTGAGGAAAGGGGCACGCCCCCGAAACGCGTAGGCCTAGCTTCAATATCGGTCAGATACCTTTGGACTGAAGCAACCGTCCTGTTCTGCTGGCGCTGTTGAACTGTCTTTCAAGGCTTGTTTTTAACTCATTTTGTGAGTATAATCATTGATTTTAGTATTTTAATAAAAATCGTGTTACAGTATCACACTAGGTCGGTGCGCCCTCCATTCTCTTTTCTTTTTTAGTTCCTTTTGAATTCCCACGATTCTGAGGAGGGCTGCAAGACTCTGGAAGATACTTTATAATTGAACTGTATGACCCCATAAGTAAGAAATACCGGAGCGCAGGAGAATCATCATTGTTTTGCCATGTCCCTTCAGCCATGTCCCTCTAGCCATGTCCCTCACATATGCAGCCATGTCCCTTCAGCCATGTCCCTCACATATGCAGCCATGTCCCTCTAGCCATGTCCCTCACATATGCAGCAATGTCTCATGTCCCTCTAGCCATGTCCCTCACATATGCAGCAATGTCCCATGTCCCTCTAGCCATGTCCCTCACATAGGCAGCAATGTCCGTTCAGCCATGTCCCTCTAGCCATGTCCCTCACATATGCAGCCATGTCCCATGTCCCTCTAGCCATGTCCCTCACATATGCAGCAATGTCCGTTTAGCCATGTCCCTCTAGCCATGTCCCTCACATATGCAGCCATGTCCTATGTCCCTCTAGCCATGTTCTCTACATCAGTGGTCATCAACCCTGTTCTGCAAGGCCCACTAACAGGCCAGGTTTGCAAGGTAACTGAAATACATCACAGGTGATATAATTTGCTGCTCAGTGATTGCAGTATTCCAGTCTGCATCTCCCCAAGGTAATACATAAAACCTGGCCTGTTAGTGCCTCTCTCTCTCTCTCTCTCTCTCTCTCTCTCTCTCTCTCTCTCTCTCATAAAGAAGGCGTTGAGCTACTAAGGTTGGACGTATTACAATATGCGACCAGACCTTAGCGTTCAAAATGATACCATACACGTGAAGATTCCAATACACTTCTATATGCAAGTGATTATCAGTATGGGACCCCAGGCGTCACTCCATGCAACAGGAGTTTGGGGGTTCTCTACATCATATCACTTAACATAAATAAATGCATTAGACCACTAAGGAAGTTGGTATAAAATACCTTCAACCCTTAGCATAGAAAAGTCAGAGCGAATATGTTCAGCAACTTTGGGCAACGGCCCATAAACAAATAACACTTATGTCAAGCAGGTAGTAAATTGGAATTGTAAAGACAACTAATAGTTGCATAAGAGAGGCAAATATAGCTCAGGTAATTTGAGAGTAAATGTCCCTTTAAGATGTTCCCTAGCAAACCATGGGCACAACAGTCAGTCCCAAGTAGTAAGGTAATAGCTACAAGCCATAATAAATAACAGCAATTGTTTTAGGAGGAACATATGCAGCAGATCTTCTATAGTATTACAAGTGAAACAATTGCTACTTATCCGTTTGCAGGGCTTGAGTGTAAGAACAAGGGATTCCGTAGTGTAGGGTGTCAGCAAGGAAGGTCTCTAAGGTTGTCCCCGGCAGTGGCAGACTGATGCAGTTAAGGTAACAGCAGATTTGCCTGGAGTAGTTTGTAGCATGGGGAGCGATGGCACCAATGGTTGTAGCGTGGCTGAGCTACGGCTGACAATAATAGAATGGCGTGTGTTATACACGCTTTTCTGTTTATGCCGATTGCGCTGGGCACTTCAGCGTTCTAGGCTGGAACGCACGCGGCGCCGGACGATTAAATCATCGCGCGGTCGCCGTGCTGCGTGGAACGCATTACGGCGCAAGGCGCCGATTACACTAGAGTGCCATATGAGTGTTGGGGAGAAGGATCATGCAGATTTGTATTGACAGACACAGTAGTAGATGTACAATTGGCAGCAAGGAGAGGCTCCCTGGAACCTGTAGGTAGGCGGGTGACACTTCCTCCATGTTCCCCTCCTCATTGGGTGACAGGTGGGCACTCATAGTGTAAATCTGATTTAATCATTTTTTTTTTAAGTATAACCTTAAAGGCTTAAACAAAGGGCTCCAATAGCCCAATCAAACATAAAATGCATGATAACAATGATTGAAGTAGATTATTTATGGCCATAAATCTGGGAGAAAATCCCTTTTTAGCAAGGTTGGGTTTTTTAGGTGGTAGAGCACACTTCACAGCTAGCTCTCAAGGGATGACATAAAAAGAAGGAGCAAGAAACTAAAATAAATATGAAACACATTTACCATATTGATCTGTCTGTAACATTGTTTTTTCTGAACTCAGACTTTTACACAAGTTCTTCAAACCATGTATAGTGCTTATGATGCACTTGATATACAGATGACTTTTCTGTACAAAGAATAAAAACTATGGGGGAAATCATTTTGTTTTCTAGACTATGTGACCCCCCCCCCCCCCAGTATTGCATGCAGTGTTGCCATCTGTCAGTATTTTTACTGGTAGCCAGTAAAAAACAGGCACTTTTCTCCTGCCAGTAAAAGCCAGAGATGGGAAAAGGTTGTCAGTAAAAAATATGGCTGTGGCGCTCGGATTGGAACTGTGCATGTGTGGACAATCCGAGTGCCTGCTACAGTGTGTTTGGGTGGCAGTTGGGTCAGGCATAGGTGGTGCCTGAGTGTGTGTCATGTGATGCCATGGTGCAAGGGAGCTGAGCAGGTGGAGCTTTGTGTGCAGGTCTGCAGGACAAGAGCAAGACTGTCCCACGGAACTGTCAGTTGTGTTTGGACTGGAGTGGACTGAAGGGACCACCTGGCATGGAGAGAGACTGTCACTGTGACTCAGGAGGGTACGTGTACTGCTGTCAGTGTCACTGTGAGAGTCGATTTCATGTGTGTGTCGACCATTCTAATTTCTTGCCCTCTTGACTCCTGTCCCTGGGCTATGGAAGAGCCCTGAGTCCATCATAAACATTTTATTTAACTACATTTTGAGTTTGAAAGTAAGAGTTCTGAGTTTGAATGGCAGAATTCTGACTTTGAATGGCAGAATTCTGAGTTTGAATGGCAGAATTCTGAGTTTGAATGGCAGAATTCTGACTTTGAATGGCAGAATTCTGACTTTGAATGGCAGAATTTGTCACTTTGAATCTCAGAATTCTCACTTTGAATCTCAGAATTCTGTAAAAAAAAAAAGTTAAACTAACAATTCTGACATTGAAACTCAGAATTCTGGCTTTAAATCTCAGAATTCTGATTTAAATTTTTTTATGATGGCCCCATGAATCATACCGAGCTACTCACTTACTATATCAAAAATAAAATAAGAAATATATTTTTTGCCTTATATCTACTAATATCTACTGTAAATCACATTACTAGTTGCATATTGTACTTGTTTGTAACCTAAATACTAAAATTTACACTTAAAATTGTAATTTTTATAACTTTTGGAAATGCCAGTAATTATTTGGTGTTTTGTCAGTAAATTTGTAAACTGGTAGGCTGGCAACACTGATTGCATGGCTTGTTTATAACTGTAACTTAACATACATATAGCTGAAACAATATATTTTGGATAGATTGGAAAAAATCAATCTGTACAAAAAAGTGTGACATGTGAATGTATAATGCTAGGAAAATCAGGATAAGCTTTGCAAACAGACACACTTTACAGGAAATTTGAAAGGTTTAAGAATAATAGCAGATAGCATTAGAAGTGCAGTTTTCCATTATTTCTGTTATAGGAAATGCTCAGTGAGCATTAAAGGGCAGAAACTATTATTGCTACTGTAGTACAACTCCGTATAGTCATTATTGTTAATTTAACTGGCAAATGTTCCTGTTCAGTGAACAGTGCATTTTTAATTGTGAATCAACATGTGTATCTATGTCAAATGCAAGCTTTGTTCCTCAGAGAGAATACCTGATTATAACAGATCTGAGATTTTAGCATTTGATATGTTCAGTCTGAAAACATATACTATATTGTCAAAAGTATTGGGACACATGCCTTTACACGCATATGAAATTTTAATGGCATACCAGTCTTAGTCCGTATGGTTCAACATTGAGTTGGCCCACACTTTTGGGTTGGGAGCAAGACATTGTCCAAAATGTCTTGGTATGCTAATGCCTTAAGAGTTCCCTTAACTGGAACTAAGGGGCCAAACCCAACCCCTGAAAAACAACCCCACACCATACTGATTTGGACTAGTGCACAAAGCAGGTCCATAAAGACATGGATGAGCAATTTTGGGGTGAAGGAACTTGACTGGCCTGCACAGTCTTGACATCAACCCAATAGAACATTTTTGGGATGAGTTAGGCCGCGTACACACGATCGAACATGTCCGCTAAAACTGGCCCGCAGACCAATTTCAGCGGACATGTTCGATCGTGTGTACGGCCTATCGGACCGTTTTCCAGCAGACAAAACATGCTTAGAAACCTGTCCGTCGGACATGTTCGATGGTTAGTACACAAAATCATCGGACCAAAATCCCGCGCATGCTCAGAATCAAGTCGACGCATGCTTGGAAGCATTGAACTTCGTTTTTTTCATCACGTCGTTGTGTTCTACGTCACCGCGTTCTGGTCTGAGGGAATTTTTTTTCCGATGGTGTGTACGCACATCAGACTAACAGACCACTTCAGCCTGGTCCAATGAAAACGGTCCGTCGGACATGTTTCATCGGACATGTCTGTCTGATCGTGTGTACGCGGCCTTAGAGCGGAGACAAATGTGCTTCTGGGATAATGGTCAATCATTCCCATAGACACACTCCTAAACCTTGTGGACAGCCTTCCCAGAAGAGTTGAAGCTGTTATAGCTGCAAAGGGTGGGCCAACTCAATACTGAACCCTACAGACTAAGACTGGGATGCCATTAACCACTTAACGCCCACCCACCGTCAAATGACGGAGGGACGGTGCAGCTCTCGTTCTGGGTGGACGTCTTATGGCAGTGCCCAGAACGATCACTCTTGCTTGCCCTGGGGACACGGTGCAACCCCGATCTCTGTAAAGTGCCAAAAACGCGGATCTTTAACCATGTGATCTGTTGTGTCCAATCACAGCCAGTCACATGTAAATGCAGACGTGCCATGATCGGCTTATATTGCCTCACAAGGACAGAGTGTGTGAGGACCAGTGGCATCTCCTCGCAGGGAACACCCGGACATGTAATCAGGGCACTGATCATCAGTGCCCTGCTTACAGTAAAGCCCCCCAATGCCACCAATCAGTGCCCATGCATGCCACCAATTAGTGCCCATCAATGAAATCAGTCAGTGCCCATCAGTGACACCAATCAGTGCCCGGTAGTGATGCCAGTCACTGCTTCCTTTCAGTGCCCATCAATGCCCATCAGTGCCACCTATCAGTGCCCACCAGTGCCGCCCATTAATGCCGCCTATCAGTGCCCACCAGTGCCGCCCATTAATGCCGCCTATCGGTGTCGCCTATCAGGGCATATTAGTGCCTCCTCATCAGTGCCATCTAATCAGTGCCGCCTTATCAGTGCCCAGAAGTGCCACCTCATCAGTGCAGCCTATCAGTGCCCACCAGTTCAGCCTCATCAGTGAAGGAGAAAAATTACTTATTTACAAAATTTACTGACAGAAAACTTTTTTTTTCCTCAAACATTTCTGTCTTTTTCTTTCTTCTTTTTTTGTAAAAAATAAAAAACCCAGTAGTGATTAAATACCACCAAAATAAAGTTCTGTGTGTGTGAAGAAAATGATTACAAATTAATTTGGGTACAGCGTTGCATGACAGCGCAATTGTCATTCAAAGTGTGACAGCACGGAAAGCGGAAAAATGGCCTGGGCAGGAGGGGTGAAAGTGCCCTGTAGGCAAATGGTTCATGTGCATTTAAAGGCAGGTGTTCCAATACTTTTGACAATAGAGTGCACATTTCTACGGAGATTTTGATGCCATGAAAAATAAAAGTCCAATCCTAGCCAAAATGTTTTTTTTAGCTTTGGATAGAATATGATTATTCTTTACCATTTCAGATTTGTATGCTGCATGTGTCAGTTGGTAGATTGTTTCTCACTTCTTCTGTTGACAGCCATCATATAGACAGGAAATGATAGGAAATCTTCCCAGAAGTGACACAGACAACAAGAAAAAAAATGGCAAAAAAATATTACGTAATCTAAAATACACAAAAAATGTTTTTAATGTAGCTGGATTAAAAAAACATAAAAACAAGGTTGATGACATTTTAATAGAATTCAGTCGATTCCTTCATCCATGTTAAACAAGGTGGATGAAAGAATATCCTGCTGTGGGCTGTGGTATTCTGATGGCTGGCACCCTTGGCTATCTGATTACCTGAACAGTGATTGTTTCTCATGGGATACAGTCACAGTTTGGCTAGTAATTTTACGTCCAGCTCAGTTTATTTGTAAATCTATTTTTGTTGAGCTGGCTACATAAAATGTGCATTGATTGCATAGTTTCATGGTGTCTTGTATGCTCAGCCTATAGTAGAATTATTTGTCTCATTCCTGTGTCAATAGTTTCTGTTTGTGTTCAAACATGAGACATCTTGCATTGAAAGGCAACGGTTAATGCATAACCTCTGTCTGCAGTGTGAGACCTGACACTTCCTGTTTAGAGACTACATATCCACAACCATAGCTCCCAACTGTCCCTGATTTCGAGGGACTGTCCCTGATTTGGAGCAATGTCCTTCTGTCCCTCCTTCCTCCTCATTCCTCCTCATTTGTTTCTCATTTTGGTCTGATCTATAGAGTTGTATATAAAATGCACTTGTTATCAAAAAGTGTTTTCCAGCCCTAAATCTTTCATCTGATTTCTAAATTGCTGCGTTTGTAAATTCCAAAAGTCAATATAAAGGAATAGTAGTGGTAAAAAAAGCACTTGTGGGTTTAACCAATCTTGTTTTTTTGTACAATTCTCCTTTAACCACTTAAGGACCGCCTCCTTCACATATACATCGGCAGAATGGCACCGCTGGGCACAAGCACGTACCTGTACGTCCTCTTTAAGTGCCCAGCCGTGGGTCGCGGGCGCGTGCCCACGACCCCAGCCGTGGGCGCGCTCGGTCCTCGGAGCTGAAGAAAAGGGAGAGCTGTGTGTAAATACAGCTTCCCTGTGGAGCTGTCATTGATCGTGTGATCCCTAATATAGGGAAACACGATCCAGCCCCACCCCCTTACAGTTAGAAACACATATGAGGTCACACTTAACCCCTTCAGCGCCCCCTAGTGGTTAACTCCCAAACTTCAATTGTCATTTTTACAGTAAACAATGCATTTTTATAGCATTTTTTGCTGTGAAAATGACAATGGTCCCAAAAATGTGTCAAAATTGTCCGATGTGTCCGCCATAATGTCGCAGTCAGGAAGAAAATCGCTGATCGCCGCCATTAGTAGTAAAAAAAAATGAATAAAATTGCAATAAAGCTATCCCCTATTTGTAGGCGCTATAAATTTTGTTCAAACCAATCGATAAACGCTTATTGCGATTTTTTTTTTTTACCAAAAATAGGTAGAAGAATATGTATCGGCCTAAACTGAGGGAAAACACTTTTATATATATATTTTTGGGGGATATTTATTATAGCAAAAAGTTGCTTTTTCTTTCAAAATTGTCGCTCTATTTTTTTAATTATAGCGCAAAAAAAAGGTGATCAAATTCCATCAAAACAAAGCTCTATTCGTGGGAAAAAAAGGACACCAATTTTGTTTGGGAGCCACGCCGCACGACTGTGCAATTGTCAGTTAAAGCGATGCAGTGCTGAATCGCAAATAGGGGCCTGGTCTTTTACCTGCATTTTGGTCCGGGTCTTAAGTGGTTAAGAGGGTGTGGCAAGGGGTGTGTCCTATGCCTGCATGCTTTTGCTGATAGGTGTCCTGCAAAAAATTGGGAGGTATGTTCACAACCCCTGGCTCTCTCAGTCTAGTGTTGGTGCTGGTGCAGGTGGAAGCTCACTGATGCCGTGGAAAGGTGTTTTCTTATTATATTAGCACTCCCACATTTGTGATGCAACACAGAATGCATTGCAACGCATGCATTGGATGCTGTGTGACCCAGAACAGGAAGTTGTCTTGTCCCTTATAAACAGGGAGCGGCTAGCTGTAGTAAACCATGATCATAGGAGAATCAATTAGCCATGATAATACAAACTGCAATGCACAATGTGAGCCCACTATTACAGGATAAGGCTAATCAACAACACAATAAATATAACTACACGAATACCTAGTTAAAAAAACAAAAAAACATTTGAAAGTATACAATGCTTTTAAGTGAAAAATAAAATTGCAGAATGTCCATATATCATTGTCTCATGACCACCTGCCTAAGTCACTACCCAGATGGTTGAGTTATTATGTCCATATGGCAGACACTGTAAAAATGCCAGAAACAGTATGCCCACATGCAATACACATATCATGTCAGGTTATTTTTTTTTTACAAACCAGTTATTGCTTAGGAGCTAGAGACACAAGCTGTAGTAACCACATGGCATAAACTGTGGCATTGTGTAACATACATTTTCTGTCAGTAACACTGTTTCTGCCTTTAAAGTGTCCATTTCCTTAGCTTTTCCGAGGCAAAGGGTTACTTGTATTTACGTTGTAACACAAAGCATGTTCACATACAGCATACCCAAACTATCCATACCTAAATCTTCACACACCCCGTAGCCCTACTTTTTAACATTCCTACTTGTCTTACTTTCCCAACAGTTTGTGGTGGGTTGGTTGGTGAACAAAGGCCTATATCATATAGGGCACTTTCTTGATCACAAAGAAGTGTGAGCCCTAGACTACTTGAGATGCCCCTTCTCAAAGACTTATTGTATGCATCAAGACTTCCATTTCTTATGTTCCATCAATGGAGAATATCACAGAAAGGCCTGTCTTTGAGAATAAATACCTACAACACGCAGGACAGAAGGGAGGGTCAGTGTTTATACCAATACCTGACGACAATCTCTACTAAATCACACCACAGTTTAGCATAGGTAACGATTCTAAACCCAAAGATCAGTGAAATAGACTTGTCCTCTTGGACTATCAGAATAACAACAGGGATTTGTAACGTGACTCTAATTGAAGCTAATTACAAAGTCCTCCCCCACTGGAACCTGCTAGAATTGCTTACATCTATTCTAAAAGCCCATACACATGATTGGACTTTTTGACAACAATGGTCCGACAGACGTGTTTTATCGGACAATCCGACCGTCTGTATGCTCCATCGGACAATTGTTGTTGGTCTTTCAATGGACAAATGTTGGCTGTGCATGCTCTCAAACTTTTTGACAACAAATGTCTGATGGAGGATAATCCAATTGTGTGTACACAAGTCCATTGGACTAAAGTCCAAAGTACAAACACGCATTCTCCGAACCAATGCTAAACATCAGACAACAGTAGCAGAAGTTGCCCAAAGAGTGGTGGTAAAGAGCTGAAAACCCATGTGATTTGGTGAATGTTGGCTAAAAAAAGTTCTGCCATGTGAATGCATACCAAGTTCACAGCCAACGCCCCTTCGGACAAAAATCCACGGAAAAGTCAGATGGAAGTCTGATCGTGTGTAACCTGATAACTCACCAGTTTCCTTCAGAGAATGCAGACAGACGGTAGCAATGTTTTATATCTGGTGGACAGTTTTCCACCAATCAAACAATGTTGGCCAAGAATATATGCTATTTTACCAATATCAATGTTCCCAAGAATGCCTGAACAGCCCTCTTAAAGTATATATGAACACTTACCTTGTAAAACAAGTTCAAGTTTGCAAACGGTGCAGGAATGAGTTAGAGGTTCTTCAGTCTGAATTTTTGTTTTAAAGTCAGCAGCTATAGATACTGTAGCTGCTGACTTTTAATAAAAAGACCTTTAGCGGTCTAGGGATTCAGGTCTGTCCTCACCCGAGCCGCTTCTCTGGCGCTGCCCTGTTTACTTTGGGGAGCCAGTTGTGACACCTTTTGGAATGATCCCCCCAGCCTCTTGGGGCCTGTGAGATGTCCCAGGAGGTTGTGGGCAGGCAGGGAGAGGGGTGAACTACTGCTGGGATCACTAGGAGATTCCAGATGAAGTGGGAGTGGGTACCTCTCAAAATTAGATACCCACTGCCGTAAAAAAACAAAGGAGGGGGGACAAAATGTAGAACTTTTTAGCTGAAGTTCTGCTTGTAGATCTTGACAGAGAGGGGCATCTCTCTTTTTTCCTTCCTTTCTCTTTCCTTACACTTTCTCTGTTTGGAAGCCATTTGCTTCACTTTACTGTTCCTGTAGGATCAGAGAGATTTTAAGAGCCCTTTCACACTGCCAATGCCCACGGGGGCATCGGTGGTAAAGCGCCGCTAGTTTTAGCTGCGCTTTACCATCGTTTTTGCAGTGTTTTACGGGCGCCTTTAACCCCTACTAGCGGCCAAAAAAAAGGTTAAAATCTTTAGCGGCACGGACTATTGATTTCAATGGGCAGGGGCGCTTTAAGAGCAGTGTTTTTTTGATGTCCTGCAAGCGCAGCGCCCCAATGTGAAAGCCAGACCGCTTTCACAATATGGCGCTGTGCTGCAGGATGTCCAAAAAATTGCAGATAAGGCTTTCTTCAGGCGATATTTTTAGCGCTAATACGCCTGAAGACGCCTCCAGTGTGAAAGGGATCTAAGACTTTCTAATGCTTATCGGAAGGGAATATACTGTACATCTGTTGTAGGCCTCGTTAAAGCAGGGTGTACAATACTGTGCAGGGCCGTGTTTACCTGCACAGGTGTTTTGTGCATCTCCAAACTCACCCTGTGTGTGTTTGGGGACACACCCCCAAATCCACAGGGATGTCACATTATGACACAGCAAGAAAAAGAAGCAGATGGGAACTCCATAACATCAAGCTTATTTATTGTAAAGCCTTCACAGTGAGTCAGCAGCAGACTTGTTTTGGCGATAAGCCTTGTTCACAGCCCACATTTGTTGAAAAGCATGTACATTTATAAATAAAAAACTATCACGTGACTACTGCTCCTCTCCAATCAACAATGTGTTCAATTGACACACAGATGAGCCTTTGTATTTCCTGTTTCCTGTAACTGATTTTATCTGTGCAATTAAAAGCTGTCTCTAATACTACACTCAGGTGGCGCTTACTTCTCTACCACCTTCTTAATTGAAATCAGGTGATTGGTTACAAATTGTCAACAGATGTGAAGATGACAAGTGAGAAGCATAGAGTCTAGCTATAATGCAACACATGAGATACAAAACATACAAAGACTATCTTGACATGTGAGAAAATACATATATTGAAAGTTCTATAAGAGAATCTGTAATGAAAAAATATATAAATGAAAAAATTCATAGGATGTGAAATATAAAGACTATACATAAAAGATAGTACACAATCACATTCAAAGTGTATCACAAGCGACGGGCATAATACAATGCCCATAACTCCAGGACTTTTTAAACGTATTTCATAAAAAGGTCCACATCATAGAGGTGGTTCATTACCGCAGGTACCCATGTCTGTAGGTGAAAAATCCACCAGACTTCACGTGAAAGTAGTGCACAGTAAATGTCCCCCCCACGTGAGAATAATTTAACTCTTCCCAAGCCTGAGTATGAGAAGGTTGCCATATAGTTGTTATGTTCATACTTTAAGTGGTTGTATACCCAAATTTGACACATTTCGGTAAAATTAATATCTCCTAAACATGTATGGTTTAGTCTATATTACCTGTAGTAGAGTGGTACCCCAAAAGTATAGTGAACCAAGATTCTCAACCAGGCAGGCTGAGGGGCTCCAGCGTATTTGGTGGTTTGGGAGGAAACTGGCTTTTCAATTTCCTCTGTATTTACTAAAATCCACTTTGGGACCTGGAGCCCAGGGATTTCGTAGAGATCCGGGTGGGATGAGATCACCTAGTCCTGGGTTCGGGCTTTGAAACTGATCAGCACACTGATTGTCAGGTGTGTGTGGGCCTGATAGGAGACTCAGGACCAGCATTCTGGGCTCCACCCTCCCGAGGAGTCCAGGCTTGGAAGGGAGAACCCAGAGAATGCAGGTGTGCACTGAATTAACTAGAGAAGCTGGAGGCTGCACTGTAAAACCCCAGAGACCTGAGTCTAAGGTTGCTGACAAGAGTCAGGAAGGCTCTATGCTGGAGCCTGAGCAGTGGTGCTACTGCTGAAGGGAGCCAGGTGGCTCTGTAATTTCTTTTGCACGTGTAAGCCAGGAGGCTGAAGGTATCATTTTGTATGGACAGTGAAAACCCCCTGTGTGGGAAACCAGTGTTTGTATTTGTTGCCTTTTTAATAAAAGTGGGCTAACAAGCCCTAAAAGATAGTTCCTGGCTGGCGTTAATCACTGAAAAAATGACTATACCACGAGAGTTAACAACCCCCAACTTTACATACCTTTGCATGCAGCTCCTGCACTTTGAATGCCCAGCATGCGCGGGAGTGACGTCATCGCGGCTCCGACAAACTTGGAAAGAGACAAAAGGCCTCCTAGTGTTTTAGCACGGCATCCTGTAAACCTACAGCCGACCTAAGTATTGGTGCCAAATCTCCATCCGTGGAAAGTATCGGTAAATATTTAACTATAATGTTTTTTTATTTTATTAAATTCCAAGGAGAAGGCAGTTACAAAAGTGACTTAACTTGTTTTCCCTGTCATTACTTACTATTACTATAGCTCTTCTTGCAACCAGCATTCTCCAGGAGGGTAATTCTATTTTTCTATTTATGCATCCTCTGCCACAACAACTTACATTTTGGTGATATGCTCCTAAAGGGTTAATCAAGTCTAAAGCGACCTTTTTCAACCAGGGTGCCTTGAGGTTTCTTCAGGGGTGCCTTGGCAAAATGCCTAAAAATTGTATACAAGTTAGTGGGTGGATGAAACTTGCCTTTTAGATACACAAAGCCACAGGTTTTCATTGTACACCATTACAACCTTCTAGCTGCCAAACGACCAATGACATCATCAGTATATAAGGAGGATATCAGTTGCTTGCATATAATCCTTGTTTGACCCTCCCCTGCCTCTCTCAATCATCGTTGGGGTCACATTAGCTGAGTGATGGAGAAAAACTGAGGGAGAAGAGAAACATTTGAATACAAGTCGGTACCAGCTTGCAAAAGTGTGTTTGCTTTGGAAGAATAAATCACCTCTAACGTTGGGTGTCCTACGTGTGTTGATGTTGCTGCATTTACATAATTAGAATCGTTTTCATATTTTAGAATGAGCACTTCAAGACTGTCCATAATTTTGGAGCATGCCTCAATATTGTTCATAATTTTAAATGTGCCTTGACTGAAAAAATGTTGAGAAAAACTGGTCTAAAGGCATTAAGTTGAAATTTGCACCGTGTAAAACCAGCTTAAGAATACATTGACACTAGCAATTTAGGTTGGTGTAAAGAGTAGGGGACGAAATCTTCTGATTACTGCTGCGCCTGTGAACAGCTAAGTGCAGCTGCTGGCCCCATTTACTTTCTCCTCACACATCACCAACTTACTAACAGACATATCAGCCTGGATGTCGCATCACTTGCTCAAATTTAACCTATCCAAAACCAAGCTCAGGATATTTCCTCCTCCACGTGCCAGTTTCCCTGATTTCTCTGTCAATATCAACGGCTCAACTATCAGCTTGTCCCCCGACACCAATTTCCTAGGTGTAATCCTGGACTTCGAACTAACCTTTTTTGGCCCCACATCCAATCGCTATTCAAAATTTGCCGCCTCAACCTCAGCAACATCACCAATATGCGCCCCTTGCTAACCAATGTCACCACAAAGCTTCTAATCCACTCCCTGGTCATCTCTCAACTACTGCAACTCCCTCCTCACTGGATTACCTCTAAATAGGCTATCCTTACTTCAGTCCATCATGAACACTGCTGCCAGGCTCATCCACCTTACAAACCACTCAGCGTCTGCTATACCCCTCTGTCAATTCCTCAATTGGCTGCCACTCAACCAACGCAATAAATTGAAGATACTAATAATAACTTACAAAGCCATCCACAACCTGGCCCCCAGCTACATCACTAACCTAGTCTTAATATAGTCTCTTTGCTACTCCCAAGACCTCCTGCTTGCTAACTCCCTTGTCACCTCATCCCATGCTCACCTTCAGGACTTCTCCAGAACCTCTCCCATCCTTTGGAATGCTCTACCCCAATCGGTCTGACTTTCTGCTATTTTGTCCACTTTCAGACGATCCCTGAAAACGTACCTCTTCAGAGAAGTCTATCTGGCCCCGACCTAACAACTGTACGTTTATTTTCTCCATCAGCACATCCCCCACAGTTATTATCTCTTGACCTTTCCTCCTAGATTGTAAGGAGCAGGGCCTTCTGATTCCTACTGAATAAAGTCTATTGTATTTGCACTGTCTACCCTCAAGTTGTGAAGTGCTGCCTAAACTGTTGGCACTCTATAAATCCTGTATAATAATAATAATCACAGGTAGTCGCAGGGCCGGATTTCTCCCAGCCGCCCCGAGGCCAGGTTTTGCGCAATGCACCCCCTCCCCTCCCCGCCAACCGAACCACCACCCCCCCCCCAAATCAACGGAGAATGGCAACTGGATGGCAGTGGTGCCACGGTTAGTTCAAATATTATTTTTCTTTTTTTTTTACTTTTTTTATCACTTTTTTTTATTTTGTAGCTTGTTGTTTACTTTTTTTTTTATATAATTTTCTTATTATTTTTCTTATTATTTTTCTTATTCTTTACTTTTTAATTACTTTTTAATTTTAATAATTTAATTATTATTTCTTATTTATTTATTTTTATATATTTTTTTTCATGCCGCCCCTCTGTACCCTGCCGCCCCGAGGCCCGGCCTTGTGGGAAATCCGGGCCTGGGTAGTCGGTGGCTGCAGCTATTCGTCTCTGTCTGCACAGCCAGAGATTACTTGTGGTGCTTACTGCTGGACACACACAAAATGTGTGCAGCAGCCATTGCCATGTTCATGCACTCTGCAGTGTAGCCCAGCATGATGGGTAATGTAGTTCCAAAACATCTGGGGTGCCAAGGTTCGCCATCACTGCCATAGGTAATCGCCGGCTGTGTGAACATAATCTGTGATTATAGTGAATGGGGCCAGCGGCTGCACTTAGCTGTTCACAGCATCAACGGGAAGCAGAAAATTCCTGCCACTGTGAATCGGACCTAAATTGCCAGTGTGAGTGTAGCCTAACCCTCTTATAAGATACTTTCTATCCTAACTTTTATTCTCTCTGTCTATCTTTTCTTATTCATCTTCTCTCTTAAACAATACTTCACCCTATCCCCCCATTCTTTCTCTCTCACCCTTTTTGTACCTATCCATCTCTTCTGTGCCTATTTTTTACAACCTTCATATTATCCCTTCTCTCTCTGTATCCCTATCTATCTCTTCACTTACTAACTGCATTCTATCCTACTGACCCCCCCCACCCCCCACCAGTCTGATCTCCTCTTTTTCATCTACAACTATAACTCAATCTGTAAACCATGGTCAGCCACACTTTTGTAGGCCAGTGTGACTGATTTAATGATACCCTGTGAAATGAAGAGGAAACGACCAATAGGCGCTATAGAAAATTGAAAACCCCTGCGCATGCTGGAAGCTAGAATCAATAATTCAAGTGACAAGGATCACAGACACTGAAAATCATAAGTGTGACTTCTGCCAACCAGCAGTCTGTCTATATGTGAATGTTAGATTATAACACAAGGAAATCTGTTCAGAAGAAAACATAAAGTATGTTTCTCTTGTCAGTCATTTTCGTCTTTTTATTTTGCCATTACTACCAACTTAGATAACATTTGCTGCCTTGATACATATTTATAGCTATGTGGTGTTCGGACAGCAATGGACCTTGTGCAACATGGGGGAGAAGAATTAATGACTTTATAGATCACAGAATAAAGCTAGCCATACAAATTAAGACTTCTCTTGCTCCGCCCTGCGTAAGGTTGGGACCACCCAGTCTGGGCTGGGTAAAGCCAACAGGGCCACCCACAGCTCAAATTGTAACCAATTAAACAGGAATTGGATATGATAAGAGAATGGTTTAAGGCCACAATGCTGGGTTGGCACACAAGGCCTTGGACGATCCCACATTGGGTAGACTGTGGAAGCACCTATGTGACCTGCTTATACTGATTCTACCCTTGTGAATTGCCACAATGCTGGGTTGGCACACAAGGCCTTGGACGATCCCACATTGGGTAGACTGTGGAAGCACCTATGTGACCTGCTTATACTGATTCTACCCTTGTGAATTGCCATTTTTTAACCCTCAATATAACTCAGATAAACTCTGCTGTGTTTCTCTGCTTTCTTGTACACAGCTGGATTTCTCCTGTTGTATCAAACTTTCATGAAATACAAAAAAATCCACTTTTGTATCTTTACAAAAAAACGATTAAACCTCAGGATGTGGTGCTTTTATCCTCTCATCTCTAGCTGATTTGTTACTGATTGTCTTTCAAGAGTTGGGTCTCTTTCAGTGCAAGCTTTCTAGATGCTCTGTAAAGCCAATACCCATTCTTTCATATAAAAGTATACGGACCAGTACAAGCAGGGAGAAAGTTTCAGTAGCGTTCCAGCGAGTGAAAGATTCCACAGAGTTATGCGAAAGGCTTTCCCACGTGATATCACCTAAAAAGTACTTCATCATTTTGAATTATGCTGTTTTCTATTACTAAACATCTTAAACGGAATCTGTGACAACAAGCCCCAATTGCACCTTAGACACTTTGTTGCCATTCCGGAAGCTTTGATCACTTATTTGAACCTATCTGCTTTCCCGGAGGAATAAACTGTGCTGTTAACACATCCCAGAAATCATGGGGTAGACAGTCATTTCCTGCTTTGTAGTAACATCCAATGATAACCACACTGTTGGAGGAGCTGAATCCCTTTTTCATCCATTCACTTCTCTATTCACAGATTGCTTTGCATTCTGGGAAAGAACATCATGACTTCTGTGAATGAGTAAAGGAGGAGGAACGGAAGGGTGAGCGGCACCAATGCTTCGTAGCTGCTTATCATAAAGTGGATGTAAACCCAATTCATAAAATTTGAGCTGGGCACACATATATGCAGTATTTTGTTATCTCTCTTCAAAGAGCTAAGTCCCGTAGCTGTCTACTGAACCATTCCTCTGTTATCAGCCTGATAACTCCTAAAAAATTCTGACACATCAGATAAGAGCAACCTGACATTTCTGTCAGGGGAGGTTGCTAAAATAGATTAGCAGGGAGCTGGCCCTGTTACGAAACACCTCTGAGAGTCTCTGCCTATGAGGAGAGGGGGTGTGTGTCTTTCCTCGAATCAGCAATGTTAACTTTCTTGGCTGTATGCCCAGACATCACACTCTGTGTTAAACATGAAGAGAAAATCTCCTAACATGATCTGAACTTTCTAAACATTATATAAATGGGAAGACAGCAAATGTACATGTAAAACCTATGTAGGAAGATTTGGTTCATTCCTGTGTATCATCTGAGGCTGTTCACTTCACTGGGTGTATGGAGGGTTTATATCCACTTTAAAGTGACTGTAAAGGCTCAGTTTTTTTCCTAAAAAAATAATAAACATGTTATACTTACCTGCTCTGTTGCGGTGGATTTGCACAGAGCAGTCTGGATCTCCTCTTTCCAGGTCTCACTTCTGTGCTCCTGGCCGCTCTCTCCACAGCATGCAACACCCCCTTTCTCACCTGATTGGCCATCTGACCGTGTCCTGACAGCAGCAGGAGCTAATCAGGAGGGAGAATCTCGGATGGCTGAGACCCTCGTGGACATCGCTGGACAGAGAGGAACCTCAGGTAAGTGTTGGGGGCTGCTGCACACATAAGGCTTTTTCTCTTAATGCATAAAATGCATTAGGATAAAACAAAACTTCTGACTTTACAACCCCTTTAAACCCTGCACTGCCGAAAGACCACTGCTTTGGAATGTTTCCAAGGTCAGTGGAGGAAAGATTTCTACAGTTAGGAGCAGTCATTAAGACATGGAGCACACTTTATTAAAGGTAAGTTATGTCCGAGTGGGCGTGGCCTGGACGGCATGGTGTGAGGAGTGTGGAACGGGAGCTCTGCTTGCCAAGATCCTTCTTAACTATCCTGGGGCCGTAATTTGACTTTTACTTTGCCACCGATTGTGAGGCTACAAGCCCTATCCTGCAGGGGACATGTCGCCGCCGAAGCAGACCTCCAGCGCGGCCGCTAAACTCGCCAAATACCGGCTCACGGAGAAGGGGGCTGGAGAAGAAGATGGCGCCGGCTCCTCGACTCCCGCGGATTCGGCGGCTGAACACACGGCGCGTGTGCTGGAAGCCATCTCTGACTGTAAAAGCTCCCTTACGGGGAAGATTGAGGAGGTCAAGGTGGATGTCTCTCTTATCCGCCAGGACCTGCAGAAGCTCAGGGACCGTGTGACTGAGGCGGAGACCAGAATCGGCCTCGTGGAGGATGAGGTACCGCCGCTGCAGGTTGCAGTTGAGAGCATGCAACACAAACTTACTGCGATCCTGGCGAAACAAGACGACATGGAGAATCGCTTAAGGAGGTGCAACTTGCGGTTTGTGGGTCTGCCGGAGGGAGCGGAGGGTCAGAACCCCCCCTCATTCCTAGAAGACTTGCTGATTACCACGTATGGGCGTGCGGAGTTCTCGGCCTCCTTCGTGGTGGAGAGGGCCCACAGGCTGGCTGCCAAACCTCCTCCTCAGGGCGCTCCACCGAGGACATTCATCGCAAAAATGCTCAATTTCCGGGACCGAGACGCCGTCTTACGCCTGGCCAGGCTGAAGGGTAACATCCCCTTCCATAACACCGAGATCAGAGTCTTCCCTGACTTTTCGGCGGAGGTCCAAAAGAAGAGGGCCCTCTTCTCAGAAGCTAAGCGCCAACTACGGGTCCACCACTATCCCTATGCTATGTTATTCCCGGCTCGGCTCCGGGTCGCAGGAGAGGACAGAGCGCACTTCTTTGACACACCTGAGGCAGTCTTTTCCTGGCTGGAGAGAGTGGCACCGCCGGATCAGCGACCCGTCTAGAGCTCCTGCTTCGACACGCTGGGATGTACCGCAGACCATGTTATGTTTTTTTGTTGCCCCCCGGCCGCTTGTGGAACTTTGTCATGCCTCGACCTGAACCGTTTGATTTGACCCCCGACCCTTATCCTTCATCTCTTCTGTGGTCCTACTGCTGGAACTTCCTTATCGCGCCTGGCCTTCTACCCCCCCCCCCCGTGTTGCTTTCCTTGTCTCGCCCTCCGCGCTGCTCATCGCCACGCACACACCTGTCCCTGGACTATGCAAAGCTCGGTATGTACTCATGTTTCTGCTCTCCCCCACTCTTGCATTCTCTGCTCCATGTGTTGGGATGTATGTATTACGGCCCCCTGTGATACTTTATGATGGTGAGCTGCTACCCGTCATGGCGCCTGTGCCTTGGCCTCGTGTTCCCACATCCTTTTACTTCCCCCTTACGCTTCATCCTTGGGAATATGACTCAGGTGCCCCACTCCTTGTACTGTTGTTAGTTTTACAGCGGATAATCGCCCCGCTAGATGCGGGAGTCCCCTCGGACCCCGCTCCACTTTTCAATGCCCACGCCACGGCGTGGACTTATATGTATGCCTGGTTTCCCTGGTCTGGTCGGGCCTGCGGGGGTGCCTTGGCCGTTTGCCTGGCATCCCGCCGGCCCGGACGTTCCGGAGTGTTATTTTGTTATTGTTTCTGTTCTTCCACGGGTAACTGTTGGAACACTGTTGTGAATTTATGTGCTGTGCAGGAGGGGATGTGGTCCTACTTATCTTTTCTGGGTACTGTTATGTGGAGTGATGCTGTGTGTGTTACAATGCTGTGCTGTGGTATTGCTGCTTGGATCCTGTCCCTGGCGCTCCGGGGTCCGTGGGCGGTGGCTGCCCCCCCGTTTGCTCGGGGGGTGCCCTGGCTGCCTGCGCGCGGGCTCGGGGCATCCGGGCAGACTCCTACAGATACTGCTCACCATGCCTAACGTAAAGTTTTTAACTTGGAATGTGCGGGGGATAAGGGCCCGCCCAAAGCGCAACGCTGTGCTGTCCTTTTTGAAATCACAAAAAGCTGACATCATGGTACTGGTGGAAACTCACCTAACGGGCCAGCTCATGCTGACACTGAAGAAACCATGGGTAGGATGGGTATATCAGGCCCCACACACTGTGAACTCTAGGGGGGTGGCTGTAATGGTTGCCAAATCTGTGCAGTTTGCCCTGCTCGTGCTACAGTCTGACCCGCAAGGCAGGTATTTATTCTTGCATGCTAAAATCAATGGCCTTGAGGTGTTGCTCCTGGCCATATACATACCCCCCCCTTTTCAGTTTGCAGTGATGACAGAAGGCCTGGCATTCATGTCACGATTTCCCACTGTACCTGCGATCTGGCTGGGGGATTTCAATAATATTGCACATAGATACCTAGATAGGCTCTCCACGACACCCCCTACGGACGCCGCACATGCACAGACCCGTTTCGGTAAACTCCTGCTTGACTTGGACCTGGTGGATACGTGGCGCTACAGCCACCCGACCGATAGGACGTTCTCGTGCTTCTCAGCGTCATACAATTCTATGTCACGTATTGACCTGATACTGGTATCCCGGACCCTCCTTCCTTACTTGGGTGATGGGGGGTTCAATCCCCGTGTCCTTTCGGACCATGCCTCGTACTGGATTGAGCTCCGCACCACCTCCCCCCCCCCGACCTACACCTGGAGACTCAACCCCTTCTGGCTCTCGGTGGTGCCTGATTTGGCGGACGCCGGGACCGAATGGGACCAATTCTTTCAAATCAACAGGGGTTCTGCGTCATTTGAGATAGTGTGGGACTCCTTTAAAGCTCATGCCAGGCTGTACCTCTCCCAAAGCATTGCCCGATACCGCAAGACCTCAAATAGGGTGGTAGCACAGGCGGAACGCTTCCTTATGGAGGCGGAAGGAGCATTCGTCTCTGACCCTTCCCCTGACACGGCTGACGCTCTGAAGCTTCAGACCCGGGTCGTGAATGGCCTCCTCTTTGAAAGGGCTGAGCGCAAAATATTTTACAACAAACAGAGGGTATATGAGTGCGGTGAACGAGCGGGTCGACTCCTAGCCTATTTAGCCCATCTGGATCACAGGCCTCCCACAGTGGTCTCACTTCGGGACTCTGGAGGCGCCGTGATCTCTGATCCGGACGGGGTAGCTGGGGAGTTCCGCTCCTTCTTTGCCTCACTGTATTCTTCTGCTGCCCAAAACCCTAGGGGGGAGATAGTGGATCTCCTGGCTAACATTGAACTACCCATGCTAACGGACACTCAGGTGGAAAGCCTCGAGTCTCCTATTACTGTAGATGAAATAGCGCTCGCACTTTCCACATTGAAACCCTCTAAGGCACCTGGGTCAGACGGCCTCCCCCTGGAATTCTATACTGCCTATGGTGAGTCCCTGATCCCGAGGCTCCGGGAGCTATTCCTGTCCATTTTTGATTCGGGCTCCCTGCCTACCTCTATGCGGGAGGCGTATATAGTACTAATCCCTAAACCAGACAAAGACTTGGAACTCCCTGAATCTTACCGCCCAATATCCCTGTTGCAACTTGACATTAAGATCCTTGCTAAGATCCTGGCTACACGGCTCAATGGTGTGATCCTCGCATTAATCCACCCTGATCAGACCGGATTCATGCCAGCTAAAAACACGGCGCACAATCTGAGAAGACTGCATATGAATTTGCAAGCGCGGCATGATCAGGTGGGGTCCCGGGTGGTGGTGTCCCTTGACGCCGCAAAAGCATTCGATTCAGTCGAGTGGGACTACCTCTGGGAATGCCTTGCGCGGTTCGGCTTTGGGCCTAACTTCATAAAGTGGATCCGTCTTCTGTATCAGGACCCGTGCGCCAGGATCTTGGTGAATGGTCGGGTGTCGGCCCCCTTTCCCCTGCGGAGGGGAACCAGGCAGGGATGCCCCTTATCCCCGCTCCTTTACGCCCTGGCGGTGGAGCCTTTGGCATCCTCCCTTAGAAGACATCCGGACATACACGGCCTCTGTTGTGAGGGGCTAGAGGAAACAGTCAGCCTCTACGCTGACGATATGCTCCTCTACTTGTCGGACGCTGGCCCCTCCCTGCAGACTGCCCTTGAAGCCATCCAGACCTTTGGGCGATATTCCGGGTTACGCATCAACTGGGACAAATCTCAGATACTCCCTATAGACATCAGTGTCCCCACAGAACTCCAGGCCTCCTTCCCTCTCCTTAGAGTTAGCTCTCTGAAATACTTGGGGGTTCGAGTCTCTAGATCCCCCGAGGAGTACGTTGCTGTTAACCTTGAGCCGTTGGTACACTTTTTGAAAGCTAAGACGCAGACGTGGGCCAAGCTACCGCTGGGGGTGATGGGACGTGTAAATCTTATTAAAATGATCCTCCTCCCTAAGTTTCTGTATGTACTCTGGCATGCCCCCGCCTATATCCCCCTTAGATTTTTCAAGTCCATCGAAGCCATTCTTAATTCGTTTGTGTGGGGCTCCGCTCGTCACAAGCTGTCCTGGCAGGTGTTGAAGAACCCCACGGACCTAGGTGGAGCAGCTCTGCCTGACTTTGCTTTATACTACTTGGCGGCGCAGCTGTCTCACTTTTTTTACCTAGACAAAATTGACAGGAGCCGATACTTGTCCCTTATATGTCTCCCCTCCACTCCTGGGGTCACTCATCCTTTTCAGGTACTCCTTCGAGACCTGGGGGGTGCCTGGTCCCCGAGGAATAATAAAAGTCTGCTTTACCATCACTGTAAAATCTGGGAGGTGGTGCGGCGCAGGCTTAAAGTCCTGCCCACTCACTCTCATACACCCCTTTGGGAAAATCCTGGCTTACGCGAATTACTGACTGTCCCGGATCAGGCCTTGTGGCTTCGGTGGGGGGTGCGGTACCTTTCTGATGTATACCACGGCCCTGTCCTCAAATCCTTTCAACAACTAAAAGATGGGTTCGGCCTCCCCAACTCCATGCACTTTCGCTACTTCCAACTCCGTCACGCTCTTCGGACACAATTTGGTGAAGCATCTCCCAATACTGACAAATTAGATATTGTACGCACCATACAGGGGATAGATTCCCGGAAACTTATCTCAGAGTTTTATGCTACCCTTCTGCGGCCTACGGCTGTTGTCCTGGCATACGGCCTTAAGGATCGCTGGGAGGCGGACGTGGGGGAGTTGGAGGAGGACGAGTGGGAAGACGCCCTAGAGACTAGCAAGAAGGTATCAGTCAAGCTGTCTGACCGCCTCACACACCTTTACATGTTACATAGGACTTATCTGACCCCCGCCCGACTCGCTAAATACAAACCCGACCAAAACCCGTTGTGCCCCAGATGTGATAGCCCCGCCAGCACCTTTTTCCACCTCCTCTGGTCCTGCCCAGTTATACAGGACTATTGGACACATGTAGTGCAGTTCATACACGACGAAATGGGGTCCCCTCTGACGCTATGCCCTAAGCAATGCCTTTTGGGAATATTTCCGGATCCTGACTCGGATAAGTACCACAAGGTATTCCTACAGGAATCGTTGTTTGTTGCCAGGCTTCTCGTGGCGCGGAGGTGGCTCCAGGTTGAGCCGCCTTCTCTCCGCGAGTGGATCTCTGCAGTGAATGCTGTGCTGCCGTATAAAAAAGAAATATACACCCATAGAGGCTGCCCCGCTAAGTATGGCAGGATATGGGATGCATGGCTGGGAACCGCCGCTTCGTGTGACGACATTCCTGCCTGAGTTTGCCACTCTTTGCCCCCACCCTCCCCCCCTTCACGGCTGCTGGCATGTTTTGGGCTTGATTCTATATGGTCTTTGCAGGACACCCCCGGGCTGCAACTTGATCCCCTGTCATTCCAAGCCTCTGCATATGTGACAACTGTATGTATTTGATCGTACAACACCAGTATTTTCCACTTCCTGTAAACTATTGATATGCCTTATCTCTGTATGATCGTGTATCGATTTTGTACCATATCTTTGATTTAAACCCCCCCCCCTTTTTTTTTTTTTCTCTTGTATTGTATGCCATGTACATTTACTATTTGCACAATAAAGCACAGTTTTCTTTGTAAAAAAAAAAGGTAAGTTATGTCCCTTGTGCTGTAGCTACAACAAGAATGTTAAGTAACCTTTAGCTTAGAATATGTAAAAGGTTTAATGTCTATAGCCTAGTGACAGGATTAGTTTAACCATAGAGTCTGTCACAACTGTTGGAACATAAACTTTGTTACTGTGAATAGAAAAGAGACGGTCCTGTCATTATTTTTTAAAGGGGTTGTAAAGGTTCGTTTTTTTATTTTCTAAATAGGTTCCTTTAAGCTAGTGCATTGTTGGTTCACTTACATGTTCCTTCGATTTCCCTTCTAAATGTTTTTTTCTTTGTTTTCTTTGTCTGAATTTCTCACTTCCTGTTCCTCCTCAGTGAGGTTTTCAGTAAGCTAACTGAAGGAAAAGGTAAGTGAATGAACAATGCACTAGCTTAAAGGAACCAATTATAAAACCAACAAAATAAAAAACGAACCTTTACAACCCCTTTATGTTGTCACACAAATTGGCTTGCAGATACAGTGTCCAGTGAGTCTGCAATAAATGGTGTTCATGCTAGCAGGCCTTGTAATCCCAACCGTTAGATGTACCATTATTGTTGCTCCTTGTGTTGACAATCTACAGCAAAGTCTATGACTCTGAAGATGCAATATAACATAATGCACCAATCATATCTATCAATCCAAGGTTATGAGCCGCAGAGAGGACTCAACCATAGATGTTTAGATTTTTGGTATTGTCCCCTGGTTAATAATTTTTGGAAGCAGGTCGTTGGATTCTGCATCTATGATCTGTGGCTATAGCAGACCAAATGCTAGTATTGTTTATTATTGTATTATAGATACTGTACGCCCTCTTTTTTGAAAGGCTAATTTATTTAATGTTTATTTTTGTAAGGATTTTTTTTTTGAACGAGTTAATAAAATGTTTAAAAAAAACCAAACATAATATACCATAATATAATACTGAAACACTTGGAGCTGAAGGTTTAAAACTGTCATTAAAACCAAAATAAATGTTTTATCATAGTATAATTTTACCAATCAAAAGTGTCCATCATAAATGTTTGATACCACGTTTCGGCCATTTGGAGATATGTGAGGATTGCTTGGAGATCTCCTATTCTTCTCAGATCTTGAATTTTATATTTTTTGTGCTTTGTGTATATGATTAGGAAGCAGATGAAAGGAGACTTTTCAGTAAAAATCATCTGCTAGGTTGTTTATTTTAGAGAAACGTGTCAGCTGTTTTAAATTGTAGAATCGACAGAGAAAAACTTTGATTTCATGTTCTTATGTACATTTAAAGCTCTGAAACTGTCTAAACTCTAAAGGACAGCATTTAGCAATTAAATGTATATTGAATTCAAAAGTTTTTATCTGCTTTATAGAGCAATGAATCTAGAGGATCAGGATTAATTAGGAAACTATTTTTAATGGCAGTGCATAGATTTTTGGAAATGTTTTCTTTAAAGGGTAGTGCCAACAAAGCCTGATCGGTATTCAATTTTAAATGAATGCAAAATAATTTAATCACGTGCTACATTCCCTTCTTGCCTTTACTCCATGTTTCAGCCATAAAATACCAATTTTAGCTTTAGAGCAGTGACTTGATCTGACATGTACTGACATGTAGGGGATGGCGATAACAGCTATTAGCATTAAAGCAAGCAATATCCATTATGGCTGAGTAACGAGTGGAGTTGGGTATCAGAGGATGAACTTCTCTTCTGGGATCTCCAAGGTTTTTGAGAAGCCTGCAATTGATTGAACTTGCATTGACCCAATGGAAGAGCTTTAGGCTTGACTGTAGGTACAAGGTGTAACAATGATATCTTGGATGGCATGGGTGAGCTTCTAGGAGGAGACATGGGCAACTTGGATGACTGTATGAGACACTGTAAGAAAACCTCAGTGAAACGAGCAAATGAGCATGACCAAAAAAATCAAGGACAAATATTTTGCCAGGATGTAGATGTAGACTTGACCCCAAGTGCAGGGTGCAGTGATGGTCACTTGCATGGCCCAGGTAAGCTTCCAGGAGATGATACAGGTAGCTTAGAAGACTGTAGGAGTTACTTTTGGTGAAACAGGAAACCACAGTGCCAAAAGCAAATAAGTGTGCATACACTGGGTGTATTTAAATTTCATATTTCAGTAACTTTTTACAAGTTAGCACATATAAATTGGTGACAGGTCAAAATTTACAGCACTGGCATACTATTTCAAAAAGCTGTACAATTTATTAATAAAAATATATTTAAAGTATATATCCAAGAACAAAAACAGATTCTTTTGCCGCTTTGCAGAAAACCCCAGCACAGAGAGCAAACAAGCATGATCATTGAGGACAAGGACAAAGGATCATTCACCAGTTGGTGTTGATGACAGGCTTACGGTGGGTACAAGGTGTGGCAATGATATCTTGGATGGCATGGGTAAGCTTCCAGGAGGAGACATGGGCAACTTGGATGACTGTATGAGACACTAAGAAAACCTCAGTGAAACGAACAAATGAGCATGACCAAAAAAGACCAGGACAAATATTTTGCCAGGATGTAGATGTAGACTTGACTCCAAGTGCAGGGTGCAGTGATGGTCCCTTGCATGGCCCAAGTAAGCTTCCAGGAAATGATACAGGTAGCTTAGATGACTGTAGGAGTTACTTTTGGTGAAACGGGAAACCAAAAGCAAAAGCAATTAAGTGCGACCAGTGAGTACAAAGACAAAGGAATACTCACCTGGTAGTGTTGGTGACAGGTCTGAACTTGGGCAGATTCTGGCAGCAGGCAGGTGCAGACCTGACTGCGGTACAGGGTGCAGCAATGGTCTTTGGATGGTATGGGTAAGTTTCCAAGAGGAGACATACATAACTTGAATGAATGTATGAGTCACTGTAGAAAAACATTAGGAGCAAGAGCAGAGAGATGATGACTCATGATCTTTTTGATCCATGTTCTTAGGGCATCATTGATGACAGGATGTTTTGAGCATTTTTGATGATCAGTCAGCAGCAGCAGCAGGGCAGCAGGTTTTCTTCTCTTGTAGACACTTACTCTGTCAAAATCAACACAGCAGCACAGCTTTCATATTCTGCTATCCCCCCCCTTCTTCTCTATCCTTTCCTTTCAGTGCCTGCAGAGATTATTCCCTATACTCGTCTGTACAGCAGCAACCTTCTTCTCTTCTGTTAGGCAAGTCCTCTTGCTGTCAGAAATATTAAATCAACACTAGACAGTCTATGTCACATTCAGCTCCATACAAATATGCTATGTTTATGTGTGTCACATCCATCTATTTTGTGCTGTATAAAAAAATATGCTGCCTTATCCATGCCATGCTGTGCTGCCAGTAACAATGTTGTGCTCCCCTGCCCTTCTTTCTGAAAGCCCACCGCCTGTCCAGGTCAGAGGCAACATTTTTGCATCCCAGATTAAATTTCCAGGCCAGGCACTAAAGTAAAAAGCCACCACCAGAACCATCCTGTGTGTTGTAGCCTCAATTTACTTACACACCCCCTGGCACAGGATCTGACAGCCACCAGCAGAGCCATTAAAAGTAGCCTTGCCTGCTGCTGCCTTAAACACCCACGTACAACTGCATTGCCATTGAGTCTGTCAGAGTATACAGTATTTTTAATTTTCGAATTTAACCGCAATGAACAACCACAGTGAACTTAAAGCGGGTTTCCAACCACATTTATCATTTTTTTAAAGTATGTCCTTTCATCTGTCTGTATAGTTGCACACATAGGGTCACTTACTGGGTAAAAATGCACCCCTGTCCCGCAGACTTCTAGCGAACAAACACTTTTTATTCCAGTCTCCAGATGGTTGTCATTTTGCTTGTGGGCATTGTGAAGCCCACAAGCAATTACTTCCGGGATTCCTCTAGTGACGTGCCTGAACGGGCCACCTGTCCTGCCCCATTCTCGCACATGCGCAAGATAGCAGCAGCACCGCGCCGTCAACTACTTGGGTTGCCATTACAATGAGCGGTGGCGGCTGAAGTGAACACCGTTGTGATGGCAACCCATAAACAAAAAACATGCATTCATTGAATCGCTTCACTTCTGGTATCAAAGTAATGCGATTCTTGACCTAGGGGAAGCCCACGGCATCCTTGGAAATGCATCAACGTTCGGAGGAGCCGAGGGAGCTGACGTCAGGATCCTCGGTAAATCCGAGGGCAGATTACGTGGGACCGCATAGCAACAGGCATTTCCAGGTGAGTAAAAAATAATTTTTTTTTTCGGTCTCATGTCAACTATAAGGCCTCTTACACACACATCAGTTTTTCTTCAGGTTTTTCTTTTCAGTTTACCAAAACTATGTAGTACAAGGGCCTGCCTGATTGCATACAAATTGAGACTCTTGAGGTTTGACCTCATATTAGATGGATTTGGTAAACTGAAAGGAAAAACCTGAAGAAAAACTGATGTGTGTGTAAGAGGCCTAAAGCAAAAATCTTTTTTAGATGGAAACTCCACTTTAAGGCCTGCTTCTCTCCCACCACTCTCCTCCTGTCCACTATCACCCAATATGTTTACCACTCTGCACATCTCCTTATTATTCAATGTCCCTGGATAAGTGGAGTTATAAGCGCTTATGCACAGCACTGCTCTTTGTCACATCCCTCCTCATTTACATGTGCCTCATGACATGGCCTTGGACACACTTTTTTAAAGCTCTCTAAACGCCAGTCAAAGCTCTTGTTACTAAATAAAATTAGTTAGTTTAGCTTACAGTCTTATTTATATCTTGCTTTTGCTTTGCCTCAAAGATCAAACTCCATTTCCTTTTAGTAGTGCTTCAAAGCGTCTTCAAAGCCTCCATAGAAGTCTATGACAAATCTTGCTCGAAGCACCTGAAGCTTTGAGATGCTTTATTCAGCTTTAGCTTCACTTTGTTTTTTTGGAGAAATTGTAGGTAAGATATATCCACACACAGGGCATCTGCCAAGCTTCAGTAAAAATTTAAAAAAGCACCATTGAAGCATCGACAAACTACCGCTGAAGCATTACAGAAGCATCTTTAAAGCATTATCAAAGCATGTTGAAGCGGTAGGCTCTTTAATGTGTGTTGAAGTCAAAGCAAGTTAAAATGAGCCATAACAGACAGGCATCAGCAGGCTCCACAGAGTTACTCAAGCTAAAGGTGGCAATTCAGGTGTAAAGCCAGCACGTTCCCAGGTATGGAAACCTGCAAAATACTGTTGCTAAGCATTTTCGCAACTGTGAATTGTCTGTCCATTATACTAATGGATTTGGGAGTATAAACTAAAAGTCCTGTATATGCATGTAATTGTATATGTTTCCAGAGTATTCTCAATATTTGGAGAGAAGAGTGGATGTTGGGATCATTAAGTACAGTGTAGAAAATAAGTATTTGAACACCCTGCTATTTTGCAAGTTCTCCCACTTGGAAATCATGGAGGGGTCTGAAATTGTCATCGTAGGTGCATGTCCACTGTGAGAGACATAATCAAAAAGAAAAATAACAGAAATCACAATTTATGATTTTTTAACTATTTATTTGTATGATACAGCTGCAAAGAAGTATTTGAACACCTGTCTATCAGCTAGAATTCTGACCCTCAAAGACCTGTTAGTCTGCCTTTAAAATGTCCACCTCCACTCCATTTATTATCCTAAATTAGATGCACCTGTTTGAGGTCATTAGCTGCATAAAGACATCTGTCCACCCCATACAATCAGTAAGAATCCAACTACTAACATGGCCAAGACCAAAAAGCTGTCCAAAGACACTAGAGACAAAATTGTACACCTCCACAAGGCTGGAAAGGGCTACGGGGAAATTGCCAAGCAGCTTGGTGAAAAAAGGTCCACTGTTGGAGCAATCATTAGAAAATGGAAGAAGCTAAACATGACTGTCAATCTCCCTCGCACTGGGGCTCCATGCAAAATCTCACCTCGTGGGGTCTCAATGATCCTAAGAAAGGTGAGAAATCAGCCCAGGACTACACGGGAGGAGCTGGTCAATGACCTGAAAAGAGCTGGGACCACCGTTTCCAAGGTTACTGTTGGTAATACACTAAGACGTCATGGTTTGAAATCATGCATGGCACGGAAGGTTCCCCTGCTTAAACCAGCACATGTCAAGGCCCGTCTTAAGTTTGCCAATGACCATTTGGATGATCCAGAGGAGTCATGGGAGAAAGTCATGTGGTCAGATGAGACCAAAATAGAACTTTTTGGCCATAATTCCACTAACCGTGTTTGGAGGAAGAAGAATGATGAGTACCATCCCAAGAACACCATCGCTACTGTGAAGCATGGGGGTGGTAGCATCATGCTTTGGGGGTGTTTTTCTGCACGTGGGACAGGGCGACTGCACTGTATTAAGGAGAGGATGACCGGGGCCATGTATTGCGAGATTTTGGGCAACAACCTCCTTCCCTCAGTTAGAGCTTTGAAGATGGGTCGAGGCTGGGTCTTCCAACATGACAATGACCCGAAGCACACAGCCAGGATAACCAAGGAGTGGCTCTGTAAGAAGCATATCAAGGTTCTGGCGTGGCCTAGCCAGTCTCCAGAACTAAACCCAATAGAGAATCTTTGGAGGGAGCTCAAACTCTGTGTTTCTCAGCGACAGCCCAGAAACCTGACTTATCTAGAGAAGATCTGTGTGGAGGAGTGGGCCAAAATCCCTCCTCCAGTGTGTGCAAACCTGGTGAAAAACTACAAGAAACTTTTGACCTCTGTAATTGCAAACAAAGGCTACTGTACCAAATATTAACATTGATTTTCTCAGGTGTTCAAATACTTATTTGCAGCTGTATCATACAAATAAATAGTTAAAAAAATCATACATTGTGATTTCTTGAAATTATTATTTTTGATTATGTCTCTCACAGTGGACATGCACCTACGATGACAATTTCAGACCCCCTCCATGATTTCCAAGTGGGAGAACTTGCAAAATAGCAGGGTGTTCAAATACTTATTTTCTGCACTGTAGCTCAACGTTTTCCCCCATTTAGCCCTAATACAACAAGCTAAAACTAGGTAATCCAGTCTTTGTTATATAATTTCAAATGACAAGAACAGAACCATATTGCACTCACTGAACGCTTTATTGTACAAAAAAACAAAACAAATTATCTTATCTAATACAAAGCACAATATCTTCCACCACCATAAAAATTACAGATCTGCCGTGTAACATCCTAGCCAAACCCAGGGTACCCCCACATTCAACCACTACACACAGCTTGAGAAAACAAACATCACTTGTTCATTCATAAATGATTGCCCAAGGACATAACCCCTTGCCTATATAGATATAAAATCTGTGATGGTGCAGCTGTCCCACACAATAATAAACTAGCATTCCTTATTTCTCCCAGCAAAATTCTGAAAAGTTGCTTTTTCTCAAAAGATCAATGTAACTACAGGTCTCACTAAACACAATCCCTGGGATTCATAAGAGTGTCACGGACATAAACCACATTGCTTGGAGTGTTTGAGCCACTGCATGGCATCAATGCTTTTCACTCATCTCATGGGCTTCATCATGTTTGCCGATCCCTTTCTCTAATAAACACATTCATTCCCATTACAAGACAATACCACACCCTTTGGTATGGCATTGGCCTATGGCAAAAATTCTAGGAGTGCTTATTAATGATGAAGACGGAGGCATTAGATTCACACAAGTTTTAGTCACTTTGGGATTGACTTACTTAAACTGAAGAGTCCAAAATCTGGTACAGCTGTGCATGGTAGCCAATCAGCTTCTAATTTCAGCTTCTTCAATTTAGCTTTGCCAAAAAACTGGAAGCTTGCTATACAATGCTGCACTAGATTTTGCACTCTCCAGTTTTAGTAAAGCAACCTCCATATAAGAATATGGGGATAATTACAAATACCTTGTTCCTTTGAGTACTGTCATCCTTAAAGCGGTTGTAAACCGCATATACAATTTTTTTTTTTTAACCTGCAAGGCAAAAGGCATAATCAGCTAGTATGCACAGCATACTAGCTGATTTTGAAATGCTTACCTCGGAACGAGGTGAAGAGCACTTACCTGGTCCACGCCGAGCGAGATGTCATCTTGCCCTGGCGTGTCTTCCGGGTATCGCCGCTCCAGCGCTGTGATTGGCTGAAGCGGCGATGACGTTACTCTCGCGCCTGCGCGCGGGAGATTTAAAATCGGGAAGGTCCGGCGACTGCCGGTCCATTCGCTGTGGATTCCCCCCTGTGCATTCCCCCCTGTGCAATCAGAGATATTCTTATTATAGGCTTATTATAGCCTTATTATAGGCTTACCTGTAGGTAAAAGTCAAAAAGTGGGTTTACAACCACTTTAATATGTGTACTACTGTATAAAATGGTTCTATGAATTACACTACTCTGAGACAAATTAAAATTAAAGCAGAAAAATCTTTCATATACAAATATAAAAAGTTTATGTATGCATGCAAATAGGTAACATATCACATAGAGTATTTAGTTAAAGCGGAGGTTCACCCTAAATATACTCTTTTTCCATGTGATCCAGCATACTGGCGTCAGCGCCAGTATGCTGTTTTTTTTTAATGCCCCATTTACTGTCTAATCTTCAATTTTGTTTTGGTTCCCCCATGGTGGATGGCACCTGTATAGCCTGTCACTGGTTCCGAAAATACCCGATTTAGGACTCGGGTATTTCGGGCGCAATACGGCGCCTGCGCACAGACCTAGGAGCTGACTGCGCGTATTTCTCCGAGTCCTATTTCGCCACATGGAAAAGCGTATATTTAGGGTGAACCTCCTCTTTGAAAACTGCTTGGTACTTAATAAACCACCTTCAAAAATTTATTATTTACGCATATGTAATATAAGTACTGTATTTATTGGCGTATATGTTATACGCAGGGGGCTGTGGAATTTTTTTTCCTGAAACCTTCTTAAAGTAAGGGTGCGTGTTATACACCGATAAATATGGGTAGTTATTTGATACTAATATTCATAGGTAAAGTTGATCCAGTGAGTATCCAATTGCCTGGGGGATCAGGAAGGTATTTTTTTTCACTGCTAAATTAAACTGAATCATGCTTTATTGAGGGTTTTTTATGCCTTCCTCTAGATCAACTGTGGGTATTATTGATGTGATTGTGTATATGGAGCTTTTCTATTTTTGTGGGTTTTTTCTCGTGTTGGTTGAACTGAATGGGCTTGTGTCTTTCTTCAACCAGATTACCTATGTAACTATGTTAAAAAAAAAATGTTAGTTAACCACTTAAGCCCCGGACCAATATGCTGCTAAATGCCCAAAGGCGTTTTTACAATTCGGCACTGCGTCGCTTTAACAGACAATTGCGTGGTCGTGCAACGTGGCTCCAAAACAAAATTTTTTGCGCTATAAACAAAAATAGAGCGACATTTTTGAAAAAAAAACAATATTTTTTACTTTTTGTTATAAGAAAAATCGAATAAAATAAATTTTAGTCAAACATTTAGGCCAAAATGTATTCAGCCACATGTCTTTAGTAAAAAAAAATCGCAATAAAAAAAAAATTAGCTACCTAGCGGCAACAGCGACACTAATACAGCGATCGGAAAAACGATCGCTTAGTGACGCTGGCAATAGGGGGTGAAAGGGTTAACTAGGGCGGTGATAAAGGGCTGCATGTCACACTAACTGTCACACTGACACTAAATGCAGTGATCAGTAAATAAATGATCACTGCAATCAGTGACAATGTGACAGGGGGCTGTGGGGGTTGATCGGAAGGGGTTAAGTGTGCCTATGTGTGTGGTGTAGTGTTGGTGCGACTTACTGTGATGTCTTCTCTCCTCTAGGCGGATTGAAAATACCGCTGAGAGGAGAGCTGACATCACTTCCTCTGCCTGTGTTTACATTATACAGGCAGAGGAAGTGACACGGCGGAGGCTCAGGGGATTGGCTGGGAGCGATCACGAGGGGGCGGAAAAAAATGAACAGCCGCCCCCTCGTCCTGGATCGCTCCCGGAGGTAAGCCGCCTGCAGCAGAGGGGGTCCCGATCGGACCCCCAACTTGCAAGAAGGCAGGGACGTACATGTACGCCCAACTGCCTGTACGTGCCATTCTGTGGACGTACATAGTCGTGCGGCGGGCGTTAAGCGGTTAAAGCCACCATTGGCAATTTAAAGGGGTTGTAAAGGTAAATGTTTTTTATCACCTTAATGCATCATTTGCATTAAGATGAAAAAACATCCAACAGTACCAACCAAAAAGGCCCCCCCCCTCCCCCCGAGCTCGCTCGCTCACTCGCATGACGCTCTTGCGTGGTGGGAGCCGAGACAGCGGCCGACGAACCCCAGAAGACCAGTGGACGTAAGTATAACATGTTTGTTATTTAAAAAAAAAATTATCTTTACGGATCCTTTAAGTAACACAATTTCCTCACACACTACTTGGTCAACACGTTTCACACATAACACATTTTCCCAATAGGAAATAGCCAGCATACAGTATTATCTTGTAACACTTATGCAATGGTGGTCAACGAATTAAAAAAAAAGCCCAATGCATATAAATGAACAAATAAAACTAAAACCCTGCTTAGAGCACACACACCAAATGTATTCAAGGGAATCCTAGGCAAAAAAATGGCACGAGTTCAGGCATACAAAGGTTTTTTGCACATATGGGTCCTATGACTAGATTTCACAAAAAAAAAAAAAAACCCAAAGTCAAATCCCAGAATTGATTGGGTTTTATGAATCTTAGAAAGGGCATAAAATGTGGGGCATGGTGAATAATTAGATTAGACAAGATAGATACTAAGCAGTATTGGTAGAAATTATACCATGCAATTGTGCTCCATTGATTAAACTATCTATCATCAGTTTAGAGAACAATAATACAAAGGGAGCAAATTTAAAGTGATTGGAAACCCTTACATTTACCCTGTGAACTGAATGAGCTCAGGTGATACACAGAGATGAAACGCATCCTCCTACATAAGTTGTACCTGTCTGTTTGCAGTCGTCTCTACATATTTTTAAAGTCCAGAAATTATAAAGCTTGTCTGAGCTGACAGAAACAACGGGGCGGAGAGTTGAAGTTTTACTCTGTAGAGCTCAGTGAAGAGAGCTTTGAGAGCTGATTGGAGAGAAGGGGCTGTTAATCAACTGGAGATTGTACCCAATCACCTTTTTTGTCTTGGTGTCAGGAGAACTTGTCAGAAGTGATTCATGCTGATAGCAGAGGAATGAAGCAGCAGGGAGAAATTACACATAGAGGTTGATTTACTAAAGATGGAGAGTGCAAAACCAGGTTCACTTTTGCAGAAAAAACAATCAGATTCTAACTTCAGCCTGTTCAATTAAGCTTTGGCAATACAACCTGGAAGCTGATTTGTTTCTATGCAGAAGTTAGCCTGATTTTGCACTCTTCAGCTTTAGTAAATCAACCCCATAGTTCTTTTAAATGAGACAAGTAAACACTATAGAGGGATATGCTCTGTTCACAATTCTGGTTTAAAGTGTAAAAGGGCTGACAATTGGTCTTTAGGAATCTGAGTGTTCATTAGCTTTTGGAATAAAGTAAACACACTGGTCCAGAAACGACTAAGCATCCAGCAGGTCCACCAAGTGTGTAGGAGGCCTCCGACTGTCTGACAACCACTGAAGAAATGGCCTAGAGAGTACTAAGTGCCATCTAGTTAGGACCTTGAAAACTCAAGAATAGTAATAGACACCAACTGTCTTTTAGCTGTCTGTAAGAGCTAGGGTTGTCCCGATACAGATACTGAGCATTTGCGTGAGTACTTGTACTTGTGCAAATGCTCCCGATGCTTCATCCGATACTTTTGTTCTTTTTTTTTAGGGTAGAGTGGCCGGAGAGGGTGGGTGGAGTCAGTGGCTGGGGAGGGCGGGGGAGTGTGGGCGGAGTCTGGCTGGAGAGGGGGCGGGCTGTGTCGGTGAACGGTATGCGGGTGGAGAGCGAGCTGGCAGGGGTGTAGGGCAGCCGCATCAGGATCAGTGAACGTCCCTACGCCCATCTTGGTACACCCTGCACTTGGCTGCAGTAAGCAGCAGCAGACATTATGTTACACCCAGCCCGAGCTATATGGGCTGGGTGTAACAAGATGTCTGCTGCTGCTTACTGAAGCCGAGTGCAGGGTGTACCAAGATAAGCGTTGCACCATCGTTTTTTTTTTTTTAAATAAATCTTGTAATTTTTTGCAACATTTCAGTGCCAGCCACCTGTCAGTGCCCACAAATTCTATCTATCAGTGCCCACAAGTGCCACCTATCAGTGCCCATAAGTGCCACCTATCAGGTGGCACTGGTAGATGGCACTGATTGCACTGAAAGGTGGCATTTGTGGGCAATGATAGATGGCCCTGATTGCACAGATAGGTGGCACTTGTGGGCACTGATAGGTGGCGCTGATAGGTGGCACTTGTGGGCACTGATTGCACTGATAGGTGGGACTGGTAGATGGCACTGATTGCACTATCAGTGCCATCTATCAGTGTCCACAAGTACCACCTATCAGTGCCCACAAGTGCCACCTATCAGTGCAATCAGTGCCATCTATCAGTGCCCACAAGTGCCACCTATCAGTGCCCATAAGTGCCACCTGTCAGTGCCAGCCACCTGTCAGTGCCACCTATTAGTGCCCATCAGCACCAGTCAGTGCCAGCCACCTGTCAGTGCCACCTGTCAGTCCCCATCTGTCAAACTGTCACATGACATCGAAAAAAAAGCATCGGTAATCGGTATTGGCGAGTACTTAGAAAAGCAGAGTTCTACCCAGGAAAAAAACATTTGCCCAAAAGTCCTAAAAAAAATAAAAAGTGAAAAAAAAAAATTATACTTACCCGAAATACCTGTTGCTATGCGGAAGTCCGTAATCTGCCTCATCCGCACCGCGGTGTGGTTTCTTCTTCTCCTTCTCCTTGTGAATGGGGCGCGCTGCTTTTGGGGAACTGTGTTTGTTCTCGGAGAGCAGCCGCCCATTCACAAGCCGGCACGAGACTCACACAGGCGCAGTAGGAAATGGGCAGTGAAGCCGCAAGGCTTCACTGCCTGTTTCCCCTAGTGTGAATGGCGGCGCGGGACCTGCATCGATCGTGGGACCGGCATCGGGGGGGGGGGCCATCAGCGCGGGCAAATAGGACAGGCAAGTGTCCTTATTAAAAGTCAGCAGCTACACTGTTAGTAGCTGCTGACTTTTAAATAAAAAAAATATTTTCGGGTGGAATCCCGCTTTAGAAAAAAGTATTGGTACTTGTACTCGGTCTTAAAAAAGTGGTTTCGGGACAACCCTAGTAAGAGCCCATTTATTACTCTGCCAATCAATGTAGGGGGCATTCTTCCCTTTCAACCCGAATGTAAGAAAGCATCTCTCACACTGACCTCCAATGTAAGGGAATTACATTGGCTATTAGTGTCAGGGGGAACTTTTTCACTGACATCCAATTTAAATGAAATGAAATCTCTGAAGGTAAAAGTGAGTAAAGGATGTATATAAGGGGCGTACCATCATCCAGAATGTAGAGTATAGACAAATTGATTCTAGGGTCCCCAGCCTAGAGAATCAACAAGGAAAAGGGGTTGGACTATTCCGGTACTAGTAATAAGGATGTAACATGTACAGACAAAATATAAAATTAATAAAGAACATTTTTATTGAATACAGAATAAAACAAGACATAGATTAAAATAAGGAGACAATTGACTTGACCGGTTTCGCGGCTATAGCCGCTTCATCAGAAGCATGTCTACAAATAAAAGTATAAATTGACAAAACATCAAAAATCATACATTGGAGAAAAGTAAAACATAATAATTTGGGGAGAAGGGGAAGGCTCAGCTGCTCATCTACAATGCCCCATCGGTGGGTGGGGTGGGCGACACCGCATGACGTCCCGTGAGGTGAACAGGGGGGTGTGCGCATATGGATGGACATATTGCTTGAGAATGTAAAATATGGGAAATTAGTATAGTGATAAGGAATTGGAACCGTAAAGCCGGACCGAAAGTGCGGGACAAGTGTACAAACGGTGATGAAAAATGTATACACAAGTGAAAAGGGATGATGTGGGAGTGTGAATGGCAGTGCTGGGAAAGAGGTGGGGAAATGGAGGGGGGGAGGGAAAGAGGGGAAAAAAGGAAGGGGAGGGAGGGGGGAGGTAAGGGGGGAAAAAAGGGAAAAGGAAGGAGGGAGAAACATAGCTGGAGTGGGGAAGGGGGGAGGAAACCAAGGAGGGGGAGGGGAAAAATTGTGACTTAAAAAACTGACTCGCAGGTGGTATCAAAGATGTATGGCCTTTTGAATGCTCCTCCAGAAGATTACGTGATGTCGGGAATTGGCAAATGGGAAGAAGCCCTGGAGAGAAATTTCTCTCTAACTGAACGGAAACAGATTATTCTACTGACATTTAACTCTTCGATTTGTACAAGAACCCAAGAAGCCAGTTATAAAATTCCTACACAATGGTACTATACCCCAGTAAGGCTGAATAAATTTGCAAAGGAAAACTCAGACCAATATTGGAGATGTGGGAGGGAGAGGGGAACTCTTCTGCATATATTCTGGACCTGTAAAAAAAAATAGATAGTACTGGGAGGAAGTGAGGAGAATATCTCAAAATTTTTCAAAATACCAGATACCAAATGACCCTGCCTTCTTCCTGCTTCATTGTTCACAAATTCCAGTCCAGAGTTACAAGAAATCAGTCATATGTCACATGATCAATGCAGCAAAGATGGGAGTCACCCGAAGCTGGAGAGACCCTAGACCTCCCTCTATAGCACGGTGGCTCTCGAGGATTCAGGAGATAGAGGCAATGGAGGATTTAGTTCTCTCAGCTCAAAATAGGAGGAAACAATATGATGATACCTGGTTGGGCTGGAAAACATTTATTAATTCAGAGGAAGGGAAGAAAAAGTTGGAGGAAAAATAATGGAAGAAAAATAATTTTGGTTGAATTTGGCCGAATATAAAGGGACTCTGTAAGATTGGGTGCCGCACATCCCAGAGAGTAGTAGATATGGGGGGGGGGGGGGCAGGTGGAATTTTTTTTTTTTTTTTGGGGGGGGGGGGGGTAGGGGGGTTAGTTTTCGGGTAGAAGAAGTACTGTAAAGGGGAGAGAGGGATACATTGAGTATAGGAAATACCCGCCCAATTAGGCTGATGGATAGAATAAGGTATATGTTATATTTGTGTATCCGTATTATGTGGACGTGGTGATGCTGTTTCTTTTTTCTTGTATATGTATTCTATTTTTGTACGAAAAAAAAAAAAAAACTGACATAAAATAAATATATATAGGATGCCTAATGGGTAAAGGGCATCAAGGTGGACTGAGGCAACGGGTTGCAGTCGCTGAGGCATGTATACAGTTTGAGGAGAAAAATCTCCAATGGTATCATTAACTATCCCACCGTGGCAACAATGAGTCCAGGGGGATAACAGCGCTTAGGCAGAGCTGTTAATATATACTTAAGATGACTGAGAATACCCAATGTGTTCTCACAATGGTAGTTGCATAGGGCAGACTGAGCATAATGTCTGGACAATTGAGGTAATCCCATCCAGCTCAATGGTAGATCAAGCTAAGGACAGGAGGGGCAGTCCCGAACCTTGTGTCCAGGTTGGGCCACAACGATTAGCAAACCAAAGTTGCTTGGGTCGCACGATAGATTATATAGAACTGAGGACTGAGGATATAAACAGAGGGACTCCACAATCTATATATTGGGAAGTATGGGTAAGCGGGAGGCGAGGGGCACAAAGGGGTGAAGGGAAGCCACAGCTCAGCTGCTCACCTACAATGCCCCATCGGTGGGTGGGGTGGGCGACACCGCATGACGTCCCGTGAGGTGAACAGGGGGTGCGCGCATATGGATGGACCTATTGCTTGAGAATGTAAAATATGGGCATCCAATTTAAGGTGGCACATCTATACTGACCACCAATATGAGGGAATATTTTTCCATGGAGCACTATTGTAAGGGGCACTATACTGACCAGTAGTATAGCGAGCTACTTTTCCACAGAGCACTAATGTAAAGGCTAATTTTAGGTGTGTGGCTATCATTTCGGCACCTGTAAAAAAGATAAACAGTGGATCGCTTTTCAAAGGTTTGACAGGCAATTAGATAGTGATATGTAAACTCCTCACTGCCTGTCCTAACACTGTAAATGTTGCACCACCATGCTGCAACCACATGCATTATGTGCAGGTGCACAAAAGGTCTATTCGCATGAAAGCGGCAGAAGGTATCGTTGTTGCCACGGCATGTGTACATCCCTGTCCAACTGCCTTTGCAGCTTAAGAAGGGCAGTAAAAATGCAGCTCAACTGCCTGCCCCCCCCCCCCCCCCAACCACATGTGAAAAAATTAGCCCTAGGCACTTCTGAACTACTCACCAACCTAGGGGAATATTTCTTTATTTTTTTTATTTTTTTATAAAGTGTATTTTGTGCGTGAACTCGAGAGAGGAGCTGGACTGCAGGAGTTGGGAGTAGGCAGACCCTCCCCCCGGAGGCAATCGCCATCCTTCTCCATGCCCCTGGTGGCAATGGCGGGTGTGAGGGGGGGCCTCCCACTCACCCCGCCCTACCTGCTCCACTTGGGAGCCCAACTGGGGCCCAGCAGGACCCCAACGGGGCAGAGGGACTCCCCCTATGAGGGAGTGAGGGGGCCTAGCCCACCCAGCCAGCCCCGTCGGTCCTTCGCCTCTCTTTATTTTAGGAGACCGCATGGCCAAAGTGCGTGCGTGTTAAACCAATTTCGTGTGCGTGTAAGTGTGGTGGTTTTTGTGGGGGGGTGGGCGTACTAAGCACAGGCGTACCTTGCATAGCACACCCACCTGGAGCCGGGCTGAAACCACCAAACTCAATTCACATGTAGCCGAGACCAGGATCCGAACCTTTGGCTGCAGAGGTGAATGGCTTGTCAGCGCAGTGCCAATCACGTTGAGCCACTGAACACCCATGTAAAGGGACAACACAATTACATTTTTCTGGTCGTTGTTTTTCTGGTAATTTTTATGCATTTTTCATGAACTGTCAACACGTAGAATTATTGTTAGCAGTGGTCCTCTGAGACCTGATGATTATTTAAATGGTTCCACCATGATTAAATGAATAAGGAAGCCTAAAATTAGCCTGATCGAAATGTGGCTGTTTCAGCAGTGACTGGCTGGTTCTCTGGAGTCTCTGCTCCACAGAAGTTAAATTGTTTGATCAACTTTTCTCGAAAGGAAAATGTTGGAATTTTTTTTTTTTTCGATCAGTGTATTGTGATGGCTGCAGGTACATCTCTCAGAATAAAATGTCCAGGCAAGGAAGGGATTTCTATGGTCTGGTTGACACTTATGCATTTTTCAGTGCATTTTCAGTTTTGCAGAAACACACTACAGTCCATATAAAATGGTTTCCTATGGGTCACATTCACATCTGTGCATTTTATGGAAAGGGTCAGGGACCAGCAGGTTGTGTTTTTGGTTCCATAGGCTTCAATAGATCAAAAACCAGGGCCATCTTTAATATTGATTGGACCCTGGGCAAAATCTTGGGCCCCCCCCCATGCAAATTTCGCTCTCCATCTGCTTTGAGACATACAATCAATAGAAGCTAGACTCAAAATCAGTTTACTGTATCAGATCAGGCAGCGATTGCAATTGGTTGCCAGAGGTTACAGCATATCATTACCGCTTACTGACTGGTTGCTAGAGGTTACAGCACATGATTTCTGCTTGTTGATTGGTTGCTAGAGATTACTGTACAGTAATACTGCTCACTGATTGGTTGCTAGAATTTACTGCACAACATATTCACACTGCCTGCACACCATGGACTGGAGAGTTGAGCGGACCCATCAATAGACAGACAAGGGAATTTAAACCAGGATAGTTAGCAAGTATGAGGCTGCTTCTTTGGGCCCCACAACAATGACAGGGCCCAGGGCAGCTGTCCCTTTTACCCTGCCTTAAAGTGGAGAGTATAAGATTTCCTATCATCTGTGCCCAGTCTTGCCACACAGAGTTAATCCAGCGCTGAGTAATCCTCTTTTAAAGTTCAGTGCAAATTAACAGAATTCCAGATAAAAATTTGCCAAATTATAAAGTTCGTTTCTCTGTTATTGCTTTCAGTGACAGGTTATTTACATATCTAGCTTGGACATGTTTATCATAACAAGAGGTGATCCAAAGTTCATTGTATATTACTAGGATGTGTTATGATGTTATATCACCTCATGTTATGATAAACAAAACATAACATATGATAAACATGTCCTAGCTAGATATGTAAATAACCTCTCAATTAAAGCAAGAAGAGAGAAAACTGACTTTTTTATTTAGGTAGGGTTTTATCTGGAAGGCTGTTCATTGTCACTGAACATAAAAGAGGATTTCTCAGATCTGGATTAACTCTGTGTGGCAAGACTGGGCACAGATGATAGGAAATCTTATACTCTACATTGTGACATCAAAAAAAAAAAATATATATATATTTTGGGTTTACATCGACTTTAAGGATGGCCCTGTCAAAAACATGTATTGAAAAACACAAATTGCACCTGCAATATGCATCAACTGCAACCTGCATTGGTGTGAACCAGGCCTTAATCCAGTTTGCTTTAGATCAGTGGTCTCCAAACATTCTAAACAAAGGGCCGATTTATTGTCCTTCAGACTCTTGGAGGGCCGGACTTTGGCCAGCGGGGATGGGAAATTGTTAGTTAACATCTGGTATTAGGGGGAGGAATAGTGCCGCATTTCTGGTATCATAGGGAGGATTAGTGCTCGTATCAGTGGGAGGGATAGTGCCCCAAGGGCCAGATAAAGGCAAGCAAAGGGCTGCATTCGGCCCTCGGGCCGCAGTTTGGAGACCACTGCTTTAGATAGATAGCTGGTCGGTCAGGAGCAGAAGATGGACAGGATGAAAACGCAAGCATTTGGCAGGTATTGTGTCCTCTGAGTCAGTTTGAAATTAATCTGTCACAAGAGGGTTTATAAAAGACACTGAATATTGTGTCTTGAATTATTAAAATTGTTTACGCTTATAAAAGATTTACATTTGCTCCTTTTTTAGATTTACTTAGTGAACTGTTGTACATTCATCTTACCTAAGGGGTTCTGTTTTTCAACAGAAGCTATGAGACAATGGGCCAGATTCTCAAAAAATGGTGTATCTGGCGGCGTAGCGTATCGTATCGCATTTACACTACGTCTACGCAAATTACTGGAGCAAGTGGCGTATTCTCAAAGCACTTGCTCTGTAATTTTCGGCGGCGTAGCGTAAATGCGGCCTCGTAAGGCCGCGTAATTCAAATACTGAAGGAGGGGGCGTGCTGTATTTAAATTAAGCGCACCCCCGCGTCAAACGAAGTGCGCATGCGACGGCCCGGGGAAAAAGCCCAGTGCGCATGCTCCAGCTCACGTCGGAAAGCGTTGTTGAAACCGACGTCAAAACGACGTGATCGTCACTTACGCAATTCCCTATTGGCGAACGACTTAGTAAAATGACGTAACCGACGGAAAAAGACGACGCTGACCCGACGCCATACTTAACATGGCAACGACGGCACTTCGGAAACATACCCCTCATACAGCAGGGGTAACCTTACGCGTACGCAACCTACGTAAACTACGTCGCCGCGTCGCAAAAACGTTCGGGAATCGGCGTATTTGGCTCATTTGCATAGGCAAATGAGAAAACAACGTAAAGGCCACCTAGCGGCCGGCGTTGTCATTACAACTAAGATCCGACGGTGTAATTGCTTTACACCTGTCAGATCTTTAGTGTATCTATGCGTAAGTGATTCTAAGAATCACTCGCATAGATACCCATTGAAAAAAACTGGGATACGACGGTGTATCTGAGATACACCGTTGTATCTCTTTTGAGAATCTGGCCCAATGTTTTTTTTTTACTAAAGGCAAATTGACTGTGCACTTTTGAAAATGCAGTTGCACTCTGCAAGTGTAGTTGCTGCCGAGCTTAGTAAATTAGGTAAACCTTCACTTTACACTAGGGTGACCAGACATCCCCAGTTTCAGGGGACAGTCCCCTGATTGAGGACACTGTCCCTGGACCAAGTCTGTCCCTGGTTTTGTCCCCAGATTGGATTTAATAGGGGCAGGGGCAATTTCAAAGACAGTCAGTGCAGAATTAAAATAAAAAAATTACAATTACATACCCCCGCTCCGCCATGCCTGCTAGCGTAGGGGGGTTGTATTTTTCCCATTATCTGTGCCCCTTTCTGATGATCATGTGCTGGTCTGAGCGGAGGGAATATTTCTTCAGTTTCGGGTGCCCATTAAGCTCCGCTTGCATGTTCTTCTGCCTTGGCTCAAATCCTAGCCAGCCACCTGCCTATCTCCTTGCCTTCCCTGGTGGAGTGATCTTCCTCCGCTCCCCACCCAGTAGTAGCCGGGGCCCGAAGAATAAAGACTTGAGAGGCTGTGAGGCGGCGGCGACGGGCAGAGAGTCGCTGATTGTTGCCATTACTAGCAAAGAAAAAATATGTCCCCGGATTTCATTTTAAAAATCTGGTCACCTTACTTTACACAGAACACATGCAAGGAACATTTAAAGAACAGCATTTTTGCTTGCACACGATTGGATGATGGAAGTCAGCAGAGCTCTCCCTCATTAAAGGCCCGTACACACGATTTTCCTATGGGAATTGTGTGATGGCAGGATGTTGTCGGATAATCCGACCGTTTGCATGCTTCATCGGACAATTGTTGGAATTTCCGACAACAAATGTGGGATAGCAAGCTTTAGAAATTTCCAACAACAAATGTGTGATATTATAGTGTAGCCTCTAAAAATTAGGTATATGCAGTAAAACCTTGGTTTGCGAGCATAATTCGTTCCAGAAACATGCTTGTAATCCAAAGCACTTGTATATCAAAGCATTGGACTACAGATTTGAGGGTAAAAACAGATGTAGAAACACAAAAATAGAAAAGTAACTGAAATTTTGTTAATACAAAATTAGTAAAAAAAATAACAATATTCATGTACAATTAAAAATATCTGGTGGCAGACCACACAAATCACCAGTATAAGAGTCCCCAAAAGCATAGTCACTCAAGTCAAAAATACATAGATTCATGCATTGCATGAATCTATGTATTGTTGTCGGCGCCGCTGCTTCCCACTATTCAGATGGCCGGCCCCCTGGTGAGCTCCAGCCATCTGAATAACAGCAGTTGGTTGGTTTTGGAAGTGTCTATCAGAGCCAGCGGCTCTGATAGGCTTCCCGATTACAGCCTGTGGGCTCTAATCGGCTTCCAAATAGTTGACCAGGGAACGCACAGAGTGTGCGTTCCCTGGTTAACACTGACACGCGTCTCAGCCAATCAGGTTCACCGGATCTGGTTACCGGCAACCTGATTGGCTGAAGCAACATCGAGGGCAGGAGAAGACATCGAGGGATAGTGGAGGGAGGATTGCCAGGCTGACCCAAGAAAGGTAAGTGTCGGGCGGGGGGGCAATCTGGCAGCATTTTATGGGGCAAACTGGCAGTTTTTGAGGGGGCAAACTGGCAGCAATTGATGGGCACAGTGTCAACAATTGATGGCATGGCACAGTGATAACAATTGATGGGCACAGTGGCAACAATTGATGGCCACATTGGCTGCGTTTGGCATGGCACAGTGGTGACAATTGATGGGCACAGTGGTTGCGTTTGATGGCATGGTGCAGTGGCAACAATTGATGGCACAGTGGCGACAATTGGTGGCATGGCACTGTGGTGACAATTGATGGCATGGCACTGTGGCGACAATTGATGGGCACAGTGGCTGCGTTTGGCATGGCACAGTGGTGACAATTGATGGGCACAGTGGTTGCGTTTGATGGCATGGTGCAGTGGCAACAATTGATGGCACAGTGGCGACAATTGGTGGGATGGCACTGTGGTGACAATTGATGGCATGGCACTGTGGCGACAATTGATGGGCACAGTGGCTGCTTTTGATGGAACAGTGGTGATAATTGATGGCACAGTGGCGACAATTGACGGGCACAGTAGCTGCATTTGATGGGCACAGTGAGGCTGCAATTGATGTTTTTTTTTCGTTTGTTTGCCCCCCCCCCTCCAAAAAAAATTTGGAGCACCAGCCGCCACTGGTCTCAACCATAACACTTCAGGAAACCTCTGTCTCTCAAGCTGTAGAACCTGATTCAACGTAATTAATGCTGAATGAGTAGGCAAATATAAATATTTCATAACTAAACATAATTATAATAAATTGAAGTCAACCTGAGGGTTTATATCTCGTTTGCAGATTTCTTTAATGGCATCAACTTCACAATCCCTTACCATATTTCTCTGTAATGTTCTTGGGTTTATATTATATAGCCTGGCAAATGTATTCCCAAATAAGTTTTCCCTAACCTCCAGGTGCCCCCAACCACGTATGTGAAGGTTAGCCTTGTTATAAACACAGCTATGGATGACGGTTGCATGGAATACATCTTCAAATAAAAGACAGATAAGTCACTGGTGAAATAATTGGAAACACCTAGCACAAGGTTAAAAGACTAGAAACGTTAAGGGGCTGCTAGGGAAACAATATGTGAAGAGAGCATAGAAGAAAAGGACTTGACCATTATGGTAAAAGGAAGAAGTGTAAGTGGAAAGCCATAGCCGGAGGCAAGGAGCAAGATTTCAATGAGGACAAGATTTAGGGAGTGAGAGAGGAAGAGGTCATGTACAGAGGGGACTTTGTCAGAAAGCACACATGTGAGCAGAGCAGAGGATGCTGGGTGACAGGGAACAGATGTCTTGATATGATGGAGATGTGAATGATTGTAGCTGATCTCTATTTTGGTAACATTGGAGCATTCCGGTATCCCTTTGCTGTGCTCTAAATGCTACGTGGTGTAAAAGACAAATGCATTTTCCTATTCTGTAGGTACTTTAATTTTATGTGTTATTAAACTATCTGATAATTGGTATGTATTTATAACTTGTTTATATAATGTCTTATTTTATGTTTCAGCTTTACTTCTGATAATCATTAAAGTCAATCTTTAATTAAAATTTTTTCAAGCAGCAAGATTTTTTTTTTTTTTTTTTATGTACTAGATCTATTCTGCAATAAAATCTCTATGATTCTTACGTTGCAAACTGTCTACAATGTACACTGACCTGCACATGCACAAGTTGGTTTGCAATTTTGACATCTGCAATGATGTGTTTACTCTTGTTTACATAGGTAGGTTACTTCAACCCGACATGACTAATCAAGATGGTCAAAGATTCTGAACCCAAAAGTAACCAACAAGATGTCAGCACCGGCGAGGAAGCTTGTGGATGTTGCGTCGTTGGAGTAGAGGTGAGCATGGTATATAGTGCCTATGGCAAGCATTGAAATTGCACACTTGTCCATACAGATGTGGTACCCCCCAGAGACATACATACACACAGGGATGGACTGGCCATTGGGACTACTGGGAGTTTCCCGGTGGGCCGATGGCTCAGTGGGCCGGCTTCAGTGACAGCGGATCGCCGCCCCCTCCGCTCCTCTGTTTCTCCCTCCCCACAGCACTCACCTCCTCTCTCTCCCCGCAGTGCTCATCTGGGGGGGGGGGGCAGAGAAGCAGGGGGAGGACCAGAGGAGCAGGGGGGAGGACAGAAGGGCATTGGGGGGACCAGAAGGAGCATGGGGGAGGGGACAGACAGCTGACTCAACAGCTTTGGCCTGGGAGTTTCTCACTTCTGCATAATCTTGTCCCATTAGGGGGGCACCGAACTGATTCTTTGCCCCAGGTGAAATAATGTCTAGCTTCCCCACTGGTACTGCCTATAAGAGTACCAGCCGTTCTACTCTAATAACGTAAAATGGATAGTGAAGGGGGGAGAGGGGGCTTGGGTGGCCATTGGGGTTGGCGGGGGGGGGTTTGTCCGGCCACCATGGGAGAGACCTGTCAAAGTGGGCCAATCTGGAAGAAGTCCAGGGCCAAATGTTTGTCCCAGTCCAGCCCTGCATACACACTAGAGTTGCTGGTACTGTAGGGCTGGTACAGAGTAAGTAATTTACAGAGAAGGTGTGTAATTTAAGCAGGGCTCTTTTTTCAGGGGGAACTTGGTGTAACTCAGTTCCACCACCTCTGGTTTAGAAACTTGGAGGGGGGGGGGGCTGCTCACAACAATCACTTGTAAACACAGAAGTCTGTTTTTTGTCTTTGCAGGTGACAGGTCTGCACTCTGTATGTAATGCAAACCTGGTATTTAATGCCCCTTTAAGACCCTCCTACTGTTCGTGAAATTTTACTGACCACACCCACTATTTGATGTGATTTGGAGGTTGTGTGTAGGGGATGGGGTTTTGGGGAGCCATGGTTGAGTTCCAGCACCTATTGTTTGAAGAAAAAAAGCCCTGCATTTAAGTACAATGAGTTGTATAGAATGGCAGAGAACATACATCATGGCATATGGAATGAGGTGTGCAGAATAGGGAACATATATGGGTGATGCAGTGTGAAATAGGGAATGTACAGCTTGATCTACGGAATAAGGGGGTTGATCGTCAAAGTTTAATTGAACAAGCTGAAGTTAGAAGCTGATTGGCTACCATGCACAGATGCACCAGATGTTTTACTCTCCAGTTTTCAACCCCATGGTGTTGCAGAAGAGGAAACATACAGCATACCATATAGAATGAGGCATTGTGGAACAGGGAACGAACAGCATGGCATACAAAATGAGGCAGTGTGGAATAGGGAATGTGGAATGTACAGCTTGATCTATGAAATGAGGTGTTGCAGAATAAAAAACATGCAGCATGGCATATAGAATGAGGCAATATGGAATAGGGAACATACAGCATGGTATCCAAAATTAGGCAGTGTGGAATAGGGAATGTACAGCATTTCAAACAGAATGGTATATGAAATAGGGCAGTATGGAATAGGAAACGTACAGCATGGCATATGAAATGAGGCAGTGTGGAATAGGGAACGTACAGCATGGCATATGGAATGGGGTTCAGACCCATGTTGATTGTAGTAACATCTAATGCCGCGTACACACGATTGGAAATTCTGACAAGAAAACCGTGGATTTTTTCTGACAGAATGTTGGCTCAAACTTGTGTTGCATACCCATGGTCACACAAATCTTGTCGGAAATTCCGACCGTCAAGAACGCGGTGACGTACAACACGCACAACGAGACGAGATCAATGAAGTTCAATAGGCAGTTTGGCTCTTCTGCTTGATTCTGAGCATGCATGTTTTTTTGTGGGTCGAAATTGCATACAGACGAGTGGATTTTCCGATAGAAGCTGCTCTCAATCTTTTGTTGGCGGAAATTCTCCCAGAAAATGTCTGATGGAGCATACACACGGTCAGAATTTCCGTGAAAAAGCTCACATCGGACTTTTCTTGTCGGAATTTCCGATCGTGTGTACGCGGCATTAGTCCATACGTCTCTCAGTCCTAGGGATGTGGATGGTGTTTGCGCTTTATATTCAGCTTTGACCCATTCAGACCTCCCTTCAGCATGGACCTGCAGTGTTTGAAGTGACAGACGGCTCAGCCAATTACTGCTGTCACTTGTAAATGCTTACATTACTCACTTCCTCTTCCGAGCTTCTGCATTAGATGATGCCACCAGTCAGATTCTGGCAAAGAAAGCAGTGGCAGCTGGTGGTATATTTTTTGGGGGGGCGGCAAACAATGCACACACAGCCACGCCCCCCCTCCTCCAGTTGGTCGGGCAGTCAGTCAGTCGGTTACCAGCCCCGCACTTACCCCATCTATGGCACTGCAGCGGTTCCCTCCAGGCGACGGCTTCCCCTGTGTCTCCTCCTCGGCATCACAGCGGCTGTACGTCCCCTCTCTCCTTGGCCAATAGGATCACTTCTCCTTTCGGCCAATCAGGAAACAGGTTTCATGACCCACTTCCTGATTGGCCGGGAGGAGAATTTGTGTGACAATAGCGATTAGGGGGCCGGAAGCATGGAAAGGGGGACAGCGCCCCACACCATGCATTACGGCCGCCACTGAAAGGAAGTGAATAGTGTAACTTCCTCTGCCTGGCTATATGCTTACATGTGGCAGCGATCCACTGAGCTCTCTGTCACTTTGGGTCTGTGCTGATGGCAGGTCTGAATGGAGCAGACTTTATTTAAAGGGACTAACATTGCCACTGTACCTGAGTGGTACAGCACCCTCCGCCATACCCCAGATATACCACTGGAGTATAGTTCCACTATACTGTATATTTTTTTGGTTAGTCCGCAATCTGCCTATTTGCAGGCCTGTTTTTCTATGTTTGGGAACGAGGGACACCTATCAGCAAAAGTATGCAGGCATAGGACACACCTATTGCCACCCCCTCTTAAAGGAGAATTGTACAAAAAAACAAGATTGGTTAAATCCACAAGTGCTTCTTTTTTACCACTACAATTTCTTTATATTGTCTTTTGGAATTTACAAATGCAGCAATTTAGAAATCAGATGAAAGGTTTAGTGCTGGGAAACACTTTTTGAAAGATAAAAAGTGCATTGTATATACATCTATATAGATCAGACCAAAATGAGGGACAAATGAGGGGCAGAGGGACATCGAAATCGGGGACAGTTGGGAGCTATGCTGGTACATTAGCAGTGGTAAATTGTTCACAACAATCATGGCAAGTAAACTGCAACCCTGGTGGGAAAGAGGAGACTTACTAGCCAGTCGGCTCCCTTTGAACACCCATCGTTAAAGGGTCACTAAAGAAAAAAAAATTGGGCTGAAATGACTGTTTACAGGGTATAGAGACATAAAAGTTAATTGATTCCTTTTAAAAATGATTAAAATAGATAAAAATCAATCATATAATTAACCTACAGTTCTAGTTTCGTTTTTGCTGTTATTTCCTGTCTCTCTGATGTACAGAGCCAGAGAGCCAATACAGGGCGTGATGGTTTGTCTAAAAACCCTCAGCACCAACCCAGTTTCAGTTTACACACAGTAATCACACCTCCTTGATTAGTAACCACAGTGAGAAAGCTCCCAGCACTGTGGTTATAGGGAAACAGACAACCAGGACGTGTGGAGATCAGAGCAGAATTACAGCAACATCAAAGCAAAAACGAACAATGAGGACATGAAAACAGCACTGCAGTAAGGTAAAGGAAGCTATTTAGCTAGAAAAAAAATTCCTTTAGTGACCCTTTAAGTAGGGAAAGAAACCCAACTAGGAAACTCTGGTTTGAGTGTATAAGGCCCTAAATAAAGAAGGGTCCCTATTAACTGAAATAGTGACTAGACTAGTCGTGTGATGCAGAAGTCTCTTTGATGAAAGGGGTATCCACTGTCTTCTGCTAGCAATGGTGGGGCCTATAAACATTAGTTAATACTGATAATTCAGTAAAGTTGAACAGATGGGCTGTGGTACTGCTCAAAAAAAAAAGGTCTCCTGGTACTGAGGTGTAAAGGTGTCTGCATGTAATGTCCCTAGATTGATGACAGCAGGAGGTTGGGCATCCACCTGCTCACCAAATTCTACGGATAGCATGGCCTCCTAGGAACAGGATTCTTTCCAGGCTCTTGGCTGTTTGCAGAGACGTGCAGAATTACCGCCTGATGGCACAGTGAGCAGAGATGTCTGTGTGAAGACCAGACAGTGACAGTCTCACTGCAGAGAATAGCTATAACTAAGCACTGTTGACAGTGTGAAACGCGTCAGTTTTTTTTATCCTGGACCTTGCTGTGGTTTGTACTTTTGTTATTTGCACAATAAAGGCGTTTTTATTGGAGTGAGGCTGTCCAGACATTCCATCTTCTAATTGCTATATACTTATCCTGCACCTGCTGCTTCCACCTTGAGGAGAGTGCCATTTCCACACATCCACCTGGAGTGGTGATCTCTTACCCCTCACTGCAGAGAAGTTGATGTGATCCCAGTGTGGCAAACGGCATCACCGTTGGGCTGAACTGATGTGCAGAATCCTGTAGCAGTAGGCCAGCAATCTGTCTCTGAAGGAGAACGGTAGTCCCCCTTTGTTCAACTCCCGCGCCAAAAGAGCAAGACAGTCCCTTGCTGTAGAACATGGGTCTTCAAACTATGGCCCTCCAGTTGTTCAAGAACTACAATTCCCATCATGCCTAGTCATGTCTGTGAATGTCAGAGTTTTACAATGCCTCATGGCATGTGTAGTTCCGCAAAAGCTGGAGCCGTAGTTTTAGGATCCCTGCTGTAGAATATACAGTATATCTGCTTTCCCAGCATCCTTTTTTGTTTACCAGTTCTCTGGAATATGGTATGTATTGGCTTTAGGACTAGTCAGCATTTTTTTTTCCTCTCCTCAAGAAGGCACATGTACAGTCATGCCAGCGAACATCTAAAAGATTTAGAGAAGAATTGGGAGAGAGTGCTGTAGTCAGATGAGACCAAAATTTTGCTATTTGGCATTAACTCCACTCGAGAAAAATGCTGACTATGACCCTTAGGCTGCATTCACACCTAATCGCGGCATTTTGTCCCACGAATTGCGACGACAAATTGCGGCGTTATGTACCGTGATTTGCGGCGACAAAACTCTGCGATTTTAACCCCCATTTTTTTTACAGGTCCACATCTCCTATGCCGAACGCCGAAGCCGCCTGAAAAAAAGGGTCCGGGACTTGTTTTGAGCTTCAGGCGTTCGGCGTTCGGCGTGAAGATGTGAACCATCTCCATAGAGGGCAATGTTAAATCACCCCTCCAGCGTATTAGAGGCTGCAAGAGCGTCGGGCTTCAGACGTTAAAACGCCTAGGTGTGAATGAAGCCTAAGAACACTATTCCTACAGTCAAGCTCGGAGGTGGAAACATTATGCTTTGGGGCCGTCTCTCTGCTAAAGGTACAGGTCGACTTTGCCACATTGAGGGGCCAATGGATGTGACCATGTATTGTTAAATCTTGGATCAGAACCTTCTTCCCTCAGCCAGAACACTGAGGATGAATGAGGCCCTAAATTGATTGTAAAGTCTGTTTTTTTTTCTAATAAAATAACAAACATGTTATACTTACCTGCTCTGTGTAGTGGTTTTGCACAGAGCAGCCTTGGGTCCCAAGCTGGAGCTTCTGGCCCCACCCTCCTGTTGAGTGCCCCCACAGCAAGCAGGGGGCTTTCTGGGTGATGTCATCTGGTGGGCACTCCCCATGGCTACATAAGAGATGTCACACAGCGGGGGAAATCACAATAGAGGCAAACAGCCTCAGGACAAGAGCGGGCATTTTTGTTTTTAGTGGGTAACTGGCGGCAAGGAAGAAGACAGTTTCAGGAGAAGATGGCAGCGGGAGAAGATGGCAGCGGGAGAAGACGGCACGGGGAGAAGACGGCACGGGGAGAAGACGGCACGGGGAGAAGACGGCACGGGGAGAAGACGGCACAGGGAGAAGACGGCAGCAGGAGAAGACACTAATACTAGTATTAGTGCAACCCTACTTTACCCTAGGTTCGCACTTATGCATTTTTTTGTGCGTTCTTCAGTTTGCAGAAACACACTATAGTCCATTTAACATAGTTTCCTATGGTACACGTTCACATCTATGCGTTTTTTTGCCGGTGCATTTTGGAAAGGATCAGGGACGTTTTTTTCCCCAGCGTGTAATCAACTGTGGGTATGGAGTTGGGTGTATGGGAGGATGTACTGTGTTTTACTTTGTTTTTTTTTTTGTTTTTTTTATGGTTGAACTGGATGGACTTGTGTCTTTTTTCAACCTGACTAACTATGTAACTATGTGTAATAGACTTTAATGGACACGTACCAAAAACGTTTTTGATGTGTATTTTTCTCCATGATGAACTGCGTAAAGCTGGTTGTTAACCACTTAAGACCCGGACCAATACGCTGGTAAATGACCCAAGGTGTTTTTGCGATTCGGCACTGCGTCGCTTTAACAGACAATTGCGCGGTCGTGCGACGTGGCTCCCAAACAAAATTTGCGTCCTTTTCTTCCCACAAATAGAGCTTTCTTTCGGTGGTATTTGATCGCCTCTGCGATTTTTATTTTTTGCGCTATAAACTAAAATAGAGCCACAATTTTGAAAAAAAAACACAATTTTTTTAATTTTTGTTATAAAAAAAATCAAATAAACTAAATTTTAGTAAAACATTTAGGCCAAAATTAATTCAGCCACATGTATTTAGTAAAAAAAAAAAATCGCAATAAAAAAAAATAGCTACCTAGCGGGAACAGCGACACTAATACAGCAATCAGAAAAATGATCGCTTAGTGACGCTGGCAATAGGGAGTGAAAGGGTTAACTAGGGCGGTGATCAGGGGGTTAAAACTTTATTAGGGGGGGTGGGGGGGCTATCCTGAACCTAACACTAACTGTTTTTTACACTGCCTGTCACACTGACACTAAATGCAGTGATTAGATCACTGCATTCAGTGACACTGTGACAGGGGGGTGGGGGGGACGATCACAAGGGGTTAATGTGCCTATGTGAGTGTGTGTCAGTGTTGTGTTGGTGCACACTTACTTGTGATGTCTTCTCTCATCATCAGCGCTGGGAAACAGCGCTGCGATGAGAGATTACATCATTTCCTCCTTCCTGTGTAAACACAGGAGGAGGAACTGACACGATGGGAGCACGCTCCCATTAGCTGGGAGCGATCGCGGGGGGGGGCGGAAATCACGGACATCCGCCCGCTCGTCGGCGATCGCTCCCAGAGGCAGGGGGACCCCCGCACGCCGCGGAGGGGGTCCCGATGGGACCCCCGAACCGCACGAAGGCGGGGACGTAAATTTACGCCCTTGTGCCTGTACGAGCCATTCTGTGGCCGTATATGTGCGTGCGGGGGTCCTTAAGTGGTTAAAGAGCGGGCCAGGAAGCCGCCCTCTATGTCCTTAACAACCGATGAGTCATCAGCCGTCAGCGGAATCTGGAAGCCCATAGTCCGCTCTGACAAGAATTGCTGTCAGACAGCGGGAGCCTTCGGCACAAGCGGATTTTTTTATTTATTTTTATGGGTCGGCAGTGGCAGCAGGAATCATGATTGACAATGGATCTTCATGGGGGGGCATTTGTAAAATTGTTTTAATAAAAAACAATGTTAAAAACTTATATGGTTCAGGGAGGGGGGGGGGGCGCTCACTCATCCCCTCCTTTTCCTGACCTGCCGAGCTGCATGCCTGGATAAGGGTCTGGTATGGATTTTGTAAAATTTTGGCGTGGGGTTCCCCTCAAAATCTAAACCAGACTCAAAGGGGCTGGTATGGATTGAAGGGGGGGGGGGGGTGGCAATTTTTTTTCCATTTTTTTATTTTATTTTTATTGCTGCCAATTTTTTTGCACTAACGCATTAAAAGGCGGGTTTCAAAACACACTGGAAAACACATCAACTGCATAGATGTGAACCTAGGGTTAAAGTGAATTCCACAGCAGTGTATACTCACCTTCCCTTTGCTCTCCTTTGGCTGCCTGGAGTAATAAAATAAATCCTGTAGGTTTTGTTTCAAATGCTGGTGTATGCCAGGACATACCTTCAGAGAATCAGTCTGTGCTGACCCTATGACCAGTCACTGGATTGGCAGAATCCTCAGGCTGAAGACATCACAATTTCTATCTCAGCCAATCAGAGGACATACAAGGCTTCTACTGAATGGTGGAGATGCAGTACAATCAACTCTCTGTATCTGATAGTAAGGCCCCTTTCACACTTGTGCGACCTGGCCGCAACTCAAAGCAATGCCTGTGTAATCTTTAGGTCTATGGACCTCATGTTGACCAAAGTAGTCCAGGGAAGTCGCACAGATAGGAATGATACTCACTGGAAATCATGGGGTACGACTTGTCATGCGGCTTTGCAGTCCCAAGTGGCTGGACAAGTCGTACAAATGTGAAAGAAGCCTAAAGAGGGAGTCTCTGGTACTGCTGCAAGAACATGCTTGGGCTTGATTCACATCACTGCATGTTGCTTTTGAGTGTTTCAGCGTTTTTTTTTAATTGTGTTTTTACTGCAAATTTTGCAAAGTTTTTGTATGCTTTTTTTTGTAAAATTTGTTGTTGGGAAGATTTAAAAATGTGAATCGCAAATTGCGACAAAATCGCGGTAAAAACGCACCAGATGCTTCTTCATTAAAGTCTATTGAACCAAAAAAGCAAAAAAAAGCAGCATTATGCTTTAAAAAAAATCCCAGACCCTTTCTAAAAACGCAGAGGCACAAAGTGCATTGACGTGAATGTGTTCTATAGGAACCCATGTTAAAAAAATGTCCTGCGTTTCTGGAAAAAAACATTGGTGTGAATGGAGCCTCATGCCTTATACACACGAGAACCTGCTCGGTAGATTTTTCCCCCTACACACGGCTGGTTTTCCCGGCAGGAAAACTGTCATGAGAGCTTTGGTCGGGAATCCCGGCCGTGTGTATGCTCCACCGCAGGCTTTCCCCATAGAAAAACTGCCGCATAAAAATCGCCGGGAATCTCAGCAGGAAAAAATAAAACATGTTCTCATTTTTCCTGTTGGAAAAACTGCGGTGGAGCATACACACGGCCGGAATTCCCGGCCAAAAGCTCTCCATGGCAGTGTACGAGGCATTAGGGCACTTTCACACTGGTTCACGTCAAAACTGCCAGTAAAAACGCTTTTTGGGTTTTTTAAAGGACTGAAAAATTGCACTAAAAATGCTTAGCGTGGGAGATTTTGAGCTGCTTTAGACACAGTTCCCATTAATTTCAATGGAGAGGAGCGTTTTAGCTCCGCAAACATGCTCCAAAGATGCTGCAGGCAGGCGTTTTTCACCGCAATGAAAGTGCACCGCCCCGGTGTGAAAGCATCCATTGGTTTGAAACCACTTGCCTACCAGGCCAATTCTGACATTTCTCTCCTACAATTGATTTCAATGGGCAGGAGTGGTGGAGGAGCGGTGTCCACACTTCTCCAAAGATGCGGCTTGCAGGAGTTTTTTTAATGTCCTGCCAGTGCATTGCCTCAGTGTAAAAGTGTATTTCACACTGAGACTGGAGCGGATTCGTTTTTCAGGCGCTTTACAGGCGCTATTTTTAGCCCAAACTGGCTCTGTGACTGTCCGGATTTGCGGGAGCCGCCAATCACGGCATGACCCCTTTAGAAATGACATGATTGCCTTTTCTAAAGTGTGCCTGCGCCGTAGACATTGTAAATACCTCCTAAACCGTGGAGGTTTTTCAGCACCTACAGGTAAGCCTTAATCTAGGCTTACCTGTAAATAAAAGTAGATGTACAGGGTGTACAGCCACTTTAAATCATTTTTCTTTGTATTATCCTCCTTTAGGCCCGGTTCCCACTGGTGTGCTGTCCCACATCGTCTGCGATTCGCACAGCACTGCAAATCACATGCGATCTCTGTGCGATGCGATTTCAGCTTCGCATTCGGATCAAACTGGCACAGGACCCTGTTTTTGGTCCGCAGCAGAATCGGATTGCGCGGGTCTGATTCCTGTCCGAAGTTGCAGTTCGCAGTGCAATATGCGAACCGATTTGGGAGTGTCGATAACATTTCATTTTTTTTACTCCCAGCAGTTTGCATAGGTCAGTGTGAACTGCCACCGGGAGACACGCGATGCAGGAACTCGCAGTGGGTTTGCAGGGTTCCTGCATCGCTGCAGTGTGAACCGAGCCTTAAGGGGGCGTGGCAGGGTGTGTGTCTTGTGCCTATATACTTTTGCTAATACTGTAGGTGTCCCTCATTGCCATCTCAAAAAGTTGGGAGGTCTGCCATTCTGACATACAAATAATTAGTGTGGTCCAAGCTGTCCTGAGTGACCCAGTTATTATTTGAGGTGCCAGCACACCTGCAATGCTCTTTTTTTAGTGCTGCTACAGCCAAACCTGTGCATGGAAGGGTGGGGCCTGACTAACTTTCTCTCAGGAACCCTGTCAGCCAATGAGAGACAGAGAAGGGGGAAGGGAAGGACAGCAGCCATATTTGTGGAGAAGCAGTCTGTGAGAGGGTGAGTGTCCCTCATGCTGGGCAAGTTCTGCTATCCTTATTATCTGTAGACTTCCTAGTCAGACCCTGAGGTGAGACTTCTCAGGATAAAGCAGCAGTGTGTAGAAATCAGAGGGCTGAGCCCTGTATCTGGGGGTTGTAGTGAAGAAAAACAGTTAGGATTCTCACAGAGAGTACAGAAAGTCCATTGCCTACAGGGGAGTGCTGCATTTCTCACATGTGTGTTGGCTTTATTTATTTCATTGGCCAGAATTGTAATGGACTCTGGTCATGGAAATGAATAAACACACCTGGCTCTTAGGTCGGTTTAGACGTTTTTGTTTTTTTGTTTTTGTTTTTTTACACGCGTTTATCATAGTTACCAACATTCTCAAAAAAATTATAGGGACACTTTTTTGTATTTAGGCGGAGTCTTATAATTAGGAGGCGTGGCATTCATTTGTGGGGGTGGTGGAAAATGTATTATGTGTAGTGCGGTAGAAAAAGCGGTGTGGTCTAAACATTGGGTGTGGCTTAGAGGGGGTGTGGTTAGTCTTAGACGAAAGAGGGATGAGGCATAGAGGAGCATGTGTTCAGAGCCCGTCAGGAAGTCGGCACTGCGGATCGCTAATCACAAGCAGTGAGACATTTCCCGATCTCTGCAGTCACATTTTGGGACAACGTCTCACTGCCTGTGATTAGCGCTGTGCAGTGCTGACTTCCTGGCGGGCGGGCTCTGCACGTGCGACTTGTGAACATGTCTGGGCTCTCCCTTAATACAGGGAGTGAGGGAAGAAGGAGAGAGAAGGCAAGAAAGAAAGTAGATAAAGATACTCCAAACACCTGGTGTTGGCGCTTCAATCATCACGGCACCATGGTTGTTATGGTATCAGGATGATTGCAGTGTATTGTTTCTTATATTATTGTAATATAAAATTATATAGTTCAACTGACCATAATGCAGAATCAGTGGGAGCCCTGAGTCTGGAATTTGCCACGTCGCCTGCCACAAGATACAGCGCGTCGCTTGTCAGCACAGATACATTGCGTCGCTTGTCAGCACAGATACATTGCGTCGCTTGTCGGCACAGATACATTGCGTCGCTTGTCGGCACAGATACATTGCGTCGCTTGTCGGCACAGATACATTGCGTCGCTTGTCGGCACAGATACATTGCGTCGCTTGTCGGCACAGATACATTGCGTCGCTTGTCGGCACAGATACATTGCGTCGCTTGTCGGCACAGATACATTGCGTCGCTTGTCGGCACAGATACATTGCGTCGCTTGTCGGCACAGATACATTGCGTCGCTTGTCGGCACAGATACATTGCGTCGCTTGTCGGCACAGATACATTGCGTCGCTTGTCGGCACAGATACATTGCGTCGCTTGTCGGCACAGATACATTGCGTCGCTTGTCGGCACAGATACATTGCGTCGCTTGTCGGCACAGATACATTGCGTCGCTTGTCGGCACAGATACATTGCGTCGCTTGTCGGCACAGATACATTGCGTCGCTTGTCGGCACAGATAGATTGCGTCGCTTGTCGGCACAGATAGATTGCGTCGCTTGTCGGCACAGATAGATTGCGTCGCTTGTCGGCACAGATAGATTGCGTCGCTTGTCGGCACAGATAGATTGCGTCGCTTGTCGGCACAGATAGATTGCGTCGCTTGTCGGCACAGATAGATTGCGTCGCTTGTCGGCACAGATAGATTGCGTCGCTTGTCGGCACAGATAGATTGCGTCACGCTTGTCGGCACAGATAGATTGCGTCACGCTTGTCGGCACAGATAGATTGCGTCACGCTTGTCGGCACAGATACATTGCGTCGCTTGTCGGCACAGATACAGCGTACTTTGGACCCTTTTTCGGCCGCTAATGGGGGTTAAAAGCAAAGCACCCCGCTAGTGGACGAAAAACTCTGCTAAAACGACGGCAACAAAAATAGGGGCGCTTTACCGCTGACTCCCCCAACGCCCCAATGTGAAAGGCCTCTTACTGTACTGGGAATGACCTAAGAACCCTTTCACATGGGCGTTCCGTTTGTTTCATCAGTTCAAAGAAAAATAAATGGATTGTGTTTACATCGGTATTTCAACAGTTTTTACATGGTTTTTTTTAGGCTCTTTTCACACTATTGCGCAGACGCTTTTACATGACAGCACTTCTAAAACACAGTGTACGTTTAAAAAAACAAACATAACGCGTCTGAAATGTGTTTCATTACAGCACATATGCGTTACTAGCTGTCTGTGAGGCCCCTTTCACACTGGAGGCGGTGGGTGCGCCTGCAGTACAGTGGCGCTATTTTTAGCGGCGCTTTACCATCAATTTTGCAATTGTATTTGGCCGCTAGCAGGCCACTCCCCCCCGCTAGCGGCTGAGAAAGGGTTAAAACCACCGCAAAGCGCCTCTGCAGGGCCCTTTGCTGGCGGTATAGCCGTGGTGGCCCATTGATTTCAATAGGCAGGAGTGGTGGAGGAGTGGTATACACACCGCTCCTTCATCGCGCCATAGATGCTGCTAGCAGGACCTTTTTTACCACTCTGCTAGCACACCGCTCCAGTATGAAAGCCCTCTGGGCTTTCACACTGGAGAGACAGCAGCAGCTGTTTCAGGGCGCTTTGCAGGCGCTATTTATATTTATTTATTTATAGCGTTATAGCGCTTGCAAAGCATCCCAGTGTGAAAGGGGTCTTAAGGATGCAGGGCTGGTGCTACCACTAGGCAAACTAGACAGCCACCTAGGGCTCACTGCTGCCTAGGGTGCCTTGCCACTGGTGTTTCTTCTCTCTGCAGCAAGCAACTAAGTCTCAGCATCAGCAGGCAGTCGCCACTCTATTCACACATAGTGACAGCAACGGCAGAGGACTGTGTCAGATTTTCAAAAGTTTGTACAAAAATGTGTTCAAGATCTGTATGAAAATTCTTTGTACATTAGATGAATGTTGTTCTAAAGTGCTTTTAACCACTTAAGGACCGCCTCCTGCACATATATGTCGGCAGAATGGCACGACTGGGCACATGCACGTACAGGTATGTCCTGTGCTAGTGCCCGGGCGCGCACCGGCGACCCGGTCCGAAGCTCCAGGACTGTGGGACCCGTGGACCCCGATCGCCGCTGGAGTCCCGCAATCGGTCCCCGGAGCTAAAGAACGGGGAGAGCCGTGTGTAAACACAGCTTCCCCGTTCTTCACTGTGGCGGCGTCATCGATCGTGTGATCCCTTTTATAGGGATACACAATCGATGACGCCACACCCCCCTACAGTTGTAAACACACATTAGGTCACACATGAGCCCTTCAGCGTCCCCTTGTGGTTAACTCCCAAACTGCAATTGTAATTTTCACAATAAACAATGCATTTTTTGCTGTGAAAATGACAATGGTCCCAAAAATGTGTCAAAATTGTCCGAAGTGTCCGCCATAATGTGGCAGTCACGAAAAAAATCGCTGATCGCCGCCATTAGTAGTAAAAAAAAAAGAAAAACGTATAAAAATGCAATAAAACTATCCCCTATTTTGTAAACGTTATACATTTTGTGCAAACCAACCGATAAATGCTTATTGCGATTTTTTTTTTTTTTAACAAAAATAAGTAGAAGAATATGTATCGGCCTAAACTGAGGAAAAAAAATATTTTTTTATATATTTTTGGGGGATATTTATTTTAGTAAAAAATATTGCATATTTTTTCAAAATTGTCGCAATATTTTTGTTTATAGAGCAAAAAATAAAAAACGCAGAGGTGATCAAATACCACCAAAAGAAAGCTCTATTTGTGGGAAAAAAAGGACGCCAATTTTGTTTGGGAGCCACATCACCCGACGCAATTGTCTGTTAAAGCGACGCAGTGCCGAATCGCAAAACCTGGCCGGGTCCTTTAGCTGTCTAAAGGTCCGGGTCTTAAGTGGTTAATATTCGACTTTGCAATTAATGTAATTTCCTGAACGAACACCTGTTAGAAATTTGTTCTTTAGAGAAACATTTTTTATCCTACTCCTTTCTCATCACTGTGTTTGAAAACGATCGATTTGACTCCACTATTAGAAAATTTAAAAATAGTTTACGGCCCCTAGATCAAGATGTTATAACTCTGAAAATCAATGATTCCCTGAATTTACCAACACCAAAAAGTTTACACCCTTAAATATAGTGTACTAGATTAAAGCGGAGTTCCACCCAAAATTGGAACTTACGCTTATACCACTCCTCACCACCTTACATGCCACATTTGGCATGTCATTTTTTTGGGTGGGGGAGTGGGGGCTTCAGGAGGGGTGGGGCTTCCTGTCCCACTTCCTCCTTCCGCCGAGGGGCTGGTAAGGCAATTAAGCTTAATCGCCTTATTGCAGCCCCTCCCTGTAGGCGATCGCCTGTCCAATCGGACAGCGCAGAGCTGCTTGCGCATGCGCAGTGACGCTCGCGCATGCGCAGTGGGTGCCCGGCCGTGAAGCTGAAAACTGTCACGGCCGGGTGCCCACACTTAGGATGAAGACGCCGGCCGAGGAGGGGGGGGAGAGGAGCGGAGCCCCGGCCGGTGCGTCACTGGAACGTGGAGCAGGTGAGTGTGTGTTTATTAAAAGCCAGCAGCTACACTTTTTGTAGCTGCTGACTTTTAATAAACACAAAAAATGCCTGGAACACCCCTTTAATAATGCAAAAAGGCCTACAGCAAAATGTCTGCACAGTATACAGGAGGTACATGTCCACAGGCTTCTTCTGTAGTAGACAGAGTCTGTAAGCATGTCTCACCAATCATTGCCTAATGATGGCTAATCCTACTGTTCTTCAGTGATTGCTGACATAACATCACGTTTTGTTCATGTCTCAGACTGCCATATTCATCCATACATACAGTATCTCACAAAAGTGAGTACACCGCTCACATTTTTGTAAATATTTTATTATATATTTTCATGTGACAACACTGAAGAAATGACACTTTGCTACAATGTAAAGTAGTGATTGTACAGTTTGTACAACAGTGTAAATTTGCTGTCCCCTCAAAATAACTCAACACACAGCCACCACTGGCAATAAAAGTGTGTACACCCCTAAGTGAAAATATCCATATTAGGCCCAATTGGGGATGGGGAGCAGGTGTGTTAAATTTGGTGTTATCGCTCTCACTCTCTCATACTGGTCCCCGGAAGTTCAACATTGCACCTCATGGCAAAGAACTCTCTGAGGATCTGAAAAAAAGAATTGTTGCTCTACATAAAGATGGCCTAGACCAGGGATCTTCAAACTACGGCCCTCCAGTTGTTCAGGAACTACAATTCCCATCATGCCCAGTCATGTCTGTGAATGTCAGGGGTTTACAATGCCTCATGGGATGTGTAGTTCCGCAACAGCTGGAGGACCGTAGTTTGAGGATCCCTGGCCTAGACTATAAGAAGATTGCCAAGACCCTGACACTGAGCTGCAGCACCGTGGCCAAAACCATACAGCGGCCTCGCCATGGTCGACCAAAGAAGTTGAGTGATTGTGCTCAGCGTCATATCCAGAGGTTGTCTTTGGGAAATAGACGTATGAGTGTTGCCAGCATTGCTGCAGAGGTTGAAGGGGTGGGAGTTAGTGCTCAGACCAGGCTAGTATGGTCTCCCTGAGCAGAGACCTGGTTACTGTCAGTAACCACCGCCTTCTTTGCCCCCCCACCGTGCTCATTGAAGCGATGGGCTGTGGAGGGGACAGAGGTTTAGGAGATATTTGCAGGTACCGATGTCTATGGCGCGCGCTGCGTAAACAACGGTGCGCAGGCGCACTGAGTGTGCCGTTACTAACGCCGATCATGCCGTTGGTAGCGGCACCCATGCGCGGGAGTGACGTTGTCACAAACTTCCACGCGGAAGTCACTTGTGGAGAGATGGCGCCGACGGACGAGGGCTTCGATCTCAGGTTAGTACTTCATAATGATTTTTTTCCCCGACATCTATGTCCCTTCACTTCCTGTCCCATAGCCAAGTGAGAGGAAATCCCTACAAATTAAGGGAATACCTTGGGGACCAGATCTAGTGTCCCCATTGGAAGATTTCCCCTTTATTATTTTTCTGGGGACAACCCAAAATTTGGGATTTTCTTTTACTTTCGATGATAATGGTAAACAGGACAAGTAGAGAGGGGGGACAGGCAGCAATACAACCTGGCAGGTGTTCTAATCCCCCTCCACTCTATCCAGAACTCTAAAAAAAGTTTTGCTTTTAGGCCTCGTGCACACTGGAAGTTTTTACAGCAGCTGTTTTTGGCTGTAGACGTTTTTTTTTCTACAGTCACTAAACTCTCCATCATGTTATCCTATGTGTCCATGTACACATAGGCTGCTATCAGCAGTTTTTGGCAGTGGCGTTTTTGAGCAGTAAAAACCCCCCAAAACTAGTGGGTTCTGAGGGATGTTTTTCAGTTGTAAAACCGCTCTAATGCTGATAAAAGTCAATAAACGTCGCTCACTAGTGTTTAACGTTTTCATACCTCCCAACTTTTCAACTTCAGAATGAGGGACAAATGATCGGAGTTGTTGGGGGGGGGGGGATCCGCGGATCTGAGTTGTTGAGCGGGGGGTTCCGCGCGGATCAGAGTTGTTGAGCGGGGGGAGGTCCACAGATCAAAATTGTTGAGCGGGGGGGGTTCCGCTGATCAAAGTTGTTGAGCGGGGGGGATTTGCCGCTAATCGCGTGGGGCCGCGGGATCGCGGGACTTTTGCCGGGACCACGGGATGAATCGCGAGACAATCCTGCGAAATCTGGGACGCTAAAAAGTGAACAGGCGGCAAAACGCCAAAAAACGCTATTGCAAAAACGTTGAAAAAAGTTGAAAAACTCACTGCAAAGCTGCTGCCGTTTTTATAACGTAATTTTAATTTCCAGTGTGCATGAAGCCTAAGTTATACTTTAATGGGAATATGATCATTGCCAAGTGGAGCAAAACAGATTTACACTAATGAAAACGCCCTGTAGCACCCTCTATCGTAGGTGCTAGCGTAGAATTTTTGCTAGGGAAACTGTCAGTACAGGTAAATTTAGGCAGGCCTATGCTTCAGGCTAGGCCTGCTTGTTTTTATCTGGGGGCAGGGAGTGGTTAGTGTAGCAGTGGGTGTGACCACCTGTGCTCTAGTTCTGAGGCGCCTCCCCTGCTTCCAGGGAGATTGTTCTGGAAGAGGGGCAGAGCCTAGGACTGGAGTGTCAGGCATCTCATGTGAGGAGCCCTGACCAATCCCCACTTGGTATTCGCAGGGGGTGGGCCTCCCATATAAGCTGAGGTCACATGCCACTGGGGGGAGTTGTTGGCCGGGAGAAGTGGAGAATGGAGTACTAGGCAGCAGCAGGAGGCCACCCCCATCTTACACGGTCATGGATGAAGTCTTCATATTTACATGGTCATAGATGAAGAGTCTTGGAACAGAGGGGCTGGAGAAGCTGTTGGAATGTATATCCAGTTAGAGTTCTCTATCATGGACTCGGGGCAGATAAAGGTTGGTGAGTGGACCACAGTGGAGTTCTGGATTAGGGATGCCAGGGGAGCTGGGTGCAAGGCCAGCGGTGAGACTGAGGGGAGTGTGTCAAGTCGCTGCGGGCGCAGGATTTGCAGGCCGGACTAGCTGGGAGCAGTAGTTCACCAACCAGCATGTGCTACTAAAATTACTAGGCTGCTGGGGAGAGGTACTGCAGACCTCTGGCCTAGTAACACCATCTAATTACAGCCAGCAAGCTGGCATTATTCAGCGTCATGCCTTTTGTCATAATGAAGATGATGTGATGGGATCTAACAATTTTACAGTGGAAGTTTTGTGTAGGAGGAGAGACATCCTGGAAGCAATAGTCTGCAGAAGTTGATGCAGAGGAGGAGCAATAGTCTGCATTGTGTTATGCAGAGAAAAAGACTAAATGTTAGAAGTACATCACTTCACTAATTATGATGGCAAAGCAACATGTTCTATGTGCATCCATATCCCCCTTTCCCCAACCAAGTTATATCCCCCACATAAACAAAAACAAAGCAAATGACTGTTCATTGTCTCTGAGGTGATAGATGGAGGTCTGGCAGCAGGGTGATATAGTGGATGTTGGTTACTAGTAGCAACCAAGCACTACACCCCATAGACACACATAATTATTGCCAATCAGTTTAGCCGCTGGAAGAGAAGTGATATCCATGTGGAAGCCACTAGTTGCTGGATTTGTAGCTTCTAAATAGACATGGACTACTCCTGTGTGACAGAGCTTATTGGTGCAATGATGTCACATGATTACCTATATCACTAAACAGAGTAGTGGAGGAGTAAGTATATTCTGCTGGAGATGAGGGGAATTAATGTAAACCTTTTGCTTTGCCTTGCCTTATAAACGTCTGTTAGTTATTCATGTATTCCTGCAAAAGATTCTGAAATTAGCCATTTGCTTTGTTGCTAAGTTACCACGAGCGAGCTTAAAGTGAACCTGTTCTTTGCCCATGCAAGGTCAAGCACTGGGGTCACAAAACTGCCACCCTAGCCAACTGGCCATATTGCTTCTCTTAGATTTGATCGTGTGTACGCGGCCTATCTGCTGGAAACGGTCGGCCCGACTGTCCCAGCAGACAGATTCAACCGTGTGTACGGGCGAGCCGACGGATTTGGCCACCCGACAGATTTAAAAGCATGCTTTGAAATCTGTCGGCTGGGAACCCATCCGCCCGACATGTCTGCTGGTTAGTACGCTAACCAGCAGACATGTCTTCTCACACACGCGCCGAAATGGTTTCGACGCATGCGCGGAAGTGTTTTACTTCCTGGTGCGGTGACGTGGCGGCGTCAACGTCATCGCGCCATCTGGTGGCGGGGATTTTAGTTTGATCGTGTGTACACGATCAAACCAATATGTCCCCAGCAGACAGATTTTCTTTCTCGTACATCACGGGACACAGAGCGGCATATTCATTACTATGTGGGTTATATGGAGTACCTTCAGGTGTGGACACTGGCAATCTTCAAACAGGAAGTCCCCTCCCTATATAACCCCCTCCCCTAGAGGGAGTCCCTCAGTTTTTTCGCCAGTGTCTTAGGTGTTGGTCACGGAATAGCTTTGCTCCACATCCTTGGGATTAAGGGCGGGCTACCGGATCTGTCCAAGGAGCCTCAGTGCCAAAGTGGACAGTACCCGGGCCCCAAACCGTGGGGTTTTGCCTATAATGCTCCTCTTTGGAGGGCTGGACCCTGGGCCCAGGACTTGGAGTTTGCAAAAACCATAAAGTTCCTGTTTTGCCAGGGTGCTATATAGGTCCAGGACAGTGGGTACCTTCATAGGACCCCAGGGCCTGAAGGTCTACTACGCTACCCACGGAGATGGGAGAAGATTGGATCAGTTTGCTGGTCAAACATCCTGCAGCATGGAGCAGGTAAGGGGGAGCCTGCGGGACTTGGTTCGACAGCAGGCTCCCCGGGGTAACCTAAAAGGGGGGATAGCCTAAGTATGCTCTGCATGGGCAACCGTGATCACTATGTCTAAAAGAGACAGGATGACACCCTTTCTCCCCCCATCACTAGGCCCCCCTGTCTAAATATGTGTTGCTAGCTAACCTGCTGTTTCTTCCTAGGGCTAGTAAGGATCCCTAGGGGCCTTGAGAGAGTCCTACCTGGCCGGGGGTTTGAATCTGCCGCCTGTTTCTGCGTGCCTGGATCTCCAGCAGCGCGGCTCCTCCATGTTCCTCCTGTATCCGGCTTACGCGCGCGTGCGCGCGCACGTCTTATTGACGTTTTTCGCGCCGTCCAGACAGGAGGGCGGGGGGGGGCGGGCCTGCGGCGTCATACAGGGGCGCGCCTTTGTGCTGTTATAGACAGCAGGCCTTGTCAGGGCTCAGTCTGAGGCTGATTTTTTCAAGGAGAGGACGCAGAGCGGCAGAACAGTGACTCCCGGTGGCGGAAGAGGGGTAGTACATGTGGACTTTGTTCCAATGCCTTTATTGTTAAGCCAAGAAATCCCCCTTATTTTGCAGCAGGTTGGAGGCTGGCAAACTTAAATTAGGGTCATTGTATGTTGTCAAATATATAATATATAATATATAATTATTTAAAAAAAAAAAAAAAAAAAAGACCAACATACGGGCCCATCAGTTTTTGGGGACACTAGTGATCTATTCTCCCCTAAACTCTGAAAATTGTACTCCTGGCCACTACAGTCTGTTGTGTGGGCGGAGTCCCTCGATTTTGTATTATGGCTTCCAAGGGTTCGGGGTCAAAGGGGACAAAAAAGACCAAAAAACAAAAGGGGTCCCTTTCTGATTCTGATATGCCGATACTTTCCCCGCAGCTTATTAATTTAAGAAGCGCCTTGGATGAGCCATTAGGGGGATCTGGTGCGGAGGCTGGCCCAGATCAGCCCAGCCCTGTGTTTATCACAGAGGAGATGCTAGCCGTATCCCTAGGGGGGCTAGAAGAGAGAATAGCGGCATTGATCGCCAGAGCTATTCCTGGTAAGAAACGGGTTAGATCCCCATCACCAGGGGGTGTATCCTCAGATGCTGAGATTCTCTCTCCGGAGGAATTAGAATCACAGGAGGATCAACTGGACCTGAACCAAGAGGGTTCAGGGATGGAGGGGTCTACCTCTGAGGAACCATTTTCAGACTCCCAGACAGAGAGACTGTGGGTACAGTCTTTGACGGACATGGTCCGCTCGGCATTTAGTTTGCCATTGCCAGAACTTCAGGTTCCTCCGGTATCCTCTCTGGGCTCTTTGAAAGCCCCGTTAAGCAACGCAGTTTTTCCGGTCCATCCTCTCTTGGAGGAATTGATCTTTCGGGATTGGGTACGGCCGGACAGGGTTTTTCTGCCACCGAAAAGATTTGCGGTCATTTATCCCATGGAGGAAAAATTCTCCAAGAAGTGGAGGCTCCCAGTAGTGGATGCAGCCATCTCATGTGTGAATAAATCACTAACTTGCCCGGTGGAAAACATACATATGTTTAAAGATCCGGTTGATAAAAGATTAGAGACACTTTTAAAAGCATCCTTTGCTACGGCAGGAGCAGTGGTGCAGCCAGCGGTAGCTGCAATTGGAGTTTGTCAGGCATTAAAAGACCAGACAAAAGAGATGTTAAAGGACATGCCTACCCAACAAACAGAAGAGTTTGCTGACATTCCCAGAGCTCTGTGTTTCGCGGTAGATGCTATAAAAGATTCCATCCAGCAGGCTTCTCGTTTATCACTATGTTTGGTACACATGAGAAGGCTCTTATGGTTGAAGAACTGGGCGGCAGAACCCCCATGCAAAAAGCTTCTGGCAGGATTTCCCTTCCATGGAGGACGACTCTTCGGAGAAGATCTGGATAAATATATTCAGACTATTTCAAATGGCAAGAGTACCCTTTTACCGGTCAAAAAGACATTCCGGGCTCCTACATTTAAAAGGGTCTCGGGGCCCTCTAATTCCAGGCAGTATCGACGGCCGCCTGCACGATCCAACGTTAACAGTAGATCGCAGGGACAGACCCCTGGGGGTAAGAAGCCGTGGTATCGCAAGCCGTCAAAGACAGCCCCTAAGTCTGCCTTATGAAGGGGCGCCCCCACTCTCACGGGTGGGGGGAAGGCTTCGTCTCTTCTCAGAAGTTTGGGAAGCCAAGATCCCCGACAATTGGGCCCGGGCATCTGTAACCACAGGTTACAGATTGGAGTTTCTAAGATATCCTCCGCCTCATTTTCAAGAATCAAGGCTACCAAGGGATCCAGCAAGGAAGGCCTCAATGCTGGCAGCTTTGGATCACCTGCTTTGCCAGGACGTAATTATAGAAGTGCCAGCCCAAGAGCAAGGCCTAGGTTTCTATTCCAATCTCTTTGTCATACCAAAGCCCAACGGCGATGTCAGGCCAATCTTGGACCTAAAGAGGTTAAACGCTTATCTAAGGGTGCGGTCCTTCCGGATGGAATCCATCCGGTCAGCAGCCGCCGCGCTTCAGAAAGACGATTTTCTGGCCTCCATAGACATAAAAGATGCTTACCTTCATGTACCAATCTTTCAGTCGCATCAAAGGTTTTTACGCTTCGCGGTGGGGCAGCGACACTTCCAATTCAGGGCGCTCCCTTTCGGGCTGGCCACGGCCCCCCGGGTATTCACGAAGATCCTAGTCCCAGTTCTGGCCAATTTAAGGATCCAAGGAGTCACAGTCCTAGCATACTTGGACGACCTTTTAATCATAGATCACTCACGGACGGGTCTGCAAAAGGCAGTAAACCTCACGGTTCGGTACCTCGAAGAATTCGGCTGGGTCCTAAACCAGGGAAAGTCAGCATTCCAGCCTACAAAGCAGTTGGAATACCTCGGCATGAGGTTAGACACAGAACATCAAAAGGTGTTCCTGCCCCTTGTAAAGATCAAGGCGATCAAGGGGTTGGTTCAGTTGGTTATAAACAAGAAAAGACCAACTATTCGCCTGTGTATGCGATTACTAGGCAAGCTAGTGGCCACATTCGAGGCAGTACCATACGCTCAGATCCACACTCGCGTCCTACAGGCAGCCATTCTAGCAGCCTGGGGCAAGAGGGCACATGCCTTAGAGTCCCCTTTGACGCTATCATCAAGGGTCCGACAGAGCCTGGCCTGGTGGTTGAACCCTCAGAATCTTCTAAAGGGAAGATCCTTCAGCCCTGTTGTCTGGAAGGTAGTTACCACAGACGCCAGCCTGGCAGGCTGGGGGGCGGTCTTCGAAGGGTTCTCCCGCCAGGGAACTTGGGTGAAAGCAGAGAGGCAGCTCCCCATCAATATCTTGGAAATCAGAGCTGCTCGCCTAGCCCTGTTGGCGTGGACCTCCAGATTAAAGGGGTTCCCGGTGAGAATCCAGTCAGACAATGCCACGGCGGTGGCATACATAAACCACCAAGGGGGAACCAGGAGCCAGGCCGCTCAAAGGGAAGTGAACTTGATTTTTCAATGGGCAGAGGTTCATGTACCCTGCATTTCAGCGATATTCATTCCCGGAGTGGACAACCTGCAGGCAGACTTCTTAAGTCGCCAGAGTCTGTTGCCAGGGGAGTGGTCTCTGCATCCCCAGGTCTTTCAGACAATCTGCCAGAGGTGGGGAACGCCAGACGTAGATATAATGGCATCCAGGTTCAACAAGAAACTAGACAGGTTCGTGTCGCGAGCGAGGGATCCTATGGCCTGCGGAACCGATGCGTTGGTTTGCCCTTGGCATCAATTCAAACTTCTATATGCATTCCCTCCACTACAGTTACTCCCCCGCCTGTTGCGCAAGATCAGAGTGGAGCACAAGCCAGTCATTCTAATAGCTCCAGCTTGGCCCCGGAGGGCTTGGTACTCACTAGTCCTGAATATGGCAGTGGGAGACCCTTGGACTCTTCCTCTACAACCAGACCTACTCTCACAAGGCCCGATCCTCCACCCTACATTACAGCGTCTAAATTTGACGGCCTGGAGGCTGAATCCCTGATTCTCAGGGGTAGGGGTCTGTCTAAGCAGGTAATCCCTACCCTGATTAAGGCTAGAAAGCCGGTCTCCAGGGTAATTTATTACAGGGTGTGGAGGAACTATATAGGCTGGTGTGAATCCAAAAGATGGAATTGCCGCAAATATACTATTGATAGGGTGTTAAGTTTTCTCCAGCTAGGAGTGGATAAAGGCCTGGCACTAAGCACAATCAAAGGACAGATCTCAGCTCTGTCAGTGTGGTTTCAGAGGCCGCTGGCCACCCACTCGCTGGTAAAGACCTTCTTACAGGGGGTCTTGCGTATTAATCCTCCTGTCAAGTCACCAGTTTGTCCTTGGGACCTAAATCTTGTCCTGTCCACTCTACAGAAACAGCCTTTTGAGCCTTTGGCTGAGATTCCTTTACTCTTACTGACAAGAAAATTGGTTTTCTTGGTCGCCATAGTTTCGGCCAGGAGAGTGTCAGAATTAGCAGCCTTATCGTGTAAGGAACCATATCTTGTTCTGCATAAGGACAGGGCAGTTCTCTGGCCCCATCCTTCCTTTCTACCAAAGGTTATATCCAAATTTCACTTAAACCAGGATTTGGTACTTCCATCCTTCTTTCCAAAACCTACATCTAGAAAGGAGGGGTTGCTGCATAGCTTGGATATTGTCCGGGCCATGAAGGCCTATCTTAAAGCTACGGAAAAGATCCGGAAAACAGAGGTGTTATTCGTTCTACCAGATGGCCCCAAGAAGGGGCAGGCAGCTGCAAAATCCACCATCTCGAGATGGATTAGACAATTAATCATTCAAGCCTACGGATTGAAGAGGTTGCCCCCTCCGTTGTCGGTAAAGGCCCATTCTACCAGGGCCATGGGCGCCTCTTGGGCAGCACACCATCAGATCTCTATGGCTCAGATATGCAAGGCGGCAACGTGGTCATCAGTCCACACGTTTACAAGGTTTTATCAACTAGACGTGAGAAGAAATGCGGATACTGCCTTTGGTCAGGCAGTACTACAGGCTGCAGTTTGAAATCCTCGGGATCAGAAACACCCTTGGTTATATATAAAAAAAAAAAAAAAAAAAAAGAAAAAGGTTCTTCTTTCTTGACTAATTTGGAAATATTATTATGATTTGAGTTTAGCTCTAAAATTGAATCCTTCTTTGGAAGATGTCTCCCTCCCCTCATTAAAGCATTGCTTTCGGACATCCCACATAGTAATGAATATGCCGCTCTGTGTCCCGTGATGTACGAGAAAGAAAAAGGGATTTTTAAATACAGCTTACCTGTAAAATCCTTTTCTTGGAGTACATCACGGGACACAGAGCTCCCACCCCTCTTTTGGGTGACCATTTTGGGAGGCATACTGCTTGCTACAAAACTGAGGGACTCCCTCTAGGGGAGGGGGTTATATAGGGAGGGGACTTCCTGTTTGAAGATTGCCAGTGTCCACACCTGAAGGTACTCCATATAACCCACATAGTAATGAATATGCCGCTCTGTGTCCCGTGATGTACTCCAAGAAAAGGATTTTACAGGTAAGCTGTATTTAAAAATCCCTTTTTTTCAAATCGGTCGGCCCGACCGATTTGAACAAATCTGTCTGCTCGTGTGTACGCGGCCTTACTCTTTTGCTACTCCATTCAAGTGACTTACCTTCCATCTTCCCAATTGGTGCTTACTGTCAGACTGCTTAGGTACCCAGCACTCTTATGGGGGTGGGAGAGAGACTTGAGCCCTGAGTAAGCTTCAGTGCCCCATAAACGGCTCAAATTTCAGCCGATTCAGAAATTGTGGGTGGCCTGCAAGAACCACCTGCTTGACAAAAGTTCATTTAAAAATCTGATGAGTTTTATCAGCAGTCCTTCCTTAACCAGGCCATACACGGTCGAATTTCGATCAAATTTTATTTTCAAAGTTCGTTTTTTTTTGTGATCCGATTGATGTTCGAAATGCGGTCGACCAAACCTTTATGTTGCCGGGAATATTCTTTTCTTGCTGGGAATATTCTTTTCTTGCACATGCGTATTTTTTTTCTATTGCATTTCTCGCACGATTCTCCCATCATTGATCAGAAAATTGTTTGTTTTTTCAAAAAATTTCCAACATGTCGGATTCCTCAAATTTGTTTGCCGCACGAATATCGGCTGTTGCTGCAGCCCACTAACAGTGCGAAATTCGTACGAAAATTGTTTGATATACGATTTTCGAAATTCGAACCATGTATGGCCGCCTTGAGGTTGCCACTGGGAGGTGCAGCTTGGAAGTGGGATGGGGGTTTTGTAGGGGTTTTGTTTTCAGTTTTTGGCTTTGATTTTTGATACTGTACTATTGACAAAGTGTTTGGAGCCTTGCAAGGTTGCCCTCCTGTTCAGAGCTCTTATTCAATGACCCTGCATAGTTAACCAAGTTTTTTTTTTTGCTATATTGGGCCTCTCACACACAAAATATGTTTCTATGTGAATATGCTCTTGGTCAAGTTGTGTCGCTATGCACTGTTTTTTTTATATTTCTGTTATTTTGTTTATTGTAATTTTATTTTACATTTTTGTATTTCTGTTATATTCGTCTAAAAGCAATAACAATACATTTATAAAAAAATAAATACAAATAATCTGAGCTTGGTGGAAAATGATTGGCCGGACAGTAGCCACTTACTATGGGATGCAGTCACTGTTCAGCAATGCCGTTGTATTCAGGCAGCTGTGGGTGCCATGGCTGTCTGTAATACAATACATGGATGGGGGGAATTGATTGATTTTTCTCTTGTTCTGTCCACAGGTCGAACAAAAGAAAACTGAGCCATGTATGGCAATCTTTAGTTTGAAAATGGAAGGCCTATATTAGTTTTCTTCTCTTCGCTCCCCACAGCCAAATAGAACAGTGGAGGAGCAGAGAAAGTTAAGTAAGGATGAAATTTGCAGCTAGGGAGGGCAGAAGCTAAGTGAACCCATTGTTTTATTCATATAAGTTCTAGCCCATATACAAGTATGCACTTTATTGTTGTGTAACCAATTAAAATGTAAGAATCAGAGCAGCACTGACAGAGGAGAAAGGTAAAAGACTTCCAACAATTAGCAGCAGAGGAGGAAGATTTGTGAGCACTGTGATTACTCATCACAGTTAATCTCAAGGAACAGAGCCACTTTGATTGGCTCTGTGCATTTTTGGCTAAAAACGTATTGTCTTAATAAAAGAGCCATCTGTACTGTTACTTACATTTTTTTGTTCCTTATGTATTTTTTTCAGATGTGTGCAGTAATCCAGCTTGCAATAACTCCTGCAGTTTGCCTATGTCTAGCAGAGGCATTATCTGGGTCTGTAAATGCACAACTACAGATTCTCGTAAGTACTGTCTTTTCACGTATGGTTGAAATAGTTTTTATTGTTTTACTGGAGTTGTCTGTTAAAATGTTATTGTAGGCAAACAAATTATGCTTTCTGTTTAGTCGTGTAACTTAGACACTCCTGCCGATCACTCTATATTATTACACTTTACTGTAGGCAAAGCAATACAGCTTGGTCAGCATAGGTCAGAAGCAGCATCCCACTGGTGATGTCATCTCTGTGCTCAATCCTCCAGTCCGCAATCTCCCTTTGTTTGCCCGATTGGCCTGATTGGCTAACAGTCATGCCCCTCTCACTCATAGTGTCAATTCTAAAGTGCAGGGAAATCCAGAAGGCTAGTACAAGAATAGCTAAATATACTTTCTTTCATTTACACCCGAATTGATTAATTTATTCAACTTTTATATCTGGTCACAATTACACTGTATGCAAAATAATAATGCCGACTTCTTCTCCTTGCCAAGCATTAAATCAGAAGCACAATTGAACTACCACGGCCAGTATAATGATTTAATTGTGGTATATCAATTAGGACTGCCTATTCCCCTCGTTCCCATCTCAAAATGTTTAGAGGTACGACAAGTTTGTGGAATTTCATGCATTAAATGCCTGTTTTTAAAACTACCTTAATTGCAAATGATAATTAAAATAAAACGGTAACTTACTCTTGTGCTGTAAGGTAGGTACAGTAAGGTTGAGATGAATATGCCAGCCATGGAATACACAGTTGGAAATAAAGTACGTGGTTATAGAGGTCATCCTAATAAAGTTTTCTCAGATCAGGCTCAATTCCTGCACTTTCACACCACAGATCACCCCGCTTCCTGCACCTTCATACCTCAGATTTCCCCAGTTCCTGAACGTTTGGACCTCAGATCACCCCAATTCCTGCACCTTCACACCTCAGATCAGCCCAAATTTCTGTACCCTTTACACCTCAAATAATTTCAATTCCTGCTCTTTTCATTCCTCAGATCACCCTCAATTCTTGCACCTTCACACCTCAGATAACTTCAGTTCCTCCATCTTCATACTTTAGGTCACCCCAATTCTTGCATAATCACACTTAAGATCACCCAAACTCCTGCATCATCATACCTCAGATCAGCCCAATTCCTGCGCCTTTACACCTCAGATGACCACAATTCTTGCACCTTCACACCCCAGATCACTGTACTCCCTTTCAGATCTTTCCCACCACTGCAACCCTCTGCTCCTCTTTTCCACCACTGTACCCTGCCTGCTCATCTGCCCCACTACTCTACCCTGCCTGTTCATCTGCCCCACTACTGTACCTCCCCCTTGCTCGTCTGTCCCACCACCATACCCCCTTCTCTTCTGTCCAACCAACAAACCCTCCCGCTTGTCGTCTGCCCAACAACTGTACTACTCTGCTTTTCTGCCCCACTACTGTACCCTGCTTCTCATCTGCCCCACCACTGCACCCCCTCCATGTCTGTTTCCAACACTGTACCCCACAGAGCATTTATTCTCAAAACTGTGCTCCCAGCACATCCATTTCCAGCACCGTGCTCTCGGCACACATGCTCTTTTTCTGTACTCGTGGCGTATCACTTCCAGCACTGTACTTCCTGGCAGGATTTTGTGGCTCTGTGCAGTCCCTGGTGCAGGAACAAGGGTCTGGATGTCTGTGGCAGTATTAAAGAAAAATAAATTACAGGTGCAGAGCTAGGTCAGTGGAACTGTCCTCTGTTACGGGAAGCCAGTGCATGTTACTGAAAAAGGGATCGTGTGCCAGGTCTGGCACATGTGCTGGAGATTGCCAACCCCTGAATTAAAAAATAGAAGTAAATCCTAACTGAATTACATTTTGTTTGCTAAAGCTCTTTAAATTATAATTAATTGCCATATGTTTTTTCCCTAGAAAATACAGTTTTAACTTATTTCTTTTTTGCAACTCTGTGCTGTTGATCTCTTGCAGCGTCTTTGCAGCCCCTTATTGGTTGCACCCATGCACTCTAATGATTGCTGTATGCCATTTCTAAGGGTGGACTTTTGATGATGACAGTGGCAGTATACTGAGCATTGCATATCTGCCTATACTTTACACCAGTTGTGGCCCATCGGTGCAGGGTGCCAGCCCCTCCCCCAATTCATGAACCTGGCCCCTAATCTACATGCAAGGTGCCAGACGCATTCTTTTCAATGTTTTTTTGGAAGTACATGATTAGAGCCCGAGGCTCTAATTGACTTCCAAAAACGGTGAGCTCGGGCGCAGAGCACTGAGCCTACCTAGTTATGCGACAATAGCGAATTAAAATTGTCTTCCTGATTCTACTCCCGGCCAATCAGGAAGCGGGTACTGAGACCTGATTGGTCAGGGAGCTTCAGGGCCCACTTCCTGTTCAACCGGGAGGTAAAGCCTCTCTGTTCGGGTGGGAGGGAAAGCCTCTCTGTTCTGCCGGTAGGGAAAGCCTCTCTGTTCGGCCGGGAGGGAAAGCCTCTCTGTTAGGCCGGGAGGGAAAGCCTCTCTGTTAGGCCGGGAGGGAAAGCCTCTCTGTTAGGCCGGGAGGGAAAGCCTCTCTGTTAGGCCGGGAGGGAAAGCCTCTCTGTTAGGCCGGGAGGGAAAGCCTCTCTGTTAGGCCGGGAAGGAAAGCCTCTCTGTTAGGCCGGGAGGGAAAGCCTCTCTGTTAGGCCGGGAAGGAAAGCCTCTCTGTTAGGCCGGGAGGGAAAGCCTCTCTGTTAGGCCGGGAGGGAAAGCCTCTCTGTTAGGCCGGGAGGGAAAGCCTCTCTGTTAGGCCGGGAGGGAAAGCCTCTCTGTTAGGCCGGGAAGGAAAGCCTCTCTGTTCGGCCGGGAGGGAAAGCCTCTCTGTTAGGCCGGGAAGGAAAGCCTCTCTGTTAGGCCGGGAGGGAAAGCCTCTCTGTTAGGCCGGGAAGGAAAGCCTCTCTGTTAGGCCGGGAGGGAAAGCCTCTCTGTTAGGCCGGGAGGGAAAGCCTCTCTGTTAGGCCGGGAGGGAAAGCCTCTCTGTTAGGCCGGGAGGGAAAGCCTCTCTGTTAGGCCGGGAGGGAAAGCCTCTCTGTTAGGCCGGGAGGGAAAGCCTCTCTGTTAGGCCGGGAGGGAAAGCCTCTCTGTTAGGCCGGGAGGGAAAGCCTCTCTGTTAGGCCGGGAGGGAAAGCCTCTCTGTTAGGCCGGGAGGGAAAGCCTCTCTGTTAGGCCGGGAGGGAAAGCCTCTCTGTTAGGCCGGGAGGGAAAGCCTCTCTGTTAGGCCGGGAGGGAAAGCCTCTCTGTTAGGCCGGGAGGGAAAGCCTCTCTGTTAGGCCGGGAGGGAAAGCCTCTCTGTTAGGCCGGGAGGGAAAGCCTCTCTGTTAGGCCGGGAGGGAAAGCCTCTCTGTTAGGCCGGGAGGGAAAGCCTCTCTGTTAGGCCGGGAGGGAAAGCCTCTCTGTTAGGCCGGGAGGGAAAGCCTCTCTGGTCGGCCGGGAGGGAAAGCCTGTCTGCCCCGACAGGAGAAGATGCCTGTCTGTTTGGTGGGGAGGAGAAGCCTTGGCTCCTCCCTCGGCTGAAGCAGCAGCCCTACCCCTCATCTCCGACAGTAAGGCGTCCTTCTCCTCCATCACCCCTGGGGGAGGGGGGTGGTCTCAGTTGCGGCGGTGGGAGTTTGGGGGGGAGGTTTTTGTGCTCTGTGCAATGTTTTTGCGCATAGAAGCCTGGATCCCCCTTTTCTTGGGTCCCCTGCCGGCGCTTTTGGCATCTGCTTTCCATGGAGGCACTTGTGCGTGCTCGATCCCGAGCTGGGTTGTTTGTGTCTGTTCAGACACACAGCCCGGCTCGGCCTCCCTGCTCTCTAACAGCAGCAAGAGCCAATAGCTCTCAGCGGAGCCTGTAAGAGCTGAGATATGGGAGAAGAGCTGCTGCAGACGTACACAGCACTGGACCGAGATCAGGTGAGTATTTAGGGGGGCCAAGAGGAAGCCACTATTAATCGTTTTTTTTTTTTCAGAAAATGCATTTAGGTAAAAAACCTTTTACTTTTTAGAACCACTTAACCACTTGCATAATGTATTTACTGCATTAAGGTAAAAAGATCCCCTTAAGCTCCTGCTGGTGTCAATCAAATTGTGTGAGAAGAGAGTGGGGGGCATTACTGAGCTCTGATGTGTATGTCTATGGACGCACACAACCTGGCTCAGCACACCTGCATGGGTTCCCCCATAACACATGGCTTGCTATGGGGGCACCCGCATAAAGAAGGAGCAGACAGTTCCGCCGAGGGACTCCAGAAAAGGAGGTATGGGAACAAGTCCGACAGAGCTGGTAAGAATAACATCTCTTTAATTTTCATGGAAAAAAAAAAACCTTTACAATCACTTTAAACATAACATTTGAAATTGCATAACATGTTTAAAATTATATCAGATTTTTTTGATTGTGTTTACGATTACTTTTATTACACGTGGTGCTGTGGCACTCCAATCACATTGCTCCAGAACTTGCATACATTTCTTCACTTGTTGAATGTGGGGTCTGCAGCTGCCATATACCAGCCTCATGGTACAGAACGCCTATACTGTTCCTTCATTGTTTTGGGCCTGAAGTAAGCTGACTGCTGTGTGCTGTAATGAATTTGGTGAATTTACTTTCAACTGATTTACACTTAAAAGGCTTTGAGGGGTCGTTTTTGTAAATGGTAACCCGGGGCTATACTGCGCTGAATACTAACTTGATGCCTATGTATTTTATCCCGCCCTCGCCAGTGATATGCATACTAAGGAAGTAAAAGCATGTAGCACAGAATGTAAAAGAAAAAGGAAGCATTCATAAACATAGTTTGGTACAATAGTAGGGTATAAAAGAGAATGGATGAGGCTATCCTCTGGGGCCTGAAGCGGCTCCATTGTTCACACTGGCGCAAGTATACACTTTCAAGGAGGGCAGAGGCAACATGTGCCAAAGGGCTGAGGCAGTGACGGACATATGGCTGTCTGAGGGTTGCCGCTGAAGCAGAGGTTTGCTCTTCCTTTGAGTGAGAAGAATAGGCAGCCACCCTTGTCTTTACATCTGTGTGTGTTCTCTTCAGTAGTTGTCACTTATAGGGAGCAGCCAGGCAGATTAAATGGAGTAGGACTTTGAGTATGGGGCCCACATTAAAGTCAATCTGTCACTGGCTGCGGAGACATTTTCATACAAACTATTCAAAACATTCCTCCCATCTAGGAACAGTCCTTCACTTGGTCCCTAACTGTTACAGCTGTCCCTCTTTATCTCCAATGTATAGAGATAAAAATTTACTATTTAGGTTCTAAACCCTGTTGCATCACTTTTACCTACAGGTAAGCCTATAATAAGGCTTACCTGTAGGTACTGTGAATAGCTCCTAGAAGATATTCGCTGTATCCGCTTGTGCCAACTTCATCGGCACATGCGCACTGAAGAAACGGCTCGCTCATGCTGTTTCTTCATTAGCCGTGCCATGTCCAGCAGCTCCCATGCGCATGCGCGGGAGTGACGTCATCGTGGCTCCGGCCACTCCTATCGCTGAAACCCAGAAATAACTCAGGGAGACATGTCGCCGGTCACATTGGTGTGCGGCGACCACTGCAACAGCTTTGATCTAAGGTAAGTTTTTTTTAAATGAGCTAGTATGCAATGCTACTAGCTCATTATGCCTTTGTCTTGCAGGTTTTTTTTTTTTCTGAGTTTACAACCACTTTAAGTGCCGGTTCACACTACCGCGACTTGGTATTCGACTTGTGTCACCCCAAGTCGTGCGGCATTAAAAATTCAATTGAAGTGAATGAGAGCCATCTTAATGTACACTACTGAAGTCGCTCTGACTTTAGAAACGGTTCCTGTACTACTTCAATGGCGACTTCTAGGCAGCTTGTACCCATAGATTTCAATGGAAGTTGCCTCCAAGTCAGATCTCTGTCTTAGCTGAAGCAACTTTACAGGAAGAGAAAATAGTTTACTCAGGCAAACCCCTCCCTCCCACAGAGCTGATTATTCTGTGATTGGCCACAGCCAAAGTCGCTTGTCCTGGAGGCAACTTTAAGTTGCAATGTAAGTTGTTCCAATTCGTGCTAAAGTTGCCTTGCAAAGTCGCGCTGTAAGCCGGTTTGACCCTGTGTGAACCGCCACTAACTGTCATTTTATTTTTTTTCCAAAATCTTTTATTGATTTTCAACAAATACAGAGGTGTAACATAGAACATCATACAGAACAGCTCCACAATGTAAACAATGCAAGCATATGCGAGATACAATGGGCTTAAGAGGGTGACTATTTTGACATTCTTACATTCATGTGACTAATCACATACTGTAATAAGATAAAATGTTTTAAGTTTTGAAACCGAAACAGGGGGGGGGTAGGAGTGGTCCTGAGACTCGGGAATGCAAACTAAAAAGCCTCGGACCAGCAAGGGTCAACCCAGAACCCGTTCCTCCCGAAAGGGAACATACTGTGAGAGGGAGGGGACCTTAAGTAGCCTAACAATGTAAAGGGTATAATTGGTTCTATAAGAAACGGGATCATGACCTCTCTGGAGAGGAAAGGGCGTACCTAAAGGATGGGGAGTTCTGGACATAAGAAGTCAGTGAGCTATAAGTCCGGTCGTCAGGGGAACCGTGCGTCAGGGTGTACGGCCCAGAAATCCAACAGCCAGCTAGTCAGTGCAAGAGTGAAGCGGGGATGTTCAAGACTAAGAGGGGGGAGGGGGGGCAGTAGGAATAGGACATGACAGAGTTTCCACCTGAGTCAAATAGCATCAGGGATTTACGATAGGTCGATTGTGGCAAGGAGGTGTGGTGGAGTAAATACTGTGCCAGTGTCAAGTCAGGAGTAAACGTGGTGATTCGGGAAATAAGATCATGCACCTCTCTCCAGAATGGTTGAATGACTGGGCAATCCCACCAAACATGGAGGAGTGAACCCGTATCCGAATTACATCTCCAGCATGTCGATGGGACAGTAGGGAAGATTTTGTGTAGCTTATCAGGGGTTCGATACCAACGGGAATAGATTTTGAATCTGTTTTCTTGAGCGGAGACATTGATGGAGCCCTTGTGGGTGTGTTCCCACACAGACTCCCAATCACCATCGGACAGGACAACAGAGAGATCAGTGTCCCACAGTCGATGGATGTCATTGTTGGGTCACGTTTTCGATACGAGTAGGCAGTACAAGGAAGGTGTCAAGTGTTTCTGGGGTTCCTTGTTATTGCATAATTGTGCAAAGGGCATAAGGTCTCTAAACCAGTGCGAAAGCAGTGGAGCATTATGAAAAAGAGTTGTAGGAATTTAAAGAAAGGTATGTTAAAACTCGGTAATTTGGATGTCATTTCAGAATGGGAAAAAAGCGAGCCATGATCAAAAAAGAGGTGTGCTCGTATCGTAGAGTCAGATTGGCTCACTGCGCGGTCATGGGCAGGAACGTCAGTCGGGAAGTCAGGGTTCTGGGTCAGAGATGTCATAGGTCCCGGGGAGGGAATCGTGTCAAAAGATCTACAGATTACCCTAAAATTGGACAATGTAGGGCCAATCAACGGGTGGCTTGAATAGGGTCCAGGAAAGGAGCGTGGCTCAATCCATGGTAGGTGCGATACAGGTGTCCGTGAAAATGCATCCTCCACTTGGACCCAGTCCTTGTGGTCCTTGTGGACATGCCAGTCCATGATTCTCGCGAGCAGACAGGCGTTGTGGTACAGGAGCAGATCCGGCAGACCAATTCCCCTCTTCTGTTTAGGGAGGAGAAGTCTATCCCATTCCAGTCTCGGGGAGCGGCCAGCCCAGAGGAAGGTTCTACAAATATTTTTAAATGAAGCAAAAAAGGAAGGTGGAAGCTTAATCGGAACGGCCTGTAACAGGTACAACATCCTGGGGAGTATGTTCATCTTCAGTATCGCAGCCCTACTGAACCACGAGGTCTAGTAAGGATTTCAAGGGGAACTCCCTATGCCAAAAAAACGGTGTGGGGGTCCCCCCAAAATCCATACCAGACCCATACCAGATCCGAGCACGCAGCCCTGCCGGTCAGGAAAGGGGGTGGGGACGAGCGAGCGCCCCCCCCCCCTGAACCGTACCATGGTTGTCAGGGTCTACGAGCGGGAGGCTTATCGTAATCCGGGAGCCCCCTTTAATAAGGGGGCCCCCAGATCCCATCCCCCCACCCTATGTGAGTGAGAATATGGTACATCGTACCCCTACCTATTCACCTGGGGGGAAAAAGTGTCAAGAAAAAAAACACTAAACAGGTTTTTAAAGTAATTTATTAGGCAGCTCCGGGAGTCTTTTTCCGACTTCGGGGGTCTTCTTTCAAATTCTCCGCTCTGGTTCTTTCTGCCTTCTGCCGGGCTCCTCCGATATCTTCTTCCAGCTCTTTTACCAGTGGTGGCCCAGTCTTCCCCCTTCTTTCGACTTTGGGGGTCTTCCGACTTCTCCGCTCTCTTCTCCCACTCTCCGGTTCTTTCTGCCTTCTGCCGGGCACCTCCGCTATCTTCTTCCAGCTCTTTTACTAGCGGCGGCCCCGGTCTTCTGTGTCGTCTTCTTCCCTCTTCTTCGATGTTGACACAACGGTTCCTCCCGCTGTAATGACAGGTGCGTGGTGCGCAACGATTTATATTGGCATGGGTCGTGGTCACCGGGTGATATCACCCAGTGACCCCACATCTTATGTCATCACCACCCGGAGCATGATGGGACTGTGACGTCATAAGAGGCCTATATAAATCGTTGCGTACCCAGCATTACAGCGGGAGAGATCTCGAGTCAACATCGAAGAAGAGAAGAGGGAAGAAGACGACGCAGAAGACTGTCCCGCCGCTAGTAAAAGAGCTGGAAGAAGATAGCGGCAATGCCCGGCAGAAATTACCGGAGAGTGGGAGAAGTCAGAAGAAGACCCCTGAAGTCGGAAAAAGGGAGAAGACCGGGCCACCGCTAGTAAAAGTGTTGGAAGAAGATAGCGGAGGAGCCTGGCAGAAAGAACCAGAGAGCGGAAAAGTCGTAAGTAGACCCACGGAGGTGACTAATAAATGCCTTTAAAAACCTGTCTAGTGTGTTTTTTTTTTTCTTGACACTTTTTCCTTCCAGGTGAATGGGTAGGGCTACGATGTACCCCATACTCATTCACATAGGGTGGGCGGCCGGGATCTGGGGGCTCCCTTATTAAAGGGGGCTCCTGAATTCCGATAAGTCCCCCTCTCGCAAACCCAGACAAACATGACCAGGGGGAACCCATGCCGTTTTTTTTTTATTTAGCATGAGGTTCCCCCTCTTGGAGGCGACTTCAAGTCGTGTTGTAAGTCGCCCCAAGTCGCACTGTGATTCATGCTCAAGTCGTGTCTAAGTCGCCTTGCAAAGTCGCTCTTAAAGTCGTTTTGCCCCTGTGTGAACCGGTTCTAAAGCATGATAGTTTGTTTTCTAAAGAAAACAAAACTATTTATTTTTAACATCAGCATATTTAAAGTCAAAGCCAGGTCATATGTTTTTTCATGTGTAGAAATACTTACCACAATCGTTGTGCTTCAACTTTATTGACATTATTGTATTATTTCTGTGCAATGTTTTCTTTCCATCGCCCCACCTAGAAATGTAAAAGAAAACACTTCCAAAGCTCTTTTTTTCTCACCTGAGTTTGCCGTTACCTGACCCTACATGGCACATCATTTGGATGTAAAGACTGGAGATCCACTGCTACATTCAGGAACTGTCGCCTCACTCAGTGATATGAACACCCCAACGTGGCATTTCCAAGTCCTCAAGATAGAAGATTTGGGCCCTAGCGTGTCATATGGCCACTGAGTGAGAGTGGATCCCTGGCCATAGATCAGATAAAATTAATAAGACTGTATAGCAGTTGTCGATAGCTTCCTACATACATTATATATTTAAATACCTGTGTAGCACCCTCCTAGGTAGGTGCTAGAAGAGAGTATAGTTTTTGATCTTTCATGCTCATCAGAAAGATGATCAGGTATGAATGAAGTTTCCCTTTAGCCCAGGTTCACACTGGGCTGCGGGAGTGAAGCTGTGCTGGTTCAGCTGAACTTGCACAATTTCACTCCCGCTGGCAGTCCCGATTTCGGCCGCAATTACAGGGACATCTGTGCAGGTTTCTACTACTACTTTTTGAAATCGGTGCAGCACTGCAGAAGCGACTTCGCACAGATTAGAGCGGTGCCATTGCCGGCAAATTCAGCCGTTTTGACGTGCGTTTTGACATGTCTAAACACACCAGTGTGAACTAGGGCTTAATCTTCATTTTATATAATCATATATCAGCCATATTCCAGTCATTCTGTTCAACCTGTTCAGCCCTCTCTCTGGGCTACTCATAATACTACAGGGGGTCCCGACTTACGAACGCCCGAGTTACGAACTTCTCCTACTTACGAACCGGGCGCTGTGGAGACCCTCTGCCATTTTGGGCAGACCGTCTGCTGTTCTGCGCATTCACGGCCAGATGGAGCCTCTGGAAATGTCCGTAATTGGCCGCTCTTGCGCAGAATGGCATTCAACGGAACATCGGAAAACATCGTAAATGTCCGTAATTGCCGGTCTGTGCATGCGCGGCCGGCTTACGAACATTTATGATTTACAAACAGGAGGAAAGTTCCTAATGGGTTCATAACCCGGGGACCCCCTGTACTAGAACTTCACAGTAGAAGAGGCTTATGGGGTGGGAATAATAATATATTTGAGAAACACTGCATGGTACCAATTCCTGAAAATGCACTGGCTATAGTATCTTCCAATACTTGTTTAAACATCTTTTTTGTTGTGAACTTTCATAAGTACTCGTTTTACTTACATGTTAAGTCATTCCTCTTATACAACTTGGCCACAACAATTTCTGGATGCAGCATTTGCCTGTTCCTTATCACCCTATAAACTGTTCTCTCAGATTGGCATCTTAGTTGTACACTGTATGTCCTAGTGCCATATTATCTGTTCTTAAAGTGCAGATATTATTTTGTGCTCATTAGTGTAGCTGCAAAGTTTCTTTAAAAAAGGTCAATGGCAAAAAACAAAACAAAACTTTTTGTGTTCGACACCATCTTTTAAACATTTCAGTGCAGATAAAATACTCTAAGGATGAGACCATTGTTCTACTGTAACATCAGGCCTTTCCCTATAAGGAAGCCTCTGTGATCCACCTAAATAAAGTGGTAGTAAAGTTTTTTTTTTACTTTTACCTTCAGGTAAGCCTATAATAAGTCTTACCTGTAGGAAAAAAAAATATCTCCTAAACCTTTACGGTTTAGGACATATTCCCCTCACAATGAGCTGCTGAATGCAGCGGCGCATGCGCTTAGGTGATTTTTGGCTTAAGGCCCGTCAGCCGCAGGGGTGACGACATCGCGGATCCGGCCACTTACAGCACTGGAGCCGCGATACCCGGAAGACACGCCGAGGTGAAATGTCAGCTGCCTCACGTGAACCGGGAGGGACACCGACGCCTTAACCCCTGGCCAATAACCCCTGAAGTAGCCCTACAGTCTATAATCCTAGGGCAACTTTTTATGGTCTTTTGGATGCAGACGGAATAATCCTTCCATAAGTTGATCTTCCAGAGTCCCAGTGCTTAAAATTCCTCAGGGCCATGCCCCATCCGTTCAGCTGGGGGCCACGGAGGCAGGTAGGGGACTTTCCTTATTACTTTTGAGTGCAGGCAAGGTAATCCTAACTGGCCCAGCTCACAACATGTAAATGGAAGTTCCTCTGGCCTATGCAAGGCTATCCTCAGCGGAGTCCTATATAGGAGGAAAGGGTTAGCATTCGCAGTTTACAGTTCTAGCCCTCAACATGGGGGGGGGGATTCGGGGCAGGGGGGCTCTGAAATCTCTACCTTTGCCCTTCTCCAGTTATTTTTGAAATTTGACATACATGTACCCCTATAATAATAAATGCACTAGTAGGCACTTCCCTGCATAATCATGACAGTGAGGATAGAATGCCTCCCAACTATATTAAGCACTCGGATCCAATCTCTTTATACAAGGTGGTATCAAAAAGTTTCAAGACTAGTTTTGTAACACGCCAAGACTGCATGCGCATTTACAGAGAGCACTGACCTTCATAAGTCAGTGTGCCAAAATACATCATCCTGTGTACATCGGGAGCTGTGCAACTGGTGCTATTCTGACCATATGTGTTACCACGTCTGCTTTTTCATCATGAATAGCAAGTTAGAACAAAGAGCAAACAAAGAAAAATGTAACGCTCCACAATGCACTCTGTCATTGAGCTCTTCTCATGTGTGAGTTTCTCGCCGGAAACATGATCTCACTTCACACACCATTGTGGAGATCCAGCGCAAATTGCAGAAGGTGCTTCGAAAATAATATTTCCAGAAGTGGCAGGAACGCTGGGAGCACTGTATTGGTCTGTAAGTGGACTAGTGTGTAAACTTAGATAAATGAATTACTGTATTTATCGGCGTATAATACACACTTTTTTCCCCTTAAAGTCAGGGGTATATCGTGGGTGCGTGTTATACGCCGATCCCCGGCATCTCTGAGGAAAAGAGGAGCGTGCGCCGCTAAAATAGACCGTGTACGCCCCCAGTCCCGCCTCCTAGCCTTTACATCCCACCGTTGGACCGGTGTTGTGTCCATCATAAGAGCTGGGCCAGGGGGCCAGACTGCGGGACGAGCCGAGAGGAGTCGAATACACAGGACATCCGGCTCTGTGTATCTTGGAGCCTCTAGAATTAAAAAACCCATTATGCTGCAATTTTGGGCAAGGCTGCAGATGGACACTGGAGAAGGCTGCAGATGGACACTGGAGAAGGCTGCAGATGGACACTGGAGAAGGCTGCAGATGGACACTGGGCAAGGCTGCAGATGGACACTGGGCAAGGTTGCAGATGGACACTGGGCAGAGCTGCAGATGGACACTGGGCAGGGCTGCAGATGGACACTGGGCAGGGCTGCAGATGGACACTGGGCAGGGCTGCAGATGAACACTGGGCAAGGTTGCAGATGGACACTGGGCAAGGTTGCAGATGGACACTGGGCAAGGTTGCAGATGGACACTGGGCAAGGTTGCAGATGGACACTGGGCAAGGTTGCAGATGGACACTGGGCAGGGCTGCAGATGGACACTGGGCAAGGTTGCAGATGGACACTGGGCAAGGTTGCAGATGGACACTGGGCAAGGTTGCAGATGGACACTGGGCAAGGTTGCAGATGGACGCTGGGCAGGGCTGCAGATGGACACTGGGCAAGGTTGCAGATGGACACTGGGCAAGGTTGCAGATGGACACTGGGCAAGGTTGCAGATGGACACTGGGCAGGGCTGCAGATGGACACTGGGCAAGGTTGCAGATGGACACTGGGCAAGGTTGCAGATGGACACTGGGCAAGGTTGCAGATGGACACTGGGCAAGGTTGCAGATGGACACTGGGCAAGGTTGCAGATAGAAGGTTGCAGATAGACTGGGAAAACTGCAGATGGACACCGGGCAAGGTTGCAGATGGACACTGGGCAGGGCTGCAGATGGACACTGGGCAAGGTTGCAGATGGACACTGGGCAAGGTTGCAGATGGACACTGGGCAAGGTTGCAGATGGACACTGGGCAAGGTTGCAGATGGACACTGGGCAAGGTTGCAGATGGACACTGGGCAAGGTTGCAGATGGACACTGGGCAGGGCTGCAGATGGACACTGGGCAAGGTTGCAGATGGACACTGGGCAAGGTTGCAGATGGACACTGGGCAAGGTTGCAGATAGACACTGGGAAAACTGCAGATGGACACCGGGCAAGGTTGCAGATGGACACTGGGCAGGGCTGCAGATGGACACTGGGCAAGGTTGCAGATGGACACTGGGCAAGGTTGCAGATGGACACTGGGCAGGGCTGCAGATGGACACTGGGCAGGGCTGCAGATGGACACTGGGCAAGGTTGCAGATGGACACTGGGCAAGGTTGCAGATGGACACTGGGCAAGGTTGCAGATGGACACTGGGCAAGGTTGCAGATGGACACTGGGCAAGGTTGCAGATGGACACTGGGCAAGGTTGCAGATGGACACTGGGCAAGGTTGCAGATGGACACTGGGCAAGGTTGCAGATGGACACTGGGCAGGGCTGCAGATGGACACTGGGCAAGGTTGCAGATGGACACTGGGCAGGGCTGCAGATGGACACTGGGCAGGGCTGCAGATGGACACTGGGCAGGGCTGCAGATGGACACTGGGCAGGGCTGCAGATGGACACTGGGCAGGGCTGCAGATGGACACTGGGCAAGGTTGCAGATGGACACTGGGCAAGGTTGCAGATGGACACTGGGCAAGGTTGCAGATGGACACTGGGCAGGGCTGCAGATGAACACTGGGCAAGGTTGCAGATGGACACTGGGCAAGGTTGCAGATGGACACTGGGCAGGGCTGCAGATGGACACTGGGCAAGGTTGCAGATGGACACTGGGCAAGGTTGCAGATGGACACTGGGCAAGGTTGCAGATGGACACTGGGCAAGGTTGCAGATGGACACTGGGCAAGGTTGCAGATGGACACTGGGCAAGGTTGCAGATGGACACTGGGCAAGGTTGCAGATAGACACTGGGAAAACTGCAGATGGACACTGGGCAAGGTTGCAGATGGACACTGGGCAAGGTTGCAGATGGACACTGGGCAAGGTTGCAGATGGACACTGGGCAAGGTTGCAGATGGACACTGGGCAAGGTTGCAGATGGACACTGGGCAAGGTTGCAGATGGACACTGGGCAAGGTTGCAGATGGACACTGGGCAAGGTTGCAGATGGACACTGGGCAAGGTTGCAGATGGACACTGGGCAAGGTTGCAGATGGACACTGGGCAAGGTTGCAGATGGACACTGGGCAAGGTTGCAGATGGACACTGGGCAAGGTTGCAGATGGACACTGGGCAAGGTTGCAGATGGACACTGGGCAAGGTTGCAGATGGGACACTGGGCAAGGTTGCAGATAGACACTGGGAAAACTGCAGATGGACACTGGGAAAACTGCAGATGGACACCAGGCAAGGTTGCAGATGGACACTGGGCAGTAGGGGTGTTGAAATTAATCGTAGCATCGGTGCATCGCGATTCGACCACCCACGATGCGATTCCGATGCTACGACTTGCATTAATCGATTTTTGATGACGTCATCTGTGCGCCGCTTTTTTCCCCCCCCGAGTCTGATTTTTTCATCCGAAAAAAGAAGCTGTGGACGTTAGCCGCACCTCTTTCCCGCCCCCCCGCTGGTGCAGCGAACAAGCCGTGGGTGTTGGCAGCGCCTCGTTTCCCGCCCCTCCCCCCACCCCCCCCGCTGATACATTCGAAGAAGCCATGGGCGTGTTAGCCATGACTCCTTTCCCGCTCCCCGCTGACGGCATTCCCAGCCGCCCGTCACCACGTGGAGCGAGGAGCGAGTGTCCTGACAAGTGATGACCCGGTCCTGACAAGTGATGACCCGGTCCCGACTCGCCAGAGCCTTCCTCCTTGGCTCTCCTTACACTGTGCACACTGCACAGGCTGCTGTAGAAGACCCGAGATGGCCGAGGACTGCAGGCAGCAGAACACTGACAGGACATCATCATCATCATCATCATCAGGTACTTATTTGGGGGATGCACACTGGCAGCAATTGATGGCACAATTGATGGCACACTGGCAGCAATTGATGGCACACTGGCAGCAATTGGTGTAAATGATGGCACACTGGCAGCAATTGATGGCACAATTGATGGCACACTGGCAGCAATTGATGGCACAATTGATGGCACACTGGCAGCAATTGATGGCACAATTGATGGCACACTGGCAGCAATTGATGGCACACTGGCGGCACACTGGCAGCAATTGATGGCACACTGGCGGCACACTGGCAGCAATTGATGGCACACTGGCAGCAATTGATGGCACACTGGCAGCAATTGATGGCACACTGGCAGCAATTGGTGCAAATGATGGCACACTGGCAGCAATTGATGGCACACTGGCAGCAATTGATGGCACACTGGCAGCAATTGATGGCACACTGGCGGCACACTGGCAGCAATTGATGGCACACTGGCAGCAATTGGTGCAAATCATGGCACACTGGCAGCAATTGGTGGCACACTGGCAGCAATTGGTGGCCCACTGGCAGCAATTGATGGCACACTGGCAGCAATTGATGGCACACTGGCAGCAATTGATGGCACAATTGATGGCAGACTGGCAGCAATTGATGGCACACTGGCGGCACACTGGCAGCAATTGATGGCACACTGGCAGCAATTGATGGCACACTGGTGGCACACTGGCAGCAATTGATGGCACACTGGCAGCAATTGATGGCAGCAATTGATGGCACATTTGATGGCACACTGGCAGCAATTGATGGCACACTGGCGGCACACTGGCAGCAATTGATGGCACACTGGCAGCAATTGATGGCACACTGGCAGCAATTGATGGCACACTGGTGGCACACTGGCAGCAATTGATGGCACACTGGCAGCAATTGATGGTGCAAATGATGGCACACTGGCAGCAATTGATGGCACAATTGATGGCACACTGGCAGCAATTGATGGCACACTGGCGGCACACTGGCAGCAATTGATGGCACACTGGCAGCAATTGATGGCACACTGGCAGAAATTGATGGCACAATTGATGGCACACTGGCAGCAATTGATGGCAAAACTGGTTTATGTATGTCTTATTGTCTTAGTGATTAATGTCGCAACTTCATTGATTTGAAATTGATACCCCCCTTCTTTTTTTTTTTTGTATGATTTTTGCTTTTGCTCATCACTGCCACACACATGCAGCCATGCATTGCACGTGTGGGGCAGTAATGAGAAAAACTAAAAATCGCACAAAAAAAAAGGTATCAATGAAATGATCCTCTCTAGTATCATCGTCTGCAGTCTCTGATCCTCTCTAGTATCATTGTCTGCAGTCTCTGATCCTCTCTAGTATCATTGTCTGCAGTCTCTGATCCTCTCTAGTATCATTGTCTGCAGTCTCTGATCCTCTCTAGTATCATTGTCTGCAGTCTCTGATCCTCTCTAGTATCATTGTCTGCAGTCTCTGATCCTCTCTAGTACCGTTGTCTGCAGTCTCTGTCCATCTCTTGCATCATGTCTGCAGTCTCTGTCCATCTCTTGTATCATGTCTGCAGTCTCTGTCCATCTCTTGTAGTATTTATGGGTCAGTCTGGAGCTCCTCTTTAAGTTGTCCGCTGTGTTTACAGTTTGCTACATGCAGAGAATTTTTTTTAAGAACTGATGAAAACTGTGCGCAGTAATCTTGATGCATCGTGATGCATCGCGGAATCGAATCGAATCGTGGACTTGATAATCGTAATCGCATCGAATCGTGAGACCGGTGAAGATGCGCAGCCCTACTGGGCAGGGTTGCAGATGGACACTGGGCAAGGTTGCAGATGGACACTGGGCAAGGTTGCAGATGGACACTGGGCAAGGTTGCAGATGGACACTGGGCAAGGTTTCAGATGGACACTGGGCAAGGTTGCAGATGGACACTGGGCAAGGTTGCAGATGGACACTGGGCAAGGTTGCAGATGGACACTGGGCAAGGTTGCAGATGGACACTGGGCAAGGTTGCAGATGGACACTGGGCAAGGTTGCAGATGGACACTGGGCAAGGTTGCAGATGGACACTGGGCAAGGTTGCAGATGGACACTGGGCAAGGTTGCAGTTTTTTTTTTTTTCCTTAAACTTCCCACCTAAACTTGGGGTGCGTGTTATAAATACAGTACTTTCTTATCAACAGAGCTAGTCTCAAAACATTTTGTTACCACCTCGTTTAGTACCATTTAGCCTTGCCATTCTTAATTTATCTACTGTCACTCTGCAACCAACTTAATTGGACGCTGTAATATTTTGTATTTTGCATTGTATCACAGACGTTCTTGTGTTTTTGGATGGGGGAGCCCGTTTACCACTCCCCTGTCCAAGTGTATTTGTGTTGGAAAACCTAAAAAAATATATAGTCGAGCTGTAGTGTTCAAGAACACAATAGAACCATATTTTAACTATTTTACTTTTTACATACATGCTGCTTTGCCGAACAATCCGCTTTGGATATAATGGTATTGGTTTTTGTGCCTTCTATTTAACTTAACAGAAAGCTGTATGAGGGGAGCCCCCCCGTATAAATGCTTTGTTTCTGGACATCAATGTTCATACAGAGTCTACCATTACATTAAAAAAAAGATTTGATTATTGACCTGTAAAGCTGGCATTGCATTTTTCTAGACCTGCTATTTGAATGGAATCCCAGCTGTATTAAACAGGTTTTATTACTATAAGTATTATAAAGTTTTATAATGTTGTTTTTTCAAGACTTTTTTTCTATATTGCCTCTTTGAGTTTTCTCTTCACTGTGGTTCCAAACAAACATTGATTTGCACCCATTAACTATGCAAAAATCGAAAGAAATATTCAGGATTTGTTAACAAAACTATATTTGTATATGGCCAGATTTGCTTTATATAAATAGCAAGTTGGTGCATGTGCTGAATATGATTAATTATTCATTTATACAGGACTGGCATATAGCATTTAGAGAACCCTGAATAGTTCCTTAGGGCAAAACAAATAATACAGCTGACCAGTTGATTGTTATGTGGCCCAGCAGCAAAGGACCCTACTTCAGATTACAGTTACAGCAGACAAATAACTCTGAATACAAATAAAGTGCATACAATTGAGACAATTTTTTCAGTGAAAACAATTAGTATGTTTCAGTGTTAGCTGGTCTGCGGCTGCACCCTTGCGTCTACAGAGGTTTACCTATGCAGAGCTGTGCCTGTGATGAGGCAAGGTAAAAACCTTGCCTCTGGCAGCACCCCCTAGGGGAAGTATGAGAAGTCCTTTAGGGCCCTTTCACACGGGCGGACGAACGGTCCATTTTTTACAAGTCCGTTTTGGGATTGCGGACATTAGCGGATGAGCATCCGCTAACATCCGTAAACATCCGCCTCCGCAAAGATCCACTTTTTCAGACGGAAGAAAACCAGATTTTTCTTCCGTCTGGCGGAACGGATCGGATGAATACAGACAAACGGTCCGTATTCATCCGATTCCCCATAGGGGAGAGCGTAGGAAAGACAGGGCGGTCCCTGCACAGTGCTCAGCTTGTTACCTGTATAGAAGACACCTGGGACCCAGAAATCTTGCTCATTGTTGGGGGATCAAATACTTTTTTCACTCATTAAAATGCAAATCAATTTATAACTTTTTTGGAATGCATTTTTTTGGATATTTTTGTTGTTCTGTCTTTTACTGTAATAAAATATAGACTGATCATTTCTTGGTCAATAGACAAATGTACAAAACCAGTAGGGGATCAAATACTTCCCTCACTGTATATAGATCAGACCAAAATTAGGGACAAATGAAAAGGAAAGAGGGACATGGGCAGTCCCTTCAGATCGAGGATAGTTGGGGGCTATGGGTATCTGCCCACAGTTTATAATGTTTGATAAACCCAATGGCCACCAGTTATCGAGGGGTCGCGAGTTCTAGCATGCCCTACCAATCTGTTGTACAAGAAAAAAATGGGCAACAGATGATGTCTATATCTTTCCTGATCTTTCCCAAAGTAGGTGGAGGGTAGGGTGTCGCAAGCACTGATGAAGAATGGCAGGATGAAAGTAGCCGGGCCAGAACCCATAGGAATGGATTTGAGTTCATTTAATATAAAAAGAAACACAAGACTCAGTTTTAAGTGACTCCAAGTAAAAAGGAACTACAAATATATGCAATACTAGCTTCCACACACTAGGACTCCCAGCAAGTCCTAGAATGCCTGCATCTGGCAAAGTAAGCTAAGGTCTGTAGTACATTAGCAGCTGGATTTTCTACAATTAGAAAGGCTTTTTCTAGTAAAGGGACACATAGACAGTCAAGGGAGCACCAAAGGCTAAAACTGTCAATACACATTAGTCAGAGATTTCTATTTAGGTTATAATCTGTCAGTCAGAATGTCTGTATATATGTGCAGATTCATGAGTCATGAGTGTGCTGTGATCAGAAATGATCAAATCAAGACTTTTTACTCCAATAACAAAGGTATCAATCACCTAAGCTTTGGACAAACCCTCAATAGATCATCCTTCCTGAATGTCTTTCTATAATGGACAACATGCTCTACAGCACAATCTAGGAATTTCACCAGCCTGCCAGAACGTCTGTGTGATGCTTCTCTCGACCTTGTAATTGGTGACAAAGGCTAGTTGGGGTTCAGAAAAGGTGTAGAGTTCTTCTGATGCCTTGTAAACACGGTCAGACTTTTGACCTTGCAAATGTCCGCCGTGAGTCCGTCGAAAGGCTGACGCAAAGAAAGAGAACTAAGGACTTACGACAAAAAAAGTCAGATGGAGGCTACGTACGGCCGGACTTTCCGAGGAAAAAAAGCCTGTCTGACTTTTTTCTCGGAAAGTCTGGCCGTGCAAGACATTACAGGTGGTTTGTTCCATGTTGCTACATACTGTACTTGTAGGCTTTGCATTAAGAGGGATAAAGGGCCGGTCCTAGGCAAAACCCGACATGCATCATTTTGAATATCTTCAGACCAGGCTCAAAGCTCAAAACCTTTTTTTTTTTTTTTTTTTTAATAAACGCAACAGTTACACAGGAGTACAGTCATAGCGAACATCGCTGCAAACATAGTGCAATACATTAATCAGGAATCCAGGTGAATAGTGTGAAACAGTACACAGAAAACATCAGCACACAGCATAGTTTACTCTAGTCAGGGCATAGACACTGGCAGTAATTGGACCATAACATCCCTAGTACGAGTTGTGCCCTAGGGGGCAGGTGGTATGGTACTATATGAGGTAACCCAGGAGTTCCATGTTTTGGAGAACTTCTTTGGACATCCTCTAGCTTCGTATGTTAACTTATATAGTGGTATTGCTTGGTTGATAATGGGATTGTCCCGATACCGCTTTTTTAAGACCGAGTACAAGTACCGATATTTTTTTTCAAGTACTCGCCGATACCGATTACCGATACTTTTTTTTTATTTTATGTCATGTGACAGTGGCACAGTGGTATTTTATTTATTTTTTACAATTTTTTGTTATGTTTTTTTTATGATGCTTTCTTCTTTTTTTAGTGGGGGGGGGGGGGGTGGATGGTGTCAGTGTGTTTTTTTTATTTTTATAATTTTTTTACAAATCATTTATTTTATATGTGTTGCATTTTTTATTTTATTTTTTAGCACTGTGGGGGGCTTGGGTGAGATTTTAGGGATCTTAACAGACCCCTAACATCTCACCTTTGAGGCAGAGAAAGGGACTAAGGACACAGATTCCCCAGTCCCATTCTCTGAATCCTCAGCTAAAATGAATGGACAGGAGACAGAAGCTCCTCTCCATTCATAAACTGAAGCATCATAATCACAGGTTACAATGTTTCAGTTATATGAATGGACAGAGTCAGTGATCACTGATTCTGGTCATTCTGAACAGGTAGGAGACAGATTTAGTGGTTTCTACCTCCGCTCTCCATCCTGACGAGGACAGAGGGAGTGGAGGAGGGGAACAGAGCACAGAGGGGGACACGGGACACAGAGCATGGAGGACAGCAGGAAAACGGAGGGGAACGCAGAGCGCCGACAGCAGCATTACTCGGGGGCAGAGCAGCATCATAGAAGGGGACACAGTACGGAGGACACAGGCATCGGGACACAGAGTATCGATGAGGACAGCAGGATCACGTACTCGCACAAATGCCCTGTAGCGGTCCCGATACTGATACTAGTATCGGTATCAGGACAACCCTAGTTAATAATGGTAAGCCAGAACTTTATAGTTGGCGCGGATTGGAATTTCCAGTGCATGTTTATTGTTTTTTAGCGTAAAACATCACTATGCGTATAAAGGATTGCACATTTTTGGACAATGCTTCATCATCAACATATCCTAGCAGACATCTAAGAAGATTACAAATGTTTGGTATCTCAGCTACAGAGCTGATGAAAGCTGTAACATCTGATCGGAGCACATTCCCACATCAGGTGAAAGAACGTGCCATTGGCCATTCCTCATCGAGTGCACACAGGAGTGGATAATCTCTTCAGTCTATATAACAAATATGGTGTAAAATATGATCTATACAGCAGTTTGGTGTGGTTCACCTCATCCCTTGAGGAGATGACGGAGGGCACCTGGAGCGGATGAATTTCACCCCAGATCTCCTCCGTCAGCTTAGGTATGTCTGTGTGCCATCTTTGTTCAATGGTGGTAAGCCTAGCGGTCGTGGAGTTTAGTAGAGTCTTATAGTAAGAGGAAACTAGTTTGGTGTAGGAGGGATCAGTCAGTACGTTTTCAAGTGGAATTCCTTTAAAGGAGCCGAACGTATTGTCTTTAAATTGGTGCAATATCGTTTTTACCCCTTTCTTAAACCAGTGTCCCCAATTCTTGTAGGCATAGGTTTCCCCTAGCGGGGCGTTGGGAGAATATTTAGCTGTGGTGCTGGGTGGTAATAGTTTAGAGATTTTAAAGATCCGCAGGGTCATGGCCAAAACATTTGCCCCTTCCCTCCCCCTAAGCGACAAGACAGTGTATGAGGTTCTGGAGAGATTCATATGAAGTGAGGATGGCTGCCTTTAGAGCAGCAGCCGCATTGTTTGCCTCATGATGAAACCACCAATGGGCATGCACCATTTGTGAAGCAATATAGTACGTTTGGAGACAGGGGAGTGCCAGGCCCCCAGTTCAAACAACTTTACTGTAAACTTGGCATAATAGTTGCAATGAGTAAAACGTCCTTTACCTAACTAACACAAATTGTGGCTGCCCCGTTAACTGGACGATCCAGAGTAGCAGTGTCCACCTGTACAGTGTCTCAATGAGTCGGCATCCCTGGAGAGGACAAGACCCAGCAACCCTCTTCTTAGATAGTTATCGCATCCAGGGACCCAGACCTCTCTACCTTTTATAATAGAAAGAATGGGGGGTCGGACCCCAAAAAGGCCACAAACTTGCCCAGGGAAGGCGGTAAAACATTAACCCCTTTTTCTTGACTTGGGCAACTGAAGCTGGCTAGCTAACTCGCAGCAGACAACCTGCCTACATGCTGTTTTCTGAAAACTCCTGAACTAAAAAATCCTACTTAGTTCTCCTTTTTATATGATCTTTAAGGAGAGTTGTGTTTGGCGTAGTTAACATTGTTTTTGTTGTGCTGGCAGAATTTGTTATTCGTATTAAACTAGATGTGCAGAACTGTCTGTCCTAACAAAGAGTTAAATATCTGAAGGCATGAAAAGGTGCAGCGCTCTGAACAGGGGAATACCAACAGGCAGGGCAGAGTCCACAGGTGGGTGCTCAGGCTGTGATGTCCTCCAAAAAACACCCAAATAGGTAGGCACTGACCACGGCTCTTCAGCCGAAACGCGTCTGCTTTTTTGTTTTCCTACATGTGCCAATTTTTTTTACTATGGATTGGAGTGGCCGGCTATTTTTCTATTTTGTCTACATTACTGACATATAGTGGGGGTTTCTGAAAGTTGTACAGGTGAAAATACACTTTAGGAAATATGCATTTACTAATCTGTTGAGTGTAATGCAAGTTGACCACATGCATAGCATTTTAATACAAATTGGATGGACAGTTTAAAAAATGTTTGTTATTAATATATTTACAGTTATTTTATGAATGTATCCTAAGTGCTTAAAGTGTTTGTTAACCCAAAAAAATAAAATGGATCCTGCAACTTTAACCACTTCAGCCCCGGAAGGATTTACCCCCTTCCTGACCAAGCCCTTTTTTTGCGATAGGATATGCGTCACATTAACTGACAATTGCACGGTCGTGCCATGTTGTACCCAAACAAAATTGACGTCCTTTTTTTTTTTCCCACATATAGAGCTTACTTTTGGTGGTGTTTGATCACCTCCTGTGGTTTATATTTTTTACACTATAAACAAAAAAATAGCGTAAATTTTGAAAAAAAAGTTATATTTTTTTATTTTTGTTATATATAAAAAATATCCCCAAAAAATATGTACCGTATTTACCATATAGCATGCACCCCTAACCTAGAAGGGAAATTTCAGGAAAAAAATAATATACTTAGTTTGAATGCCCCTCGTCTGTGTCCAGCGTCCATCTGCGGCCTTGGTGCTTGGTGGTGTCCTCCCCGCTTCTCCCGCGCTGTTTTCGAGTCTATCCCCGCTTCCCGCTCTGTGTTTGATGGCCGCCGCCGACATATACCGAGCGCAGTACACTTGGGCGCGAGGGGAGCCGAGCCTGGCCGAGTGTACCCGAGTGTACTGCGCTCGGTATATGTCGGCGGCGGCGTTCAAACACAGCGCGGGAAGCGGCGTATATCGCGCACCCACGATTTCCCCCTGATTTTAAGTGGAAAAAAGTGCACGGTATACGCTGATAAATACGGTATGTATAAAAAAGAATTTCTTCCTCAGTTTAGGCCAATATGTATTCTACATATTTAAAAACAATAAAAAAAGCGCATTGATTGGTCTACAAAATAGGGGATAGGTTTATGGCATTTTTATTATTTGATTTTTAATTCGTAATGAAGGTGATCTGCGATGTATATTTTTTTTATTGTGACTGCGACATTTTGGCACACACATCAGAAACTTTTGACACTATTTTGGGACCATTGGCATTTATACAGCGATCAGTGCTATAAAAATGCACTGATTTACTTTGTAAATGTCACTGGCAGAGAAGGGGTTAAATGCTAAGGGGGGACCAAGGGGTTAACTGTGTTCCCTCACTGTGTTCTAACTGTAGGGGGGATGGGCTCACTAGAACATGACCAAGATCACTGCTTCCGATCACTGGGAGATCAGCAGTAGATCCCTGTCATGTTGCTAGGCAGAAAAGGGAAATGCCTTGTTTACCTCTCCCCATTCTGCCTCTCTGTGCCACGATCGCGGGCCATCGACGGACATCGAGTCCATGGGACCCGTGGCGAGACGCCGATGACGTAGCGACGTACGGATATGTCATTTTGCGCACCTGTGCCACTTTGCTGAGCTGGTCGGCAAGTGGTTAAAGCATGTTATATGACACAGTGCTTGTGCTGTGTAATTTCTCCCCCTGTATCACCTGAAATACCTGGCTGATCCTGCCAGATTCTACCCTCCCCTCTGTACGCTGGCCGCAATATATCAAGGCTGCTGAGCCCTGACACCGTGGTCACAGTACGTTCCTCCATCATACTCTGCTATCTGCAGATCTCCTGTGTCTCCCTCTGTCCTCCCCTCCCTGCCTGTCAGCTCTCACTACTGCTGCTCTGCTCCTCTCCCTGCTGCTTCAAAACGATCTCATCTTTAAACCATCACCTCTGTCAGATAAAAAGCTGTATCCTAGTGCCTGTGCTTCATAAAAAAAAAAAAAAAAAGATTTCTACCTGTTTTCACAGCATCTTCCAGTGATCACGTGACTCCAGGCTCTCTCCTCCCCGGCTGACATCAACAGGGGAATCTCTGCCCCGCCCACTGGAGCTATCAGACAGGGAGAGCAGAGAGTCTGAAGCCACATGATCGCTGGGAAATGCTGTGAAAACAAATAGAAATCTGCTTTTTTTTTTTTTTTTTTAATAAAGCACAGGGGCACTAGGATACAGCTTTTTATCTGACAGAGGGGGTTGATATGAAGATGAGATAGTGGCTTAACCACTTTAGCCCCGGACCATATTGCTGTCCAATGACCAGAGCACTTTTTGTGATTCGGCACTGCGTCGCTTTAACTGACAATTGCGCGGTCGTGCGACGTGGCTCCCAAACAAAATTGGCGTCCTTTTTTTCCCACAAATAGAGCTTTCTTTTGGTGGTATTTGAGCATCTCTGCGTTTTTGTTTTTTTTCCGCTATAAACAAAAATAGAGCGACTATTTTGAAAAAAATGCAATATTTTTTACTTTTTGCTATAATAAATATATAAAAAAACTTTTTTTTCCCCTCTGTTTAGGCCGATACGTATTCTTCTACATATTTTTTCGTTAAAAAAATCGCAATAAGCGTTTATTGATTGGTTTGCGCAAAAGTTATAGCGTTTACAAAATAGGGGGTCGTTTTGTGGCATGTTTAATAATATTTTTTTTTTACTAGTAATGGTGGCGATCAGCATTTTTTTCAGTACTGCGACATTATGGCGGGCACTTCGGACACTTTTGACACATTTTTGGGACCATTGGCATTTTTATAGCGATCAATGCTATAAAAATGCATTGTATTACTACTGTATAAAAATGCCATTGGCAGTGAAGGGGTTAACACTAGGGGGCAGGGAAGGGGTTAAGTGTGTTCCTGGGTGTGTTCTAACCGTATGGGGGGGTGACCTCACTAGGGGAAATCACTGATCTTCTGTTCATACATTGTATGAACAGAAAATCAGTGTTTCCCCCGCTGACAGGAACGAGAGCTTTGTGTTTACACACAAAGCTCCCGTTCCCCGCTCTGTAACGAGCGATCGCGTGTGCCCGGCGGCGATCGTACCCGGGCACGCACGCGGGACTCGGGGGCGAGCGGGGGGCGTGCGCGCCGGCCGCCGGTGGCACGCCCCCCGGTGGCACGCATGCGCCCCCTAGTGGCTGCTAAAGAGCGGACGTGTAGCTACGTGCTCTCGCGTACCAGTGCCACCGTCCCGCAGTAATATGACGGCGGGTGGTCGGCAAGTAGTTAACAATCGCTTACTGACTTTTTTTAAAGTCCCCTCCCCCTCCTGCTACCTAGTCTCCCTACTCTATTTAAATAAATGTGTATTCACATTTCTCTCTGGCCTGGTCATGTGATCCTTTAGTGCTGGCTCACCTGTGTAAGAGAGCGTTCGACAACCACTGAGAAATCCTGGAGCGGTGATGTCAGCTTTAGGCTCTTATAGCTCTGCCATTTTCGGCGCTCTCTCTCCTCCCCTGTGGCTGCCACTTACTGACGCAGGGGAGACAGAGCTGCGAGATCACATAACTGGACTGGAATGGACTAAGGCGATCCGTCTTTGCCCTGCGACTTCATGTCTGACTTTCATCCAACTTCAACGAACGGGATCTCACTTTGATCCAACCATACAAGGCCCTTTGAGTCTGGTATGAATCTTCAGGGGGATCCTCACGCCAAAAAGAAAAAAACAGCATGGGGAAATCCCACTCTCAAAAAAATAATAAAACAATACGGCATGGGGTCCTCCCAAAATCCCTACCAGATCCTTATCTGAGCATGCAGCCTGGCAGGTCAGGAAAAAGGGGAAACGAGCGAGCGCCCCCTTGTGGTCCATACCAGGCCACATGCCTTCAATAAGGAGCCCCAGATCCTGACCCTTCCTCACTAAGGATGACTACATAAGAAACATTTTAGATTTTGACAATCTTTTTCTATATAAATTAACAGCTAATCTTTGACTTGCAAAGTGAGAAAAAGTGCAAAGAGTTCATTGGTATAGCCCAAAAACATTGTTCCTTGTACAGGGTTGTGGGGGAAGTTGGCTTTCACTGACACCAATGTTGAGAGTTATTCTTGCATCTACTGACTCCAATACTGGGGGTTGGTATTGCATCCACAGACAGCAATGTCGAGGGTTCTTAAGGTGTCCACTGACACAAATGCAGGGGGTTTTTTGTACTCCAACCTGTCCCGTTTGCATTGTGATACACTGGAAACAATGCAGCCGTGCCAACATTTTTGCTGTTGGGGTGCACTATGGCCCATTTATTTTGCATTGCGCTGCTATTGTGTGGCCCTTTGGAAGTATTGGATGCGGTAGTCACTTCGGTGCAATTTGACATGTCAGGCGTATCCTTAATGTCCACTGATTGTGGACTAAGGACAGTATTGTTCTCCGCTTCTCATGTAAGGGGGCCTCTATTGGGCATTCTGATGTAAGAGTGGTTCATATGTGGGGGCCCTGATGTAATACTGGTCCTCTGTGTGTCCCCTCTACTCACCTACACTCGATGGGGGACAGAGCCTTCTCCTGTTATGCTTCAAATCTCTGGAACTCACTTCCAAAGAACCTCAGAGAGTCATCTTCTCTAAACCCATTCAAATCAAATCTAAAAACGTTTTTTTTTTCCTTTAGAACAGGTTTCACACAATTGTCCCTTTTTTCCTTTTGTTATCCTGTGTATTTCTATTCTTTTCCTTAAAAACACTTTGAGAAGCTACATAAGGGCTCTATATAAAATAAAGATTATTATTATGATGATGATGTAAGGGCTTTTATAAGGATCTAAGGGAGGGGGGCTCTGATAGGGACTCTGTTAAGGGGATCTGATGTAAGGGGGGCTCTGATGAAGACCCTGATATAAGGGGGTGACTTCTGATGAGGACTTTAATGTAAGTGGGGACTCTGATGAATACCCTGATGTAAAAGGGTGACATTGATAGGGACTGTGATATAAGTAGGGACTTTGATGAGGACCCTAATGTAAGGGGGGACACTGCTATAAGGGGGGACTCTGATGGGGACCCTCATGTAAGGGGGGACTCTGAAAGGGACTTTCATGTAAGAGAGGACTCTGATGAGGACCCTGATATAAGTGGGTACTTTGATAGGGACCTTAATGTAAAGGGGGGTTTTCATGGGGACCCTAATGTAAGAGTGGACTCTTATGGGGACCCTGATGTATGCTGATGTAAGGGAGGCTCTGATGGCGATCCTGATGTAAGGGGGCTCCGATAAGGACCCTGTATGCCTGATGTAAGGGGGGACTCATGGGTATCCTGATGTATGTAAGGGCATCTGATGGGGGCCTCAATGTAAGGGGGCTCTGATGGGGACCCTGATGTAAGGAGGGGCCCCTAATGTAAGGGGGCTCTGATGGGGATTCTGATGTAAGGGGGGGTCTGATAGGGACCCTGCTATAAAAGGGAAATCTGATGGGGACCCTGCTATAAAGGGGGGTTCTGGTGGGGATCTAGATGTAAGGGGGGGGCACTGATGTGGATCCTGATATACAGGGGAAATTTGATAGGGACCCTGATAAAGGGGGCTTTGATGGGGACCGTAATGTAAGGGGGTTTTCTGATGGGGGGCCCAACGTAAGGGGGGCTCTAATGGGAATCCTGATGTAAGGGGGCTCTGATGGTGATCCTGATGTATTGGGGCTCTGATGGGGACCCGGATATAAAGGGGGGCTCTGATGGAGACCCAGATTTAAAGGGGGGGCTCTGATGAAGACCCTGATATAAAGGTGGAATCTGATAGGGAGCCTGATGTAAAGTAGGGCTCGGATGAGGATTTTGATGTAAGGGAGGCTCTGATGGGGATCCTGATATAAATGGGGTAATCTGATGGCGACCCTGATATAAAGGGGGGTTCTGATGATGATCCTGATGTAAGGGGACTCTGATGGGGGCCCTTATATAAAAGGGGGAATCTGATGGGGAATATGTTTAAAGGGGAGCTCTGATGGGGATCCTAAAATAAAAGGGGGCCCTGATATAAAGAGGGGCTCTATTGGAGACCCTGATATAAAGGGAGGGGGTCTGATGGGGATCCTAATATAAAGGGGAATCTGATGGGGACCATGATATAAAGGGGGGCTCTTGTGGGGACCCTTATATAAAAGGGAATTGGATAGGGACCCTGATATAAAGAGGGGCTCTGATGGTGACCCTTATGTATGCAAGGGACTCTGATGGGGACCTCAATTTAAGGGGGGTTTAGATGGGGACCCTGGTACAAAGGGGAATCTGATAGGGATATTTTGAAATTGGTTGCACAAATATTTATAAAATATAGGATTCTGTAATTGTACTGTAAAGTTTGGAGACCTCTGTTGTAAAAGATCATTATTGCAGTTTATCATACACAGGGATTTAGAAAATGAAATGCCTCTGTTTGGGGTTTGGCTTCACTTGAAGTGTCAGTAGTTAAGGTTTAGGCTCCCAGCATCTTTAGGACCCTTGTCTGCTGAGGGGAAGGACCAGCGACAAGTTTGTCCTGATCTTCTAAGAACACATTTCACAGTCCTGACAGTGGCTAGAAAACCAATGGCTGTCATTGAGCAGGATTCCTCCAGGGGGCGCTCCATAGTAGCCTTACTGTATTAAAAGGATATGATACACAGATAGAGAGGGAGGAGCTGAGTATAACTAGGTTTTTTTTCCCCTTTCCTCTCTGTCTGTATTCCTGACACACGGAGGGAAGAGAAGAAAGAGAGAGGGACACACAGAAATAAACCCCCACCCCTTTTAAAAAGAAACTAAAGCATAAGAGATCTGGATCCCTAAAAGTATCAGCTGGCTTGCACTCCAGATCTGGGGCTTGGTCTGGGGGAGATTCAGAGGGAATAACAAACCTGCACCCTTTATTTTTTCCTTGTTTATTTTTTATCTTTTTACTTGTCTTTTTTTTTTTCTTTTTGTCCTGGGCTGGCCACCCCATTAACTTGATCAGCACTGCATAGCCCAGGGCCTGGAGATCAGAGCGGAGGGGGATTTAAAGGTCCAGCGTTGTTCTGCAGAGAGGTGAGTTACCATGCACATGGGGTCGGTGGTGGGATGTGGCTTTGTGCTGTAGTTGACTGTTAGCAGGCTGAATACAGTAATGAGGTCGTGTCTTCGCACAGTCTTACCTGCTTAACCCCTGATCTACCACACAGGAAGGGGCGTGAGACGCCACTTCTTGGACTGTGTACAAAAAAAAGGAAAACTGGGGCTCCCCAGCCTATTTTTAGCTACCCCCCCCCCCCCTCATCTCCCTAACCCTTTTCATAGGCAGTCCCCACCCCCTTTTTAAATAACTCTTGCAGGTGAGGAATGCATTGCTATAGCATTTTGCAGGGTCCCCTTCCCATTAGACTGATCCCCCTCCCTTCTTTTTATTTCTCTTTAAATCTAATTCATGCAAAGCTTGTAAGGGTGATCATATTTAAAGGGGGTGTCCTGCCTGGATGCTCTTTACATAGAACATTTCCTTTAGAGTGTCAACCAGGCATGGCTGGCTTGTTCAAAGCTTGCCTGCTGGCTGCCGCCTATACATACACAAGGCCTCTGTCTGTATGTTGACTATGTTATAGCTGTGCAAGGTTGTTCAAGGCTGCCTCCAGCCGAGGAGAAGAAGTGGTTAACTCCCTCTTAATGCTGACAGCGCATAGGCCATGTCCTCCTCTCCCCCTTGACTTGCAATAAGGCACTCTAGACTTGGGGCAAATCGTTACGAAGGAAAGCGAAGGGATCGCTGCAGGTTTAACCTCTTCCTAGCCACCTGCATTCTAGAGACTAATCTAAAAGCGACTAGGGTTTCCCTATACTTTTCATCTGCATAGGCTGCTGCTGTTTTTAGCATTATCGAACTTCTCCTGAAGTCGTTAGTATACGTGGATAGGATCGTAAAGGCTGGCAAAAAAAAGTGGGGGCGTTTTTCCAAATTCGATCGTCCGGCAACAACAACACAAACGCATTTATGTTATGATGAACACTTTCCGTCATCGTTGGCTCCTGTCCTAACAGACCTGTCACGTCAAAGTGCTTCAAGGTCTAGGGTGCAAGGTACTGCGTACTACGCCTCCTCGCGGATCCCCTGCGTTTTTTTTTTTCACCAGGAGCACCATATGGTGCCTTTAGTTACTCTCCTGTAAGCTTCTGGGCCTTCGTGCCAGAGGTTGGCCTTTGAGCCGCGTGTGGCGGACTCTTTAACATCAGTGACACCCCTTGACACTGTTCCCAGCACTGTTTGCAAATCAGATTTAACCGTGTCATACCCTCCCAGATCATTTCAGTTCTGAAACGTTGTCTATCTAGGTGACCATGCAATAAAAAATAAAAAAAACGTTGATTTTTTTTTTTTAAATACACTTGCTGATGTTCTGCGTCATATCTTATCCCTGTATGTCATAAATGCTCAACATACATGCTACAATTCGACCGTACAATCGAGCTTTAGATCTACCAAAACTATAGGGGGGATTTTCTGGTGCTCACAGAATCTGGTGCAGCAGTGCATACTAACCAATCAACTTCCAAATTAAACTTGTTCTATTAGGCTTTGACAATAATACCTGGAAGCTGATTGGATACCATGCAGAGCTTCACCAGATTCTGTGTGCGCCAGTTTTATTAACCCCCCCCCCCCAATGTAATATAAGGATCTTCCCTTTATTTTGCATCCAATCAGGCAGGCTCACTACGTACTTGTTAGTAGATCTAAAGGAGGTTGTACAATCAGATTGTAATGTGTGTGGTGAAAGCTTTCTCTTTTTTTATGTTACGTTAGTTATTATTATATTATTGTAATTTGTGTAGTGAAAGCTTTCTTTTTTTATGTTACTTATTATATATATATATTGTAATCTGTGTGGTGAAAGCCTTCTCCTTTTTTTCTGTTTGTTACTTATTATTAGATATAATATTGTAATATGTGTGGTGAAAGCTTTCTCTTTTTATGGTATGTTATTTTTATATATTATTATTATTATATATAATATTGTAGTGTGTGTGTGTAAATGCTTTTTTTGTTTTATGTTTATTATATATGTTACACATTATTACTATAGTTAATAATATTATATAAGTTCCGCATTCATACATAATTATGACATCTTATTATGTAGTATTATATAATCTACCTGTTATTACCATACATTATAATTATATTATTAGAAAGGTTACATATTATTATAATTATTTTGATCCAGCGTATATCTTTTTGCATTTGTCCATTTTTTGTAAATATCCGCTCAGAATCGGCTATAGAAATAGTGCATTCTTTCAGTTCCCGCACACACCTGTGCGATTTGTCACGCTTCCTCCATCATGTGACCGTGCACGACAGGAGGAATCTGATTATTGTCTGTGGGGTGCGTTCATACCCATACCTATAACATGCCTCCAAGGTGAGGGCACTTCTTTAGGTGCGCTTTTTTATCTTAATAGACTTGAACAGGAGTGCGTGGAAAAATTCAATAAACATGCAGACTCACAGATGCATGTCTAGCCTTAGATTACATTTGTAATCTATGTTCAGGAAAAGTCAGATCTAAGTTCAAGTTCCTTTAAGAGATATATGTTCTATAGAAGGATGGGTCGGTTTGAGGTGACTACTTCTGGTTACTTTTACATATATGACATGGCGTTTTGTGTCGGCAGTTTGATCACCAAGCTAAAATTGAGTAGATTTTGTTGCTGCTGAATAGCTGTGCAGCAAGCTTGCTGCAGCCTTTGCATTGCTATACATGCCTGCATGTACGCACAGGCTTATGTATGTCGCTTTTCTTTGTTTGTCTTCCTGCATGTCGGTAATGTTTATAGCGTGGCCATCTTTATTTTCTTATTTTTTATTTATTTTTTAGCCCCCGCGTGTTGGTGTGTCCCGCAGGTGGCCTTTGAAGTGGTGTTGGCACTCTGTCACGCAGACATCTGTCATGATTTGTGTGTTGTGTTCAGAGAAAGGGGGTGTGGAGGTTTTTGGCTCGGAGAGAAAGTGCGGCGAGGTCTCAGGGCGTCCCAAAAACTGAAGCGGAAACAACAGCTCGCTATGTTTGATATTCGTAGTCTGAGGAAATTGTGTGTGTGTGCATGTGACAGTGGCTGACTCACCGTCCGTTCAATTTTTTTTTATTTTTCATACTTTATTATTTATTTATTTTTTTACTTTCTTTTTGCTGCAAAAAAAATGTGGGCAAAAGTGCGCAGTTGCAGAAACTCGACGCAGCCGGCGAAATCCTAGTTGTGTGACATGGCGATAGGTCAATAAAGTGGGTGACAGGCTCACCAAGAGCTTTGTGTGTCTAATGCTGACAGGAGGATGGCCGTCTGTTTGTGTAACACCGAGGGATCATGTTTGTTTATTAGAGGCAGGGAGAACCCTGGATGTCTGAGGCAGAGAGGCCTTCATAGGCCTAAGCATGCTGGATTGGTGGTGGAGAATATTAGCTATGTATGACAGTGTTTGTGTTAACACTCTGAGCACATATATGTTACTGCTTTTTGTGCTGGCTGCACCAGCTGCCTGGAAAAGTCTCAATTCTTCTAACGTGGCAAGGTGGAGGGAGCCTCGTGTGGGATGAAGCTCTCAGATCTTAGATGTGCGTGTGACAGACAAGCCTCTCACCTGTCACCGCCGAACAAAAAATCTAGATGTGAGACTAAAACTTTTACAGTATGTGTACACCCATCAGATCTCCAACTACACTTCCTTATTTCAGATGTTTGTACACTTACTAGGAAATTGTTATCTATACATTTCTATACAGTTCAAGTAAGTTTTCTGTAGTTATGAAAGTGTAGGATTTATTACAGGTATTTATTTATTATTTTTCATTTATATATATATATATATATATATATATAAAATGTGTGTGTGTTTTTTGTTTGTTTTGTTTTTATCATAGCTATTTATTACAGGTATTTTTTTTATGTATTACAGTTTTTTTCATTATTTATCATAGGTATTTTTTATTTATTTATTACAGATATTTTATATAGTGCCAAAGGTGTACGCAGCGCTGCATACTCTGCATTCACATCAGTCCCTGCCCTCGAGAAGCTTACAACCTAAGCTCTATGTAACACAGACCGGATGCCTAGGCCGTGCGTACAGGTCCTTGCGCCCGTCCCTGTGTATCCGTTAAACTTAAAGCGGAGGTCCGGGCTTTTTATGTTTATTAAAAGTCAGCAGCTACAAAAAGTGTAGCTGCTGGCTTTTAATAAACAGACACTTACCTGTTCCACGGTCCAGCGATGCGGCCGCCCGGAGCGTCGCTCCTCTCCCCCTCCTCTCCGCCGGCGCCTCCATTGCCAGCCTGGGCACCCGGCTGTGACGGCTTCCGGCTTCACGTCCGGGCACGCACTGCGCATGTGCGAATCGCGATGCGCTCTCGGAGTGGACAGGCGATCTTCTGGGACCTGTCATGTGTCCCAGGAGATCGCCTAGAGCAGGAATAAGCAATAAGCGGACCTCCAGCTGTTGCAAAACTACAAGTCCCATCATGCCTCTGCCTCTGACAGGTCATCCCATGAATCGGTGTGATGCACAAATATAGCTGCACGGCTGACCGTTTCTGGATGTGAACCTCCGCTTTTTGGAACCCTCCCCCCCTCTGGTGTCACATTTGGTACCTTTTAGGGGGGAGGGGGATGCAAATACCTGTCTCCACTCCACCTGGCACCACTTCCGGGTTCTGACTCCCGCGCGAATCCAGCCTCGTCACGTCACCCCCTCACTGTCTTCTGGGAAACACTGTTCCCAGGAGAGAACGGGGGAGCAGTGACAGCGCTCCGCGATCCTCGCGCTTGGGCAGTAGGGCATCGGGCAATGAAGCCGCAAAGGCATCGCGGGCGTGCTGGACAAGTAAGTGTCCATTTTTTTTAAAGTTTTTTTTTTTCAAAAAGTCAGTAGCTGCGGTATTTGTAGCTGCTGGCTTTTAAAAAAAACGGGTGGACCTCCGCTTTGACATAAATAAGTGGAACTCCGCTTTTAATCTTTTTTAAATTTGAAACTTCAATTAAAAGACTGGTGATCCTGACATGAAGGTATTTTGTTCAGGCACTTCCTGTTATAGGGTGACAACGATTTGTCCCTGTTTTAAAGTTGTGCTTTTACAGTGTCACTAGGGTTACTATCCAGCCAGTAAAAATTTAATTGAATAGAAAAAAATTGATGGGCTGGTAATTTTCCTTGAAAAGGTGACAGACTTAGGCAGGCCATAGGCGGTGCAAATTTCTGTGATTGCAGGAAATAAATTTGCACGATTGCCCAATCAATATAGACAGTGCTGAAAGTGGAATCCTCCTGCTGAGCAATTGTTTGCTCCCGAATGGGGGAAAGCGGGGGGCAAATGGGGGAAGCCGTCCCTGCCAGGAGTAGACCGTGAGTTGACAGTAAATTGAATCCAGCAGGAAGGTTCTACCCAAGTTGATTGATCTTTCAACTTGGTTACATTCGTTCTTCCCACACATGGTTCAAATTTCAGCCAGTTCCTGTCTATGGCTGGCCTTACATGTCACACATGGTTTGATGAAGGTGTGATCTTCAGGAAGCTCTAGAGCAAAGGTCCCAAAACTTTCTAATTAAAGGGCCAGTTTACTGTCCTTTAGACTTTGGGTGGGCTTCAGTGGGAGTAAACAATACCCCATCGTTGTTAGTGGGAAGAATAGTGCCTCCTTGTTGGTGTCAGTGGGAGGAATAGTACCCAAAGGGATGGATAAAGGCAAGCAAAAGACTGCATCTGACCCCCGGGCCACACGTTGAAGACCACTGCTCCAGAGCAGTGGTCTCTAAACACAGCCCTTGCTTGCTTTTATCCGGTCCTCTGAAAAACGATTCCTTCCGCTGACATCAACAAGAAGGCACTATTCCTTCCATTGACACTAACAATGGGGCATTTTTACTCCCACTGACTCCAATGATGGGACACACTTCCTCCCACTGACTCCAATGATGGGACACACTTTCTCCCACTGACTCCACTGATGGGACACACTTCCTCCCACTGACTCCAATGATGGGACACACTTTCTCCCACTGACTCCACTGATGGGACACACTTCCTCCCACTGACTCCACTGATGGGACGCTATTCCTCCCACTGACTCCAATGATGGGACACACTTCCTCCCACTGACTCCACTGATGGGACGCTATTCCTCCCACTGACTCCACTGATGGGACGCTATTCCTCCCACTGACTCCACTGATGGGACGCTATTCCTCACACTGACTCCAATGATAGGATACACTTCCTCCCACTGACTCCAATGATGGGACGCTATTCCTCACACTGACTCCACTAATAGGACACACTTCCTCCCACTGACTCCAATGATGGGACACACTTCCTCCCACTGACTCCAATGATGGGACACACTTCCTCCCACTGACTCTAATGATGGGACACTATTTCCCCCCCCCCCCACTGACTCCAATGATGGGACACACTTCCTCCCACTGACTCCAATGATGGGACACACTTCCTCCCAACTGACTCCAATGATGGGACACACTTCCTCCCAACTGACTCCAATGATGGGACACTATTCCCCCCCCCACTGACTCCAATGATGGGACACTATTCCCCCCACTGATTCCATTAATGGGACACACTTCCTCCCACTGACTCCACTGATGGGACACACTTCCTCCCACTGACTCCACTGATGGGACACTATTCCTCCCACTGACGGGACACTATTCCTCCCACTAACTCCACTGATGGGACGCTATTCCTGCCACTGACTCCACTTATGGGACACTATTGATCCCACTGATGGGACACTATTCCTCCCACTGAACAATTGGGAAATATTTCTCCCTCTAATACTAATGACGGGGCATTATTCCTCCTCTTACTGACTTCAGGCACTATATAATTTATTTATTTTCCCACTGACATTGGGGCATTTTCTACTTTCACTGGCCACTCCGGCCCCTATAGTCTGAAGAACAGTAAAGCAGCCCTTTGTTTAGAAAGTTGGGAGACCCCTGATCTAGAGCAAAGGAACAGTTTTCCAGTTAGGGTTTCCATCTAGTTTACCTCTCACAATAATACCCAAGAGCTATTGTAGCTAAAGTATTCATCAGTATGCATTGTTTATTGACTTTGCTTTGTACTTTTTGCTCTAAATATACTCTAAAATTACATTTTTCCTTTTATTATATTATGTTCATATTTGCAGCATAGAAAAAGATACAGCATGACTAGAGTTTCATGTTTAGACATTTTTATAATAATACGTATATAATTTATATGACAGTGTAGCTTTTTATTTCCTATATAGCACATTCAGATCTTGTATATTTTCACATTGCTTTAACATAAAGCTGGACGTCAATGGACATTATTCCCACTTTATAAATCTTCCATGGGCGGTAAAACAAAAGTGCCCAGTTTGTCCTATACTGAATGCTCCCACAGTGCCTTTCCGCAGTAATGTATGCTTTTAGTGGGAGCCAGTATGGCAGCTGGTGGGTGGTAGATGACATATTGGGGCTATGCCTTGTCAGCAATGAGCAGGAAACATTGCAAGAGAAAGAATAGGTCAGATTTATAGAAGATGTATACAGAGGTGCCCATTTATGGGCTGTGCAGGCAGACTGGCGGAGACATTTGTCTGCACTCTTCTGAGTACATAAGCATTTAGTGCTCGTTCACATCATGTCAATCGGCTGCATAGATCAACACAGCCTTAAGGCAGAGTACATAGAAAGCAATTGTTTTCTATGTGCCATGTTCATATCATAATGCTGTGCTGAGCATGTTTGCATTTGTACACAGCGCACAGCACCACATGTCACCACACCTCTGCCGTGCATAGACCTACATGAAGTGACATTTAGAGGCTCTTAAGGTTTTAAAAAAAGAAAAAGTAACCCGTGCGAAACAAGTCTTAGCAAGTCAGCCCTGGAAAGCAGTGGTGATGTGCAAATTAACATGACAACCAGTCAGATCGCAATTTGCTCTAGTAGAAGTTGTCTAGTGTGTGGGTTACCACCGCTAGCACATTGCCCTGGCCGATTGCGCTGCTCTTAGGAGTAGCTCCTATAGTTTGATTATTTGCATTATTTTGTGTTTGCAAAAAATATTTTCGTGCATTGCACTTTAAATGGAAACTAGAACAAATGTGTACTTGTGGTTTACAGCAGCCAATCAGACTTCCTGTTTTGTTTAGAAGGTGAATGCTGTCTATATGCCAAGGAAAACTGCTCTGTCATATTGGATGGAAAGTGTCTGTGAACAGCAATTTTCAAGACTTGCCACAGATTCGAAATTGCATTTAGGTGTGGACTTTGACTGGGGCATTCTATGAATATGCTTTTATCTAAACCAGCGGTCTCTAAACTGTGGCCTGTGGGCCGAATGCGGCCCTTTACTTGCATTTATCTGGCCCTCGGGGCACCATTCCTCCCACTGACACCAACAAGCGGGCACCATTCCTCCCACTGACACCAACAAGCGGGCACCATTCCTCCCACTGACGCCAACAAGCGGGCACCATTCCTCCCACTGACGCCAACAAGCGGGCACCATTCCTCCCACTGACGCCAACAAGCGGGCACCATTCCTCCCACTGACGCCAACAAGCGGGCACCATTCCTCCCGCTGACACCAACAAGCGGGCACCATTCCTTCCACTGACACCAACGGTGGGGAACCATTGCTCTTACTGACACCAACAGAGGAGAACCACTCCTCTCCACTATTCCTCCCACTGACACCAGCATTGGGGCAATCATGTGGAACTATTCCTCCTTCTATTGACTACAGGCACCATGTAATTTTTTTACTCCCACTGACGCTGGGGCAGTTTCTGCTTCCACTGGCCACTCCAACCCCCCTAAAGTCTAAAGAACAGGAAACTGGCCCTTTTATTTAGAAAGTTTGGAGACCCCTGATCTAAACCATTTCATTGTAGCTCTGGCTGTATGTTTAGGGTCGTTGTCCTGCTGGAAGGTGAACCTCCACCCTAGTCTCAAGTCGTTTGCAGACTCCAAAGCTGGTTACACACTATACAAATCTTTAGGTTTTTTTCGTCTAGATTTACCAAAACCATATACAGTAATATGATGTCAAACCTAAACATTTAAAATGTATATGCAATCATGCAGGCCTTTACACTACATAATTTAAGGTAAATCTAAAAGTTGTATAGTGTATCCATCTTAACAGGTTTTCTTCTAAGACTGCCCTGTATTTGGCTCCATCCATCTTGCCATCAACTCTGACCAGCTTCCCTGTCCTTGATAAAGAAAAGCATCAGCACAACATGATGCTGCCACCACCATGTTTCACGGTGGGGATGGTGTGTTCAGGGTGATGTGCAGTGTTAATTAGTTTTCCACCACACATTGCGTTTTTGCTTTTAGGTCAAAAAGTTAAATTTTGGCATCACCTGACCAGAGCACCTTCTTCCACATGTTTGCCGTGTCCCCCACATGGCTTCTCACAAACTGAAAACGGGACTTCGTATGGCTTTCTTTCAACAATGTCTTTCTTCTTGTCACTCTTCCATAAAGGCCAGATTTGTGGAGTGCACGACTTATAGTTGTCATGTGGACAGTTCTCCCATCTGAGTTGTGGATCTCTGCAGCTCCTCTAGCGTTACCATGGGCCTCTTAGCTGCTTCTCTGATTAAGGCTCTGCTTGCCCGGCCTGTCAGTTTAGGTGGACGGCCATGTCTTGGTAAGTTTTCAGCTGTGCCATACTCTTTCCATTTTCTGATGATGGATTGAACAGTTCTCCATGAGATGTTCTAAGTTTGGGATATTTCTGCGTAGTTCTAGCTGGACACAAATTCGCTGCAGCTAGTTGGCCAGTTTGCATGCATCTATATCACCGAGCCTCGGTTCAAACATATGCTGTGTTTGTCACTGCATGTAATTCACACAGGAATCGCAGCACAGTCCTGTGCGGTGTCTCTGGGGTTCGATTTGAGCCATGGATTTTTATATGGCTCCAATCGCACCGCATTCGCACCAAACTCTTGGACCCCCCTTTTTTTTTGTCTGCACCAAAATCGGACCCCATGGGTGTTCACACTCATGGCATCCGATTCTGCAAATTGCACTGCACTTTGCACACTGATTTCAGGGTGGTGTTTACTTAACATACAATCAGTTTGCATGAAAGGGTTGTGATTTTGATGTGGTGCGGAATCCGCTGTGAATTTCCACTGCATCTAGTGTACTGCGGCTGAATTTAGCCTCCTCTGAACGCAGAAAACGATCTGCACTTGTGTGGCTATGTGAATGTCGCATAGCGGTTAGTGGGGTTGAACCAGCATTTTTTTTTTTTTTGACAAGAAAATGTGAAGGAGCTGGATACATTTTTTTTTTTTTCTAATTATGAATGTGGTTTTTGGTTTGGGAAAATTGTACATATTGTAGTGGTCCCTGGGATTCCATTCAAGTATCAGATCTGGACAACATTTTAGGGGTATCGAACAAATTTAGTTGACTCAATGGCAAGAGGGAATGCTCTGTGGGAGGATTTTTCCGAATTTCCATAAAAACATCCAAACCAAATTTCCCTGGTGTATGTTCAGCCTAACTGCAAACATTTTGTTTATTATTGTTATAATCCACTTTGACACATCAAGTATTGTGTCGGGCGATCTGTATTGTGTCGCGGCAGGGCTTTGATGAGGGGAGGATGTGTGAGCCTCTCAGTGCACATTATGTGACAGCCGCTGACACGCTGACATCAAAGACAGCCAGGGGAAGGTTTCCCTCCCTCCCTGTTTGTTTATGTGTTGTCTGGCACAATGAGCCACCCCTTTGTGTAAGAATGAAAGTGTCGATCAACTGCTGCTGTGTTTTTTTGTTTTTTTTTGGGAGTCGCGCGCACACTTTTCTGTTCGGCATTGGGGTGTTTGCACTTTTGTGTGTTGAAGTAGAAGAAAAGGCAATACAACCACCCAGCTGCCTCCCTGCTGATCTTCCCTTTCCTGCGTATAGCTTGAAATAAATCATAAAGCAAGTCATATTTTTTTTTTTACTTTTTCCAAGCAGTCACATGACCACAAAGGTCTGGAGTGTGTCTGTGGAGGACTGACCGAAGCAAAATCGCCACGTTTGGGGAGAAACGCTGTACATGCATGTAAGGGTAAGCGCTGATGCAGACCTGCACATGAATGCGCACAGCCAGGGCTTTTTTTCAGGGGGAACTTATTTCCACCATCTCTGGCTCAGACCCTTTGGTGCCTGCTCACCACAATCACTTGTAAACACAGAAGTCTGATTTCTGTGTTTACAAGTGACAGCTTTGCACTCTGTGTGTAACCTCCTGAACTCTGCACTCTGTATGTAATGCAATCCTGGTATTTTATGCCCCGTTAAGACCCTTTTACTGTTTGTAAAATCTGAACTGGGTCGTGGTTGAGTTCCTGCACCTATTTTCTGAATGCGCACAGGCATTCATGTATATTGGCAGCTGTACACACGGCATGCGCAGGAAAGTGACAGAAGTTTTACGCTTCAGCACACAGGTGCGGTCATATGTCTGTGTACAGGAGGCTTTATTGTGATTGGTGGCTGGATGAAGATTAACAACACAATACAATAAGGCCCTATGTCATGCTTCTCTCTTCCTCTATCACATGATGCTAATTCATGGCACAGCTTATACAGAACAAACCAAGTATTGCATCATAACTGGATTGGCTTTTCCTGGTTGGCTTGCTCAGCCATATTCTGAGCCATAAACAATAAAGCCAACATGTTTTTTGGATTGAACAGGAAATGGGTAAAACCCGTCTGTTTATCTTTTGCCATACGTGTCCTATTGTGTAGAAAGTATAACTATAAAGGAAATTATTTTTCGTTTGGGTAGAGTGGAAATGGATTAGAACCCCGGTCAGGTTTTATTGCTGTCTGTGCCCCCCATTAAGTCGATTAATCCTCTTTATTTGTCCTGTTTACCATTATCATTGAAAGTGGAACGTAATAGAAAATACCACATTTTGGGTTGTTTCCAGAAAAGTAATGGAAGGAAAATCTTCCAATGGGGACAATAGTTCTGGTGACTTAATCGCCTTAATTTGCAGGGATTTCCTCTCCCTTCCCGTTTGACTATGGGACAGGAAGTGAAGGGAATCTCTGCAATGGGACACATGGCAAAAAAACATGGCAAAAAAAAAGAAATCTGACATACCTCACAACTTTTTGAGATGGCCGGCCCTAGTAAAAACTCTGATTTTAGTCATATTATTTTTTAAGGTAGTTTTAAAACAGGCAGTTCATGCATGAAATCCCATAAACTCGTATTTCCCAACATTTTGAGATGGGAACGAGAGACACCTATTGGCAAAAGTATGTAGGCACAGGACACTCCCCCTGTCGCACCCCCTTGAAAGAGGATTCTACAAAAATATGAGTAGTTTAAAGCGGAGCTCCACCCAGGAAAACAACATTTTCCCATGTTGTTTAAAAAAAAATAAAAAAAACTGAAAAAAATAAAAAAAATACTCACCCGAAATACCTGTTGCTATGCGGAAGTCCGTAATCTGCCTCTTCCACTCCGCGGTGCCTTTTCTTCTTGTCCTTCTGCTTGTGAATGGGGCGTGCTGCTTTCTGGGAACTGTGTGTGTTCTCAGAGAGCAGCGCGCCCATTCACAAGCCAGCGTGAGACTCACGCAGGCGCACTGCCTGTTTCCCATAGTGTGAATGGCGGCGCGGGACCCGGAGCGATCGTGGGACCGGCATCGGGGGGCCCATCAGCGCGGGCAAGTAGGACAAGGTAAGTGTCCTTATTTAAAGTCAGCAGCTACACTGTTAGTAGCTGCTGACTTTAAAAAAAAAAAAAAATCGCGACTGGAGCTCCGCTTTAAGCCACAAGTGCTTTTTTTTTTTTTACTACTACTATTTTTTTTTACTGACTTTTGCAAATGCAGCTATTTAGAAATTGGAGGAAAAGTTTAGCATTGTGAAACACTTTTTACACTTTTTTGAAAGATTAAAAGTGCATTTTATAAACAACTACTGTATTTATCGGCATATAACAAGCACCCTAACTTTAAGAGGGAAGTTTCAGGAAAAAAACATTTCACAGCCCCCTGCACAGTACACGGACCCTCTGCACATTACATGGACCCCCTGCACATTACACGGACTCCTTTCACGGGACACGGACTCCTTTCACGGGACACGGACTCCTTTCACAGGACACGGACTCCTTTCACGGGACACGGACTCCTTTCACGGGACACGGACCGCTCTCTTCCTCCAATCAAAAGCCACACTCGAGGAGGCAGAGCGAGAGGAGGAGAGCGACCAGAAAGAGCTGCGTTAATTGAGGTCTTTAGAGGCTTCTATTTACTCTGAGGGTGGCACAGGTGGAGCAGTGTATGAGAAAGGACTGGCAGTAATGTTTTCTTAACTTTAAAGTATGCTGGCCCAGGGCCAGGACAGGCGGGGCAACCGGCCTGACACCCCCCAATGGGTGGACCGCCCCCGTTGGTAAAAAAAAGAATACTGGAGGATAACACGCAGTTTACCCTCTATTTCCAGGGTAAAAAAGTGTGTCTTGTATGCCAATAAATACAGTATATAGATCAGACCAAAATGAGGGACAAATGAGGAGGAAAGAGAGACAGAAGGACCTTGTTCCAAATCAGAGACAGTCCCTCAAAATCATGGACAGTTGGGAGCTATGCATTGACGAAACTGAAAATCTCTCTAAAATAAGGGAAATCCTCATTTAGGGCCACCTGATCAACTTTAAGTTTAGCAAAACTATGGGGACCTACATAATCTAGTCAATCAATTTGTGTCTAATCCGCACCCAATCAAGCAGGCCCTTTCACTACATACATGTTATGTTAGTAGAGCTAAAGGAGATTGTACAATCAAATTGTAACGCATGTGGTAAGCTTTAGACAACTGCTGTGGTCCATTGGAAGCATTCCCCTCTTTCTGTTTCTGTGACAACCCAACATTTTGGAATTTCACTAGCATTCAGTCCAGTTCCTTTCGATGCATCTGCCTTTTTGAATCATAGAGCCCATTAATATAAAATGTTTCCCTTTTAACGGGGAGAGTTATCTGTAGAGGTCGACCGATATATCGGCCGATATTTGGCCGTTTTGGAGAAATCGTCATCGGCCGATTTTTATCCAAATTAGGCCGATATTTAACATGGCGCTAGCGGTGCCACGGATCCGCAGCTAGGCCGAGGCCTCTCCTGATGCTGTGACTGCGGCGGCAATCCGCGGATTGCCGCCGCGGTCCCAGCATCAGGAAAGGCCGCGGCTTCGGCCTAGCTCCGGAGCCGCGGCCATCTTGGTACACCCAACGCGGCGGCCCTCCTCTCTGTTTACACCCACAGAGGAGGAGGGGCCCGCTCACTGCTATCTGCTGACTTTTTTTTTTTTTAGTTTAAGGAAGTCGGGCCTGTAACAGCCAATCGGCGGCCGCCGCTGCCGACATTCTACACTGTAAAAAAAACATCCCCTGACGTGCTGCGTGCCCTGCATCTGCCTCTGCCTACAAGCCCCAGTGTAGAATGTCGGCAGCGGCGGCCGCCGATTGGCTGTTACAGGCCAGCTCTGCATTCTGGGGATTGTAGGCAGAGGGGCAGGGGAGTAAATTAGATAATGGCTGGATCAAAGGGGGTTCAATTTGCACTGGCTCTAATCTCTGGTGTGAACGTAGTTTATGTATCTGCCCCAATCACTATAATAACAGATCGCTGATAGCTGCACCTATTTGCAATTGCCTACAGTGATTTTGATGTTGGACGCAGACAAAGTGCATCCAGTAGTGATCACCACAGGCAATCACTGGGTGTGCAGAGAGTCATGAATATGTTCACGACATATTCATGGCTCTCTGCAAAGCCAGTGATTGTCTGTGGTGATCGCTGCTGGATGCACTTTGTCTGCATCCAACATCAATCACTGCAGGCAATTGCAAATAGGTGCAGCTACCAGCAATCTGTTATTATAGAAAAAGGTGTCAGTGGCCTCACCTCCTTGCCGAGAGCCACAACTGAGTAGCTATCATTGTGAATCATATTGGGCTGTACTGGTGGGCACTGATGAGGTGATGCACTGGTTGGCACTGATGAGGTGATGCACTGGTTGGCACTGATGAGGTGATGCACTGGTTGGCACTGATGAGGTGATGCACTGGTTGGCACTGATGAGGTGATGCACTGGTTGGCACTGATGAGGTGATGCACTGGTTGGCACTGATGAGGTGATGCACTGGTTGGCACTGATGCGGTGATGCACTGGTTGGCACTAATGTGATGCGCTGGTTGGCACTAATGTGATGCGCTGGTGAGATGTATTAGTGGGCAATGATGGGATGCATTGATGAGGTGGCACTGATGGGCTACACTGGTGGGCACTAATGAGGTGGCACTGGTGGGCACTGACAGGCTGCACCCCACCTCTCCACCCTAAACAATTATCTCCTCCCCACCTCTCCACCCTAGGTTTTTTGAGATGAGGAGAAAAAAAAATTCGGCCTAAAATATCGGCCGCAAAAATCGTTAACACATATCGACAATCGGCCGCCCCAATTTCCAAATATCGGCATCGGCCAGAGAAAAACCCATATCGGTCGACCTCTAGTTATCTGTGTTCATCTGAAACATTTACACAACCCAATATGCAAACGTTTTTTAAAGTTTTTTTGGCTAGGGTTACAAATATGCAGCTCTGTAAACCATGTTTTGCGCAGGCATGGTAGCCCATTCATGTGAGCGGGCTGCTGTTCCTCCTGAAATGAAGGGAAAAGGGTCCCTGCAGCATTTTAGAGGTTGCAGCCCGTATGGGAACCGCAAAGCGCACCCGCAGGCGTCCAATGTGTTTTTTTGTGTGGGTGGCTGTGGCCATATGAACTTGGCCTTGAATAACTTTTTCTAAGCAGTATTTATATAACACAACCAGCCTTATTAAAGCTTTAACTTTGCCAATTTTTTGTGGGGGGAAAGCGGAACTATACTGCATCTGATCACCACAAACCAAATACACTATTTAAAGCAGACTTCCACGTGTTTGTAAGTTTATTAAAAGTCAGCAGCTACAAAAAGTGTAGCTGCTGACTTTTAATAAACAAACACTCACCTGTCCCACAGTCCAACGATGTGGCCACCCAAAGCCTCTCCCCCTGTGGCACTGTCATTGCAAGTGTGGGCACCCAGCCGTGACAGCTTCACAGACAGGTGCGCACTGCGCATGCGTGAGTGATGCTGCGCTCTCCTAGTGGTCAGCCAATCTTTTGGGACCTAAATTAAATACATTTTCAATATTTATAGAAAACTCCCCCATCCATCTATGTCTTCATGCTTTATTTTGTTGAGAAATCACTGAAAAACGCCCCCTAGCATTTCTGGCCATGGCCATCTTAAGGCAGATTATTCATATGGCATTTACTTCCTGGAATCCATCTGCCCTTTGCTCAGACAGGAGGGTGTGCTTAGCCAAGAAAACCACTCCTCCCCTCCTAAAGACTCCTGGGATGTATGACATTATTTTGGCCTAGGCCTGCAAACTAGGAAGTAACTGAAGAAATGCTAAACAAAAAAAAAAACGAGTAAATAGAATAAACCTTTCTTTCCATTTACCATGGTAGCAGCATAATGATTAAAAATAGTCAATGTTGATTAAGAGAGTGAAGTTCTGCTCTAAAGCGGAACCAAAGGCAAGAATTTTTGCCTATAATTACCAATGCGCCAATGGTCCGATGTCCGCAAGGTCCCTCACCGTCATTTTCCTGTGCTTCCTGTTGCTTCCTCTTACCGCAAGTGGCTACTCTAGGCACTAGCGATGATCATTGTCTTTTCAGAGAAGACAGTTGCTCGGCAGAAGGGACTTCCCTGTCAACACTGTCTGTGTTGATGGGGGAATCGTGCAAATACCTTTCCTGCAGGAAGGAAATTTGCAGCGTGTATGGTGTGCTTTAGAGGCTGCCTGTTTGTCCCTATGGAATTGCATCCTGTGTAACCGAGGCAAAGAGATGTCACTCCCATTGCTAGCGATTGAGATTCAGCAGCATTTGGACCAGTGACATCTAGCTGCAAAGAGAGCAATTCTATAGGGACACACAGGCTGCCCCTGTAGAGATCCTGGCATTTTGTTTCTAGCAGGATCGCCCAGCTGACATCAGCCTAAGTTATTGGGTTCTGTACTGCTACATGTGGCACTGACGGGCTGAAGGAGCCCCTTTCCTAAGTGTAAGGGAGAGCCTCCTATCCTCTCCATGACCCTCCTCCTTACCTTGATGTCTCATTTCAGGCTGAAATCTGGTACTGATTAATCTTTGTTTCTTGTGGAAAATGTACATTTATTCCGGTCTTAAAATCTATAAAAATATACAAAGTGGGCCTGTCAAATCTCATGGAATGAACTGTCTCATTCCCTGGCATACTGCTGCATTCTTTGCAGATCACTCTCTGGTGTGCAGACATTCATGGCTTTTTGCTGTCTCTGTCCCCCTTGTGGGCAGGATTTTTTATTTATTTTTTCTAACAAGACCTTTATTTTCATGGGTATCTCAAGCGCCCCATGTAATAGGAAGAGTGTGTATTGGCCTAAAATCAGCCTGTAAACAAGCTTAAGCAAAGGATGTTGTAAATGGATTTTTTTTTATTGTAAAATGGTGTTATGTATTTTTTTTTTTTTTTAGTGCTTGATTGTGAGTGTTGAACCCCCTGTCAGATTTTTACTTGCTGTAAGATATGTAGATGGCAGGCACTGGATCGAAATTAAGGTCAAGATATGAACTAATTTTAAGAGTACAATGTCTCTGGTTCATAGACATGAATTGTCCCTAGGGGGTTTGTCAGGTAAAATTGTATGCGGTACATTAACCACTTGTCCTCTGGAAGATTTACCCCCCTTCATGACCAGACCATGCTTTGCAATATGGTACTGCGTTATTGACAATTCCGCAGTCGGTGCGACACAGTACCCCCCAAACAAATAGAGGTTTATTTTGGTGGTATTTGATCACCATTGCGCTATAAACAAAAACGGCAACTATAAAACACATCTAATAAAAAAAATGTAATTTCTTCATAAGTTTAGGCCAATATGTATTCTGCTACATATTTTTGGTAAACAATCACAATAAGTGTATATTGATTGGTTTGGGCAAATGTTATAACCTCTACAAACTATTAGATTTTTTTTTTTACTAGTAATCAGCGACTTCTAGCGGGACTGCAATATTGCAGTGTACAGTCGGGGCACTAACTGACACTTTTGACACTTTTTGGGGGCTAGTGACACTAATACAGTAATCAGTGCTAAAAATATGCACGGTCGCTGTACTAATAACACTGGCTGGGAAGGGGTTAAACATCAGGGGATATCAAATCTTTAACTGTATGCCTAATCAGTGTGTGGGAGGTGCTTATACTATGGGAAGGCATTGATCCGTATTTCTGCTTTACAGGATCAGTACCTTCCTTACTGACAGAACGGCGATCTGCCTTGTTTACATAGGCAGATCGCGGTTGTGGCTATCTGCCTAATGATTGGTGGGTGCCGGCAGACATCGAGCCCACAGTACTCGCAGATCAGCTCCAATTGCTTCTAATCACAGCGGGGAGGTTCGCCAGCAGCGTAAATGCGCACCCCAGGCCCAGAAGTGTCGGATCAGGTACTAGGTACTTGATCTGGTGCACAGCGTCCGCCCTACTTCAGTAAGTATGCAATGGGCGGTTATAAAGTAAGGTAAAAAAATAGGAACAGAACTCCAGAAAATAAAAAAAATGTAAATAAAATAAAAAAAATTCTGCTGTGTACAAATAAGTTGTCTCTAATTTTGAATTGTGCCAGCAACAGGAGACGTTCTCCATAAGGTGACCCGCTTACTTTTCAGCCACTCCAGCAACATATGCGTTGAGAATATTGTTCTGGGGAACACGAATGCCGCACACCAAGATGCAAAATTATCTTCCTTTGTTAAAATAGCCAGCAGGAACAAGTTCTATTCTGACAGGTTTTGCACTAGGCACAGTGCTTTCTGAAACTGAGTGCTTCTGTGGAGCCGAGCCAGCACCTGAGATTCGATGGAATCTGATCTCACCTGAAGTGGCATAAAAATATCTCTAATTATGGTTCTCTTATTATAATTACTCATCTGAAAAGAATACTTTATTATTATTATTATACTTGATTTATATAGCGCCAACAGTTTACATAGTGCTTTACAACTTGGGGTAGACATTACAATACACAAGGAATAAGAGGGCTTACAATCTAAGAGGGAAAGTCAAGAGATACAAGAGGTAATAACTGTGGGGGATGTCCTGATGGAGAAAATAAATGTACAGTTGTTAGTTGGGGGCCAGATAGGATTCTCTGAAGAGATGAGTTTTCAGGGATCGTCTGAAAGTAGTAGAAAGTCAGACAGATTGGGGTAGAGCATTCCAGAGGAGGGGAGAGGCTCTGGAGAAGTCCTGAAGGCAAGCATGGGATGAGGTGACAAGGTGGTTGGAGAGCAGGAGGTCTTTTTGAAAAGCCTGTGGCGTGCAAAACACAACCCAAAAACTTCACCCGGTGCAGGAAAAAATGTGCACACACATAAAGAGTGAAACACAAAAAACTGCGATGGGTGCCATCGTCAATTGGTCCTCCGAAGAGGACCCAGCTCTGATCCCCCGGGGCGTTAGGCTCCAGGCAGGGAAAAGAGTATTGGAGTCCAAGCAGCCGAAACCACTAGGACCCCACTATGGCCCATGCAGCCGAAACCACATGGCCTACATCCTCGGAGGGACTGCCGAAACAGAACCCTCCTCGGTGGGGCTCCCCCGAAGGGAGACCCCATGAGAGCAGGTGAACTAAGCCAGAAGGCCATGTCCACCTACTCCCAAGACTTTCAGAGTCAGGCCCGAGGACCAGCACCCTACTCGCCACACATAAAGTGCACAGCACCAACCAAAAAAAAAGTAACAAACGAGACAAACAGGGGGTAAAATAAAAAAGAAAGTGGGGGAAAAGGAAGGTGGGAATGGTGAGTGGAAAGTGGCCATTGTGCAACACAATGGCCGGCCCTCCGGCCAGGAACAAAAATTCCTCTGGTCCTAGCCAAAAGGCTCGGCCCTAGAGGCAGGTGCTAAAAAGGTGTATGTGGAGATATGTGACCTAAGGTGCCACACGTTGAGTGCCCCTCAACACTCAGTGCAATGTATGGCACCCCTGGACTGCCACTCCAGGGGCACTATCTCCACAGGCTTTTCAACGGACCCTGACCCCCGGTCCGGACCGGCAGCACCCTTCCCAGCCAGGAAGGTAGGAGAAGAGGTTGGGGAGAGCCAGCTGCAGCCGACTACTACCCACAACTCCCAACTCTCCCACCTAATTACATTCGGGAGGTACTACCCGCCTCTCCCCGAAGGGATTAGCAAAGGTTCCCTCGCCGAACAACTGACTGGGGCAGACACCACCGAATCCAGGCCAAAGGCCAGGGTCCCGGCCCTTCAGCTTCGACCTCATGCCTCTCTGCCCCGATCAGAAGGCTTTCGCCTCTACGCCAATAGGCTTAGTGTCCACCGACTGGCATCCCTTTCCCCCTCGCCGAGTACTGGGGACAGTCAGTTTAGCACCACCTATTGGCAACTGATAAGAACAGATACTACACTTGATCTTAGCCAAAAGGCCGAGAAGCGAGAGCAGGAGGTCTTGGGTGGAGTGAAGAGAAAGATTAGGTTGGTATTTTGAGACTAAGTTAGTGATGTAGCAGGGGGCCAGGTTGTGGATGGCTTTGTAAGTTATTGTTAGTATCTTGAATTTAATTAGTTGGTTGAGTGGCAGCCAATGAAGGGATTGGCAGAGGGGCATAGCAGTTTGTGAGGTGGATGAGCCTAGCAGTGTTCATGATGGATTGAAGTGGGGATAGCCTATTTAGAGGTAAGCCAATGAGGAGAGAGTTGCAGTAGTTGAGGTGAGAGATGACCAGGGAGTGTATTAGAAGCTTTGTGGAGACATTGGTTAGGAAGGGGCGTATATTGATGATGTTGCGGAGGCTGAGACGCAAAATTTTGGATAGCGATAGGATGTGGGGCCAAAAGGTTAGTTCAGAGTCCAGGATTACACCTTTGTTTGTTATTTTTATAGAAAAAAAAACAAGACTACAATCACTTTAAGGGAATTTTATTCTCCCATCAATTAAAGTCCGGCCTCCAAACCGCGTGACAGAGAGTGGCCCCTTGTTTAGAAATACAGTTCATTTTAGTTGCTTTATATTTCTCAGTAAATAAAAACTTTTATTAATCCCACCATCTTCTAGGTTCACTCCATGTTCACCTGGTTGATGTGACCTCTCAATTAAAAACAGCTTTGCCATTCTTCTCTTGTGGGTCACAGGAGTGCACTTACTTTTGCTCTTCTGTGACCCAGAGTCAGCTGATCTCCGCTGACATAACAGAAATGCTCCAGAATCTGGAAGGATCCCGAAAATATTGTCGGGAATTACCCAGCTGTCTGACAGCTGGCTGCACTTCTCAGTGTGTGAGTGAGAGCTAGAGTCGGCCACTCTGGTCCATCTCCTGTGCAGGCCCCCCATTTGGCGGCTGAAGATGCAGAGCGGAGTGCCTGCACGTGATTTCTGTTCGCTCATTTCTCGGTCTTATGCCGCGTACACACGGTCATATTTTGTGATGAAAAAAAAACGACGTTTTCTGTGAAGTAAAAAACGACGTTTTTGAAACGTCACTTTTCAAAGACGATGTTGCATACACACCATCGTTTTTTTCACAAAAAGCGAGGTTACGTTCACCACTCTTTTCCATTGAAGCTCGCTTCATAACTAGCTTCTGGGCATGCGCGGGTTGAAAAACGTCGTTTTCAACAACGTTTTTGCTACACACGGTGACTTTTTGTGAAACAAAAAAACGACGTTTTGAAAAACGACACAAAAAATTCAAGCATGTTGGAATTTTTTTTTGGTCGTTTTTTTGAAGACAAAAAAACGATGTTTTGCCCACACACGATCAATTTAAATGACGTTTTAAAAAACAAAGTTTTTTTTCATCGCAAAAAACGACCGTGTGTACGCAGCATAATAGTCAATGGGGGACAGCTGCAGTATAAAACCGAATGCTTTAAAGTATGAAGGTTTTTTTTTCCTCCAAGACCTTTAAATTGGTTGGAAACCCTTGCATATACCCAGTAAAGTGAGCAGCCACAGAGATGAAACAAATCTTCCTACATAAGTTTTACTTGTATATCTGCTATCTTCCCCGCTCTACACCCATTCTAAAGTGCAGATGTTAAAAATCTTTCTTCATCTGTCAGCAGCACATAGGGAAGGGCAGAGAGAATGTGTGTTGTTGGGCTTGCAGTATTCCAACTAAGAGGGCCTGATTTTATTTTTTCCCAGCATTCTGCCCTGTGATGATGAATCAGCTTCCAGTAAGTACACTGCCCTCTCCAGCATAGTCCCGTAGGCCGTAGAGGTAATAACATCCCACCTTTTTATTTCTCTAGTGCCCGTCACTGGTAATCAGCACATTAGTGGACGTGTTCTGCAAGGTTCTCCTTCTGACTGTGTACCACTTAGTGTACCCTCATGCTGTTCATTACACACTTTAAAAAATACTGCCTTAGCATCTGTCAGAGAATGTAATTCAGGCTTTCCTTTAACATCAGCTCCACTGTTTTGTTGCCCACTAATGAGCCAGTGTCCATGGCTGTGACATCACACAGGAGATTGTCTCATCCATGGGCAGACAGATTAGTTGTCCAGATGTATAATTTTTTTTTCCAAGGCTGTCTAATGCATGGGCTTACACTTTCTTGCAAAGACACTGCCATTCTTTTTTTTAGATCTATGGGCCTCGTGTGTCAAAAATGCCTGATGGGAAAGGGTCCAGTTAGGTTATAGTATTCAGTCCGACTCTACTTGTCATTTGCCAGCATGCAGAATGAAAGACAGTAATAATCTGATTTCTAGAGCCTATGCAGACACTGTACAGGAGGACTGGTGTATGTATGCCATGACGGGCTTTGTATACTATAGGCTGTAAATAATCCATGTTTTATATACTTTCATAGAGTAGACATGGAAGGTTTGGGGGTTCATGAAAGGGGGGATTGATTGCAGGTATGTTCATGGAGGCTTCATAGACCTGTGCTTTCACCTCCACTAAGGGCTCTTTCACAGGGGCGGACCGTATGTCCGCTTTTTCATCCATCCGTATACGGATGAAAAGGGGACATACATTGGTCTCTATGAGATCATCGCTGACACCCGATCTCACCCAGTTCCGCAATCCTCCGATTCTGCAGATGGAGGAAAACCCTATTTTTCCATCTGTCTGTGGATCAGTGTGTGGGGACCGCCCTGTCATCCGCTGGCTCAGCGGGGATCAGCGGAGGTTCACGGGGCGGATCATCACTGATCCACCCCATGTAATAGAGCCCTAAGAGTATTATTTTTTATACAGGATTTATATAATGCACAGTTTGTGCAGCATTTTACAGAATCATGGCACACAGTACAGTTACAATACAATTAAATATAGGACAAATCGGAGGACTCTGCTCATTGGAGCTTAAGAGGGGGTTCAGCCTTAAAACCACTTTCTCCCATCCCATCCAGCATACTGGCGTCAGCGCCAGTATGCTGTCTTTTTTTTTTTTTATAGGTGTACTTACCTCTTAATAGATAATTAAATTTTCGTCCTACCGCGGGGTATGGCGCCGCTATATAGCGTCACGCCTTCCGAAAACAGCCGACTAGCACTCGGCTGTTCTCGGCGCCTGCGCACAGACCCAGGAGCTGACTGCGCAGGCGCCGTACATAGCCGAGTCCTATTTTGGCTTTTTTCGGAGGGCGTGACGCGGCTATATACGGCGCCTGCGCAGTCAGCTCCTAGGTCTGTGCTCAGGCGCCGTATAGCTCCGAGAACAGCCAAGTGCTAGTCGGCTGTTTTCGGAAGGCGTGACGCTATATAGCGGAGCCATACCCCACGGTAGGACGAAAATTAAATTATCTATTAAGAGATAAGTACACCTATAAAAAAAAAAAAAAAAAAAGACAGCATACTGGCGCTGACGCCAGTATGCTGGATGGGATGGGAGAAAGTGGTTTTAAGGGTGAACCCCCTCTTTAGAATCTGAAGTATATGGCCAAAGATGAATTTCAGGTAACAAGTAGGGGGTTCTCAAATCAGATTACAGACAAGAGACTAGGGTGGACTGGAATTTCACGGCAGGATGAAAAACTAAAGCTGGCCATTGCTGGATTGAAATTTGGGCAGTTGCAGCGAAGACCGACCAAATTTCTATCCATGAGTAGGCCATTGGGTCGACTTCTTTTGAATGGTAACGTTGAAAAACTTTTGTCAATTGGCTGCAGCCACTGATCAGTGAATTCTGACACTGGTGGGTCCCACAGCCACAATAAAATATAGCAGCGAGGATGGTTTCCTCCATCCAATTCGTTGGTGTGGATGGAGGAATCTGTTCAAAAAAAGGAGCCACCTGTGGCCAGCTTAAAGCTCTGGGCAGATAGGCACACTGAATACAATACATGGTTTAATTTCAGTTTTGAATGGAGTTTGCCTTTAAGCTGGCCATTCGCTGGTTGATTTTCAAAACGAACATTTGTACAGAAAATTTGAACAATTCAAAAAATTCTTTGTACGTTCGACAGATGTTGTCAACAGTACTACAAAATTGAATTCACTTTTAACATTTGATTTTGAAATGACTGCAATTTCCCAAATGAAAACCACATACACTGTTCGAAATTAGTTTGTTAGAGAACATTTTTCCATCCGATTCTTTGAATTTTCTTTCACTGGGGTCGAAAACAAGTGGTGATTTGACCCCCAATAATCCGAAAATTAAACAAAAGTTTTTAAAATAAAAATTTCTAAACAAATTCTAGTGTATAGCCAGTTTTCCCTGAAGGTAGCAGGGAGCAGTAGGCAGCTCTGCTTATAGGGTGTTTTTATGCAGTCGAGACACCTGCTTGAGTGACTGTCTTCCTAAGCCTGTGGTTAGCCTCAGGGCTTGTTTAGGTGACTGTTGAGCTTCATTTATCCTGCAGACACAGTTTGTACTTCCTGTACAGCTAGACAAACTGTCCTGTATGAATGACAGGCTCCCTTTATCTCGTAGAAGAATGTAATTGTGAACTACACATAAATGGGTCCCTGTGCACACCGTCGCCCTTTCTTGTGATCCTGTACACTGTGTCTGAATGACAAGTCTGATTATCCATACAGATGAAAGGAGCACACCTAGCTGCTGAGTAAGTGAAGAGCAAAGGTATTTAACATACAGTTCAAAAAGTTTTAACACAAGAAGGATCTTTATTTTTGCCACATGACTGTCATTTTCAAATCTCAACGGTCAGTTAAAACAATAAAAAAAAAAAGATCCTTATCCTGGAGTGATAACTTTTTAAATGTCCTGCACAATATATAATGAAAAGGTTTGCATTGCCCCATCCCACAATAAAACAGCATTACTAATTAAATGTGTATATGGAAACACGAAAAAACGACTTATGTTTCATGCCTCTTTAGTCTTGCCTTTAGACCAACCCCCTGGACTATTTACCCCATACTCTAAAACCCCCCATTTTAAAATAAGTAGTCATTGTTGTCCTGCTTTTTGTACCTTGTTCTGTGGCTGATTCACAAATGACATTCATGGCAGATCTTTTGCATGCTCTTTTCATGCATTTTCCTGAGATCCTGTGAAATTTTGTAGTTTAGCTGCAAGTGTTCTCTGAAAGGCATGCAATGATGACACAGCCTTCCCAGAATGCATCTGTGAGGCCCTGGCTAATATACCAGTGCCTCTACAGACCAGGAATTGGATTTCACTTGGTTTTGGATGGTGCATGCAGAGTTGCATGGAAGTTTTAGTGTAGAGAGGGAAGGTTTGCCTTAAAGAGGAACTGCAGTCTGCTCACATAATTTTTAATAAAAACATCTTTGCCATTTGGAAGCTTCCATGCAACCACTTTGCATATTATTTTATATATACTGTTATTCTGTACTTGCCAAATATGCTTCAGAAATCTCCCTTCACTGAGACTGGCTGTATTCATTTTAACTGTGGGCAGCTGAAGCTGCTGCCTGTTCACTTCCTGGATTTACACAGAAACACAGAGGCACACCTCCAGCTCTGCAGCTCTCATTGGCCCTCTTATGACTTGCCCCCTCCCTTTCTGGCAAACTCTCACAACAGTGGGAGAGAGAGCTGTGCATGATGTCATAAGCCTAGGCTTTTTTACCACACAAGAAACAGGAAGTGGGCCATATAAGATATTTACTGGCAGAAAAAAAAAATGTTTACTATTCAAAGTTAAATCAACAAGGGCAGAAGATTTAATAGATGGAAAGTTGAAAAAATTACTGAAGTTCTGCTTTAAAGTATATGAACAAAGCATATCCTTCTATAGTGTGTAATTGTCTCAATCCAGAGCACTGAGTGTCATTTATCTGTGCTGCCCATTACTTAGCCATCTCCATGAGTTTTTTAAGACAAGTTTTTATTACACCAAGAGAAAAATGGTGACGGGGAGGCATCTCCAGTACACAGCACCAGCTGGTTCCTGTGTGAAGGGGGTGTTTCCCTTTCTTTCCAATCAGCTCTCAGAGCTCCCCTCACTGAGTTCTGCAGAGTGTAATATCAGCTCTCTGTCCCCTGTTTTCTCACAGCTCAGACCAGCTTTTTTAAATTCTGAAATTTGGATGTGGAGAAGAGGAGACTGCAAATAGACAGGTACAACTCATGTAGGGGGATTTATTTATTTTCTGTGTATAACCTGAAGCCAGTCCCTTCACTGGGTATATGTAAGGGTTTACTTTAGAATCCCTATGAATGTACAGATTCTATGTAGCCAAAGTTCGGTTTACCAAAACTGTAATATGAGCACCTATTCGAAATCTACAAGCCTTATGAGCCTTAGTTTGATCCCTTTTTATGTCACATAACAACACCGTATTGCTTTGGGTTCAAATTTTAATTTCAGTTCAGTAGTTTTTTATGTATCATTACCAGTAACAAAGACCTTTTTGGAAGATGCTGGGGGAAAAAAAAATTCCTTTCAAAACAAGTGTTTTTTTTTTTTTTTGGGTTGTTTTAATATTTTGTGAGAAAAACATTCAGAAGGAAATATGAATATTCCTGGTATTGAGTTTTCCAAAAGCACAGACTGGGCGTTCCGCTGTCTTGTGTTTTTCGGTAAACTCCTGCCTGAATGAAAGAGACACTACCCTGACTTTCATGTGTCAGCTTTTGTGTGAAGTCCTAACATCAATGGCATCATTTGTCGCATGGGTTCTATTGTGCCGTGGTTCCATTAGGAGTTGTTCACAGCAGAGTTCTTTGTAAACAGAGGTAAAGCATAATGCATGTACAGGTATGTTGATGTGGTGTAGCCGAGCACCGAGGACGTCCGTTGCAGTAATCCCACAACAATCCTGCATTTCTGTTGTCTGATCACATAGAAAAAATATGACCCCAATTGGTTGGAATTGGAAATTTCACATTGAAGAGTCATTGCTTTCTCTTATATTAAATTCCAGTTTCAGAACTCTCTATAGGTACAAAAATATGTACAATAATCTTTGCGTAGCTGCATAAAATACAGGTTTGCTTTAACGTGAGCACTCACTCACAAATTAAAGTGGGGCTATTCCTCTTCCTTCCCCACAAACACTTTTTTTTAATGGGGAGCAGATGCCTTTGACTGGTACCCTCTCAGACTTCCTCATTTCTCACCTAGGCAAGAATAACACGCTTAGGCAAGCTCCCTGCCCATGCTCCCCATCCACAGCCTCCTGAGACACGTCAGAATCTCGCACATGCGATTAGTCAGGAAGTCATTGCAGGCTCCCGTATCCAAGATGGCAGCACCAGTGACCTGCAGCAAGTAAGAAGATCTGGCTGTGAGAAGACTGTGCAGGACTCCAGCCAGTGATAAGTACCTGCTTTTTATAAGTCAGCTGTTACATTATTTGTAGCTGCTGACTTTACATAAAAAAAGACCAGAAGTTCCTCTTCATTGCTGCCCTCCTCAGCAGCAAATTCTCACCTCCATTTGCTTTTATGCTTAGCACTGCTTAGGTGCCTGGTACTTCTGGCTATGGAGGAGCATGTGACATACTGCCATTCCTTCTAATATGATAGTCCTCTCACTTTGTGACTGGCCCTGCAAGCAGCAAGGGGTTAGAGTGAGGAAATGGTTCAGTCTTATTGCCATCTGAGTCCCAGGAGATTTTCTATTACTTCTTATCTTCTGGACACAACGGGAAGAGAGGTATGGAGGGTTTGTCACCAATACCCAATCATGGCTCTTCTGCTCCTCATTCTGTTTGTACAGGATTAGCAGCCCTCCCTGATCATAATTACCTGGGATTCCAGATGAAAATATCTGCAATATACTCTCTGCAGGATTCTACATGAGAGCACTTTTTGCCTGTGTGAAAGGGGGACCAAGGTGGCCCTTTTCGTACAATGTAAGGCCGCTATATACTGTCCTGGCCCCCTCTCTCTTTAAAATATCTCCTGATGTTAGTAGTCCTGAAATGAAATTGTAAAGAAAAAGTTAGAATAATAAATACAGTCTTTTGCATCGCTGGGTGTGATGTCACCATCCTTGGAAGATTCCCAAGAAATGCAAAGTAGGCAAAATCTTGTAAGAAGATGCTCCAGTCCTTTGCAGGAGCTTCTTCTTCTCTGTATTTCCCAGGATCTAGTCTGAAGGAGTGTGATGCCATCCTCGCAAAAGGTCTGTGGGTGGAAGATGGGGGTAAGATAAGTTTAAACCAAAACTTTCTTCTTTACAGGTACATTTTCAAACAACTTACACGGGTGATTTTCAAAGTGGGAGAGTATATATCTCTGCATTTTACTGCAAGGTTCACTTTAACATTCTGTCATGGCCAAGATAAGCTTTATTTTGAAAAAAAAAAAACGTTCCTAAGAATGATTGGGTGTTTTGGTCACTTCCCCTCGCTTCACACCATAAATCATGCCCTTCGAGTTCGTCCTTGGCCAGACCTTCTAATATGGTTCTTTCCAAGAGGTATAAAATACTTTACCCCTGAACTTCTTTATATCTTTCTGATAAAAATCACCTGACATTTAAGCAAATCCTTTAACGTTCATAGGAAAAGCCCATGTGACTACAATCAGAAAAGTCAAGAGAAGTTCAAGAGTAGAGTTCTTGGACCTTATGAAATGGCTCTTGGAGGGTCTCTTGTCCTTGGGCCATGCTGATTGCTTGGCTTCAGATGGGAGTACAGAAAGCCTCTCAGCATGCTGTGACTGGGGAATTATGAGCTCCCTTAATATATCAGGTAGGCTTCTCCTTCTCCCGGGCTGTGACATTACTCAAGATTTTATAACAGCTCGGCAAGGATGCTGGTGGCCCTTGGGACCAACAACACAGCGTTGGTGCTGCTTTCAATGTTCATCTCAAGTAATGAATCAAGTAACAATTTATCCTAAAAATGTTTTGCTCATATGCTTTTTTTTTGTTTGTTGCTGAAATGTGTTTTAAAACGAAAGTAAATGTTTTAGTTTGGTGTTGCTCAGGGTGGCATGCAAATTTTCCGTAACAGTTGTCACATTATCGAGTGCTTTAATTATTGTGTTACTATAGAACAGTTTACCAGTCTTCTGTGAGTCATGGTCAAACTGTGCAGAGTATAAATATACAAACGTATTCAGTGTGTAGACCAACACTTTTGCTGGCAAGAAAGCACGTAAATAAGAATCCACCCGCATCCCACAAAACCGTGTTCGGTGCCTGTGCAGCCTATTGACAAATCTGGGGATTTTCATGGGTAGGCGTGTGTATGTTTTGATTTTTCAGAAATTTAATTTTTTTTTTGCATACTTACTTTGGGGGCCCCCCCACACTGGATGTACAGCCCCTATACATACAATTGTGGCATTTTAGTCCAGAACGCATTTATCTGGCCCATAGGTGGTGTGCACAGCCTATTGCATTAGGGTGTGCACCCCAAAGTTCAAACACATAATCATGTGAGTGTATGTGTAAATACTGTGTCAGTAGAGCAGTGGATGGAGTCGGTAGGGCAGAGATTGGTGTCCGTAGGGCAGTGGATGGTGTCAGTAGTTTTTAGTTTTTATTTTATGTATTTTTTACATTTTTTTTAGGAGCCCAGTTAAGGGCCTTTGGTGAAATATCAGGGGTCTAAACAGGGGGGGTCGGTACACCTGGCACACCCTGTGCTCACGCCTATGATCTGGCCCTTGGGGCACTATTACGTCCACTGGCAAAATGATGGCACAGTATTCCTCCCACTGACGCCAACGATGGGGCACTATTCCTCCCACTGACGCCAACAATGGGGCACTATTCCTCCCACTGACGCCAACGATGGGGCACTATTCCTCCCACTGACGCCAACAATGGGGCACTATTCCTCCCACTGACGCCAACGATGGGGCACTATTCCTCCCACTGACGCCAACGATGGGGCACTATTCCTCCCACTGACGCCAACGATGGGGCACTATTCCTCCCACTGACGCCAACGATGGGGCACTATTCCTCCCACTGACGCCAACGATGGGGCACTATTCCTCCCACTGACGCCAACGATGGGGCACTATTCCTCCCACTGACGCCAACGATGGGGCACTATTCCTCCCACTGACGCCAACGATGGGGCACTATTCCTCTCGCTGTCATCGATGGGTCACTATTCCCTCCACTGACGCCAACGATGGGGCACTATTCCTCTCGCTGTCATCGATGGGTCACTATTCCCTCCACTGACATCAATGATGGGACACTATTTCTCCCACTGACACCAATGATGGGACACTATTTCTCCCACTGACACCAATGATGGGACACTATTCCTCCCACTGACACCAATGATGGGGCACTATTCCTCTCGCTGTCATCGATGGGTCACTATTCCCTCCACTGACGCCAACGATGGGGCACTATTCCTCTCGCTGTCATCGATGGGTCACTATTTCTCCCGCTGACACCAATGATGGGACACTATTCCTCCCACTGACACCAATGGGGCACTATTTCTCTCGCTGTCATCGATGGGTCACTATTCCCTCCACTGACATCAATGATGGGACACTATTCCTCCCACTGACACCAATGATGGGACACTATTCCTCCCACTGACACCAATGATGGGACACTATTCCTCCCACTGACACCAATGATGGGTCACTATTCATCCTGCTGACACCAAGGATGGGTCCCTATCCCTCCACTGACACCAACGATTGGTCACTATTCCTCCCACTGATACCAATGATTGTACCCTATTCCTCCAGCTGACACCAATGATGGGATGATGTTCCTCTAATTAGACAATAACGATGAGACACTATTCCTCCCACTGACACTAATGATGGGACACTATTCCTTGCACTAATGCCAAAAATGGGGCATTGTTTACTCCCTCTGACACCTTTACATCTACTCCCACTGGCACCAGCATGGCCCCCCTAAAGTCTGAACCGTAAACTAGCCCTTTGTTTGGAGACCCCCTAGTTCATAGCATTGTGTATCAGCACAGGTTCACGTTAAGCTAATTCCTTAGCGTGCAGAAAGTTGTAAAGGTAAACAATGTGGTACACATTTTTTTTTCTTTTGTAATTTTACTTGACGTGTGTCACTATGTGTTGTAGCATGAATGAGGCTCATAGAAAACAATTGTTTACTTAGTGCCCTATCGCTGACCTGCATTTATCCAGTGCCGGAAAAAACACAGATCAGTGAACATAGTGTGAAAGAGCCCAAAGACATTTTTGACATAAAGAAGTTCAGGGAAATGTGGGGCTTTCAGGTGAAATAAATTGCATGTGGGCACCAGGTGTTTGATATGAAACGTTTTTAAGGGACGATTATGCCCTGACACAGGAGTAGTTATAGAGCGGTAACACAAAGCCTGGAGCTCGGTTACAGAAAAAAATAAGGGTGGTGGGATGGAAGAATGGCATTGGGGATAGCAGCAGGTGTTGAGATAAAAGCAGAAATTAAAGAGAGGTAAAAGGAGGGGGTCGAACGTAGCTAAGAAGTCCTTTCAAAAATAATATCCAGAGATTCCTGGCAGGTGTATGTAGAATGTTAGATGTGCTGCTTTTTAGGTATATCGCACCTATTGATATAAAGTTATATTATCTGTTTGCAGGGCTGGACTGGGACAAAAATTTGGCCCCTGACTTCATCCGGACTGGCCCACTTTGACAGGTCTCTCCCACGGCGGCCGTACAACTCCCGCAACCCCCTCGGCCACCCAAGCCCCCTTTCCCCCTTTATTAGAGTAGAGCGGCTGGTTCTGGTACTCTGACATTATTACACCCGGGGCAAAAAATCAGTTCGGTGCCCCCTCTTATGGGACAAGATTAGGCAGAAGTGAGAAACTCCCAGGCCATAGCTGTTGAGTCAGCTGTCTGTCCCCTCCCCCATGCTCCTCTGGTCCTCCCGATGCTTCCTTGTCCCCCCCCCAGATGAGCACTGCAGGGAGGGAGAGACAGAGTAGCGGTCCGCTGTCACTGAAGCTGGCCCACTGAGCCATCGGCCCACCGGGAAACTCCCTGTAGTCCCAATGGCCAGTCCATCCCTGTCTGTTTGTGCTTTATGGAAAGTGCTACCTCAGATTTCATTTGACATTTCTATTAGTATGTTCTCAGTGCAATTTTCCTAGAAAAGCCTAAAATAATCGCCAACTTTGATATAGTGTTACAAACCAGGTTGCTTCTGCCTAGATCAGGGGTAGGCAACCTCGGCTCTCCAGCTGTTTTGAAACTACAAGTCCCATGAGACATTGCATGATGGGATTTGTAGTTTCACCACAGCTTGAGGGCCGAGGTTGCCTACCCCTGGCCTAGATATTTAAAAAAAAATGACCATAAATGTAGTTAATGTTTTGTTTCAGTCTCTATCAGATGTGCATTTGCTTTCTGACAGTTACAGACAGTGGCGGCTGGTGCTCAAAGTTTTTGGGGGGGCGCAAACGAAAAAAAAAATATTGCAGCCTCACTGTGCCCATCACATGCAGCCACTGTGCCATGCCACCAAATGTAGCCACTGTGCCATGCCACCAAATGCAGCCACTGTGCCATCAATTGTCACCACTGTGCCATGCCATCAAATGCAGCCACTGTGCCATCAATTGTCACCACTGTGCCATGCCATCAAATGCAGCTACTGTGCCCATCAATTGTCACCAATGTGCCATGCCATCATATGCAGTCACTGTGCCATCAATTGTCACCAATGTGCTATGCCATCATTTGCAGTCACTGTGCCATCAATTGTCACCACTTGTGTCACTAATTGTGCCATGCCATCAAACGCCACCACTGTGCCATCAATTGTCACCAATGTGCCATGCCATCAAAAGCAGCTACTGTGCCCATCAATTGTCACCACTGTGCCATGCCATCAAATGCAGTCACTGTGCAATCAATTGTCACCACTGTGCCATGCCATCAAACGCCACCACTGTGCCATCAATTGTCACCACTGTGCCATGCCATCAAACGCAGTCACTGTGCCATCAATTGTCACCTCTCTGCCATGCCATCAAATGCAGTCACTGTGCCATCAATTGTCACCTCTCTACCATGCCATCATATTCAGTCACTGTGCCATCAATTGTCACCACTGTGCCCGGCCTGTGCTCATTGTTGCCTCTGTGCCCCATGATGCCACTGTGCCCCATGCTTCTACTGTGCCCCATGCTGCCACTGTGCCCCATGCTGCCACTGTGCCCCATGCTGCCACTGTGCCCCATGCTGCCCCTTTCCCTGTAAAAAAATCACTTACCTGACGCTTCCATGTCCTCCCTCGATGTCTTCTGCCGCCCTGGAGAAGCTTCAGCCAATCAGGTTCCTGAAAACCAGAATCCGGGAACCTGATTGGCTGAAACGGCTGTCAGTCTAATGCAAGGACCGCAGATTGTCTGCGCTCCGAGCATAGACTTCCGAGAGCCGGAGGGCGGGACTGGAAAAGCCTATCAGAGCCACTGGCTTTGATAGGCAGTTCCCCTCAGCCAACCAGCTGTCGCTATTCGGGTAACCGGCGTCCCATGTCCGGTTATACGAATAGACCAGGCAGCTGGCAACAGTAACACACGTCCAATGCATAGCATTGAACGTGTGTTACTTGCGAGAGGGGGTGGCGCTGCAGCGCCCTCTATAGACGGCCGCCAGAACTTCGGCTAAAATGTCAAAATGGCATTTTAGCCGAATAAAAGTTCTTAAAGGGCCCGTTTTTTTTTTTTTTTTAATTCTTTTTTTTTTTTGTGACTGCGGGAGGGGGGGCGGCGCCCGTGCGCCCATATGGGCGGGCCGCCACTGGTTACAGACCTGCTGTGTAGTACCAGAAAAGATATATGAGAGTTGTGTTAACTTAGCGCGATTTTTTGTTTTTTGTATACTATGTTTGAGGTTGTATAACCTTTTTATTATCGCAGCTTTAAAGTTTTAATATAATTTTTTAATATCTGGTTCTACAACGAGCGCTATATAACTTCCACCTTGTGTTAACATGGTCTACAAATCTCATTGAAAAGGAATACTGAGAAGGCATACCTGTGATGAATTAAAAATCAAAGACGGGTTCCTAGCTGACAGTGAGACATTTCTGCAGAGAGAAGAGGGGAAAAGTAGGGGGATCTACCTGAGATAAAAAAAAAAATAAAAGCTAATAGAAGGAATATCAGTTGATGATATTCTCATTGTGTTTGTGATGTACAATTTTTGAAACTTCAAAGATTGAACAGCAAGAGTCCATGAGCCTTTTTTGCATCTGAGTTGCTTTATTCCTCATAAAAAGTCAATGTGAATGCAAAAGCAGCTCAATGCAGCTTAGAAGCAGCTTGAATCAACGCTTAGATCAACTGAAAGGCAAATCAAAGCAACTCAAACAAAAGTCAAAGAATCTCGAAAGATCCTGAAATCATACTGCCTTTGATTTGATTCTATGTGTGAAGCCCATCTAAGCAAGCCCTAAGCATGTGCATAGTGAGTTAATGTGTGCAGCTACTTGAACAAAATAGCTTATAAGCAGGGGGGTGCACAACCTGTGGTTGTGGCCCCTGACCTCAAACCAAAGTGCATGCCAATGGTCTGGGATGGCGGGTTGGCAGGCCCAGATCACAATGAATGGGTTGCTGACCCGTCATCCCAGAGCATTAGAGTGCATGGAGCCGGTGCAGCAGTGGAGGAAGCAGGCGGAGGGAGCAGGAGCCACATAAGACACTTCCTCTATAGGGCCGACTCCTGTCCTAGACAGAGTGATACCTGCAGAGTGATGCCAGCAGAAGCTGGTAATGGAAAAGGTCAGTGTATTAAACATCACATACACTGCGCTTATGCAACGGGCATATTAGCACTTATAAAAAAAAAGCGGTTATTAGGCTGCTTTCACGCTGATCTGTAATTGCAGCGCAGTGCACCTGGGACTTTCCTGCGGGTTAGTTGCACAAAGCCATAGACTTCTTTTATAACTCGCGGGTTTGGTGCAATTTCTGAAAGCGCACCAAAACTCCTGAATACAAAAGTTTTGGTGTGCTTTCAGAAAATGCACCACAACTGCAATATGTTGTAGAAGTCTATAGATCAGTGTAGCTAACTGGTAGGAAAGCCGCAGGTACACAGAGGTGTGTGTCAGTGTGAAAGCAGCCTTATAGGGGGCTCAGGACAGTAAGGATATATTTACATTTGTATATAGGAAAAAATTGCGCATTCCATACAAACAAACACATAAAAGCTGCGTCTCAAAGAGGTTATACAACCTCAAACATATAATACCAAAAAAGGAGTCGAGCTACAAAATACAGGAAAATGATTTTAGATTTTTAACCATTTGTGACGTGGAGAAAAAAAAAATATATTTACATTTGTTGTTTGGGGGGCAGTAAAACCCCATAGTTCATTGGGGCTCATGACTGTTTGCTATCACTAAAGTGGCCCTCGCTCTTAAAAGGGTTGAGCACCCCTGTTGTGAAGAATTAATTAAGCAAGCCATACACGGCTGGATTGCATTATTTTCATAGATTTACATGGATGGAGAAATCTGCACCTCTAGCTATTGTATTCAGATGGCCGCATCACCCGTGGCTGCTTGAATATCTGAACATCGTCTACATGTGATTGGACGCAGTCCTTGTTTAGCTGATCATTTTTAACCCAACTTTTGTTGAGCCAGGTGGTGTATGCATGTATGGGCAGGGCTGAAAGGCAGTAGGGGTCAGGCTGTTGAAAGGCAGCAGCTGTCAGATTCTGTGTGGCACACCCAAGTTAAGTTTGAAGTGGGACTTCATCCCCCCCCCCCCCCCTCATAAAAAAATAAAATAAAAGTCAGCAGCTACAAAATGCACACTCCATAGTTGACAATCCAGGGCAGCGCTGAGAATTATTTGTGGGTACCTATCAAAACGAGGTACCTCCCCCCCCCCCAAAAAAAAATGGGGGAGAAGGTAGCGGAAAGGAGAACTTCCCCTTTTGGGTGAAGTTCCGCTTTAGAAGTCCAAAATTAGGTTTTACTCCAAACTTATAATAGGTGCTACAGCCAACGTGTTTCGGAGAGCAGATGTCTACTTCATCGGGGCTTAAAATATATGATGTCCAATGGCATGGACTCAAAATAGTTATTTCAACTCTGTATTTTGAACATTTGGCTGTGTTCAGCAGCTGGTGGAAGCCCCAAGCTAAAGTGTCAGGCTCAGAAAAAGTAGATCAAGCGAAATATGGAGCAAGTATAAATGTGCAAAAGGTAGAACGTTCAGATTTCTGCATATCCCGACCAACTCTTATTAAATCCTTCAGCTGTCCCTGAAAAATGTGGGGCATTTGGGAGTTCTGAACACATAGCATGGCACTCGGTGTCTGTCTTTTTAATGCCCATGTCCTTGGCAGTATTTAGATAGTGGAACTATTCATGTCACCATATGTCTGAACAACAGGTACTTGATAAACGACTTTCATAAAAGCAGGGAACAGAGCCGTGATACATTGCGCCCTTCTGTGAGCTGTACTTGACGGCAGCACAAGAAGGAAACATTAAAAATAACTGCTCAGTTGCCGAGGCTCCTGTCTGAAAAATAGGGCTGAGAGGAGGAAGGCTTGGCCTGGGAGACATGTGGGATTTTGGCTGACCGCAGAGAAGGCGAGGGGCCAGAACGGACTGGGCTGGGTTCCCACGCTCTCACGCGTGGCTTACAAGGTCTGATGTAAGATTTCATAATATCCCAGGCAGACAGCAGGAGGAGGAGAGTGGGCCTTGTGTTGTGTGTGCTGGCCTATGAAGTGGGAGGGACATGACGCAGACCTCTGGCCTGCTTGATCTTTTGCTTCAGAGAGTGTCAAACTTTGTTCAGTTAGTTAGTTGGGTGGCGTGCACTTGCATCCAAAGAAAGGCCGAAGCATGGAATTAGACGTTGCTATGCAGGGGAGGGGGGGGGGTACAGTAGGGGATACCCCACAGCAACCGCCGACACTCCCCTGAATTTTCTTGTTTGAACAAGAATTGCATTTTCAGCTTGAAAGAGCAGGGAGGAGAGAGCGAGAGGGAGGGGAAGCACTCTGTTTCAGAGGGGGGCTAAAAAAAAATGTGTGTCAGACAGCTTCCAACTCTGCTAAAACAAAGAAAGAGATAGACTGTTATTAAAATGTCAGGCAACAGCCAATGCGGAATAAATTGAGGGAGTCTGTATTATTAGAAATGTTAGGCAACATGCAACCCTGGAATATAACAAAGATCTGCGTTTAATTAGGAAAACTGGGGTAGGAGAAGAGATGTTGCATGGAGTAACATGGTTTAAAGCAAACCTTTGATGGACACGTGAGGGCCGTTCATAAGTAAGGTTCGTGCCTCTGACCTGGAAGAAGCATGCAGAGTTAGGACACCTTGCGTGCATACTTGTTTCTAGGTAAGGGACACAAAGTACTGAGGTAAAGGGGTGAACATGACAGCCAGGAAACGAGTAGTGCTGTTGCACCTGCAGTAAAGGGTTACTTCACCTTTACATCATTATCGTACATCACAATTTCCAAGACATACCTATAGGTAGGGCCAGTGCTAGACTATTTTGTGCCCTAGGCAAGACCAGCTACTTGCACACCTACCCGCCATTATGAGGGTAGGTGAGGTGTATCTGAGGCAGTATGAGAGGGTAGGTGAGGCAGTATAGAGTGGGCGTAAGAGAGGCAGTATGAGGGGTGGGTGAGGCGGTAGGGGGGGCGAGTTGGGAAGACATTTTTACAGGTACAGCAGCAAGATATTCAGCTTGGCTGTGTCCTTTAGTGCTGCTGGTCAGTTTGGAACATCCCAGTTTCTTGCCTGCATTGATTTCTCTCCCTGGCTGGGTAGGTCTGATAGAGGAAGTTCCATCCTTGCCCTCCTTCTTTGAATGCTAGGACCGCTGAAGTCCTAGCAACCAATCACGTGCTTGCTTTCAGAGAAGGAGGAGGCCAAGAATGGAGGAAGTTTGGGGACCACGCCGCCACTGCCGCTCAGCCTATATTCCCTAACAAATCTGATTGCTGAGGCTGGGGTGTGGCTCCATGCAGCAGCAGGGACTGACTGGGCATTTGGGCAGGGTGCTTAGGGGGGGGGGGGAGTTGTGTTAGGACCCCCTAATCCCCCATTATCTACGTCCCTGTGGCTAAGAGTAGGGACACCAACGGCTGTGGCTTCACCCTAGGCGGCAGTGCTCCCTAGAGGGCTGCCTAGTTCGCCTAGCGGTAGCGCCGCCCCTGTCTGGTCTCTCCCTAGCTTGTCCACAAAACCTTTACCTACCTACTTCCTATCTGCTGGCTGTTGACCGCTAGGCCTCATAAGTGCTTGGATGAGAGGTCTGGTTCATTTAAACCTTGCGCATGAACAGTGAACACTCTCTCTTTCTGTTGTGCAATGCTGAGCTCAGCTGCTGCTGTAACAGAGAAAGAGTGCATGCCCAAGTTTTGAAGAAATCATGGTGCCTGTTCCTGTGCTGATGAGGTTGGGTTTCCTATAACTGGCACTACTGCCATTTTATGTCTGACAGGAGAGGGAGAGGACAGGCTGGAGACAACATGGCTTACGGGTATACCTTAGATATTAAAGCAGTATTAAACCCTAAATCAAACATTTTATATATTTTCGCTTAACATTTATTCGATTTTTTTTTTTTTTATGCTTTTGATAAAGGAGCACAGGGGGCACCTTTGGAAAGCAACATTGTTAATCCGGGGGAGAGATGGGACTGTTGGATGTACTATCAGATTTTTAATATACAAAAAAACTCCAGCTAGGGCTCCGTATACAGTAGTGCGATTTCAGATGTGACTTGAGTCGCGCATATATGTGTTTTGTTCGTGCTGGGAGTGTGCTCGATCGCACGCAGTGATGGCTCCAGGACTTCTACTAACGACCAGGACCTGGGGGAATGGGATCCCAATCACATGGTCGCTGTCATATCCTCTGATTGGCTATCACAGTGATCATTCAGTCTGTACCCCGCCCATGTGTGTTGTTTTTCCTCTGAGTAGAGAATATTAATTCATGGCAGTCAGCGTCAGTGTTAGTGTTAAGTGTGTTTTGGTAAGAAAAAAAGGTTTTATATTTAGTGTCAGTGCATGTGTTGTGTTGAAGGCAAAATACATAGGCCCGGATTCATATATATGCCGCCGTAGCGTATGTCTTTTACGCTACGCTGGCGCTGTGCGGAGAGGGAAGCATGGAATTCACAAAGCAAATACTCCCAACTCTGTGCTGGCGTAGCGTATATTCGTAGGCATAAGGCAGCGTAAGTGGAAGTGGGCGTGATACATGGTAATGAAGCGTGACCCCATGCAAATGATGTGCCGAGTGCTAGGCAAGTACTTAAAACGAACAGTGCATGCGCCGTCCCGTGGACGTATCCCAGTGTACATGCTCACAATCACGTCAAAACAACTGCCTAAGATACGTTGAATCACTGCCTACGTCGCGAACATAACCTTCGCCTAGCCCTATTCACGTACAACGTAAACTACGTAAAATTCGACGGCATTCGATCCCTGGCCCATACCTTTGCATAAGTTGCGCCTCCTATATGGGGAATAACTTTACGCCGGACGTACGACTTACGCAAACTGCGTATATTGAGTACGTTCGTGAATCGCCATATTTGACTCATTTGCATATTTGCATCGAAAATCAATGGGAGCGCCACATGCGTCCAGCATAAATATGTGCCCACTATACGCTGTCGTAGGAAAGTTACGTCGGACGGCTGAAGCCTATTTATCGACGTATCTTGCTTTGTGGGTCGGCACATAGATACGATGGCGCACATTTGTACTTACGACGGGGTATCTGGAGATACGTCGGCGTAAGATGCTTTGCATCGGTCCTTGTCCTCCTCTCCGGCAGCGTCATCACTCCCGGTAGTTATTTCCGGGTATCACGACTGTGATTGGCCAGAGCCGCGATGACGCCACCGGTAACTGCACACTCACTGAAGCCCCAGTATGCATGTGCCGATGACATTGACACATACAGGGGACATCTCCTAAACCGTTTAGGTTTAGGAGATATCCAGGGTAGCTAAAGGTAAGCCTTATTATAGGCTTACATGTAGCATAAAGTGGTCTGTAAGTGTTTACAACCACTTTAAGGCCTGCTCCCCCCTGACATTTGGCAAAACTTTTTTTCAGGGGGTGGGGGGTAGCTGGTTTTGACAGGTATCCCGCTCCCACTTCCACTCGGATCGCCTAGCAGAAGTTCTCCCTCGCACAGTCTTCTGGGACACGTCACAAGTCCCAGAAGACTGCATGACCATTTACAATGCACAGCGAAGCTCCCGCGTGCACAGTGGCACCTACCGGTGAAGATACCCGAGACCGAAGACGGTCCTTGGCATCCCCTCCTCAGGTGAGCATGTTGCTGGATCATGAAACAGATGAGTGTCTGTTTATAAAGCTCCTGACTTTTAATTTTTAGAAAAATTACTGGAGCTCCTCTTTAATATTTTTAGCCCTGTGCAACTCATGATAAAAAGATAATTGGGATCTGTGCCATTAAATGTGTCATGCACCAAGCAATTGTGAAATAATGCAAAGATATAACAAGCCTAATTATAGGAGAAAAAAAACAGTGGTTGTAGCAGATTGAGGAAGAAGAGGAGCCATCCTGCCTGCATGGCCTGGACCTCTGCTATTGCCTGTTCTGTTTTTCACTAATTTGGCTGTGAATCCCAGCTCAATGTGACCTACAGAGGGATATGGACTGTGAGGGGACTGAATGCTACCGGCTCACATCCAGGAAACCAATAATAAATACAGCTTTCTGAATTTAACTCTGTCATTAAAAGCTTCTCACTGTGCCAGTAGCAAACACGGAAACTATTTTTGAATGCTTTTTTGAAGGAATGTTTGAATTTAAATGCGGTGAGGAGCATTAAAATGTTTTCACTTTGGTTTACCGCCCACCTACGGGAGTTGAAAATAAGACATTGCCTGACGCCTTTGCACATCATATTTACAGGATATGTCTTGTCCACGGAGGAAGCCATTTTGTGTGCTTAAAGAGTAACTCCACTTTTGTAGAGAAAAAAACATTCCCCTCTGGGTGAGCAGTGTACATTGCAAGGATTTTACCAAACTTTGTTCTGAAGAAACCCCCTTTTGTTTCTTTGTGCCTATGTGTTGAGTTTAATGGGAGTGGTTTTTATAATTATCAATCGGCTGCTGCACCTGCAGAGCTCTAATAAGGAAAATTGCTGGGTCTGCATCCCTTTAGATGTGATTACTCCATTTTTCATGAGTATCTCACCAAAAATGAAATTTGAAACAATACTGAGTCACAGAATTGTTGACATTTTTGCAGATTTAAAAAAAAAAAGAAAAAGAGAAATATCACATGGTCCTAAGCATTCACACCATTTGTTCAGTATTTAGTAGAAGCACCCTTTTGATCTAATACAGCCATGAGTCTTTTTGGGAAAGATGCAACATGTTTTTCACACCTGGATTTTGGATTCTCTGCCATTCCTCCTTGCAGATCCTCTCCAGTTCTGTCAGGTTGGATGGTAAACATTGGTGGACAGACATTTTTAGGTCTCTCTAGAAATGCTCAATTGGGTTTAAGTCAGGGCTCTGGCTGGGCCATTCAAGAAAAGTCACAGAGTTGTTGTGCCACTCCTTCATTATTTTAGCAGTGTGCTTAGGGTCATTGTCTTGTTGGAAGGTAAACCTGAGGTCCTGAGCACTCTGGAGAAGGGTTTCATCCAGGATATTCCTCTACTTGGCCACATTGATCTTTCCCTCGTTTGCAACCAGTCGTCCTGTCCCTGCAGCTGAAAAACACCCCCACAGCATGATGCTGCCACCACCATGCTTCACTGTTGGGACTGTATTTGACAGGTGGTGAGCAGTGCCTGGTTTTCTCCACACATCCCACTTAGAATTAAGGCCAAAAAGTTCTATCTTGGTCTCATCAGAACAGAGAATCTTATTTCTTACCATCTTGGAGTCCTTCAGGTGTTTTTGTTTTTTTTAGCAAACTCCATGCAGGCTTTAATGTGTCTTGTACTGAGGAGAGGCTTCCGTCGGGCCACTCTGACATTAATCTCCGACTGATGGAGGGCTGCAGTGATGGTTGTCTTTCTACAACTTTCTCCCATCTCCCGACTGCATCTCTGGAGCTCAGCCACAATGATCTTTGGGTTCTTCCTTACCTCTCTCACCAAGGCTCTTCTCCGCCGATAGCTCAGTTTGGCCGGACGGCCAGCTCTAGGAAGGGTTCTGGTCGTCCCAAACATCTTCCATTCAAGGATTATGGAGGCTGATGTGCTCTTAGGAACCTTAAGGCCCCTTTCACATTGAGGCGTGGAGCCGCGGTGACGGTATAGCCGCGCTATTTGTAGCGCCGCTATACCGTCGTGTTTACGGCGATATTCGGGCGCTAGCGGTGAGGTTTTAACCCCCGCTAGCGGCCGAAAAAGGGTTAATACCGCCCGCGTTGCGGGCGGTATTACCGCGCTATTACCGCGGTTTCCCATTGATTCCAATGGGAAGGCGCGCTATAGGAGCGGTGAACACACCGCTCCTATACCGCGGTAAAGATGCGGCTAGCAGGACTTTTGGAGCGTTCCTGCTAGCGCACCGCTTCAGTGTGAAAGCCTTCGGGCTTTCACATTGAACACTACAGGGCATGATTTTTCATGCGGTATAGCAGCGCTATTTTTAGCGCTGTACCGCATGAAAAACGCCTCAATGTGAAAGGGGCCTAAGTGCAGCAGAAATATTTTGTACCCTTGGCCAGATCTGTGCCTTGCCACAATTCTGTCTCTGAGCTCTTCTGGCAGTTCCTTTGACCTCATGATTCTCATTTGCTCTGACATGCACTGTGATCTGTAAGGTCTTCTATAGACAGGTGTGTGGCTTTCCTAATCACATCCAATCAGTATAATCAAACACAGCTGGACTCAAATGAAGGCGCAGAACCATCTCAAGGATGGAAGAAATGGACAGTACCTGAGTTAAATATATGAGTGTTACAGCAAAGGGTCTGAATACTTGGGACCATGTGATATTTCAGTTTTTCTTTTTTAATAAATCTGCAAAAATGTGTATATATATTTATATATATTTTTAGCAGAGACCCTAGAGAATAAAATGGCGGTTGTTGCAATATTTTATGTCACACTGTATTTGCACAACGGTCTTTCAAATTTTTAAAAAAACGCACTTTAATGAATTAATAAAAAACTAAACATTAAAGTTAGCCCATTTTTTTTTTTTTTTTAACATCCAGGGAGCCCATTTTTTTTGTTATTGTTTTTAATAATGCTATGAAAGAATCGTTCTCTTATTTCTAAGCAAAAGAATAGTCATTCTCATCTTGGCCAGAATCGTGCAGCTCTAGTATATGCTATATTATTTTTTTTATTTTTTTCTATTTTCTTCCCCATTACACTCTGGCCTTTGTTTCGTAACTAAATGCAAAAAGTGATGAGGGTTCAGCAACTCATTTCAACCATAATTTCCATTATTTTGTTGGGGGGTGATCATGCTCGGTGGCTATTCATAAAGTAGTATCTGGGAAAGCCATTAAATCGAGATTTCTCAACCAGGGTTCGATGGAACCCTAGGGTTCCTCTAGAGGTTTCTGGGGGTTCCTTGACCAATGAGAAATTTCTGTCTTTCAGATAAGTTCCCACTGACACCATTAATCTTGTTTGCTATCTGTAAGGGAATAATTCTTCCCAATGACCATAAATATAGGGTGCATTCTTCCCACTGACCATAAATATAAGGTGCATTCTTCCCACTAACCATTATACTAATGTATCATGAGTTATAGATATAGTAATTTTTACCTGGAGTTCCTTGAGACCAGAAAGTTATTTCAAGGGTTCCTCTGTGTTAGGTTTAGAAAGGCTGCATTACACTGTAACTCCAGTAGGTGTGGGGTAGGTCAGATCCGCTGTCAGGCACTCTCACTTTTTGTTCTGATGACTGCTGTCTCTATTACAAATTGATGGGAAATCTAAATGTCACAGTTGTCAATGGAACATCAGGTGAAGGTCCCAGCAGAGATAATGACAACTTTCAAAAGCAAAATTTCTTCTCACTTGTCAAATCTCTAGAACAGGAAGTAATTGGAAGTCCTCTGGTTAGGAATATAAACACCATTACAATCTTAACAGATCTTATAACTCAATCATTCTTAATTCTTGCTGAGATCCTTGAACTGTGTCTGATTGACTTACCATCGGATAGTGCTTGCTTAGTTTCAGGGCCAACATCACTTGCCGATGCCAGAAGCATGATGCCAAATATCTTTTTAAAGCCCAACTCCTGGCAAAAACAACTTTTCCTATGCAGTGCGGTTGTACGTGCACAGCATGGGTTAAGGCTGCATTCACACCCGAGTGTAGTGACTTCATTTGAGAGCTTTTGAGCGTTTTTAGAAGTGTATTACAAAAGTTTTAGAAGCATATTACAAGCATTTTACAGCTTCAGGCATTTTTGTTTAACCAATAGAAAACACAAGGGGGGGGAGAGGAAATTAGGTGTGGTGAACTGCTGTTCGAGCAGAAAACGTGCGACAAAATGCTTGTAAATTGCTCAAGTCAGGCGTTTCTATTGAAGTCTATGTGGCCAAAAACGCTTGTAATATGCCAAAAAGAAGCTCATGTACTTTTTTTTGAGTGACAGGTGTTTTCCTTCAGGCAACAGGACCCTCATATGTGGACCGGGGGCAGAATATCGCTCAGGTGTGAACAGAGCCTAACTGCTCATTTTTGTTCAGGAGAAAGAGGAAAGCTGTAGAGTCACCCGATCCTCCACTCCAACGGCAAACGTCGCACCCCCTCGATCAAGTGGTGGACTGTTCCTGATGTCCTCTCATCCAAAACAGGTCTTGGGGCGTGATGATGTCAGGAATAGTCCACTACGCTAGACTGCATGCTTGGGGAGCAGAAGCCACAGGATCGGGGGATTAGGTCCATCTGTGCACAGTTATCAGAGACGGACCTGTCATCCGCCTGCTCAGCAGGGATCAGTGAATCGATCCCCCAAAGTAGAGTTCGTCAAATGGACCACCTGTGTAATAGAGCCCTTAACCTGTGCAGTACCGGGACAGCCTCACTGCATGAAAATATTTTTTTTTTTGCAGAGTTGGGCTTTATCTGTCTGAAAGGGTGACATACTTCCAACTTACCACCAATGTAAGAGGCATTGTCCCATTGATTCCAGATAAGTTGCTTTTTGTAAGTTTCCTGAGACCTAAAAATTGTATTTAGGGGCTTCTCTGGGTTAAAAATATTGATAAAGACTGTTCTAACCTTTCACCTACTTTATCCAATTACTAGAAAAATGGTTTTGGCTGGAGTCACAGTGTATGTAAACCCTAACAATCAACCTCTCGCGTTTGCTTCCTTTTGCTCTGGTCATATGCCATTGAAAGCATTTTGTTATATTTGTTCAACAAGTCAAAAAAAAAAAAAAAACTGTCGATCACCACAATGCTGTGTTGAGGTGGATTCTGTGCATATGCAGACATGCTCATGTCAGCATATCTCACCGCACTGCAGAGCTGTTATGGTGCATAGACAATTAAATGTTGTTTTGTGACCTTTTAATAAAGTTAAAGAAAAGAGAAAAAAAAGTGCCTTGCATTGAAAAAAAAAAAAAGGCTCCACACTTACACAATGGACACCACCAGCTCATTTACTAAAATAAGTCTGCGGGATGGTGGGAATGAGCCCTAAATGAATTGCCCTGCCTTTGGCCTGGAAACTATGTGGAAATGACTTACCTGTTGAGCCAGGAGCCATGAGAAGCATATATAGAGTCTATATTAAGAACATAGGAATTCGTGGGGCAAGAGAAACTATAGACTGTGTATATGTCAGACGTGTAAGGTTTGTTGCGTCGTTGCCTAGCTAATGATATACATCTGATAACAGGGAACTTTAACAGGAAGTAGCAGCCCTCTAGCTCTAATCCTAAAATGATAATAATCTGCTGATTTTGTTGTAGATGGAGTTCATTTGTTACAGTTCTTGAATACATTTTTTGCCATTTAACAGCACAGCAACGGCAGGGCTCCTGTTGTAATATTTTATATTGTCACGAAAGTTGAGTTATAGCATAAATTACACACCAGGGACTTATGTTATTGTTATCTGCAGTCTTGAAGACCACTTCCTCTTTCTAACAGCATGAGAAGGTGAGAAGGCTCAGCATTTTAGCTTCTGGTGTATAAGAGATAACTTTATGATTAGTGAGAGGCGTGTTTCCTCTGCTTAGGCTGCTTAAGGCCCCTTTCACACAGACGGACCGTTCAGGTCCGCCTGTCAGTTTTGACGGCAGACCTAAACGGACGCTCCATGCATCTCTATGGAGCGTCGGATGTCAGCAAAGACATGTACGCTGACAACCGACCCGATCCGCTAAAAACAGACGTATGGGGATAAGTCCCCATCTGTTCATGGCGGATCGGATCGGACCCATAGGAGACAGCGGCGCCCGACAAGCCCCTCCCCGCTCACTGAGCAAAGAGGAGTTTGTCATCTGCCAGCTCAGCGGTTCTCCCGCTGAGCTGGCGGGAGCAGGTGGACTCCGTAGTGGCGGAGTCCGCCTCATGTGAAAAGCGGAGGTCCACCCTAACAAAAAAAAATTACATTAACATTCTCCAAAAAAACATTTAAACATTTTTTTTATTTTTTTCTACCAGAAACACCTGTTGCTAGGCAGTCTTCCTAATCTGCCACTTCCTATACTGCGGAGCTCTTCTTTTTCTTCCTCCCTTGCGTGTTCTTCTGGGATCTGTGTGTCCCAGAAGACAGCTGGACATTCACAAAGTGCCCCGCGACTCACGCATGTGCAGTAGGAAACGGCAGTGTAGCCGCAAGGCTCCACTGCCTGTTTCCCTTAGTTAGGATGGGGGCGCCGACACACAATCCAAAGGACTGATCGGCCTCGGGGGGCCAAGATCGTGTGCTCTCTGGACAGGTAAGTGTACTTATTAAAACAGCTACAGTGTTTGTAGCTGCTGACTTTAAAACAAAAGAAAAAAAAATCATCTGGAACACCGCTTTAAGCTGTGTGCCCACCAATATGCAGGAAAAATATACATGGTGGTATGGAGGGTCTCGTGAGCAATAATTGTATGCGCAGGAGGGGTGGCTGCAAACAGGTCCAGGTTTTGTGAGTCTTTATAGGGTCGATTCACACATGTGCATCACCCTTTTAAGCATGTTTTTAGCTACGCTAACATTGAACGCTATTAGAACATGCGTTTTGACAAAAGCGCATCAATGATGCAGCATGCAGGACTTAAATGTAGCATGCCTAAAAAAAGTGACATGCAAAAAATGCAACGCACGCATGTTAACCAGCCCTTATAGCAGGGTTCAGTAAACCCCAGGCCGCCAGATCACTTGAAAACTTTGATTGTGATACCCATGTTAGGGCTTATTTACAGTTTCTTCAGCTTCAACACACACTAAAGCGCCTACCGATTCAACAGGCTTTTTTGATGTGTTTTTGGTGCTTCGGTGGTGCTTTGATGATGCTTCAATGATGCTCGAGGGGTTCTTTAAGTCATAGGCCGCGTACACATGAGGGGATATGTCCGCTGAAAACGGTCCGATGGACCGTTTCAGCAGACATCTCCGCTCGTGTGTATGGGCTAGCGGACAGATTTCTCCACCCGACAGATTTCAAAGCATGCTTTGAAATCTATCCGGTGGGAATCTGTCCGCCCGACATGTCTGCTGGTTAGTACACTTACCAGCAGACATGTCGGCTCCCACCGCCGCCGCGCCGCTGCCAAATGGATTCGGCGCATGCGCGGAAGTGTTTTACTTCCTGGTGCGGTGACGTGGCGGTGACGCGGCGGCGTCAACGTCACCGCTGCGTCACCACTACGTCACCGCGCCGTCCGGCGGCGGGGAATTTGATCCGATGGTGTGTACACGCCATCGGATCAAACTCCCGATCGGACATATCCGATGGAAATGGTCCGCGGACCGTTTTCATCGGATATATCCGATCGTGTGTACGCCGCCATAGACTTCTATGGAGGCTTTGAAAACGCTTTCAAGCACCACAAAAGCGACATTGGGTATCATTTTTGAAGCACAGCTGAAGCAAAGCAAAGTGTAAACAGGACTGTACGCTAACCATTTTATTTAGTGACTGGAGCTTTGACTGGCGTTCAGAGAGCTTTAACAAAGCCTGTTCGAAGCCTTGTTTTGAAGCATGTGTAAACTAGCCGTTACATATTGGTGTGCACGCCAAAATGAGAGAAATTATTTTAGCACCAGACCTCCTTTGTAACGCTACACTGATGACTTCAAGGGGGCTTTTAAAGCGTTAACCTATGGAAAATATAGGGTACTAACATGTTTTTACGATTTGACATGTTGGGTATCTCTTTACTCGGCACAATGTCAGCTTTTATATTTTGCCAAAAAATTGGGTAAATTATTGTATTTTTGTGCGCCTGTAAAATTAATTTTGTGTTGTCTAGACCTTCTAGAAATTTGGAATTACCAATATTTTATACTCTAGGGCAGTGGTCCCCAACCTTTTTGGCACCGGGGACCGGCATTGTGGATGAAAATTGTGCCAAGGCCCGATGATGCGTTTGTTCGTGGTCAATTTGTCAGGAAATAGCTGGGTTAGCACTTCAATCATCACAACACCATGGTTAATATGGTGTCAGGATGATTGAAGCGCATTCATTTTATATTACAATATAATAAAAGTAAATAGTTAAACTCATAATGCAGAATCTGCCACCAGATGTAGCTTGCCACTGTGCCTGTCACCAGATTACCACATGCCACCAGATGCAGATTGCCACAGTGCCTGTCACCAGATTGCCACATGCCTCCAGATGCAGATTGCCACATACCACTAGATTGCCACAGTTACATGCCACCAGATGCAGATTGCCACATATCACATGCCACCAGATTGCCACATATCACATGCCACCAGATTGCCACAGTCACATGCCACCAGATTGCCACATGCCACCAGATGCAGTGTTCTGACAACAGCACCCAGATAGAGAACACTGACACCAGCACCCAGATACAGAGCACTATCCGGGTGCTGGTGTCAGTGAACTATCGAGGTGTTGGTGCCAGTGAAGGAGGTAGCCAATCAGCAGGCAGTGCCAGCATAGGATGCAGAGTGCCCCGGCCCACCCCAACCAAGCATCAGCACTTGACTTGGTTGGGACCTCCCGACATTGCAGTGGTGCCCTGCATAGGATCAGGAGGAAGAGAGTAGGGGGATGGGGCAGAGGTGGCTATAAAGACCAATGGCTGAGGGATGCTGAAAGAGCAGGGATGGGGGCTGACTCTCTCTGATGATGGTGGTAGCTGGCTGCAGAAGGGGGTTGTGGCATGACACCTCTAATTTCCTACCTCACATCAGCTTTATACAGCCCTGGTGAGGCTTGCTCCCCCCACGGGGCCCCCCTCCCCTTTGCTTACCAGATGCCATACGCCTCCTCCGAGTGTGCAGGGATTGCTCAGCGCAGCACTCCAGTGGGGGGTGATGGGGGGCGATCTGCGTCTCCAGAGTAGCGGGGACCCTTAACTTTTTGCTGCTTGGAATGTGTCTCCACCCCTTCTCCCCCAGGCAACACAGTGCTGGTTCTGCCTCCCCCTCAGGACACATACGTCCTCTCTCTCCAGTCTCCACTGCCTGGCTGTAGAGCTCAGGCTGCTGTAGTGTATGGGTGGAAGTGATCCAGGACGGGCGGTGAGAGATATCATCTCTCAGCTTGCCCGCCGCCGCACCTCACACAGTGCAGCCTTCGCGGCCTGGCAGCAAATAGTCCGTGGCCCAGCAGTGGGCCGCGGACCGGGGGTTGGGGAACACTGCTCTAGGGTGTCCGCTTTCAGAAAATATATAATTTTTTGGGGGTTTTATGTAATCTTCAGGCCTAAAATGTTTTATTTTTTATTTTTTTATATGCAAAAACAGTTCAAGGGTTAAAGGATAAGTTTGCCTTCAGGAACATGTTAAATCTTCCACTTGTAAGATTTGTTAGTAAAAAAAATCCTGGTGCCTAATTATTTTAGCTGGCTCCTAGATTCAAAGCAAGTTTGTCAAGCCCTGACTTAGAGGTTTACTGATCACATAAAAACTGTTCACTAAAAAAACATTGTTTCCAGTTTTACACTCTGGTTATTCTAAGTTTAGATGGCGGTAGTGCTTGGCGGAGTTCTTCTTTAATTATTACAATGTGACCACTTCTTGACTTATACAGCAACTACTTACAGATGAACTTTCAGAAAGCAGATTAATAAGTGCTGCTTTCTGATTGGATGTTCTGGAAAATTTCACGCCACTGTTCTGCATGCTATCGGTAGTGTCTGTCCTCTTCCTTATATTGTATTAAGGAGGAATGAAAGATATTACTTGTAGGACGGCATTACTTTGGCTCCATTCACATCTGTACGCTGCGGGAACATGGCGTATTATTCGAATTTCACAATGTCTGATGCAAGATTTCTTTCCTATTTGTCTGGTCTGAATTTGTGCTCATGTTTTTTATCAGAGTGTTGCTGTTGTCACCATTTTGTCAGGACCCAAATTTATTGGTTTGTGATTGGATGCTCCAGCTGCACATGCCAGGGGTAGTCATTTACAAACTATTAAAAAATGAAAAAATACTTTTTAATAAGAGGATAATAGAAAATTTATATTCATAATGTTACAGTAATTTAATATAATTATTGGAGAAAGAAATGCACCTTTCAGAATTCTATTGAACTGAGGTGTGTATGTGTGTGTGTGTGTGTGGGGGGGGGGGGGGGGGGGGGGGGGGGGGGGGCAAAGAAATCCAATTAAATTTGATCACATAGTTGTTAATGTTTTGTAATACAATCGTTTTTTTTTTGTTTTGTTTTTATCTAAAGGATCTCTAAACAATTATTTATAGTTTTGGGTATGATTAAGTTAGTTCTTACAACCACAAAATGTAACTCGTGTCATTCCTCTTTCTATTCCATATACCAGTACCAGTGCTTAGAGGTTGTATAAACTTCCTCTCTCATGACAAAGCTCTCTAGCAATCCCTAGATAGCAGTTGTGAAAACTCAGACTGGAAATTATACTTTTTAAATGTTAATTTGGTCCTTGCACAGACCCTTGGGATACAGTAACATCATCCCTCCTCTCTCGATTGTCTGGAACAATTTATTTTTCTGTTGACCAAGGTCAACCAATAGAAAATAAAAAATTAATTTAGTCCAATGGGGAAAGGAGGGATAATGAAAGTGAAAGTAAGGAACATTGATTTTTACACTGTGGTGTCACAGCTCCTATTTAGGGATTGTTAAGCAGGCCATACACGGTCGAATTTCGAACAAATTTTCTTTTCAAAATCAGAAAGTTCATTTTTTTTGTGATCCGATTATGCCACCATTGATTTTCGAAATTCGGCCGACCAAAACTTTCATGTTGCCGGGAATATTCGTTTCTCTCCGGGAATATTCGTTTCTCTCCGTAAATATTCGTTTCTCTCCGGGGATTTTCTTTTCTTGCACATGCACATTTTATTTTTCTATTACATTCCTCGCACAATTCTCCCATCATTGATCAGAAAATCGGCCGATTTTCGGAAAATTTCCAACATGTCGGATTTCTGAAATTTGTTTGCCACACGAAAATCGGCTGTTGCTGCAGCCCACTAAGGGTGCGAAATACGAACGAAAATTCTTTGATACGATTTTCAGAAGAAAATTCTTTCGAAATTCGAACCGTGTATGGCCGGCTTTAGAGAGCTATGACAAGTGATAGATGGCAAAGAGTGGCTTACAACAGCCTCTATGCACAGGTTCTGTTTGATGAAAGGGCAAGAGAAATGGGATGGTGTACTTTACCCTTTTTCTGCAGCCAACAAAATGATTACACTGGCAGTGGTATTGACATGGAAACCCCTGCTGCTATAGCACCCAGGAGTCCATTTTCCTTTTTACAGTAAGCTGTTAGTCTTATGGTAAAAGTGGGCTTTAAAGCCACCCAGTCACATCTTCCCCTGTTATGCTGTGTGATTGCGTAGTATAGTTATGGAGAGCTATAAGTCAGTAGTCATTGTTAAAGCCCCACTCAAACCTAAACATTTTGTTAGTATTGGACCCTCATCTTTCTTCCCTGATGACAAGGTGTAACAAAGACAGCAAGTGATGGGATATTTTTCAAAACACTTTTATTTAGTAGAGGGGGTGGTTAGCACATCTGTAAGTTTGGCAGCCTAGTTTTATACTTTTAGAGAGTCGGTATTTACATACGAAGTTTGGCATGACCCTGTTTAAGTAGAACTATAAACTAAACTTTTTTCATTTTGGATAGAGTAAAGGCGGGTTATAAGTAACCCCTGTTAGATTTTTTTTTTTTTCCTGCTATTGAGGATATTTCACTTTACTTCCTGCCCCATAGCCAAAGTGAGTTCCTTTGGCCCCCTCTAGGTCACCATAACTAGTGTCCCCATTGGAGGATTTTTAACTTCATTACGTTTCTGGGAAAAACAATTTTTTGGGGTCTTTTACTTCTACTTTCACTTTCAATAAATTTTTTACATTTTAGTAGGTTACAGAGCCATGCAAGGGCAAAAGAAAGTACAATGCGTCGGTGAAGTCTAGAGTAATAACCAGTGTGTAGTACATGCAAAAATAACTGAATCTGAGTACAATGAATATTATAAGTTTGCAAACGATACCTACAATAATACTGAACAATGTACCTAAAGAGTAATTCCATTTTGTTGAGAAAAAAACATTCTCGTTTGGGTAATCAATGAGCATTGCAAGGATTTTAATAAACATTGTTGAAGATTCCTACCTATTGTTCTAAAGAAATAGCTGTTTGCTTCTCTATGTCCATGGACAGAGTGAATCTCTGTATAGGAGCGTTTCTGCACTTGCAGAGTTCTAATGAGAAAAGTAGCAGGGTCTGCATCCCCTTAGACATGATTTCCCTTTGGGACTATCTTACCCAAAACAATTTGCTTCCGGGAATGCCCCAAATCTGACTTGTATCTTAGTGCAGACTTCTGGGTAAATCAGTAAGCCAATTGCACGCAGGAAATTGCATTTGGGGGGGTAGTGTTCTGTACACCATCTGTGTACAGAACGCTCCCAGGTACCCATATTGCATTACATTTTACAGAAAATGACCGTGCTGCACTCCACATAGGCAGTGGAATGAAGGAACATGCAGATGTGCAGTCTAATTTAGACAAGCTCCTTGCTTATCTCCCTCTAAGCTCCCTCCCGACACAAATTTTCAGCTACTGTTATCTTGTGTATCTGAGAACTCGTCAGAAGTAACTCTGCTGATGACAGAGGAATGAAGCCCTAGAGACAAATGCCACTTAGAGCTTTGGCGAGAGACAAGTAAACAACACTACAGATAGATGATGTGCTTAGGACAAATTTAATGAATGGGGTTTACAACCACTTTAAGTTAAGACCAAGCACTAACTTTGAGCCATAAGGCATACATAGGGTTGGTGTGTAGGTCAGGTCCGTTTTTTATTTTCATCTTAAATGATAACCTCAAACAGGACCGATAGAGGGGGTAAAGCTCCCTAATGGCGACACAGACAGCAATAAAAGCTTAATAGGCATTTTAATTCATCTCCACTCCACTATTGGGCTTACTTTGTATGTGATGCCTAATTACTAGTATATAGCCTAATGTCATTAAAAGAGAAGTTCGGGAATGAAGGAAAAAAAAAATCATACTCCCCTAGATGGCTGCTGCACCGATCCCAGCTGTTGCCCACCACTTTTACCCCCAAAAACGGAGCGAAAAACACCAGTGATCGCTCAGTTCTCCTCCTCTGCTCTCAACAGAGAGCCATGACTGTCAGTCACCAGCTCTCTGCTTTGCCCCTCTATTGCTCAATGGAGCACTGGGCTGTGGAGGGGGCGGGAGAGGCTGACTCAGTCTCCAATTAGCATAGCTAAGAAGCTGAGCCAGCTGCTAGTCCAGGCATCTGGGTGGATTCCGACTGTAAAGTCTGGTATCTCTCCTGGGACTGGACTGGCTGAGTGACATCACCTGATAGACAAACTGCACTCCTGTGATCCATAGGAGTAGTAGAACCAAAAAAGCTTTGGCTATACTTCTTTAAAGTACATCAGCAAATGCTTATGCATTTTAGGTGGTGTAAAGAGCTTTGAGAATATACAAAGTGTAGTAACCTATACCAGCCAATCAGATGGTAGCTTCTGCAGTTTACAGAAGTAAGAACAATGGAAGCTGATTGGCTGCCTTGGGTTTCTGCAGTGTGCGCAGTCCTGGATATACTTTAGATATGTTGAGGTGACATGTATACATGCATGCACTTTGTGGCTGATGGAACAAAAGTCTAAATAGCGATAGAGAAGTGTACTATAAACCGCAGTGCAGTTTGCTCTTTGGCTCTCTGCAGGCTGTATAGACAAGTACAGCAGGAAAGTGAAATATTGCAGTGTTGCCAAGCAGAAGATTGCATTGTGCCTGGCTGGGCCAATACTGTCATATTACTGGAGGAAGCAAGCTTTTTTATTTGCTCACATAGCAATGAGGATCTGTGCCTCAATGGAATATAATAGAGAGCTCAAGTTGGAATATACTGGCTTTACTATAGCTATAGTTATTATCAAAGCATTATTATACAGGTATGGAATCTAATACGTGAGCGGATTAGACAAGCGATGCTGAATGAGAATGTTTTTTTTTTTTTTGTAAGATACAGCATAAAACTGTGCCACAGCAATAATGAAATGCCGTATCCAATAACAACCCATCGGATTTCACCAGCCGGCGGCGTAGAGCGGCTAAAACAAAGCAAGATGAAGGCTCTCTTCTGCGTGTGATTGCTTTCTGCATTGCGTGTTGACATAATTAAATAAGACTGAACGTGTGAGATCTAATTACCGTTCTGTAACTGCCCACTGCGCCCATCTTTCCCTGTGTCATGAAATCAGTTTTGCTCCCCACTACAAAGAGAAAACATTTTGCTGAATTGTCAGTCTTCTTCATTAAGGAAAAGCTCACAGCGTAACGTTCCGTAACATATAGCAGCCAATTGGAAGCAGCCTCCAGTCTCCCGTGGCGTGACACGATTCACTTTGATCTTGTTGATATTCTGACTGGATCAGGGAAAAATACTGAGCCATGTGTTGGCATTTTGCTTATTGAAAGGGAAGCAGTTTAAATGGGTTGCAAATGTTATAGTGTCGGGCTTGTAGTGTGTGTGCTATAATCATACAATCACTTTATTGTATAATCAATTAGAAGAAAGCCTTACCTTCAATCTGGTACGGTTGTGCAGATTCCCGCTTACAATAATTTTATTGCACACTGTGGACTTCTCACAATGTGCATTAGAAATAAGTACGAGTCAGTTAGAGCCGCCTCCTTTACTGGCATCATCTAACTCAGGGGTGCTCAACCTTTTGAAGAGCGAGTGCCACTTAAGTGATTTGGTAACCAGTCGCGGGCCGCAAGGAACTATGAAGAAAAAGAGACCGCCGCTCCAGGCAGATGCAATAAGCAATCAATGTCCTCCTCAAAGGTCGTGGGTGCTGGCAATGCACAAGGCAAAAAATCAATGAAAGAAATTCATGGACAGCCGCACACCAAAATAAACCTAAAAAGGTAGCCTTTATTGGTGTAAAAAGGATAAAAAAGCACTACAAAACACAGCACAGGAAGCAGTGGGGTTAAAAAAACTGACGCCTTTCGCACAAACAATCAGTGCTTAGTCATAGCTAAGTCATTAGGGGTGTCAAACTCAAATTCATTGCAAATTCATTGCAGGGCGCATCTGCATTATGGTTGCCCTTACAGGCCCTGTTCGATCTGTAAGACTAGATGTCAAGAGCTTCCCCACCATCAGAAGTCAAGCTGATCCCACCCTCCCTACATCACAGTGCACCCCCTTACCATCTGCTGCTGCCAGAAAGAAGCTGGGGGCAGAGATGGGAAAAAAAGTGCAGGGTCTGGAGGAGGGCCGGTGTCAGCTGCCAGAGCCTGCTGAATACTGGGACCAGGGGAGGTAGAGATGACTGAGGCCTACAGCTGCAAAAAGAGAGGTGCAGGATCTGTAAGAGGTCTGTCCTCCTCTCTGCTGCCAACTGGTGAGACCTGGGTGGCAGAGATGGGCCTCTCTGCGGCTGTATGTAGAAGTGCAGGATCTGGTGGAAGAGTTCTGCCTGCTGCTAAAACAGGGTGGAGGCGGAGATGAGGGAGGTGCCACAGCTGCAGGATAGCTGCGAGGGCCCCCTAACATGGCCTAGTGGGCCAGATTCGGACCAAGGCCTTGTGTTTGACAAATGTGTTGGGGTTTTATCACCTTCTAAACTGCAAATGTAGATGAGCCCTTACTGTCCTGAGCTCCCGGTAAGTTTGCGTTCACACTGATGTAGTTCAGTTTACCTGTACCATGGGTGCAGCGCAGTGCTCCTGCAGCTTTCCTATGGGTTAGCTGTGCTTTGCCATAGCCTTCTATTACATCTTGTGGGTGTGGTGCACTTTCAGAAAGCACACCAAAACCCGCAGGGTATAATAGAAGTCTATGGCTCAGTGAAGCTAACCTGCAGGAAAGCCGCAGGTGCACTGTGCTGCACCCACAGATCATTGCTAAAGCAGCCTTATAGTTGTGAACCCCTTTATGGGCACTATTATGGCCAGAGTATGTGTTGTGTAATCAGGGCCGCCATCAGGGGGGGGGGTACAGGCAGTACACCTGTAAGGGGCCCATATGGCAACCCCCCCCCTTTTTTTTATATATATTTATTTTTTATTATATATATTTATTTTTATTAAAGGCCCCAGAGGTCCCTTTAATTATATTTTTTTAATTTATTTTCTTTTCCTTTTTTATATATATAATATTATTATTTTTTTATTAAAGGGCATAGAGGTCCCCAGGGCCCCATATGCCTACCCCCCCTTATTTTTATATATTTTTCTTTAGTTTTTGTAAAGGCCCCCCTGCTTCTCAATTAGCGGCGGCCCTGTGTGTAATGCAATGGCATTCTTTTCCTCTTGCAGCTGCTTCTAGCTCTCCAGGCTGCTAGAATAGATAAGAGGTGGAGTGCAGTTTATATTACTGCCCTGAACAGGAGCTGGCGCTACAGAGGAAGCATCGGCTAATGCGTCTCTTGCTCCCTCCACTGCCGGCACTGGCTCACTGCTCTCTGATGGTCTGGGATAGCGGGTCATCAAGCTCAGATAGCAATCAATGAGTTGCTGACCCTGGGCAAGTGCTTCCCTGGTTTGAGGTCGCAGGCCACATCAGAGGGCTCCAGCCCAAAGGTTGAGCACCCTGATCTAGCACTTTCATTCCCAGTCTGAATTTCTCATGTCCACCAATTTTATTTATTTGAAATCAGTTCTTGAAATGAGATGTTTTTTTTTAATACAGCTTCCTGCAGTCCCCTCCCACCAATCATGATCTGTAAGTAGATAAACTGAACTGAAAAAATGGAAAAATGTGAGGCAGCCAACACAACAATGGATAATTGTTGAATTGAGATGCGCAGAGAGCTGGTGATGACATCACTGGAGATAAAATAAGGTATCTCAGGGGTAGGCAACCTGGGGCCCTCCTGCTGTTGCAGAACTACAAGTTCCATCATGCCTCTAGGAGTAATTGTTACGTCCAGCCTTGCCTTGCAATGCCTCATGGAAAATATAGTTCCACAACAGCTGGAGGGCCCCAGGTTACCTACCTCTGAGGTATGTGATAAGAACAGAAATTAGCTTGTTAATGAGGCGGAAGGGGTAAACCAGGTAAGGCAAAATATTAACCTAAAACTTAAATTAAAATGTTAAACTTTTGAAAGAAATCTATGGTCACAGCATGTGCTTTAATTTTTTTAACATCCAAATTTTTATAACAATACAAACAATAGTTAATTTTGAAGATTCAATTGAACTTGAGGGCTTCATATCCTATAGTACCTTGCTGCCTGCAAGCAGTGATTTCTGTACCGACTCCTCCAGAAGCCCCCCTCCTCTTAGCAACACTGTAGATCAGAAGGCAGGCTCTGTGAAATGTGTAACGCTGCAGTGCCTACTCACAGGGTGCGTGTCACAGAATTCAAGGAAGTAAATGTATAGGGACCTTTACAAAGTAAGTTTATAAACTTCAAGTGATTCTAAAGTTTGTTTTTGTTTTTTAAATAACAACCATGTTATACTTCCCTGTTTTGCACAGAGCATCCCTGCTCCTCTCCATTATAGGTCCCCTGCCGGTGGTCCTGGCTCCTCCCCCCTGCCGAGTGCCCCAATAGCAAGGCTTTTGCTAGGAAGGCACTCAAGCAGGCTTGCTCCAGAGCCGTGATCCTGTGAGTGGATATTGTCCATTTACACACAGAGAGTGGCTTGGCCCTGCCCCCTGCTCTTTCCTCATTAGCTGTAAAGGAAAAAAGCAAGAGCCAATGGCTCCTTCCGCTGTGTGAGCCACTGTGAAGAGAGAGATCCGGGAGAGCCACAGCTGGATCAAGATGGAACTCGGGTTAATATAAAGAGGACCTCTGGATGCAGAGAATGCATTAAGGTAAAAAAAAACTTCAACCTTTAGAACCACTTTCAAGATCGTTTGGAATAATAATGGCCATTCAGGCTCTTGATAGGTCTGCCCCCCCCCCCCATCTCCCTCACTGATACTTGCCTTCATCACACCCCACCCCTCATTCTGGTATGGGAAAATGGTACTAATATGAGTGGTGAGGGAGTAGCGTCATGGCACATGTAAGCTCCCAACACAGACCGATACTGAGCTCACAATGGGCTTTCTAATCTGGCCTACAAAACCGTGATGGAGCATATGGAAGGGATCAGCTAAAAGGGTGGCGGGTTATCAAGAGAACCTGTCACTTTTGCCCATAATAGGTAAAGTGACCAGATCCATTCTAAATAGGATCATATTTGTTGCATGAGCATTGTTGTTCAACTGATTTTTATTTATTTATTTATTTATAAAGTCAGCAGCTACAAACACTTGCCTGTCCATGGAGCCCGCAATGTCAGCCCCCTGAGGCCGATCCGTCCATTCCAGCTTAGGGAAACTGGCAGTGAAGCCGCAAGGCTTCCGGCTGCGCATGCATGAGACCCGCTGTGCGTTATGAATGGCCAGCTTGTTTTCTGGGGGACACACAGGTCCCAGAAAACAACAGGGGTGCTCGACGAATCGGAAGTGACACTTGTACACTTGTACTTCCAAAAAAGGCACTAAAGGAAGAATTTTTTTTTTTCATTATCCAAAAACGAGGGGTAGAGAAGGTGGTCTTTCGTTTAAGACCACCTTTAAAAAGTGAGTGGAACTCCGCTTTAAGCAGAAGAGAGAGAGAGGGAAGTATGAGTAGTCTAAATGTGACTGTTGATTGGTTGTTCTGTGGGACTAGCGCTAAGATTCAGGTATCCATTGCACCTAAAAATCTTCGCTGATGCCCAATTTTCAAACCTCTCCTGCTTGTCTGTCACCTTAATAGTGCCTACACTGGATTGAGTGTTGCTATAGGTTATGGGTCTTTATACACCAGCGGCCAGACGTTCCAAAGCCGACATAAATAATGCTTCACTGTGATGTCCTATAGCACGCTCCTTCCTTCCAGCTAGGCAATTTGTGAAGAGGATGTTGAGCAGTAAGATAAGGGCACCTTGGATGTGTCCTATGGATGTGTAGACAACCCCCCTCCACTGTCAGCCTTGTCCCCCTGGGGAAGACATTCACAAAGGGATGCGCTTGTGTGCCAGTATACATTATATGCAGAGCCATTGTGCCAACACAGCTCTTGCCAGCCTTTCATGACACACGTAATCTAAATCGTTATGTTTTTTTACTCTCTGCTGCTGTTTCTATTTGTTCGTTTTTAGCCTTTTGTGGGTCAGGCTGGTTAATAAATGGTATAAGGCTTTTAGGGCTCATTCACATGGGCTCAGAGGGCACATCGATAGAATTTCTGCACCTGGTGTTGGCATACCGCTATTGGCAGCAACCTGTACAAACCAATGACAGGCTGATAGACCTCATGGATGTAAGCATATCCAAGTGGTTAAATGTATACAGGGATAGACGAGCGGCCTTGGACTCAATCTGTCTGGATTCAGGACTGCATTCAGGACTGCTCATCGGTCCTTGTATTCATGTAATCACTCAGATGTGCAGGTATATGGTACCTGGTATATACAGATTGCTGGCTGTGGCTGTATGTAAACACTGGGTGCAAAATAATGCTATTTTCTGTTTTGTATGGCCCTCTATGCCCATGTGAATCAGCCCTTTATTTTTTTAAATGTAATTGTCACAAATCTTCAATAAATTAGCTTTTTTCGCGGTAAGGGTCAAGATTTCCAAGAATATTTGTGCTTTTACTGAACTGGTTTCTGTCAGACTGCATGTATGGCAGGCACTTTATATCAGCTCTACATGGAATGAATGTTTCAGCTTGGGTGGGCTGACTCAGAATTCACCCCCCCCCCCCCCCCCATTTCACCAAATCCACTGAAGGGGACACAGATGGGGACATCCACTTCACCTTGCCCCAGCTATGGCAGGCAACTTTTGTGTTTTTCTCCTTATCTGAAAAGTGGTAGTGGATTACAGGATTTAGAAAAGGTAGAACCCCCTTTGAAGCAGATCAGTACAAGGGCAATGTATGTGTATAGGATGTATACGTTTTTTTAAAGAATACGTTCAAATTATAAAAGCACATCTTTTTGCAGGTAAAAAAAATTTGCATTTTATTTTTTTGCAGACTGTTTGTGTGAGCTGTCTGCTCGTACTTCATATGGGCAGGCAATTACACCCTGACAGGAAGCATCAATGAACTACCTAGTGCGCTCAACAGCACCCTGGTAATTTATTGAGAACCAAAAAGCTGAAAAGGCTGTTGGTATTTGTAGTTCTCCCAATCTCAGAACTCTGACTAAATCATGTGGCTGGGTGGTCGGAGCCCCACTCAGCTATACTTTTTATTGTGACAGCGGGTGCAGGGAGAAGAATCCTGGCTCACACTGTCACTAGAGACAGCAGATTGAGGATTTCTTTTTTTCCCTTTTTCAATACATCTGTCAGTATTTCCTTCTTGGTGTCCTCATTGGAAGATCAACTCTCACATCTTGTACTGGTTATACCAAGACAAGAATGAAAGCGTGTGTCTGTCACTGAGACAGGAAGATAGTGAGCAATAAAAACCTAGAGATATACACAGCTTGAATTTTGTCAGATGTTATTGGCACTGCTTGGTAAACTTTGCCTGAAGGAGGCGGGCTGAAAATTGTTGGCTAAACAGTGACTGCATTCTATCAGATGCGGTCCCTGTTTGGGTAGTCAGACGTCCGTAGGCGTCGTAGCTGCTTGAATAAAATGGATGCACAAAAATCCTCCTGCGCTCTGGTGTATCGCCAAACTGGGTATGTCAGTATAGTCTAATGGCAAAGTCTGAAGTCTTGCAGCCCTCCACAGAACAAAGGGTGTTCATATGGCTAAAATAAAAAAGAAAAGAAAGGAGGGCGCACCGACCTTGTGCATTACTACTTAAAAGTTTTAATAGACAAGATAAAAAAGCAATGGTCCTACTCACAAAACAATCAGAAGTAAGCGCTTTTCAAAACAGCTGAGACTGGACCTTACGGCACCTGCCAGTCAAACCCTTGACATCAACATGGCTGACGCGTTTCTGGGGCGTACCCCCTTCCTCAAAGACTAGGTCGTTTCTGGGGCGTACCCCCTTCCTCAAAGACTAGGTGGACCACCTAGGCTTTGAGGAAGGGGGTACGCCCCAGAAACGCGTCAGCCATGTTGATGTCAAGGGTTTGACTGGCAGGTGCCGTGAGGTCCAGTCTCAGCTGTTTTGAAAAGCGCTTACTTCTGATTGTTTTGTGAGTAGGACCATTGCTTTTTTATCTTGTCTATTAAAACTTTTAAGTAGTAATGCACAAGGTCGGTGCGCCCTGCTTTCTTTTCTTTTTTTATGAATAAAATGGATGGCAGAGGAAACTTCTCCATCTATGCTGTTTGTTGTGGATAGGGAATCAAGCAATTTTTGCTCGTTCAACCAGTAGTGCTGAACAAGAGAAATCTAAACAGGTAGCCTTACCCTGTCCCACCTTATTAGATAAATGTGACTTTGCTGCTCTCGCTGTTCCCATCCAAGATCTCTCCCATCATTTGTCTTTGTGGCAGCCTGTCGCTGGTGAATGTAAATCTTCAGTGGGGACAGTGCAATAAATTTCTCTATTTATTGTGTCACAGACTTTGAACAAGCATGCAGATAAAGAACTTTGACATTGCTCTGACTTTCCTCATCTGCATGCTACAAGCCAGTGCTGTTGAAATACTGAAGATAGTGAGTCAGCATGGTAGCCAGGTAACCAGCATTTTCTAAAGCCCCTATGTTTATCTTGTAAAAGGTTCATGGAGCTGTGTATATGGCGTGAGAAAGAATCGCATCGGTGATAGCTGTGAGAAGTGTGGTGTCAATCTTGGAGACCACTTCCTGTACTCCACACCTCATTATCTCTTATGTCAGTCAGTTACTTCTCCGGGTGACCTCACTATCTCTCTACCTGCTCTGGCAAAGCTAGCTAGCTGAACGTTTTGCGGGATTTCCATAGTGCTTGTGCATCAGCCAGCATTTTCTCCCTGCAGGTAGAGGAAGTTGGCCCTCCAAGCAAACAGGTTTTGACAGCTGTAGCATGGTGTCTCAGTGGGGAACCTTGAGCCGCTGCCAAAGGGTGGTAAGGGGAGGGGGAGACCTTAGCAAGTTTTATTTTTCAAATGTTCATTGCCTTGGGGCATCAACTTCATAAAAGGATAGTTGGAGTATGTCAGCCATTATATTCTTGTCTTTGGTGTAATCATTTGGAGCTAACCTTTGAGATGGATAGACCTAAAAGGCAACACTCTTTCAATGAAAAAGGGAAAAACATCAACTGCGTAATTTACATGAAATTACTTGTTTTAAAGCATGTTTTAATAGTCCTCTTGAATACAAAGGATCACCACACAAGTATGGGGGGGTTATTTTCATACAGCAGACTTTTATCAATAATTCTCAATACAAAATACTGCTAAATACTATTTTGTTGCATTTTGCCCTACAATGACAGCCCAGGCTCTGACCCAGTAAAAAGAAGCATATTTAAAACCAAAACTTTTTTTTGTTTTTTATTTCACATTTTGGGTAGAGTAGTCTGGTAAAACATGTCCCTTGGGGAAATTTACATTCATTTCTTGTCCTGTAGACAAACAGGAAGAGATAGGAAATCATCATCGAAGGCTACCATGCATGGCTCCAATTTCAGCCATTTCATGCAGAATTGGTCAAAATTCAAGCCATAGATGCACATCCTGGCTTAACAGGACTTTTTGCCTCACACTCAACAAATTCCAGGCCCAAACAAGGCCTTCATCCAATCATATTCTGTGTAGTCTGGAACTTGATGCCTGAATACCAGTTACATAAAGAATGCTATAACCCTGTAATAACACAAGATGTACTATGCTCACTGAATATATACTAAATACATTAAAGTGAAGTTCTTCAATAAAGCAGCAGTAAGGGATGTTTTCAATACCCAGTGGATAAGGGAATACAAAGTACTTTTGTGCCTTATAATACATGACTGCCTTGCAGTTGTGTTGTCTTGATTATAGATGATTTGATATTTTTGGTCCTGTGCCGCCTTCTTGTAATAAGTGAAATGCTCAGACTTGTTCATAGCCTCATAAATCCCCGCTTTATGATAGATTTTTTTTTTAGTTAGGAAAATGGAATGCTGAATGCTTTAATGCAGTTTTGCAGTGAACCTGTTAGTACAAGCACTCCTGCTGTAGTGAACAGTATTATACCATGCCATTTGTATCGCCTTATGAATGATCCAGTGAGGTCGGTTTAAGAAGCCTGGAGGAAAGGTACGTGGAGGTGTGCTACATTTTAACAGCCAATCGCATTACAGTCAAAAGTTTTCTAGGAAGGACAAGAAAATAAAATCTTATTTGTATAAGCAATGCTACCATGTTTGCCTTCCTCGTTATACGGGAATGAATCACAATGTCAGGCATTGCTGGAGATGTAGAGAAAGCATGCAAATCGTGGCAGAGAGGAGGGACAGATGTTGTAACAATTACCACCTTGTCCAATTAGGGAACAGTATGTATTTACTGAAAAAAATACAAGATGTTTGCTGAATGACGGAGGTAAAGTAGCGAGTGAATCTCAGTGTTCAGTGTACAGATGGCAAGTTGTTCCAGCAGCACCCAGAACAGCACTAACTCTATTTAGCGTACAGACTACTCGGTAAATTACAGCTTCCTCAGCTGCGGGTTTGACATATCGTTCATTAGATGTAACCAATTTGGCCCAATGTTGGTTTAAGCCTACAGTGCCTGCCGCCGAAAATGTGTTTTTAGCACGACAGCATCGTGCTGATTCTCGGCGACAGGCTGCCGACATCTCGCACTTGCTGGAATAGTAAAAGCACATTCCAGCGAGTGCTTCATAGAAGCGACGGGGATCCGACACGGATTCCCGCCAATTCTACACGTGGGCGGAGTTTGTTATGAATCCTGAGAAGGAAGTCCCCGATGGATTTTAAATAAAAATCCGGCATGGGTCCCCCCCTCAGGAGCATAACGGGCCCTTAGGTCTGGTATGGGTTGTAAGGAGACCCCCCTACGCCGAAAAAACGGCGTGGGGTCCCCCCACAATCCATACCAGACCCGTATCCAAAGCACGCCGGTCAGGAAGGGAGTGGGGGCGAGCGAGCGCCCCCTCCCCCTCCTGAGCCGTACCGGGCAGCATGCCCTCAACATGGGGGGGGGGTCAGGTGCTCTGGGGCAGGGGGCGCACTGCGGCCCCCCACCCCAGAGCACCCTGTCCCCATGTTGATGAGGACAGGGCCCCTTCCCGACAACCCTGGCCGTTGGTTGTCGGGGTATGCGGGCGGGAGGCTTATCGGAATCTGGAAGCCCCCTTTAATAAGGGGGCCCCCAGATACCGGCCCCCCACCCTAAGTGAATGAGTATGGGGTACATCGTACCCCTACCCATTCACCTGCAATAATAAACCACACAGGGTATTGAAATATTTTATTAGTTGACCGCCGGGGGGGGGGGGGGGTGTATGATCGCTTTTATAAAAGCACCCCCCTCCGGCGGGCTTCTGCGCGGGGGTGGGTGCCGCTGTTGTTCGCCGCCGTCTGGTTCTCTTCCGCCGCCGGGGGGGCGCTTTGATAAAAGCACCCACCACCCGGCGGGCTTCCTTCGACATCTTCGGCGGCGGGGGGGTCTTCTCCCACTCTCCGGGGTCTTCTCCCACTCTCCGGGGTCTTCTCTGGCTTTCTGGGGGTCTTCTCCGCTCTCCGGGGGTCTTCTTCTTCTTCTTCAGGACTCGCCGCCGCTATCTTCGTGTGTTAGCTCACTTACTAGTGGCGGCGAGTCCCCTCTTCTGTGACGTCGTCTTCTTCTTCTCTTCTCCAGATGTTGACGCAACGCTTCCTTTCGCTGTTATGGCTGGCGCGCGGCTCGCAGCGAGTTATATAGGCCTGTCTTGTGACGTCGCAGTCCCATCATGCTCCGGTAGGTACCACGTGGGTAGGTAGCACGTGGTACCTACCGGAGCATGATGGGACTGCGACGTCACAAGACAGGCCTATATAACTCGCTGCGAGCCGCGCGCCAGCCATAACAGCGGAAGGAAGCGTTGCGTCAACATCTGGAGAAAAGAAGAAGAAGACGACGTCACAGAAGAGGGGACTCGCCGCCGCTAGTAAGTGAGCTAACACACGAAGATAGCGGCGGCGAGTCCTGAAGAAGACCCCCGGAGAGCCGGAGAAGACCCCGGAAGGGTGGGAGAAGACCCCCCCCCGCCGCCGAAGATGTCGAAGGAAGCCCGCCGGGTGGTGGGCGCTTTTATCAAAGCGCCCCCCCCGGCGGCGGAAGAGAACCAGACGGCGGCGAAGAACAGCGGCACCCACCCCCCCGCAGAAGCCCGCCGGAGGGGGGCGCTTTTATAAAAGCGATCATACACACCCCCCTCCCGGCGGCCAACTAATAAAATATTTCAATACCCTGTGTGGTTTATTTGTGTTTGCACTTTTTATTGCAGGTGAATGGGTAGGGGTACGATGTACCCCATACTCATTCACTTAGGGTGGGGGGCCGGTATCTGGGGGCCCCCTTATTAAAGGGGGCTTCCAGATTCCGATAAGCCTCCCGCCCGCATACCCCGACAACCAACGGCCAGGGTTGTCGGGAAGGGGCCCTGTCCTCATCAACATGGGGACAGGGTGCTCTGGGGTGGGGGGCCGCAGTGCGCCCCCTGCCCCAGAGCACCTGACCCCCCCAATGTTGAGGGCATGCTGCCCGGTACGGCTCAGGAGGGGGGGGGGGCCGTTTGCTCGCCCCCACTCCCTTCCTGACCGGACGGCCGGCGTGCTTTAGATACGGGTCTGGTATGGATTGTGGGGGGATCCCCACGCCATTTTTTCGGCGTAGGGGGGTCTCCTTACAACCCATACCAGACCTAAGGGCCCGTTATGCTCCTGAGGGGGGAACCCATGCTGGATTTTTATTTAAAATCCGGCGGGGACTTCCTTCTCAGGATTCATAACAAACTCCGCCCACGTGTAGAATTGGCGGGAATCCGCGTCGGATCCCCGTCGCTTCTATGACGGCTTTGGCTCGGCCAGCTCGGTGCTGGCTCCCGCGATGGGGCTCGTAAGTGCTCAATCTCGCCGAGAAAGGGAGCGAGATTGACACAATATCGCGGTCAACCACTGTAGGTTCACATTGGAGTGATTTGTCATGCGATTTGAGATATGAAATCTCATGACGAGTCACAGCCTATTGGAGGCAATGGCACTGTTCCAATCGGTGTGACACCGATTTTTGTGGTGCTGCACCGATTTGCAAAAGTAGTTCCTGCACTACTTTTGCCAATTTCAGGTGCGATTTCTATAGACATCTGTGTATGAAGCCACACAAATATATCAAGTAGCACCTGAAATCGTGCTGACCTTGCTACTTTGAAATCGCGCTACTTCAAGTAGCACGATTTCAAAGTAGCATCAGTGTGAACCAGGGCTAAAAAAGAGACCACCTCAGCTTTAATCTGTTGAAATGGGAGCTGTCCAATCAGATATAACAAAATAAGTTGTTTTGTGGTCAGCACTCTAAAACTGATATTTCAGAAAGCATTATTGGGTTGAATTATCTGACAGTCGATCACATTTTTTTTTTAAGTTTTATTGGTATTTCAGAATAAAATACAGTAACATTTAGGTAAAAAGGTAAATTCATATATGGATAATATGTTATCACATAAATGGTCATATTATATATAGTATACATATTAAAAGTAGAATAAGAGGATAGAAATCTATATGTCAATTGAGGAATATACAATTAAATAGCAAATATCATTCTTATAAAAGGAAAGGGAAAATAAATCAGGAATATCTGATATTAAATATTAATCTACAAACAAAAGAAGGGGAGGAAAAGTTGTTAAAAGGAAATAATTATTCCATTATCATCTCTAAAATATGTAACATCAGTTGTTAGTAAAGAACTCTCAGGAGGTGCGATATCATTAGGTTGAGATTATGTTTGAATATTCAGCGGATTTGGTAAAATGGATCCAACAAGCCCATTTTTCATAGAATTTTTTTTTGGGGGGATTCTCTTGCTTGTTGGATCAAATCCTCCATTTCAGCAATTCTATTAATTCTTTGAATCCATTCTGAAATGGAAGGAGGAGATGAGTTTTTCCATCGTGCCGGGATGCACAACTTGGCTGCATTAATTAGATGAATAATAATAGATTTTTTATAGATGTTGTATGATAGGGAGGTGTGGTGTAATAGGTATTGAGCAGCGGTAAAATCGGGAACAAAAGTAGTTATGATAGGGATAATTCGATGTACTTCTTTCCAGAATGCTTGTATGAATGGGCAATCCCACCAGATATGTAGTAGAGTTCCTATAGAAGTTTTGCAGCGCCAGCAAAAGGGTGAGGAGGTAGGGTCAAATTTATTAATTAAGTAGGGCGTCCTATACCACCTAGAATATATTTTATACCCATATTCTTGTGTTAGTACATTCAATGAGCCCTTATGTATGTTAGTGAAAACCTGTTCCCAATCCTCAGGAGAAAGATCTATTTAAGTATTTTCTCCTGATGACTGGATTTTTTTTAGCTTTGAATAGAGTGAAGTAGTAGTATATGCCTAGGTTCACACTTGTGTGGGTCAGTCGAGAAGTGGACTTGGTCTGCAAAACATATCAATTTATGGAAAGCTGTCTCAACATTCACTACATCAGAGTAATATATATTTCGACACTTATGAGTGAGGGAATAACTTGTATAGCGCTACAATGCGAACTAAATCGCCTATAGTCGCTTATTCCATCCGGTGTCGGTCCTTATCTTTCAAAAGAGGTGGGTCTTAAGTTTTTTCCTGAAGGCCCCGATGGCTTTCTTCCATGCAGATGTTTGTTGGTAGAGCGTTCCATAGCCGTGGTCCTTGGACTGCAAATCTTCGTTATGTGGCTCTTGTATGTAAAGTATATGTAATTTATTAAAAGACGCGAGGCTTCTCATCTGGGACGGATATGGTTTACATGTATGAATATGTTGTGTGATATTTTAGGGCCATCTGGGTCAAAAATGTTTGAGAAGCGTCTTAAAGAAACATTTTTTTTTTCTGTCATTTGAAAAAAGGACAGTTTCATTTTTATTTTTTTTTGCATTTAAGCCTAAATATGAGATGTGAGGTCTTTTTGACCCCAGATCTCATATTTAAGAGGACCTGTCATGCTTTTTGGGATGTTTACATTCTTTATAATAGGAATAAGGGCCCTTTCACACGTCCGCCTCCGCTCGTCCGTTTTTACAAGTCCGTAAACGGACTTGTAATGGTTCCCTATGGGATCACGTCCGTTAGCGGATGATGCATCCGCTAACGTCCGCAAAGATCCGCGTCCGTCTGGATCCGGTTTTTCGGACGGAAGAAAACCCTATTTTTCTTCCGTCCGGCGGAACGGATCAGATGAATACGGACAAACGGTCCGTTTTCATCCGATTCCCCATAGGGGAGAGCGGAGGAGAGACAGGGCGGTCCCTGCACAGTGTGCGGGGACCGCCCTGTCTGCCGACAGCTGAGCGGGGAACCCCGCTGAGCCGACGGACACACACGGAGCGGACCGAAAAACGGTCCGCTCCGTGTGAAAGGACCCTTAAAGTGATAATTTTTTTTTATTTTTTATTTCAGTGTTAAAAATTGTAAAATAAATAAAAATAAATTCGAAAACAAACAAAAACATTTTTTAAAGCGCCCCATCCCGACGAGCTCGCGAGTAGCGCCCGCATATGAAAACGGTGTTCAAACCACACAAGTGAGGTATCGCCGCGATCGTTAACTCAAAAAATGCAACCTGTAGAATTTTTTAAACGTCGCCTATTGAGATTTTTAAGGGTAAAAGTTTGACGCCATGCCACGAGTGGGCGCAATTTTTAAGCGTGACATGTTGGGTATCATTTTACTCAGGGTAACATTATCTTTCACAATATGTAAAAAAATTGGTCCAAATTTATTGTTTTATTTTTTAATTTAAAAAAGTGATTTTTTTCCAAAAAAAGTGCGCTTGTAAGACCGCTGCGCAAATACGGTGTGACAAAAGGTATTGCAATGACTGCCATTTTATTCTCTAGGGTGTTAGAAAAAATATATATATAGTTTGGGGGTTTTAAGTAATTTTATAGCAAAAAAAAATGTTTTAGTCTCGTAAACACCGAATCTGAAAAACAGGCACAAATAGAGCTTTCTTTTGGTCGTATTTGATCACCTCTGCGTTTTTGTTTTTTTTTGCGCTACAAGAATAGAGCGACAATTTTTAAAAAAAAACAATATTTTTTACTTTTTGCTATAATAAATATCCCCAAAAAATAAATAAATTTTTTTTTCCTCAGTTTAGGCCGATACGTATTCTACATATTTTTGGTAAAAAAAATCGCAATAAGCGTTTTTTGGATTGGTTTGCACAAAGTTATAGCGTTTACAAAATAGGGGATAGTTTATGTAATTTTTTATTAATATTGTTTTTTTTACTAGTAATGGTGGTGATCAGTGATTTTTTTCGAGACTGCGACATAATGGCGCACACTTTGGACACTTTTGACAAATTTTTGGGACCATTGTCTTTTTCACAGCGAAAAGTGCTATAAAAATGCACTGATTACTGTGAAAATGACAATGGCATCACTGGCACCACTAGGTGGCGCTAAGGGGTTGTGTGCCCTAAGGGAGTGATTCTTACAATGGCAGGGTATGGCTGTAGGCGTGCCATCACTGATTGTCATTCCCTAGATCAGGGAAAAGACGATCAGTGTCACTGCCACAGTGAAGAACAGGGAAGGTTTGTTTACAAACACACCTCTCCCCGTTCTTCAGCTCCTGTGACTGATCGTAGGACATCGACGGCAATCGCTCCCGCGACCCACGGCTGGGCTCTTAAAGGCGACGTACCTGTACATGCCTGTGCCCAGCCGTGCCATTCTGGCGACCTATATAGTCGGTAGGGGGTCCTTAAGTGGTTAATCAGAGAAGCAGCCAAAAGGGTCATGGCAACTCCGGAGGAGCGGCAGAGATCCACAGCTGAAATGGGACAATCTGTCCACAGGACAACTATTAAATCTGGCCTATATAGAAGACTTGCAAGAAGAAAGCCATAGGAAGTCCCATTTGCAGTTTGGGAGAAGCCATGTGGGGGACACGGCAAACATGTGGAAGAAGGTTCTCTGGTCAGATGAGGCCAAAATTAAACTTTTTGGACTAAAAACAAAACAATATGTGTGGCTGAAAACTAATACTGCTCATCACCCTGAACACACCATCTCCACCGTGAAACATGGTGGTGGCAGCATGATATTGTGGAGGCAATTGTAAAAGACGAATGTTTTCCTTCCAGCAGGACAATGACCCTAAACATACAGCCAGAGCTACAATGGAATGGTTTAGATCAAAGCATAGTCATGTGTTTGAATGGCCCAGCCAAAGTCCAGACTTAAATCCAATTAAGAATATGTGGCAAGACTTGGAAAATTGCTGTTCACAGACGCTCTCCGTCCAATCTGACGAGGCTTGAGATATTTTGCAAAGAAAAATGGGTAAAAATGTCACCCTAGAATAGATGTGCACAGCTGGTAGAGATATTTTTTCAAGGAACTGTAAATCAGCCAAATTAATTTAAAATTGTGACTTCACCCATGCATCATCTATTCTTTCTGTCGTCTGACAACTCAATTGTTGATCCTGTCTACCTATCACTATATCAGTTTCCACTCCATATATCCATACTATATTTATACTAGAATATATAATGGCTGTGAATATAACACTATATTGGGACACCTGCCTTCATCCCAGTCTTAGTCTGTAGGGTTCAATATTGAGTTGGCCCACCCTTTGCAGCTATAACAGCTTCAACTCTTCTGGGAAGGCTGTCCACAAGGTTTAGGAGTGTCTATGGGAATGTTTGACCGATCTTCCAGAAGCGCATTTGTGAGATTAGGCACCGATGTTGGACAAGAAGGACTGGCTCGCAGTCGCCGCTCCAATTCATCCCAAAGGTGTTCTGTTGGGGTTGAGGTCAGGACTCTGTGCAGGCCAGTCAAGTTCTCCACCTCAAACTCGCTCATCCATGTCTTTATAAACCTTACTGTGTGCACTGGTCCAAATTATTTGGTGGAGGGGGGATTATGGTGTGGTGTTGTTTTCAAAGGTTAGGCTTTGGCCCCTTCGTTCCAGTGAAGGGAACTCTTAAGGCGTCAGCGTACTAAGACATTTTGTACAATTTCATGCTCCCAACTTTGTGGGAACAGTTTGGGGATGGCCCCTTCCTGTTCCAACATGCCTGTGCACAAAGCAAAGTCCATAAAGACATGGATGAGCGAGTCTGGGGTGTAGCAACTTGACTGGCCTGCACAGAATCCTGACCTTAACCCGATAGAACACCTTTTGGATGAATTGAGGCGGAGACTGCAATTCACTCCTCGATTATTTGCCGCCTTGACTACTGCAAATCTCTCCTTAATGGCCTACCCTTACGCGGGCTATCCCCCCTTCAGTCTATTATGAATTCTGCTGCTAGACTAACACACCCCACTAACCGATTCATGATTGCTGCTTTTCTCTGCCAATCCCTTCACTGGCTTCCCCCTACCCCACCGTGTAAAACGAAAAGTGCTAACCACAACATACAAGGCCATTCACAACATCGCCCACATCTACATCACTAACCTCATCTGCAGATATCGCCCAAATTGTCCCCTCCGCTCCTCCCAGGATCTTCTGCTCTCTGGCTCCCTTGTTACCTCCTCTCATGCTCACCTTCAGGACGTCTCCAGAGCCTCTCCCATCCTCTGTAACTCCCTGCCCTGGTATGTCCGATCAGCTCCTACCCTGTCAACCTTTTGGAAATCCCTTTAAAACTCATCTATTCTGGGAAGCCCACCAAACAACTGACCCCGAGCCACCCCCATCAAATCATTCTCTGCAGCTATTACTTTTTGTACCACCACCCCCTTCCTTTAGAATGTAAACTCTATGAGCAGGGCCCTCCTGTACCTTCTGTATTGAACTGTACTGTAATTGTGCTGTCCCCCCTCTACATTGTAAAGTGCTGCGTAAACTGTTGGCGCTATATAAATCGTGTAAAATAATAATTTTCTTGTAGTGAGCGGCTGTTTTGGTAATGGAGTGCAGATACTTTATTTGTGAGATGCAGGTTGTGAATGGTCACGATACAGAAAAGTGTGTTGGCATGGAGTGATTAGATCCGCAGTGTCATACAATCCAGCGTATTCATTATCAGTAGATACCTAATGTGAGTCTCTGAGTGTTCTTTCTCCTCTGCAGATATTGGATGTTGTTCTCATGTGCTGTTTTTGTGACTCCAAGCTCACTAATCGTCCAAAGTGTTGCAGTGATTGCCTGCAACGTTATATTGTGCTACATGGGTTAATGAGAGGGGTATTCCGTTCCGTGATGTCACAGAGGTGGAGCTCACGTTGGTGCCAGGTCATGTGACCAGGGCGCTGATCTTCTGCCAACTGATCTGACAGCCGGCCACGTGCATTTCGAGCGTGGGCCAGCTCTGAGCAGAAGCCGCTGTGCCAAGGCACACACCCTCAGTAAGGGAGGGGTGCTGACTTCTAGTGCAAAAAGTGCAAGCTATTTACCCAAAACCTTAACCATTTTCAGGGAGTTTTCACATTTAGTTCTTGATTTTTCCACTTTAGAAGACTGTACAACAACAACAAAATATTTCCTTTATCGTTCCCCTACCTAGAACAATGAAAATTATATTGCAGCTGGATAATGTGTGTTGCAGCACATTGTCAGTATATACAGTACAGTAAGTCTGTATGTAATAATAATTTGTTTTAAAGTGGTGGTAAACAAAAAACTTTCTTTTTGCAAGGTTAAGGCATAAAGTGCTAATATGCATCACATACTAGCACATTATGAAATACTTGGCTTGAAACAAAGCCCTTTAGCAGCGCGCTGTCACCGCTACAGAGGCTTTTTTTTCTTCACTACGGTCTTTCTTTCCGGGTTCATGGGCTGCATGAATGACCGAGCCGCAATTATGTCACTCCCACACGTGCCCACAGTAGTCATGGCCATGGCACAGAGCTCTGAAGGAATGGCACAGGTATGACGTTCCTTTCCTGTGCCGGTGACGTCACTGGCTGCCAAACAAGCGAACCTTATTATGAGCTTACCTGTAGGTAAAAATCCAAATGCTGAGTTTATTACCATTTAAGTATCAGAAGCCATGGGTGTGAAAAGGGTTCCTGCACCTTTTTTGTGCAAATCCAATGCAAGCTCAGCCATACAACTGTATGGCTAAATTCGCATTGCACAGATATCGTTTGGCGTTTCAAATGCCCCTGAACTTTTGTCTAGAACGCAAATTTTTCCTTTAAAAAAAATGCTTCTAACCGACTATAAACGCCTGAGTGTACATGTGCCCATAACCTAACATTGAGGAGGGTTCAGGGGCTGCTGAAAACGCCCAGATGCTCCTAAACGTCCGTTTACCAGCTGCAGTGTACATGAGGCCTTATAACCCCTATCAGATTTATTTTTTTCCTCCCATCTGTGTTCTCTTCATTTCCTGTCCCATGGCCAAACAGGAAGTGAGAGAAAATCCCTGAAGATTTAGGGAATTCTTTGGGGACCCCTAGGTCACCAGAACTAATGTTCCCATTTGAAGACTTCCCATCAATTACTTTTCTTGGGACAACAACCCAAAATTTGGGCTTTTCTTTTACTTTCAATGATAATGATAAACTGGACAAATAGAAAGAGTGAATCTCTTAACTGTGACATAGACTGCATTAAAAAAATTGTGGAGTTCCACCCATTTAAAAGTCAGCAGCTACTTGTCTACCTGTCCCACGGTTCAGCGATGTGGCCACCCGAAGCCTTGCGCCTTTCCCCCTCCTCTCCACGGTGCCGGCATTGTGTGGGCACCCGGCTGTGACAGCTTGCGGCTTCACAGCCGGGGCGCACACTGCGCATGTGCTGTTTTAAATGGCCGGGCAATCTTCTGGGGCCTTTGACGTGTCCCAGAAGATTGGAGGAAGGGGGAGAGATGAACTTCTGCTCAGCACTGCAGCGCCAGGAGAGGAAGTGGGAGCTGGGTACCTGTCATAACCAGGTATCCACCCCCCTCAAAAAAAATGACATGCCAAATGGGGTCACAAGTGCTTAAGCGGAAGTTCAATTTGTATTTGGAACTCCGCTTTAACAATCATTCTAATCCATCTCCACTCTGTCCAAAACAAACAAAAAAAAGTTTTGCCTTTAGTTATATTTTTAAAAAGTTACAGAAGAATCAGACTTTTAGCTTTTCTATACCCCGATATATATTTTTTTACTTTTTTATTCACTTGTATGCTTTGTTGTGTTCGATGTATTTTTGTAACATATTTATTAAATGGTTTTGAATCCTTTGCCATGGTTGTATATATATACTGTATCACACTCATGGGCATCATCATGTCTGGATAGCCTTTTTCATAGAATTTTCTCAATCCTTTCAATTGCTCATGCTCGAGACCAGCATGCAGAATGGGATGACACCTGTGCTTAGCCAACTGGTACACACATGCATATTAGGGCCAATTTAGACAGGAGTCAATTAGCCTACCAGCATGTCTTGGTATGCGGGAGGAAGCCAATGCAAGCATAGGGAGAATGTGTAAACTCCATGCAGATAGCATCATAGATGGGATCCAAACCAAGAACCCCAGTGTTGCAAGGCAGAAGTGCTAACCACTAAGCCACTGTGCTTTCCATGCCATAGTAACAGTTACAAAGCTCATATGACACCAGCAGGTCCTGCTTGCCGCATTTATAGATTTTCCGTTCTACGAATGGTTTTGGTGACATTTTCCATACTTTAATATGACAAACGCTACAAACTGCAGCGCCTGTTTGTGCATTTCAGGTTTTATTGGAGATTCATCATTGGGTCATATGAAGGACTAGCCTCAGACTTTCGCTGCCATTTATATTCCCTGTATATTCAAAGTCCTGGATTTTAGGTGTGTGTGTATACTAATTATGGGCACAATGTGATTGTTTTTAAATATTATGCAATCCTTGTCAGAGATAATTTAGTTTTATAGATTAAAATGTGTATTTTATTTTTATTTTTTGAAGGGAACATTCTTATCCTTCTAATGGATTAAATAGAGGACCAATTGTTTCTCAGTTATTGTTTTTAGCTTACAAAAGCACATATTTAGGCTACTGCGGCTTTATTATCGTCACTATTGATGTAGTCACCTCGTATGATCGGTTTATCATTTATTTTGCAGTGCCATATAAAATTTGCAATGAGTTCTGCTGGAATGATAGGGGTTACTGCACTTTGCTCTATTCCTATATAATAAATCTCAGTACTGCTGTTATTTAGAATGCTGTGTATGCGTAATATAATTGGCCATACTCTTGGGTGTCTCTGTGTGGGCTGACTAAGTATGGACAATGAACGCCTGTGTGTGACACGGAAATGTACCCCTTGTCGACACATTGGAGCCTGACGGAGGCGGGAGGCATTGGGTAAGCAGAGATGCACCAGGGGAGAGGGAGCTGCCGGGATCTACAGGAAGAGTGTGTTGTGCGACTCAACAATTCCGACAGAACTCTAGCTCCGCGAATATCTGATAGTTGGATAGTTATACAATTTTTTTTCTTTTTTTTTTTTCAAACCTATTTATGTGAACATGAGAGCCGGATAAAGACAGTGGGATTATGCAAATATATACCGTTCAGTAGCCGGTTATTACAGTCCAGGGACCAGTAGTTATTTTTTGAAAGATCTGTACTTATGATTTATATATAAAAAAAAAAAACTTGTATAGTAATCTCCCTAAATTCTCGATTGTATTTTTTCAGTCCCCTCTGCTGGGTTGTTATAAAAAATAAAAAAAATCATACTTGCACTTCTGAGAACCCCATGTTGTCTGTCTTAGTCCAAGTTTGCCAACATTTTCCTTTGTTACTTCATCAGGAGCCAGCAGTCTCTTCTGGGTTCTGGAATGATGCCTTAACTGTACCACACAGTGTAGGGTAGATGGGCCCCCAAGCCTCCTGGGATGCATTACATGAGTATCCCTGGAGGCTGCAGGCAGCACGGCTATGTCATTCTCGCCTAGTGCGGGGTCAGCTTAATAAAAAACATATTTGGTATTACCACAACTGTGTGAGAATCTGTGATTTTGATAGGGGGTGGCAGTAATATTATGGAAAGTGAAAGAGGGGAATGAAGATCTTTTTGTATATCCAAAAGCAACTTTTTTAAGAAAAATTATTTTGGTATGAGTGGCAAATGGTTAGGACCCCTGTTTTTTATATATATATAATATATATATCTGTGTCCCATTGGTGAGATTTTCCTTTGCTTCGTGTCATGGAGACAAAACAGGAAAGTGATAGGAAATCATTTCAAATTGAGGGAAGGAACTCTTTTTAATAGTTAACCTTATAAGTTCAGAGAAATATTCCCAATGCACATGTTCCCGGATTAGGCTGTTGAGTAAGTGGGTGCTCCAGTGGCCAGCAGTTGGAAACTTGAACCACTCAGAATGAAGGCTATGTCATGAGCACACCAAGGATCCCCCCCAAAAAAAAGGGTCCTGAGCTTTATTTGACAATACCATCGCAGCTAAAACAGCAACATTTCAGGGCCACACGGTACACCTTCATCAGGCATGTGACATCAGTCTTGTGTAGCTCCAAAACTTGATAGAATACTCACAAACATGTGTAGTAAAATCGCATGTCAAAACACAATGTAAACCAATCACCTAGGACTGCTGGAAAGCTCCAAAAGGTGCAAGCAGACCAGGTAGTGTTCATGATGGCAAGGCTGACGTGTTTCGAGGGAGAACCCTCTTTCTCTGAGTTCTCTTTTACTACACACATTTTGATTATTCTGTGTATTACCTTTTTTATCCTTGTATAAATGATTTTAAAGCCATTGCACTAGGTCGGTGTGCCCTTTTTTGTTTTTCGTTGTTTTTTAGTATCTTTGGATACCCATGGTGCTGAGAGGGCAGCAAGGCTCTAGGCATTGGGAATAAGAATAAGAATTAGGATACTACTTCTTTACTTGGAACAAAACACCTGAGTGCAAGCAATTACTTTTTGCCCCAAAATGTTGCAGTTTTAGCTGTTATATGATCATCAAATAAAGCCTATAAACTTTAAGGCTGGGTACACACTATTGCGAATTGGATGCGGGTTTCCCCGCATTCAATATGCATGTCAGGAGATTGTGACCGACTCTCAATAGTGCTGGTTTCCACAGTTCCAGGATGGCTTGCGGAGCGAATTGCACAGGAGTCTTGTGCGTCTTCTGGTCTTTTTCAGGTCTGAATTCAGCCAAAAATTTAGACCAAAATTGGACCTGAAACGGTTAACAGGGATGCACCGGACCCCTGCTGTGAGCCACTCTGTATGGCAGTGTGAGCCCAGTCTTAGGGCCCTTTCACACCAGCTAACGAACGGTCCGCTTTTTCTAAGTCCGTTTACGGACTTAGAATGTTGCCCTATGGGATCACGGCCATTAGCGGATGAGTGTCCGCTAACGTCCGTAATCGCCCGCCTCCGTCTGGATCCGGTTTTCCAGACGGAAGAAAACCCAGATTGGATGAATACGGACACACGGTCCGTATTCATCCGATTCCCCATAGGGGAGAGCGGAGAAGAGACAGGGCGGTCCCTGCACAGTGTGCGGGGACCGCCCTGTCAGCCGCCAGCTCAGCGGGGATTTTACGGAGGATCCCCGCTGAGCAAACGGGCTAATGGAGCGGGTCCATTACGGATCCGCTCCGTGTGAAAGAGCCCTTATAGTCTTTAAGGAACCTTGGTGTGCTGGTGACACATCCTTTGTTCCCATGTTGGTCCTTTTGTGGTGACAGCAATTGCATGTTGGAGTTCTCATCTCTCTGTCTTGGTAAATATTGGTGAAGAATTTTCCAGCCTTCTAAACAAATATTTAAACTTTCAGACATTTAAAAATTTTGCTCACGTGTGTGTGGCCACATTTGCGTGTCAGCATGTTTATACGGAATAGGAAGTAGTTAAAGAATCTCACCTGCGGTGATTCATTGAGCCCCCCCCCCCCCCCTCTGTGTGTCTGTGTAAGCTGTGTTGGATGACGTTATAGAGGAGAATGGCATAAACGCCTGGCATTTAGAGGTGTCAGGTATTGGGTTGTGTGTTAATTGCTCCTCTGTAGACGTTGACGCAAAACTGCTAAAAATGAACTCTATGTGGATGTAACACAATTAATTCCAGTTATGTTTTTTTAGAAATCCTAATTTTCGAAAAAGAGCTAGTATAAGTACCTGGCTCTGTTTTTTGGTTCCAGGTAATCTTCGGCACTGTAGCAATGAAACTGATTGGGAGATAGAGAGGCAGTACTGTTGGCTGATATCCTTTACTTGACTACTTTGTGCTGTCAGTCTAACAATAGGAGCTTTCTCACAAGAGGGCAGTGCAAAGAGAGTAAAATGATGATCATTAGCATCCTACTGTTCCTTCTTTTTCCAATTGGCAGGCTGAGGACAGGCCACTAAAGCTGGCCATGGGTAGCTTCTTTTTTTTGCCAGCATGCTCAATGAAAGAAAAAAGGAACAGATTCCTCCATCCACAGAAGCCGGGTGAATAGAGGGACAATTCTAACGATCGACTTCTGCCAAAAAGGACACACAGTAATTTAAATTTGGTTGGTCCCTGCTGAACCTTCCAGATTTCAATTTATCTGTGACCAACTTCACTGAACTGAGTTTCTTTTTTTGCAGTGGAGAAAAGTGAGGTTACTGACCTGATTATGCTGTCTGGCAAATGCGCTTAAATTTCAAGACTGGTTGAACAGAATTTATTTTTTATAGGTAATGCTTCATGTACACTAGCAGCTTATAAACTTGAGTTTAGGAGCTTTTGCCATTTTTTTTTGCCACAGCTCCTAAACTCAACTCCATAAAAGCCTATAGTGTTGATTTTACTAAAGGCAAATAAACTGCACTTTGCAAAGCTTAGTAAATGAGCCAAGCTCTGCTGACTTCCATTATCCAATCATGTGCAAGCAAAAAAAGCATGTTTTATTTAAATTTCCCTTGCATGTGATTGGGTATTCTTTGCAAAGTGAAAGATCAGCTTATTTACTAAGCTCTGGAGCAACTGCAGTCTGTTTGCCTGTAGTAATTCAACCACTGTGTGTCCATGTATGCATAGGCTTTTAGCAGAGTTTAGGAGCTGCCGTGTTGAGGTTAAATATCCCTCTCCTGAACGTGGAAGAAACATTTTTGCTGTGTTTTCCTGCTGTCAGGGCTGGCTAGTGTTCATGTAGCCTAAGGGCTCTTTCACACGAGCAGACCGTTCAGATCCGCCTGCCAGTTTTTTGGGCGGACCTGAACGGACGCTCCGTGCACCTCTATGGAGCCACGGATGTCAGCGGTGACATGCCCACTGAATCCGACCCGCTCCGATCCGCCAAAGTGTGACGGAGGAAAAACCTACTTTTCCATCCGTCTATCGAATCGGGTGAACACAGACAGACGGTCCGTGTTCATCCAATCCCCCCCCATAGGGGAGAGCGGAGAAAAGACAGGGCGGTCCCTGCACAGTAGGGTTGTCCCGATACCACTTTTTTAGGACCGAGTACAAGTACCGATACTTTTTTTCAAGTAGTCGCCGATACCGAATACCGATACTTTTTTTAAATGTGTCCCCAAATGCAGCCATGTCCCCCACATATGCAGCCATGTCCCCCACATATGCAGCCATGTCCCCCACAAATGCAGCCATGTCTCCCACAAATGCAGCCATGTCTCCCACAAATGCAGCCATGTCTCCCACAAATGCAGCCATGTCTCCCACATATGCAGCCATGTCCCCCACATATGCAGCCATGTCCCTCCAGCCATGTCCCCCACATATGCAGCCATGTCCCCGCAGCCAAGTCCCCCACATATGCAGCCATGTCCCCCACATATGCAGCCATGTCCCTCCAGCCATGTCCCTCCAGCCATGTCCCCCATACCTAGCCGCCGAAAGCCGCTGCCGCACGGAGAACATCACAGCATTCATTTGAATAGCTGTTTTGCCCGCGCGTATAGACACTCCCCCTTGCTCGGGATTGGACAGATCACGATCACCCATCCAATCCTGAGCAAGGGGGAGTGTCTATACGCAGCGGTAACACTACAGCTATTCAAATGATGTTCCCGCACGCTGTTTAACCCATGCGGCGGCGGCTTTCAATGCGGCGTGTTCGATGCGGGGGGGGGGGATATTTTATTTAGGCATCGGGGGTATTTGCGGGAGTAAAAGTACTCCCGCAAATACTGGTATCGGTATCGGGACAACCCTACTGCACAGTGTGCGGGGATGCCCTGTCATCCGCCGGCTCAGCGGGGATCAATGGAGCGATCCACGCTGAGCAAGCGGAGGTTCACGGGGGGGATCATTACTGCCCCATGTGAAAGAGCCCTTAGGCAGTTTATATATTTTATATTTTTAGCAAGAAATGTAGTTTGCCTAAATTTGTCATTGCATTTAGCATCAGAAAGGGTTGGGACTTATTTGCATTTTAGGCAGAAGTCCTTTTTCTATATGTAGCCTGAGCCATGGATAAGGGGCACCACTAAATATTTGCACTTCAGCAGGGTTAACATAAACAGAAAAATGTTAGGCCAGGTCAGGTTTAATCAGAAGCAAAGTCACCAAATGCACATTCAATTAAATGTTGGCCCATCTTGCAAGCTTTAAGGTGTGCACCCTGCAGCCCCAAAAGAATATTTAAAAAAGCCTCCTTTTTGTAGTTTGTGCAGGGGTAGATAGGGCAGCACATGCACACATTCACATTAACAATAACAAACTTGCTGCAGACCCATGGCTGTTTCTCACCTTCAGACAGCCTAAAAAATGTAGGCACTAAGATGTTTCTCATGGCCAGTTGTCGGCTCCCTACCACCTTGTAAGTTTGAACTTTGAAGGGTATAGGGAATGCAGAGAGAGGTAGTTACCCAATGTAGGCTTCAGGTGCGAGGTGCTCTGTGAACTCTGGTTGCAATTGATTACATAAAGTTCAGATTAGGAACACAGAACGTGAGTAAACATTATGATACAAGCACAGTTGCAGTGTTTTCTTGATGTCATCAGTAATTTATTGGTTGCCAAAAATGCAAAAATTGTTCTTGCAAGTACATCATCTTATTCTGTCAAAGGTTCCGGACTTGCAGGCCACATACTCGCCAACATATTGGTCAGAAAAGACCAAGCTGTGTAACCAGGTCACTAAGTAAGGGGACACCTATACAGTATATTACTAACTTTAAACTGCCACATGTCCAGGGTTCAGACTCTTAGAGGATCTATAAAAATTCTTCCGACCAGATATATTGGCCTGTAATGCTGTCACTCACCATACTGAGAGAACTTGGATAAGATTGTGTGTCTGATAAAGATCAGAGCGTCTTTGCCTTGAATTATAATGCGGTAAATGTTTACAAAACCTCTCCTATGACATAAGCAGCAAACTATGCCATACCTCATGAAGTATGTTTAATAGACTTTTTTTTATGTGCCACGTACAGTAGTTTAAACTATAAGAATCTGTTGACTGCATCTAAATTACATTGTGGGTACACATATACATGTACTGCTGGGTGAATTTAAAGGAGCACTTTTCCCAGGATTAAATGTGGAACACTAGGTTATGTTGACGTTGAATTCATTTTATTTGTGAGTTGCAATAATGCATGCAGTGAAGGCCGCAAATCTTTTATCCTTACTTGATTGCACGTTGTGGATGCAAATGGGGTTGGTTTAGTACCTTCATTGCATAATTGGGGTTCAGATCCCACATAAGCGTAGAAGAGATGAGCTGCATTTTATTTCAGCTCATCAGAGTTGCTCTCAAAATTCCTAACTTTTTTATTTAAGCACTCGGATATAAGAAAAATCAGATCTTTAAATGTAAAAAGGGTTGACGTTTTATCTTGTCGTAAAGTCCAAGGCTGTGTGGCACTGTTGGGCGTTGTAGGATCTTAATTCAAGTGTAAAGCATTCATGTTCTTTGGAGTTAGGAAAATGTGTTTTCCACACAAACAGACAATTTCTCAAGAGATGTGATTACTTCAAACACTGCTTGCAATAATTAAGAAATGTCAGGACACTTTTGCAAGAGATAATGAGCCCTGAAAATGCTTGGTATAAAAGGCAAAGCGTGCAGCCACAAGATTGGAATCCTGGCATACTGGGAAGGCAGGGCAGCTGCAAGCATTGTGACAGCTCATGGGAGCCTTGGATCTATCAGTGAAGGTACTCAGCTGGGTTCACATATATGTGAATTGCATGCATTTTTAACGCATTCAATTTGCATAACATGTGGATGTGACCAGCTTTCAATAAAGCTGGTTTACACATGTGCCGGGGCGTCTGTGGTCCGGTTTTTTGAAAAGGGTTTTTGGGTCTAGTTCAGGTGCAAATTCAGGTAAAAATGTATCGCATTATATAATGTGTGAACCCAGCATTAGTTCATCAACCCTGCTTCTCATAGCCACCATCAGGAACCTGCTTTAACTTCCCTGGCGGTATGATTCTTTCAGATTTTAGGTGCTGAAAGCGGTACCATTGTTTTGCATTTAAATTTTGGCGTTTTATAATGTAGGCCTGCAATTCTTACGAATAACTCGCTTAAATCTTGTTTAATCTGTCCAAAGTCTAGTAGACATCCCGGGTATAATAAAATTTGAAACACAAAATCATAAATTATAATATAATAAATAAATAATTATAACAAATAATATAATAATAAATATAATTGTAATTTTTTGATGACGAATTTCCCCACAAAGCACTATCGTTCAATTCTGCAAGTGATTCTAATTTATTTTCGCGGTTTTCTAGCTGGTCTAAAACCACTTTTGACATAAAAGGGACACTTTTTGGTTGCTATGGACAATTGCCAGTTTCCAGGCAGAAAGAACAGTTTTTATTATATAAAAGAACATGTAGGACACTGGGCAGACCACTAGGGACAAAGGGGGTGTGTATTTTTTTCATACAGTACTGCAATCTATAAGATTACAGTATACTGTATGTACTGTGTTTATTTACTTTTTTGATTTTGGCACCGATCTCCTCCCCTGTGTGTCGTAACGTCACAGGGAACTGAGCTCCGCGGCACACAGGCACTATGTGAATCGAGCGAGGACACAGCGGGGAGGCATCACAGGATCCAGGGACAAGCTAAGTAACTCCCTGCCTGTGGACACTGCGAAGCGATACGGAGTCTGGCTTGGGGTTACCCTTGTTAAAATTCCACCCCGAGACAGACTCGGGAATACCGCCAGGGGGGGTTAAAGGTTAGGGTCACATTACAATCTGACTGTACAATCATCTTTTGATTTACCAAAACTTTGAAATATAAGGACCAATCCAATCTATACAATCAATTTGTACCCAATAGGGCAGGGCCTTGCACTACATAGTTGTTGCTTTTAAAAAGGAATGTTAGCGCCCTCTCTGAAATCTTGGAAAGCCCTGGTCAATTCTACAATACCATTATATAAAGCCACATATCTCTCCCGTTGATGTATTGCTAAATTTGACAAAGTGTGGAAACTATGGGCCAGATTCAGATACAATTACATTGGCGCAGCATATCAGAGATACACTACGCTGCCGTATTTTACCAGGCTGTACAACGAATCCTGGTAGATTTTGTCCCTTACGGTACGGCGGCGTAGTGTATTTCTCGCCGCGTAATCGAAATACGCGATTAGGGGGCGTGAAGCATTTAAATTAGGCGTGTCCCCGCGGCGATCGAACTGCGCATGCTCCATTAAGAAATTTCCCGCCGTGCATTGCGCGAAATAACGTTGATACGTCATTAGTTGTTTGAGTAGCGTCGTTTACGGACATTCCTATTCCCGGACGTTTTACGTCAAAAATAAAAAAAAGATGTCGGGAACGACGGCCATACTTAACATGGGCTGTCTAATTTTAGACCAGCAAAAAGCTGGTATAGTTTTACGCAGCAAAAAGATGACTAAAGATGCCGTAAGAGATTGCGATAGACGTTCGTAATTTCGTGGATAGTCGGCAAAAGCTAATTTGCATACCCCGACGCGGAAAATGACGGGAACTCCACCCAGCGGCCGCAATTTTATTGCAGCGTAGATCCGAAGGCGTACGAACACGTAAACCAGTCGGATTGAAGCCCGCAGCCGTAATTTCATGGTTTGAGGTTTCAGAGTAGTGAAAAAACGCGCGTAATTCGAAAGTACTCCAGTCTAACGCGAGATAGACAGGAGTAATCGCTCTGTGAATCTGGCCCTATGGCTTGACTTTGCCTCCACTAATGCTGCTCAAGAATAGACAGTTTATCTGATATACGTTAACTACTCCTTCAATTCTAACACCTGATAAGACCCTCCTGATGCCCCTATAGTTGACCCCTAGTATTCTAGGCCTAGTACCAGAGCTCCCTATTGGGAAACCTCATCTCTATCGACGACGAGTAGCACATTCTCCTTTCATAATTTCTCCAAATGGAGTGGCTGAGCAGTGATGTTTTAATGTTTTATTGACCTTGTTTTTGTTCTTTTGTTTTTGGTTTGTTTTAGTGTTGCTTACAGCACTGTTTAGGCAGATAATCTGTTAGGTAGCGATATACGTGGTATTTTTTTGAGCCGGGGAATGCCCCAAGGTTCTGTTTTTGAAAATGTATAAAAAATCAATAAAGAGAATTAAAAAAAAGGAATGTTAACTCCTTCTTGGCAGCTGTGGAAGTCTTATTCAGTTTTATCACATAGATATGCGTTGCCGTTTTGTCTCTGGAGTGCATTCTGTTTCACGACCCCTGCTCCTGGTCTCAAACTGACAATGGGGAGGCAGTAGGATGGCTCCCAATCATGTGATCATTGTAACAGCCAATCACGGTGATTATATGATCAGATACAAAAAACATATAATGCACACATATGTAGGTATCCCCGTGCATGTCTGGAGAAGTTTTTTTTTGGGTGGTTTTGTGGAGGGTCATAGTAATAGCAGGCCAGGTTTATTTGATAATGAAACACAATCAGGAGATATCCAATAAAATTTGCCACCAAACGAAAGCCAAATTCATCCTAAAAACCACAGTATAGTTGTACCTTGGATACACTAGGTAGTGGCAACAATATGTCGTTTTAGCAACACTTGCCAACATTTCCTTCCTTCTCTTACTGAGAAAAATAGTTCTCAAGTCTATACGGGGCTCTGGACTCTTCCCATACGCAAACTCTGGTGATTGTCCCAGTGCTGTCACATAGTCACATGCTCCTCCATACCCACAGAATGGCGTAGAAGCGATAAAAGCATATGTGCTGCTGAGTAAGGCAGCATTAAAACAGACCTGTTGCTTTGCCTTGCAAGCCCAGTAAATATTAGCTTTAAAGGTGCAAACATAAGGGCTGTCATCCTGGTTCTTGTGTAAGAAAATGAGGGTCACCACCAAAAGGGTCAATAAAATTTAAACAATGTGCAGGATGGAAGTTTATGCTGCACTCCCTGCATGCTTCCGTTCTAGTTAGGGACTCTTGAACAAGTAAAGCCCAAATTTGAAAGTCAGCTATATAGACTACACTTTTAAAAACAGGTCAGCACTTGCAGCTTTCATTCCATATTTCCGCCCTCCGAGTTTCACAAGGTAGAAAAGTCCTTTAATGTAAACCTGTCATTAAAAACAAATATGGGACTGACCATGCTAATCTCCATTCTAAAATGCTAGTTCTAATCCTGATCCTGTGGCTTTAATACTTTATGATCCACTGACCCGAACCATATATTCAGATCTGGAAAGTAATGGCCTGTATACACGATCGGTTCGTCTGATGAAAACGGTCCGATGGATCGTTTTCATCAGGCAAACCCATCGTGTGTGGGCCCCATCATTTTTTTCCCCATCGGTGAAAAAAAATTTAACCTGTTTTAAAATGTTCTGATGGTTAAAAAACTGATAAAAAAAAACAATTGTCTGTGGGGAAATCCATCGGTCAAAAATCCAAACATTCTCAGAATCAAGTCGACGCATGCTCAGAAGCATTGAACTTCATTTTTCTCTGCACGTTGTTGTGTTTTACGTCACTGCGTTGGAAACGATCGGATTTTTAACTGATGGTGTGTAGGCAAGACTGATGAAAGTCAGCTTCATCGGATAAAAAATCCATCAGTCCGTTTTCGTCGGATGAACCGATCGTGTGTATGTGGCATAACAGCAAAATCAAAACTCCATATTTTGCTCTGAGATATTAACTAGGGTTGTCCCGATACCGGGACCGATACCGAGTATTTGCGGGAGTACTTGTACTCCCGCAAATACCCCCGATACCTAAATAGAGTACTCCCCCCCCCGCCGCCGTATTGAAAGCCGCCGCATGGGTTAAACGGCGTGCGGGAACATCACAGCTTTCATTTGAATAGCTGTAGTGTTCCCGTGCGTATAGACATTCCCCCTTGCTTGGGATTGGATGGGTGATCGTGATCTGTCCAATCCCGAGCAAGGGGGAGTGTCTATACGTGCGGGCTATTCAAATGAATGCTGTGATTTTCTCCATGCGGCGGCGCAGAGGCTTTCGGCGGCAAAGGTATGGGGGAAATGGCTGAAGGGACATGGGACATGGCTGCATATGTGAGGGACATGGCTGAAGGGACATGGCTGCATATGTGAGGGAAATGGCTAGAGGGACATGGCTGAATATGTGAGGGACATGGCTGAAGGGACATGGCTGCATATGTGAGGGACATGGCTAGAGAGACATGGCTGAATATGTGAGGGACATGGCTGCATATGTGAGGGACATGGCTAGAGGGACATGGCTAAATGGACATGGCTGCATATGTGAGGGACATGGCTGAAGGGACATGGCTGGGGGGACATGGCTGCATATGTGGGGGACATGGCTGCATTTGGGAACACATTTAAAAAAAAGCATCGGTATTCGGTATCGGCGACTACTTGAAAAAAAGTATCGGTACTTGTACTCGGTCCTAAAAAAGTGGTATGGGGACAACCCTAATATTAACTCAAAGTATTGAAGCAAAATGGCAGCCCAGAAACTAGAATAGGTAAAAGGAGAAGCCAGCAAATGCAGCCTTCATTTTTTTTTTCATAACAGGTTCCCTTTGAGGAAAATACATTTCCAGCAACATCACTAGGAAGGTATGTGTCGGGTTTAATTTTTTCAGGTACTCTGACTACCTGGCTCCTTGCTTCTGTCCTGGCCTTCCTTGCACACATGCCAGTTTCCGTTTTCTGATTCAAAATCCACTCAACCACAGATTCTGCTCTGCAATGTCTCAATGTAGACTAACAAGACCATGCGTAAACCTCATTCAAGCAGATAGCTTGTGTTAGAATAGAACTGTCATTGATAAGACACTTTCAGATGTACCAAGAATGTGAAACAAATTATTTAATGGAAGTGTTCAGACAGCCAGCTAGATAAAGAGAACTATTCACCTTTTCAAATAGCAGAAGCATTTCCCATGCAAAAGCTAATATCGTATACATTGTTTCGTAGGAATGATATATTGTGATAATAGCCATTCCGTTTGTGGTAGTTGTGGTCTTGCAGTATATAATATTTCAATGACTGTGCACTGATAAAGAATATTCTGTGTTATGTAACATCCATCATCAAAATTCAATTAAAAGCTAAAGCTATCCAAAATGGACATTCTAGTAATGGGTGGGTACTGTTGGGATAGATCACATGCCAGTTTCTTATAGTTCCTCAAGACTCCAGTGTCAGGATTTCCTAGGCATGATTATTGTCTCTTCCTCATTCATATGACCATAATGAGGATGTCACATATTTACTTATATCAGACTCTTAAAGCTGAACTTACAGCACACAATTTTCCTTTAAGATATATTCCTTAATAGACACAAGAGATATCAATTCACTGTGTGCTCCAAATACCTTTTCAGATCAAGACCATTACCTTGTAATGGTAGCAGTGACATCATCACTGTGTTGTATATAGCTTGTGCAGAGAGCAGAGCTGTGGGAGGGACCCAGCCAGCTTCGCCCACTATAGGCTGCCTGTAGAAAACTACAGGAGGGGGCGGATACAAGACCACTCACCCTGCACAAGGAGAAAGAGCAGCAATGAGCGGTCTTTATTACAGGAACCTCCCATAGGATTACTGCACAGATCTGGAAGAAATACAAGAAAGAATACGCAACTCTTGTATTTAGACAATATTTACACCATCTTGGAGTTTTGTTTTTAAAATAATTTTCAGGTCCTGGGGAACCCGTTGCTAAACCCAATACTTTGGGTGTTAGTGGGAAAAATATTGCTTACAATGTAAGGAATTGATCCCTTAATGGTGGTCAGAATACCACCCTTACAGACAGCTGAAATGATCATTGGTGCCAAGAAAGTGGCTATACGTGTTGTTGACCCAGGAACTTTGTAGGCACCATTAAATGGTAAGTTAATTGACCACAGCTCAATGAACCCCTGCCAACATTTAGTAGAACCCTAAACTTTTGCATAACCCTGGTTGGAAATGGCGGGCTTACATTATAACGAACCGATTTTGAAAATGTGACATCAAAGTTTGGTTTTATAATGATGAATGCAGCAGACTGAATGAAACCAATCTTACCAACAAAGTGCTTGAGAGAGGTATAAGTAGCCAGCCTAAAAAATCAACAGCTAGACAGTTGAGCTAAAATTGATCATTGCCCAGCTGAATGAAAGCAAATTGATTGAACGAGATGGTGGATAGTTGGTGTGTCAGAATAAGATGTAAGATCCTACATCAGTATTTACATGTGTGTTTAGTGGCAACTTTTCATAGGTGTTGATTGTAAAATTCAAGGAGAAGATTGCATTGGTGTGCGGGGAGAAGATTGCATTGGTGTGCGGGGAGAAGATTGCATTGGTGTGCGGGGAGAAGATTGCATTGGTGTGCGGGGAGAAGATTGCATTGGTGCTGATGGAGAAGATTGCATTGGTGTGCGGGGAGAGGATTGCATTGGTGCTGATGGAGAAGATTGCATTGGTGCTGATGGAGAAGATTGCATTGGTGCTGATGGAGAAGATTGCATTGGTGCTGATGGAGAAGATTGCATTGGTGCTGATGGAGAAGATTGCATTGGTGCTGATGGAGAAGATTGCATTGGTGTGCGGGGAGAGGATTGCATTGGTGCTGATGGAGAAGATTGCATTGGTGCTGATGGAGAAGATTGCATTGGTGCTGATGGAGAAGATTGCATTGGTGCTGATGGAGAAGATTGCATTGGTGCTGATGGAGAAGATTGCATTGGTGCTGATGGAGAAGATTGCATTGGTGCTGATGGAGAAGATTGCATTGGTGCTGATGGAGAAGATTGCATTGGTGCTGATGGAGAAGATTGCATTGGTGCTGATGGAGAAGATTGCATTGGTGCTGATGGAGAAGATTGCATTGGTGTGCGGGGAGAAGATTGCATTGGTGTGCGGGGAGAAGATTGCATTGGTGTGCGGGGAGAAGATTGCATTGGTGTGCGGGGAGAGGATTGCATTGGTGTGCAGGGAGAAGATTGCATTGGTGCTGATGGAGAAGATTGCATTGGTGTGCGGGGAGAAGATTGCATTGGTGTGCGGGGAGAAGATTGCATTGGTGTGCGGGGAGAAGATTGCATTGGTGCTGATGGAGAAGATTGCATTGGTGTGCGGGGAGAGGATTGCATTGGTGCTGATGGAGAAGATTGCATTGGTGTGCGGGGAGAGGATTGCATTGGTGCTGATGGAGAAGATTGCATTGGTGCTGATGGAGAAGATTGCATTGGTGCTGATGGAGAAGATTGCATTGGTGCTGATGGAGAAGATTGCATTGGTGCTGATGGAGAAGATTGCATTGGTGTGCGGGGAGAAGATTGCATTGGTGTGCGGGGAGAAGATTGCATTGGTGTGCGGGGAGAAGATTGCATTGGTGTGCGGGGAGAGGATTGCATTGGTGTGCAGGGAGAAGATTGCATTGGTGCTGATGGAGAAGATTGCATTGGTGTGCGGGGAGAAGATTGCATTGGTGTGCGGGGAGAAGATTGCATTGGTGTGCGGGGAGATTGCAGGTGCTGATGGAGAAGATGCATTGGTGCGGGGAGAGGATGATGGTGCTGAGAAGATTGCATTGGTGTGCGGGGAGAGGATTGCATTGGTGCTGATGGAGAAGATTGCATTGGTGTGCGGGGAGAGGATTGCATTGGTGCTGATGGAGAAGATTGCATTGGTGCTGATGGAGAAGATTGCATTGGTGTGCGGGGAGAAGATTGCATTGGTGTGCGGGGAGAAGATTGCATTGGTGTGCGGGGAGAAGATTGCATTGGTGTGCGGGGAGAAGATTGCATTGGTGTGCGGGGAGAAGATTGCATTGGTGTGCGGGGAGAAGATTGCATTGGTGTGCAGGGAGAAGATTGCATTGGTGTGCAGGGAGAAGATTGCATTGGTGTGCAGGGAGAAGATTGCATTGGTGGTAAGCAGTGAGTGTGTCCAGGGGAGTACAGGGTGCTGTGCCTCTTAACTTCTGCATCCTCAACCCCAAAGTGTCTTGAAGCTATAAATAAATACATTCTGCTCTGTGTAACTTGTTACATTACACTAGTATTGATCTTGCTGCGCTGTGCTGTAATAAATGCCCATATATCTACACTGATAATGACTGTTTTGCTCCCTTTAATCACAAGTACACAGTAACAATTTCCTGTGATGATGAGCGCTGGCGGCTGTGTCTCAGCAGGGAATATCGAGGCGAAGGGGTTAATTGGTTTGGAAGCACACATCAGAGAAAAGGTGGGGTGTTGCTATGCTGTGCGGTAGGGAGGGGTCTGCTGTGTGCTCTATATGTGCATGTGGGGACCTGCCGCTGGTGGAGGGGGGGGGGGGGGATTAATCCCACAAGGGGTCATGAACTAGCAAGCAGAGCTCTGACTGCGTTCTGTATGTGAGCTTGTAGCCAGCTCTGCATTCAAGTTAAGGGGTACTATCACAGTTTGTGGGCTTTGTATGTGTCGGGGAATGGCTGTGATTTGGCAGTAGTGAACATCCTTCGTCTTTCATACTTTGGGATTTGACAAAGAGTGCGCTATTGTGTACTGGAGCTTTTTGTTTCCTTGCACCAAAAAAAGTTGTTCGATTTTAGTTCACACGACTTCTACGTGTTTGCCAGCGAAGGAGTTAAAACTCTCAGCCTCCACCCCTCCAGCATGGCCTCTAAAATTCTTTATACAGCTGTCCTAGGGCAATGTATATTTAAGAGACGGTGGATGCACCCAATGCTTTCATTGTACTAATATGAGCTGCACAAGTTTGACTGGCTTTTGTGTGCCCGATTGTATTCTCTGGTACCCCCAGTTCTTATGAGACACTGACTGACACACATGAGATAGGGTATCTGAACATAAAAGAGAAGTCACCTTTTGCAGCAGTAGTTTAATTAGGGTTTTACGCTTCTACAAGTGGAGGAACCCTCAACATGCCTACATATACATAACGCTGATTTTTATATATATATTTATTTTTTAACTACTAAACCCAGGACGCTGTATTTACTATATCTGGTCTTCCACAGTACACAGAACATGAAAATACAAGTATTTTAGCAAATATAAATACCCTTTCTTATCAACAGCCTATAGTAGTCTTGTGATCTTCTATCAGTGTTCAGCCGAGCACTGGTTAAAGCCTGTAGGAGGAGTTTTCATTCTCTTTTGACTGTCCTATGAGGTTGCATGGCCCCTGAGCCTCTGTCTGGACAGTGCTGATTGGCCCTGTTCTGGTCACATGCACCCTCCCAAAAAGAAGATTTTTTTTTTTAGCAATACACACCAAACTGAGCAGAGTGCCCCCAAGGCTCTGTACTATCAGCCAATGGATTGGGGACATTAAATTAGGGGACGTTCATAGAAGACAGGATTAAATAGACTTTTTACACAATGTGGAGGATTAAGCTCTTAGGTTCCACAGTGCATATTCAGAAGGATTTTACTGTTGTGGGCTTAGTAAACAGGGCTCGACCAAAATCCAGGCGCTCAGTCGCAATTGCGACAAGAAATTGTGACGATCTCTATCGCCGGTAATTAGGGCCGCGGCTTTGCGGCCTTTACAGACGGAAGCTTAGGCCTGCAGAAGGCCGGCCGGTAATTGAGGCTGCGGCTTTGCGGCCTTCTGCAGACCTAAGCTTCCTTCTGTGACCTGGCGCCAGGTTCTAATGTGTTTTTCATCTTTTTCCCTCTAATTAGAACCCCCAAACATTATATATATTTTTTATTCTCACACCCTACAGAATAAAATGGCGGTTGTTGCAATGCTTTCTGTCACACCGTATTTGCGCAGCTGTCTTACAAGCGCACTTTTTTTGGAAAAAATAAATAAAAAATAAGACAACAGTAAAGTTTACCCAATTTTTTTTATATCGTGAAAGATAATGTTACGCTGAGTAAATCGATACCCAACATGTCACACTTCAAAATTGCGTCCGCTCGTGGAATGGCGACAAACTTTTACCCTTTAAAATCTCCATTGGCGACGATTAAAAAATTCTACAGGTTGCATGTTTTGAGTTACAGAGGAGGTCTAGGGCTAGAATTATTGCTCTCGCTCTACCAATCGCGTCGATACCTCACGTGTGGTTTGAATACCGTTTACATATGTGGGCGCTACTCACGTATGCATTCGCTTCTGCGCGCGAGCTTGGCGCGATGTTAAAACTAAAATTCTTAGGGCTGTTAGAGCTCTCTTCTGATGGGTTCTGAGCTAGCCCCTTTAAAGAGTCAGTACACCCATAAGAGGTATTCCAGATAAAGGTGACATCTTGGGCCTGTTGGGTCTTCTGTTTTTGTGACAGACAAGAACTGTGCAGGCACCATGACTCCTCCGAGTCAGCATCTCATGAAAGAGATATTAACCCTGGATAAAACAAAGATTATGTTGTCCTTATGAGTACTGTGATCCCTGTGAGATGTAATAAATGCTAAACGCACATTGCTTGGCATTCATGGACTTAAAGAGAAAGTAAACCCTGCCTCTTCTTTTTTTTGGTGACCTGTAAAGTAAACCCATAATGTGCTAGTATGCATTGCATAATCCGTATTATAGGCACATACAATCAAGGGAAGTTTACTTACTCTTTAAAGGGTAACTTCACTTGTGTGCAGAATTTTTTTTTGTTGCAAAAAAACAATCCAAAACATAGCATATACAATTGCTACACAAGTCATATTGTAATTGAATGTTATCAAAAGTGAATATTTGCTTTAACAATAAAAAATATCTGACGCTAGGCCCCTTTCTTTTTAATTTTGTTTTGTTTCTCGCATTTCAGGCCAAAAAATGTGTGCTTTTCTGAATCCAGCACTTATGTAATTACCACATCATAGTGATTGCCTCCTGTGTAACAGGCTAAACCTTATCTTCTCACAGGTGTAATTATTGTACTTGCTTGACTACTGGCCAAGATTTTCATACATGAAACACTCCTGCGTTCTTTTGACCATTTTTGCTTTAGCCTATTTTCGGAAGGCATCTAGAAATGAAGAGGTTAAGCTTGTACTTGTTTTGCCATTATATGGCGTTGCTAAAAGTATAAGAATGTATTTATTATGCAGGTATTTGGCACAGAGTACGTTAACCTTATACTTGTCCTCTGTTTTTATGCATTTGGCGATCTTGTTCTGTGGTTAAGATTCCTCTTTTTCAATGTCTGGGTCTTTTTTTATGTGTAGGTGTCTGGATTTTGAGAGTGTGTTTTCACTTGATCTGTAGGTCTCCCACTCACTGGGTGTCACAGACTTCCTGTAGACTGCAGTGTTATTAATACTTCCTGTGGACTTCTTTGAGGTGCACAGTGAGGGGCTTCAGGCTGGTAGTTGTCTCATACTAGTCCTTATACTCAAGACACTCAAGTAAAATCCCTTAATCCTCGTACACACGGGCGGTAATTCCGATGGGAAAACTGCTAGGAGAGCTTTTGGCTGGGAATTCTGGCCGTGTGTATGCTTCTCGCAATTTTTTTCCGACGGGAAAAATGCCAGCCAAAAAAAGAGAACCAGCAGTTTTTGGCAGTTTTCCTATGGGAAAAACTGCGATGGAGCATACTTACGGCCGGGATTCCCGACCAAAGCTCCATTGCAGATTTCCTGTCGGGAAAACCGGCCGTGTGTAGGGGGAAAGACTGACCGAGCAGGTTCTCGGCCTTCCATTAGGGATTTCCCGTCAGAAATCCTGAACGTGTGTACGGAGCATTAGGGTTACACTGTCTGGGTATTTAGATCTTACAACTGCACTGATTATGCCAGTAAACCCTACTCTCGTACTTTAGGTATGTGGTTCTAGAGATGTTAAAAGCCAAACAAATTTTGCCACAAAACTGCAAAATTACAACTTTTGTTGTGTTTTAAATGCTATTGGCATCCTTTATCTTCATGCCAGGTACTGGCACCCTTACATTGACACAGAGAGCAATACAAAAACAACTCACTTCAGAAAAAAGATCTCAAGAACTGCTCCCTGCAGGAGAAGACGCTGAATATTTCTGGATGGAACCAAGTCCAAGCTCCACTGTGTTCTTCAAGACTTCCGGCAGTGTCAAATGCCTGACTTCCCTGCGATAGCTCTCTTGCTGGCCCCTCACTACTATGTCCTCTACTGATGTAGAATTTTTTTTGTGTATATATATATATATATATAATATATATATACACATATACATACAGTATCTCACAAAAGTAAGTACACCCCTCACATTTTTGGACTAGTTTTATTAGACCTTTCATGTGACAACACTGAAGAAATGACACTTTGCTACAATTTAAAATAGTGAGTGTACAGCTTGTATAACAGTGTACATTTGCTGTCCCCTCAAAATAACTCAACACACAGCCATTAATGTCTAAACCGCTGACAACAAAATTGAGTGCACCCCTAAGTGAAAATTTCCAAATTGGGCCCAATTAGCCATTTTCCCTCCCGGTGTCATGTAACTTGTTAGTGTTACCAGGTCTCAGGTGTGAATGGGAAGCTGGTGTGTTAAATTGTGTTTTGTTTTATCGCTCTCACTCTCTAATACTGGTCACTGGAAGTTCAACATAGCACCACATGGCAAAAAACTCTGGGGATCTGAAAAATAGAATTTTTGCTCTACATAAAGATGGCCTAGGCTATAAGAAGTTTGCCAAGACCCTGAAACTGAGCTGCAGCACAGTGGCCAAGACCATACAGCGGTTTAACAGGACAGGTTCCACTCAGAACAGGCCTCGCCATGGTTGACCAAAGAAGTTGAGTGCACGTGCTCAGCATAATATCCAGGGGTTGTCTTTGGGAAATAGACATATAAGTGTTGCCAGCATTGCTGCAGAGGTTGAAGGGGTGGGGGGTAAGCCTGTCAGTGCTCAGACCATAAGCCGCACACTGCATCAAATTGGTCTGCATAGCTGGTATTCCAGAAGGAAGCCTCTTCTAAAAATAATGCACAAGAAAGCCTGCAAACAGTTTTCTGAAGACAAGCAGGCTAAGGACATGGCTTACTGGAACCATGTCCTGTGGTCTGATGACACCAAGATAAACTTATTTGGTTCAGATGGTGTGAAGCGTGTGTGGCGCCAAACCAGGTGAGGACTACAAAGACAAGTTTTAGTCTTGCCTACAGTCAAGCATGGTGGTGGGAGTGTCATGGTCTGGGGCTGCATTAGTGCTGTCGGCCCTGGGGAGATACAGTTTATTGAGGGAACCATGAATGCCAACATGTACTGTGACATACTGAAGCAGAGCATGATCCCTCCCAGATGTGCACTACAGTCCATTTAACAGTGTTTCCTGAGGAACATACTCTGTAATGCAAATCTGCAATATACAAAAAAAAAGCATTAAAAATGCATAGATGTAAATTTGGCCTTACTGTGATTCTTTGGGGTTGATTTACTAAAGGCAAATAGGTTGTTCACTTTGCAAAGGCTGTTTTTTTTCCCCCTTGCACTTGATTGGGTATTCGTTGTTAAATTAAACCTCATCTCAATTCCCTTAACTCTGGAATAAATTCCCTTGCAAAGTGAGCAGCCAATTTGTCTTTAGTAAATCAACCCCTTTGTGTCTTCTTCTAATGAGAATAAGCTCTGGTTCTTCTGTGATTTGGTTCCAGAGCGGCCTGTTCTAATTTTTTATTTTATTATTGTTTTTTTGTTTGTTTTTTATTAACACTCGGGTGTCTTTACCTGCTTTTATACATTTGGATGGTAGACCAGCCATTGCCAACCAGGGTTCTCTCACAGTTTGCTTCACAGTCTTGAGCTGTGGCTGATTTGACTTTCCATCTGATGGTTCCTGCATAGTATGTGGACCAAAGACATTTGGCAGAACCAGAGCATTTTTTCAGTTATTTTTATTTAAGTGTCTATAGGAGAATCTTACCACCACTGTAGGGGGCATTATTTCCACTGACCCCTGATCAGTTAATTTTACTAGGGGTTCCCTGAAATCTTACAATTAATTCAAGAGATCCTTTTGAGGGTAAACCTTCTCTGATTCCTCTGCTATATGGCTCTAAAGAGGTTAAGCCTCCTCTGACTCTTTCAGTATCTGTTTCTAGAGAGATTATGTTTTGAGTCCTTGGGTGTCTGGATCTGAAGAGGTTAAGCCTGCTCTGATCCTACAGGTGTCTGGTTCTGGAGAGATAAGCCTGCTCTGATTGTACAGGTGTCTGGTTGTGCAGAGGTTAAGCCATCTTGGTGTCTTCAGGTATCTGGTTCTAGATGGATTATTCTTGCCCTTTTTTCTGCAGGTGTCTTGATCTCATGAGGTTATGCTTGCACTCTCATTTCCTGCATCCTTAGACGCTCCTGGTTGACTATTTTTAGAACCTCTATTTTCAGTCGTGTCACATTAACCTTTTGTCTGCAGGAGAGGCCAGGGCAGCGTGGTTTACTCTTAAAAGCATTGTCAGAAGACAGGGGTCATGTCATGTGAAAGGTTCAATTAAAAGAAACTTAAAGAGGAATTGCAGTCTGCTCACATAATTTGTAATAAAAGCATCTTTGCCATTCTGAAGCTTCCCTCCAACCACTTTGCATATTATATTATATATACTGTGATTCTGTACTTGCCAAATATGCTACAGAAATCTCCCTCCACTAAGTCTGGCTGCAGCCATTTTAACTGTGGGCAGCTTAAGCTGCTGCCTGTTCACTTCCTGGATTTACACAGACACACTTCCAGCTCTGCAGCTTTCATTGCGCCCCCCCTTCCTCGTAAACTCTGACAAGAGTTGTGCATGGTGCCAAAAGCCTAGGCTAATGATTAGACAAGAAAGAGGAAGTGGGCTGTATAAGGTATTTACTGGCAGAAAAAAAAAATTTTTTACTATCCAAAGTTAAAACAACATTCCTTATCTGCAAAAATATTTTTACGCGGCCTAACTAGCCCAACTCGCCAAATTTCATTCACAACAACCCCAGTCACCGTGCATGTCTATGAAATCTACTTCCTGTTACCCCAAACCAATTTAACATATGTGGTTGTCCCTCTCCCTGGAAATTTGGGATAGATTGGCGAGGACCCACAGATTTAAATCACCCCACAACAAGTGTTGTAAGTAACGGCGTTAATATAAACGCCGTTACCTAACGCTGCCCCTTTTGAGGGTAACGAGTAATCTACCAGATTACTCTTCCCCTCTCGGCAACGCCGTTCCAATTACATGGGTGGCGTTACCGCAATTACATACCTGCACTGCAGCAGCCGTTGGCATCCGCATCCATTATTAAAAAAGTGCGCCTCCCCCTCTGACTGTTCCGTCCGTGATAGGCGGAACACTAATTTTCCCAGCAGAGCCTCTGTTTAGTGTTCAGCCTATAATGGATGCCTTCTCATCCTCAGCCTCGGACAAGAGGACATCCGTGATAGGCAGAACACTGAACAGAGGCTCTTCTGGGGAAATTACTGTTCCGCCTATCACGGAACAGGCTGAGGAGACGGCGCGGATTTTGAATAATAGAGGATGGCCGCCGACGTCTGACAGATATGGAGAACAGGAGAAGGTAGCGAGATTGTCGTCGAGGCATTTTACAGGCACAGTGAGGCATGTATGATGGCACAGTGACTCACTGTGCCATCATACATGCCTCACTGTGCCTGTGACATGCCTCACTGTGCCTGTAACATGCCTCACATGCCTCACTATGCCTGTAACATGCCTCACTGTGCCTGTAACATGCCTCACTGTCAGTGAGGCATGTCCCAAAACCAAAATTTTAGCTGGAAAATTAGAGGGTCATCGTACGCCGGCAAAAAAAAGCCAGTTACTTTGCTGAGTAACTAATTACTTTGCCAATGTAGTAACTGAGTCACTAACTCAATTACTTTTTGGACAAGTAATTTGTAACCCCCCCTCTAGCGAAATAAGGAGTTCATCCAAGGCCGCACCCCCTGTGCTTTTGCATGGTGGTCCAACAAGGGCTTATTGCGGATTGCAGACCTCGGAGACCATAAGGGTATGCTATCCAAAAGACTGCTGATAGAGAAATACTAATTACCTATTACCGGATTCAGAACTCTTTAGATATACTCAAATATGCCATTCTATGCAAACTCTATAATGCAAAGGTGACCTAAGCACTATGTCACCTATGGAAAATATGTGTCGTCAATATGACAAACTTCAAGGTCACATATCGGCAATTTACACTATTTTAAGATGTGTCAGAAAAACTGACTTGTATGACCCAATAGGAACAAGATATCCAGGAGACCCTGGAACTAGAGGAATGGCACTCGGTGGCATTGACAGCTTTTAGGTCACTGATCAACACTTCAATTGTAGAAGCAAATTATAAGGTTTTATTGAGGTGGTACTTGGTGCCAGCGAGACTAGCTGCTTTTGTTCTGGGAGCTTCTTCAAAGTGCTTTTGGGGCTGTGGTCAGGAAGGGACAGTATACCATATATGGTGGCAATGCCCCAAAGTACGAAGATTTTGGATCAGGGTCTATAACTTCATTTATATCCTCACCCAGACCAACCTGGCCAAGTCCCCAAATCATGCGCTCCTGGGCTGCAAGGTAGAGGAGTCCTCCAAAACCCAAAGACGGCTCCTCACGTTCATATTCGTATCGGCTAAAATCACAATAGCTAGTAACTGGCAGCCAGCAGTCATACCAATTCACCAACTCAAACATAAACTTTCTTGGCTCATGTTAAATGAAAGACTGACAGCATTGGTGCAGGATAATCTGGATCAGATACTTGACAAATGACCCCCCGGTAATCTCTGATTAGGGATTTTCCTGGGAGATAGACCAGACCCTCTCTCATTTCACCCCCCTCCCCTGTTTCCTACACTCCTTGATCCCCCCCCCCCCTTTTTGAGACCCAGGTGTTGTTAGGCCCGGAGTCCGGCCTCCGGGGTATGAAGGAGTGGAATTTCCCAACTCCCTGTTGGGGTAGCTGGGGTCTCCTGGTGCGGAGGGCGTACCCTGGAAACCATACCATAGAATTGTGTAAAATGATAAAGGGTATAGTGCAAAGCTTAACACGAATAGTCCACTGTATTATGTGTATACTGATTCCACTACCATGATATTAGATGAGCAAAGGAATATAACAGAGATTTTTATACCCTACCTCAAATGAATAGAAGGCGTATTATCAGTATTTAATCTGTATGCTGCGCTGTCTATGACAACTATACACTGTTAAAAATCAATGCCATTGTTCTTACTCTGTACTGTGCAAAAAAAAAAACTTGAATAAAACACTATTGAAAACAAAGTTAAAACAACAAGGGCAGAAGATTTAATAGATGAAAAGTTGAAAAAATGGCTGAAGGTCCGCTTTAAGTCTGAAAATCTTTGCTGGGAGTGGTACATTGATTTTGGAAGCATTATAGCTGCAGATCATACTAACAGACACTGTTGCCTTTGGCCCCTTTCACACCTGCGGACCATATGTCCGCTTTTTCATCCATCCGTTTGCGGACATACATTGGTCCCTAAGAGATTGCGGGTGTCAGTGGATGAATATCTGCTGACCCCTGATCTCGTCTGCCTCCGCAATGATCTGATTCTGCAGACAGAGGAAAATCCTATTTTTCCTTCCGTCTGCGGATTGGATCGGATGAACATGGACATACGGTCTACCCTGTGTGAAAGGGGCCTTTAGTTAAAGCTTTATACTTTTCGGAAGATACCTGTTTCAGCACACCTTTTATGCTACTGACTTTTTTTTAATCGGCTTGGGTTTTCTGAACTGTATTACTCTAGGAAATGTGTTTGAAAATAATTGGCATATCATGCGCTACCATGTGCCTACAGATTATTTCCTGTACTTGAAGACGTAGGCATATTAGTCATTGTCCTTCGAAGAATTTAGGCTCCCATTCATACACAATCGAAGGCCAATTTAATAGGAAAGAAAATTAGAGCTGAGCACAGGGCTGTGGAGTCGAAGTCGAGGAGTCGGAGGAAATTTTGGGTACCTGGAGTCTGAGTCGGCAAACAATGCACCGACTCCGGCTCCTACTAAATTTAGATTGGAATTTAAAAAAAGCAAGTTTAAATGTCCCAATTCACAAAAAGTTATCATTAATGACTTCTCTACTGTAAGAATAAAGACCAATGCATGCAGTGCCTCACGTAACCGCAAAACAAACACGTTAAGTGACTGTGAAGAAGCATGCTTTTCATGTGCTTCACTATATGGCACGCAACGCACAATTAGGAGCGGCGATACTTATACTTTCCATAGTGTTGTGTTCTGCTGTTGCAGGGAACACAGCACCCATGGGTAACCTAGCCTCTCACTGATAAGGGATTAAGTAAATATGTTTTTTGCAGGACTAGAGACACTTGTAGAAGTGAAGGGAATGGAGTGTCAATAGTTCAAGACTGAAGTTGTAAACCATTGGAAAAACTGCTGTCATTCAGCTAAGGCTATAAAAACTTGTAAACTCCGATTGTTAGCTTAAACTTTAAACTTGACTATAGGATTCTACTAGGGAAATCATGTTTTATAATAAATGCCCCTTCCTGGATCCTCCCACTGCCCTATCTTCAGCAGCAGATCAGCACACAAAAAGGAGAAGGCAGCAGCTTCTGCCCGACTACCTCTCTCTGCTAGATGTATGTTGCCTTTCTTTCCTTCAAGGAATGTATAAAATACATTTGCATATTAATACAGAGGAGTCGGAGTCAGAGGTACAAAAAAACTGAGGAGTCGGAGTCGGGACATTTATCTACCGACTCCACAGCACTGGCTGAGCAGCAGGCAAACAGAATACACATAGGGCAAAGGATTTGTAACTTTTGTGACTTGTAAATCAGGTCAATGACACCACATTTTCTGCAAGAATTGTGTAAACCCTAAAATAACCTTCTCTTAATTGCTTAAGTGGTTGAGTAGTTAAGCAAAAGACAACTGGACAGGGCTGACACTATTCGAATAAACAACAATGCTGTGTGTTGTAAGCCCACAAATGTACATAGAAGCTGAGTGCATATTTAGCAGATCAACAAGTATTTTCCTGTACTTGCAGAGTCTTTAAAGTGGTTCTAAAGGCACAATGTTTTTTTTTTTTTTTTATCTTAAAGCGGAGAGTGGGAAAAAGTGCATGACGCAATATTTCAAATCACGACATACACATTGGACTTTTCCCCCGCTCAATATTTATTGCACCATACATCCTTACCACAATACACCTATAAAAAATCCTTAGTACTCATCTCATTGAAAAACAACGTATCCCTCTTTTTTGGAAAAACGCGAATCCTCCAACAATATCTGACTGGATTAACCGTGTTCCAAAAAATTCTGAGATGGGGGACTTGATTCATCAGGCTAATGATAACTCGAATAAATATAAAACCACTTGGGCATGTTGGATTCACTTTAGGGATTCATCGAAGTTTCAGGACTTGTTATGCACTTAATTTCTCCTTCTGTTAACACTTATTCTGACTACTTTGATGTTTCCAATCTACATTGAGACGAAGCACCTCTTCTCCATCCCTGCTGGGAGAACACAGTGATTATTGCTAGCGGCTATAACATTCACTAGCAGTAATCACGTGTAAAATTCAGCAGGTTGGTTGTACCTAAGTAGATTGATCGATCAACTTGAGTACATGCAGCCTGCTGAACCAGCCGAGATTTGAACTGACTATGGCTGGCTTAAATGCTACTGTGAAAGGCTGAGATCAAGACAGATAAGTATGCTAGTTATCTTTGAAATACATGAAATCATTTTTTAGGCCCAACTCTTCTATCTATGCAATTATCTTCTCCCCTGATGCAAGATTTGTATTTTCTGTGCCCAGTCCCTGTCTTCTGCACACTGCAATACATGCATTACATTTTTTAGTCTGCTCCATCTTTCTCTGTCTTGTTGCTGGTCTATGAAGGAAGCACATGGACTCAACTCGTTACACTGAAGGACATTCCCACTGGAATGATGACATATGTCACTGTAGTTCAACATGCCAACAGAAGGGTATACCAAGCTTGTCAACCCCCTATACACAACTAACCATGCCCACCACCAACATTTACATGCCAAGTCAATGCAGCTTTTGCGGGCAAAGATAATGTACATGGGCATTGCCATAAGTATATCTTTCTCATGTATGGCCCTGAGCATTTATGGTGCAGGTAGCATGCATTGTATACAATGACGTACCCCCAAAGGGGAAACTTGAGGAGGGCTGGTGTCCTACTACAAGCTTGGTACACCAAATCTGAATGTATATAGAGAGTTGATTCTGGAGTTTGGCTTAAAAGCAGTATACAATTGCATTAAATGGGGCTTTTATATCTTTGTGAAATGTTTCTTTAACCTCAGCCTATGTTTTTGGATTGTGGCAGGAAACCCACACAGACACAGGGAGGAAATATAAACTCAATGTAGATATTGTTCCATGTAGATCAGAACCCCAAATCCAGAGGTGCATGGCCAGGCCACTTAGCCACCATTCCCTAGTATGTGATTTAAAGGCATTCATCATTTTGTGTGTGGGGGGGGGGGGGAGAGGGGCTTGTCAGAATTGCTGTGCTGAGATTACATAGAATTAACCGTGCCCAGGTTCTTACCCTAATTTTTTTTATTTTTTTTAGAGTGACTTTTGGTAAAGTGAGACAAGCCAAAAAATGGAAGCAAGAGTGACAACTGGATCGTAGAATCTTGTGCACCTATCCTACATACACCCCCCCCTCCTCCTCCTCCATTGGTTCTTCCTGTCCACTGGTATTTATCTTTTATTTATTTTTTCAACTTTATCTGTAATTTTGATTAAATTTATCTTTATAAAGTGTCTTACTGAAAGAGAACCTGTCAGGATGAAAATTAGGTAGCTGTTACATGTTTGCTTTAGTGCTTGGTGATTCTCTGACCAAAAAACAAGCAATTGTAACTTGCGTACTTATGTCGGGTCACTCGATAAATTGTGAAACACACAACAGGATGACCGCTTTCAGAAGTTTGCATCTACAATAATAAATACTCATGCACAAGCACGCATTTGGGCGTACAACTCCAGAAACCAGTGTATTTCCATGTACAAATCAATAACAGGCTGTCAGATGTCATGGCTGTACATCTATAACCATGCATCCGAGTGGTTACACGCGTACAGAAATGGATAACTGTCATAAAGAACAAACAGGGGGGGGCGCAAGCACCTAGTGCAATACCAAAGGTCTAATGGTGAGCTCTGAAGAAGAGGGTGTGCCCCCGAAATGTGTTAGTCCCCAGCTTAGTGAGGGGTTGCTGGAGCACATGTATCCTGTACTGCATGGCGTCTTGTGGCTTTTACCTTTGTGAGTATCTCTTTGCTTTTTTTTCAATTTTAATTAAATCTTTGGTAATGCACTAGGTGCTTGCACCCTCCCATCTGAGGAGGGATGCATCTACCAAGCATTTTGGGCACTTATGAATTTGTCTTTCTCTTACTGTGGAAAACCTCTGAGTGCTCGGGAGCGTTTGCATTTTTCTTTGTGGTGTCTGATAGCCTGTCATTGATTCATACAGGCTGCATGTCTCTATGCAACACCTGACTCCTAGGCACAGAAATGTGCGGGTGTTGTATGCTCAAATGTGTCAGTGTGCATAACTGGGTAGTAACAGCTACCATATTTCTTATTGCTTTTATTTTTTATAAAAAAAATTTAATAGCCATCTTTCTTTAAAGCGGTAGTGAACTTTTTTTTACATTGTACCTACAGATAGGCCTATCGCTTATCTGTAGATACAGTGAATATCTCATAAACTTGCTGTGTTTAGGAGATATTCACACTGCATGCAGCCGGTGATGTCACCAGCGCATGCATTCTAAAGGGCTGCCATACCGTGCCGGAAGCCGAGGGTATGCTGTGCACATGCACGGAAGTGACAGCATTGCAGTGCCAACCACACAGCCGGAGCTTGCAAACTCTGAAGGAGGACTAGGGGAAGATGAAAGAGCCCTGTCAGCGGTGACAGCGTGCTGCTGGGGGGGGGCTTTATTCCGAGGTAAGTATTAGATGTCGCCTGATTATCGGCGTGGCTGATTATCAGGGGGGCCGGTATTGCTATTACCAATATTAGTCAGATCTCCTCCCCCCTGTCCCCATGCGTCGCTAGCTGCAGTCTCTGCGGCGGGCAGCAGGGGGATGACATCATCTCTTTCTGCCCGCCTCGCATCACTGCTCTTCCACCCCTACAGTAGAGGCGAAAAGGCTTCTCTTGACAGAGCTGCAGCCGCGGGCGAGCAGAGAGTTAGGTCATCTATCACAAACCACCTGCATGTGGAAGTTAACATGCATTTGGGTGGCAGACAGTGGCAAGTGACATACTGCATTTGGGTGGCAGGTGACAGTGCCATGCTGCATTTGGGTGACAGTTGCAAGTGACATGCTGCATCTGGGTGGCAGGTGATAGTTGCAAGTGACATGCTGCATCTGGGTGGCAGGAGACAGTGGCATGCTGCATTTGGGTGACAGGTGACAGTTGCAAGTGACATGCTGCATTTTGGTTGCAGGTGACAGTTGCAACTGACATGCTGCATTTGGGTGACAGGTGACAGTGGCATGCTGCATCTGAGTGGCAGGTGACATTAATGTACAGAATATCGGCACTTGATATCGGCCTGAAAGGCGGCTGAAAAAAATCGGTATCGGCCCTGAAAAAAAAAACATATCGGTCGACCCCAATAAGTATTTCATAATGTGCTAGTGTGCGATGCATAGTAGCCCATTATGCCTTTGCCCTGCAGGTCTTTTTTTTTTTTTTTTTTACTTGGCTCGGTTTACTACACGGTTAACCTTAAATTGATCTGTGTTATAACGTCTTAATATGCATATGAAATACATCCAGTCCTGAGATTTACACAGCCACATAACACAACACAGCCAAGTGGATGACACTAAGGTCTGAAAGACCACAAACTGGCTCTTTGTGTAGGAAGTTTGGAAACCCCTGGTGTAGAGCAGTCAGAACATAGTCAGGTTGAAAAAAAAAGACACAAATCCATCCAGTTCAACCATAAAAATAAATCAAATAAAAACTATCATACAATCCCATATACCCAACTCCATACCCACAGTTGTCCAGAGGAAGGTGAAAAACCCCAGCAGAGCACGATCCAATTTGTTACAGCCCCTTGAGAGGCAATTGGATTTTCCCCAGATCAACTTTACCTACAAATGTTAGTACCCAACACCTGGTAAACAATTCTATTTGATTGGCGTACTGTGCGATTTCTTTCTCCTTGCTAATCGAACTACAAATTCTCTTTTAGTCCCTTCTGCTTTATTTTAGCCATGTTTTTCCCCCTTGCCTCCTGTAGCTGGGTAGTCTCGGCACACCACAACACCACCCTTCACTGATGCCCCCACCTCTATCTGGACTGGGTAAATAAGCAGATTAAAGATTTTGATTTGCATGTGATTGAAGTGGGATGCTCCAGTTCAATGATTCCCACGCTGAACCACCATCCGCCTACTCCGACATGCCCACCACTGCCCCGACATTACTAATGCCACCACACACCCTATTACTGAGAGGTACATGCCCCAGAGTAATAAGGCTGAGAGGACCCCTTGTAAGCAGGGGCACGCTTTCTAATATAAGCTGCATTGTTGTTTAGCTCAGATCCTAATCTCTCATGTGGATAATATTTTGTTGACTTCATTGGCAGCCTTCTGTTTTTCGATGACATTATCTGTTGTGGTTACTTGGAATAGATGCAGAGTTCCTAGAGCTCCTCTGATATAATCATGTACTCTCCTCATTCATAATAAGTGAGATTGTGCAGTTTGGAAGTCATTTACTTATATGAGCCAGCAGGAGTTGAAAAATTAAGATTGAATTGAGGCAGCGCAGTCTAAAGCTACCCATTGAAGCGGAACATATATAAATGCGTTTATACGATCAGCTAGGCCTTTGCATAATGGTGTAGAAATCGACTTATGTGGTGTCAAATAGGATTTCATCTTCAAAAAATAAATTGCATATAAAAATGATTTATAGATATGATTTCAGCTACAATCTTTTGTAATCGGAGCTCCAGAGTGGCAGCAGAGAGATCCTCAGAAAGGGTAGAAAATGACACAAATCTTCGATCAGTGGATAATAGTCGTTTGGGCCTTATGCCTTAAAGGAGTTGTAAAGGAAAACATTTTTTTGCTGAAATGACTGTTTACAGGGTATAGAGACATAGGGCCAGATTCAGGTAGTCCAGAGCATCTTTGCTCTGGAGTAACGCTTCTCATTTGCGTTGCGCTGCAGAAATTTTAGGAGCAAGTGCTGTCATTCACGAAGCACTTGCTCCTAAAGTTGCGGCAGCGCATCGCAAATGAGCCGGCGGAATTCAAATTGGGCGGGTACGGGGCGTGTAGTATGCTAACTAAGCGCGATCCCGCCGCCAACGTACTGCGCATGCGTCGAGTGTCAAAACATCCCCGTGCGCATGCTCCAAAATCTGTGAATGAACGTCAATGACGTCACATTCCCATTCATGACCGTTTTACGCAAGCGACGTTTTTTTTTTTTTTTTCGACGCGATGACGACGCCTATACCTAACATAGGATATTCCAACCCCATGTAGGTATAACTATGCGCCGCGTATCCCGTCCGGAAACGTCGTAACGTCACTGCGTCGCGCCGGAATGCGATCGTGAATTGCCGATTTCCACTCATTAACATATTTTTTGAGCGGAAATCGGCGGGAACGCCCCCGGCGCCATTTTTAAGTTGAAGTAACGATGCGATGGCGAAACTCAGTTACGCTGCTCGCATCGGAACTTCAACCCGGCGTTTCTTGTTTTCTGGTTACAGAAAACAGAAACGCCGGCTCAAAGTCACAGTTAGGCTGGCGGATCACTCGACCAGCCAGCCTAACTGTTCGTGAATCTGGCCCATAATAGTTAACTGATTCCTTTTAAAAACGATTAAAAATAGATAAAAATCAATCATATAATGTACCTGTAGTTTTTTAGTTTCGTTTTGGCATCTAGTTTCGTTTTTGCATGTTATCCTGTATCTGTGCTATACAGAGCCATAGAGCAGTGATGGTTTGGAAAACAAAACTAGAAGCTCCCAGTACTGTAGTCACAGGGAAACAGACAACCAGGAGGTGTCCAGAACAGAGGAGAATTACAGCAACATCAGAGCAAAAAAGAACAATGAGGACATGAAACCAGGACTGCAGTAAGGTAAAGGAAGCTATTTAGCTAAAAAAAAAAAAAACTTTAAGATCAGCAGCTCTCCATAAAATGAAGGGTGACCTAGAGGAAGTGGTCACCCAGATTGGGAAATCCATGTGCAAAAGCACCAATGAAGCCCTGTACACGCGATCGGTTTGCCTGATGAAAACAGACAGATGGACCGTTTTCATTGGTCAAACCGATTGCGTGTGGGCCCCATCGGTTTGTTTTTGTTATCGGTGAAAAAAAAATAGAACATGTTTTAAATTTTTCCTAAGGCCCTGTACACACGAGGAGACATGTCGGATGAAAACGGTCAGCGGACCGGTACACACCATCAGACCAAAATCCCTGCGGACAGAGAACGCGGTGATGTAGAAGACACCGACGTCCTCAAAACAGGAAGTTCAATGCTTCCACGCATGCGTCGAATCAATTCGATGCATGCGCGGGATTTCAGGCAGATGGTTAGGCGTACTAACCATCGGACATGTCCGACTGACAGGTTTCCAGCGGACAAGTTTCTAAGCATGCTTAGAAACTTTTGTCCGCTGGAAACCTGTCCGATAGGCTGTACACACGATCAAACATGTCCGCGGAAACTGGTCTGCGGACCAGTGTCAGCGGACATGTCCTCTCGTGTGTACGCGGCCTAATGGTTAAAAAAACAATCGTCTGTGTGGAAGTCCATCGGTCAAAAATCCACACATGCTCAGAATCAAGTCGACGCATGCTCGGAAGCATTGAACTTCATTTGTCACCGCGTCAGATTTTTGACCGATGGTGTGTAGGCAAGACTGATGAAAAGTCAGCTTCATCGGATATCCGACGAAAAAATCCATTGGATTAGATTCCATCAGATATCCGATCGTGTGTACAGGGCTTAAGAGTGCCACTGCCAGAACAAATCCTGTTATTAATTGTGCAAGAAATTACCAGGCAGCCAACTTATTTTAGGTGCCAACCATTGCTAAAACTTTGCAGATGATACTGGCACAAACACTTCCTGCAAAACTCCTTCCACAGATTTGTTTGCCGAAGAGCTTTGTTAACATTTCGTCAGCCTTGACCAAGAGGCATATTTTGGCTCTCAAAACATGTTGGCAGCCTGTTGCTTTCTTGTGAAATTGGTAGACGTCTTTTGGACTAAAGCGTTGTTTTGGTGCTCTTAGTGGTTAGCGGTTTTATTAAAAAACCAAGAGATTCTGTTTATCAAAGCCAAAAAACAGCCATTTGGGTTAATGGCATTTAAAAAAATGAGGAAATACACTATATTGTCAAAAGTATTGTGACACCAGCCTTTACACACACATGAACTTTAATGGTATCCCAGTCTTAGTCCATAGGGTTTAATATTGAGTTGGCCCACCCATTGTAGCTATAACAGCTTCAACTCTTCTGGGAAGGCTGCCCACAAGGTTTAGGAGTGTGTATATGGGAATGTTTGATCGTTCTTCCAGAAGCGCATTTGTGAGGTCAGGCACTGATGTTGGATGAGAAGGCCTGGCTTACAATTGTCCAAAATGTCTTGGTATGCTGACGCCTTAAGAGTTCCCTTCACTGTAACCAAGGGACCCAACCCCCGGAAAACAACCCTACACCATAATCCCCCCTTCAACAAATATTTTGTACCAGTACACAAAGCAAAGTCCATAAAGACATGATTGAGTGAGTTTGGGGTGTAGGAACTTGACTGGCCTGCACAGAGTCCTGACCTCATCCCAAAACAACACCTTTGGGTTGATTTAGAGCGGAGACTGCAAGCCAAGCCTTCTTGTCCAACATCAGTGCCTGACCTCACAAAGGCGCTTCTGAAAGAATGGTCAAACATTCCCATAGACACTCCTAAACCTTGTGGACAGCCTTCCCAGAAGAGTTGAAGCTGTTATAGCTGCAAAGGGTGGGCCACTCAATAATAAACCCTACGGACTAAGACTGGGATGTCATTAAAGTTATATGTAGAGTGCAGAGGATGGGGGGATGGGATATAAAAATGTAAGAGAAAAAGGTACATTGGAATATTATGTGAACGTAAAAATGTTGTATAATGTACGCTAAATAATTTGTAATGAATGCCGAATAGGCATATTTATGTATGAAATAAGAAAATTAAAAAAAAGTTCATGTACGTGTAAAGGCAGGCGTCACAATACCTTTGACAATATAGTGTATTTCCTCTACTTAAGTATTGTGACACCTGCCTTTACACGCACATGAACTTTAATGGCATCCCTTAGTCTGGAAGAGTTTGGGGATGGCCCCTTCCTGTTCCAACATTACTGCACACCACTGCACAAAGCAGGTCCATAAAGACATGGATGAGCGAGTTTGTTGTGAAGGAACTTGACTGGCCTGCACAGAGTCCTGACCCTTAACATGATAGAACACCTTTGTAATGAATTAGGGTGGAGACTGTGAGCCAGTCTTTCTCGTCCAAAATCAGTGCCTGACCTCACAGATGCATTTCTGGAAGAATAGTTAAACATTCCCATAGACACACTCCTAAACCTTGTGGACAGCCTTCCCAGAAGAGTTGAAGCTGTTATAGCTGCAAAGGGTGGGCCACTCAATATTGAACCCTACAGACTAAGACTGGGATGCCATAAAAGTTCATGTGTGTGTGTAAAGGCAAGCATCCCAATACTTTTGACAACATCGTGTATTTAACCATCCTCCCCTCCTTGAGAAAACTTTTAATTGGCTAGTATTAATTATTAGTTGGTATTAAGTCATAATATTATTATAGTATAATATTAGTATTAACTGAGTATAGCGTTAATTATTTAGTATTAAGGACTTGTTACTGCCAATTTGCAAGCAAGAAAACAGCGGACATTGAAGTGAAACTTTCTGGGGCTTCTATTGTTTGCTTGTTCAAAGTTAATCCCATGTATATGAAAGGATTGTTCTCTTCAATAAGAGAAAGTAGTTGTCATCGCTCCGAAGGACACCCCTTCGCTGCCCATTTATTCAAAGGAGACCTGCATTTTTCCAGGTACGGAGGGGTTAATGTATACCTCTGGAGGTGGCCCTCTTAAAAGGAGGGTCTGTGTCTGAGTGGGCAGCACCTGGGACGGGAGCCAGAATCCATTCACATGCCATGCACTTTTTGCAAAGCTGTATGCCAGGCTGCACAGAACTACAAAAGCTATGTTATCTGCCTCCGACAGTGTAGCAAAGAGATCAGAGAGAAACTCAACTATTCTGTTTCTGAAATACCTAGGATAAGCTTTGTATGCAGTATAGAGGGAGACAAGTGTCTTCTAAGCCTCATCCACACTGACGCAGCTAGCTTTTGGTAGGCCACATTTGTGTCATTGTTATTATTAGTCTTCCTAATGATTGTATGAGTATTCATTGAACTATTGTAAGCTGTTTGTTATATCTCAACTGGTGAATAATGTAGGTTGATCCTGCCAGAACTCTAGTAAGCTTATGACATGCAGTGTTCTGCCTCTATTGGCTGTTGCCAGTTAGCATTTCAGTTTTCTCTGTGGACTACAGAGCACACTTCCAGTATTCTGTAGTTCAAACACACTTCCTGTCTCAGGGTGACAACGCTGCTACAATATAGATACAGCACTAGAGATGAAATACAGGAAAAAAGTAATTCTGCCACCACACCTAAATGCTGGTAAGCTTCAACTTGTTCAATTTTTGTCCGTTGGTTTAGATACGCTTCAGGTAGGATGTTATGGTAGACTTTGTGACTTAAGCTAATCCTCCCTTTCTGGGAGGATTAGCAGTTCACCGGTTGAATTTACTACTTGCCAGAGGTTGCCGCTTAAATCTTTTGCACCCATCACCTTTTCAGTATAGCGTCTGAAATACGAAATGCTGCATTGCCCCTAAAAAAGGCACTGGAACCCGAAAACTAGATTGGGCAGGTGGAAAATGTAAGTTTAATGATTGAAAGCTAGGGCACAGGGCTGACTGCTATTTCATACATACACAGATAAATGATGGCTATTGAAATCCCATTAGCAGTTCTGTGCCAAGCTATGGACAGATACATTTTTTAGGCTGATGAAGCAAAGTTTCTCTTAAAGGGGTTGTAAAGGTTTGTTTTTTATTTTCTAAATTGGTTCCTTAAAGCTAGTGCATTGTTGGTTCACTTACCTTTTACTTCAATTTCCCTTCTAAATGTTTTTTTTCTTTGTTTTGTTTGTCTGAATTTCTCACTTCCTGTTTCTCCTCAGTAAGGGGTTCAGTAAGCTGTTCTAAATGACTTTTCACCGCTCGGATGATGGTGGAAAGCTTACTAAGGAGGAACAGGAAGTGAGAGATTCAAACAAAGAAAAAAAAACATTTAGATGGGAAATCGAAAGAAAAGGTAAGTGAACCAACAATGCACTAGCTTAAAGGAACGTATTTAGAAAATAAGACGTACCTTTACAACCCCTTTTAAGTTATGAAGCTACACATAGGCCTGGGATTGTCCATTGCTACTTGTATAAAAAACCTATCTGTCCACCTTCACCATTGTACAACCAATTAAGGTAGTCTTTCCATGCTGAGTGTGCACGTTATGGCACCTTTGTACAACCAACCTAGATTCTCTCCATGACGAGTGTGCTCCTCATGTCACCATTGTACAACCAACCAAGGTAGTCTCTCCATGACGAGTGTTCTCTTTTATATTTTATATCACTATTGTACAACCAACCGAGGTAGTCTCTCCATGACGAGTGTTCTCTTTTATATTTTATATCACTATTGTACAACCAACCGAGGTAGTCTCTCCATGCACAGTGTTCTCCTCGTGCCACCATTGTACAAACAACCAAAGTAGTTTTTCCTTGCCAAGTATGCTCCTCGTGTCACGATTGAACAGCCAACCAAGGTTGTCTCCCCATGCTGAGTGTGCTTCTCATGTCAACTTTGTACAACCAGCCAAAGTAGTCTCTCCTTGCCAAGTGTGCTCTTTGTGTCACCATTGTACAACCAACTAAGGTGGTTTCCCCAGTCCCCAAGCTGAGTGTGCTCCTCATGTCACCATTGTACAACCAGCCAAAGTAGTCTCCTCATGTAGAGTGTGCTCCTCATGTCACCATTGTACAACCAGTCAAAGTGGTCTCTTCTTGCCAAGTGTGCTCCTCATGTCACCATTGTACAACCAGTCAAAGTAGTCTCTCCTTGCCAAGTGTGCTCTTTGTGTCACCATTGTACAACCAACTAAGGTGGTCTCCCCAGTCCCCATGCTGAGTTTGCTCCTCATGTCACCATTGTACAACAAGCCAAAGTAGTCTCCTCATGTTCAGTGTGCTCCTCATGTCACCATTGTACAACCAACCAAAGTGGTCTCTCCTTGCCAAATATGCCCCTCAAGTAAAAATAGCAGCAAGAGACCAGTCACATGTAATGTCCGTGACAGACAGGTGGGCTTAAGAACTGGTTACACCACCTTCCCAGAATCAGTATGAATCCTATTCTTACATGTTTGCACTGGACATGGCAGGATTTAAGCCTTGCACTCAAATACAAAGTTCCTTAGGTGATATACTGCTTTTGTTACATATATATAGATACATATGTTCTCCTTAAGGTAATGTTGTTAATGTGCACACATAGTAAAGTACAGCTGAAGAATGGAAACATGTAGCATTGGGTTAAAGCTAGACACACCCTCTAATTACAGTGTAATTGTATAAGCTCTAAACCGTGAATATTGCTGTGTATAGTATCCACCCCCTCCCCCCCCCCCCCATCGAATCCCTTAGAATGGTACAGTCCAGTGCTGAGGCCCCCTCCAGATTAACATAGTTGGTATTCATTGTATTGCTGCGCTGAGTTCTAGAAAGAGTACACTGGCAGCGATGTTTAACCTACATTTCTCCTGAATAGCGTGCAGTCCTGGAAGGTAGCCATTTTAAGCCTGTGTTTTCCACACAAGAAATTCCTAGTTTTTCCTGTAATCGTAATAAATTGTGTTACTGCTCAGATGTGCCCCTAACCGCATGCCTTCAGTCAGTGTGTAATGGCCTGCAAAGTTTACCCTTCATCTGCCATGTTTGACAGCCCAAAACTTCAGCATTGATGCACATTGGTTTTAGAGTGTGTTGTCGGAAATGAGACTTATTGCTCACACCTCCCCACTATTTATGGCTGTAAAGAGGGGCACCGATCAGCTCAAAGTATGTAAGCAAAAGACACACCCCTGCTACCCCACCCCCAATACAAACTGGCAAGAATTGGTATGGGAAAATTTACTAACCAGTGCTTTTTTTTCACCACTTTTCTTTTATGCTGGCTTTTTAGCACCACAAATGCAACAAATTAGGATTTGGATGAAAGAGTTAGTGCAGATCAAACCAGAAAGTTTGACAACTTAAGATGAAAATGTAGACAAAGGAATTTGGTTCTAAAAGAGGGACAGTCCCAAATGAGAGATTGGTAGGAGCTATGCGCTGCTTGCCTCCATGCCTTGGCTCTGACACATATTGGCAGCTATATAATGATTGCCATTTACTTCTATAGTGAATTAAGGATATGCATTTTAGAAGAGCAGGCTTTACAAGGGTGCTTTCATGTATGTGGCCTGCCTGTACCAATACAGAGATTAACGGGTCATCTTTGAAGTGTTGGCCACCTTTAAAAGTGAATAAGATGGTGGTGCCAAGATGAGTTATTTCAGATATTCACCTGTATAATGTATTTCTTTCCTAATCTAAGCCTATAAACCAGAAACCTGCTCTTATAAATAGCTTAAAATATATGTTTTATTTTTTTTAAGATGCCCATACTCTATCCAAAACATATTTTGGCTTTCAATGTACTTTGATGTGGGGTACCACCTACTTACCGTCTCTGCCATATTGTGTTGATACTTCTCATGATTTTCTTCTGCCATTTGGTTTCTTTTATCTTTTGTTTACGTTCAAGGGAAATTTGACTGGTGTCCAAAGCAAGTATGTGTAGTTTTTCATTTTTAGAACCTGCACTAGAAAATGGCAGGTGGAATCTGGTTGGATGCTTTGGGTAGCACAGATCCTTTGCTCAAATTTTGAAGACATTAGACCAAACAAATTATTTGCTTATCATTTTGGGTGGATGTTATGCCTCGTCTCTGAGCGAACCGTTACGCCACTGAGCGGAACGGTTCGGGTTGGTAAAAGTTTGGAACAGTCAGAATGGTCTGGTCTATTCTGGTGAACGTTTCCACTGCAAGTCGGACCGTCGGGGGTCATACAGGGTTTAGAACAAATGCCTAGCGTGTCCACCAATCCGCCCTAACCTAACCATTCCATTTTCTATGGCCCCACATCTGAAGCAGGACCCAGAATGGTGCGGTACGGTTCGGTTTTATGGCAAACTTTCATAATGGAAACGCCCAAATAGCGTTCCGTACCGAACCGATCCGCTCAGTGGAAACGAGGCATTAGTAGCCAGCATTGTTTATTTCTCAGGGGCACCAAGAGCAGCAGTTCTTATGTCTTCCCCCTTGCTATGTCCCTTCATGGAGGTTTCACTCTCCAAGTTGAATGTTTAATTAATATTGGGAAACAGTAGCGATGACCCCCTTCAGCTACAACAGAAATTATGCCCTGTGGTTTTGGGAGGCAGCGCAAGGACTGTTGGCAAAGGGAGCTCATGGAATACTAGAAGCCACTGGGTAAATCTTACAGTTTTCCTAAATAGCTTCCTTTACCTTAGTGCAGTCCTCCTTCACTTACCTCATCCTTCTATTTTGCTTTTAAATGTCCTTATTTCTTCTGAGAAATCCTCACTTCCTGTTCTTCTGTCTATAACTCCACACAGTGATGCAAGGCTTTCTCCCTGGTATGGAGTGTCGTGCTCGCCCCCTCCCTTGAACTACAGGAAAGTCAGGTCGCTCTCTACGTTGCAGGTAGAGAAAGGAGCTGTGTGGCCGTCCTGACTCTCCTGTAGTCCAAGGGAGGGGGGCGAGTATGACACTCCACACCAGGGAGAAAGCCTTGCATTACTGTGTGGAGTTACAGACAGAAGAACAGAATGTGACATTTAAAAGCAAAATCAAGGATGAGGTAAGTGAAAGAGGACTGCACTAAGGTAAAGGAAGCTATTTATGAAAAAAAATTGTACCTTTACAACCCCTTTAAAGAACGTAAGCGATTTCTCTCCCAAGTCTTGATCTCATAACATTTATGAAATGTGTGTATGTATATTGATATATAATACACTTATACATAAACACACACTGTATATGTGTGTGTTTTATATATATATATATATATATATATATATATATAATAAGCCTGCACAGAAATATGAGTTGCAGACTGGTATCATTTTAATGCAGCAAACACAAAGCAGCTGTTGATTCCAAGAAGTCTCCATAATGAACCACGTGTAAGTCAGAGCTGGAAGGTAAGGCTGCACAGTTAACTCCTAACAATCTGCAGAACGCTGGCACGCCACGCCGACTAATACACTGTCAAGTTCCTTGGCAATGCCAGGGTTAACCCCTGCTCTGCCAGCTCTGCAGCTGCTCGGCATCCTGCACATACTAATGTATTTATCAATAGTGCAGAAAGCAAGGGAGGGGGGTGCGCCCTGCGGCTCTGTTACTGTGGGGGAGCAGGGAGGAGAGGAAGGGGAACATTGCCATATATCTTCTTCTTTCTGGCTCGCTTTCACACTCTATCAATATGGATGTCTCTCTTTCTCCCATTATCTCTAGCACCATCACTCTTGCTCGCTAATCCAATCCTGTCTCCTGTTTTTTTTTATCTTCTTTTTTTTTTCCTCTACATTTTTCTTTGTCCTTTTACTACTCCCTTCATTCCTTTCCCAGCATCTCCATCTCTCCACTGTAATTGTTTGCACTCCACTCGGATTATACATTTTTTAGATTGTCTTGACTCTCTCCTGGTATTTTTCCTCTTATTTTTTTCTATCTGTCTTTGTTTTCTTACTTCGTTTCATCCACAACCTTTCCCGTTTCCCACCCACCGTTTTGTTTTTTTCCTTTCCCTCTGGTTTACGTTTTTTTTTTTTTCATCTGCACTGCCATCTCTGCCTGTTCCCTGTGGCTCTGATCCATATTCCTCATCTTGGCACTCTGTAGCCACTCTGGCTGTCTCTGTGGCTTTCTATCTTCAAAGTGCTTGTGTTTCGTCCCGTAATGTGGCACTCTGTCTCCTTACTGTGCTTCTCCGTGTGGTCCTCTTTTCGTCTTCGTTGTGGCTTTTTCTGTTATTCCTTGCTATTTTCTGTTTCTCTTTATTTTGGCTGTTTCCCTGCTTACTATGTCTTTCTCTTATCACCATGTCTGTAGTTTTCTACCCCCATGGTCATTTTAGCTCTGTCCCTGCTTATGTAGCTCCCCACCCACTTAATACACAGTAACTCTCTCATGCACGTTTTAACTTTCTCATCCAACGCGCCCTCTTTCTCCTTGCCAAGGCTTTCGTGTCTCCCTCTCTACCTATGATCCTCATGGTGGCTTCCTCTCTCCCTGTGCTCCTCATGGTGGCCCCCTCTCTTCCTGTGCTCCTCATGATGGCTTACTCTCTCTGTGCTCTTCATGGTGGCTACTTCTCTCTCCATGCTTCTCATGGTGGCTCCCTCTCTTTCTCTTCCTGTGCTCCTTTTGGTGGCTCCCTCTCTCCTCATGATGGCTCCCACTGCCCCCATGCTCCTTAAGGTGACTACCTCTCTCCCTGTTCTCCTGATGGTGGCTCCCCCCCCCCCCCTGTTCTCCTCTTGATGGCTTCCTCTCTCCCCTTGCTGCTCATGGTGCTTCCCTCCCACATCCTATGGTTCTCATGGTAGTTCTCCCTCTCCCCTTGCTCCCCGTAGTAGCTTTCTGTCTTCTTAATGGACATTTTTCCTTTCCTCCTACAGATTGTTTCTATTACTAACTTCTCTCTTCTGTTTCCCTCTGGTTTGTGCCTGCATCTCACTTTCCTCACTTTTATTTTCCTCTCTCTTCTTCTGACTGAAATCTATCTACATACCCCTAACTGCCCATTTAATTCTACACTCCATTCCATCCCTTTTCATTTTCTCTGTTTACCCCCCCCCCCCTTCACCTCCTGGGTTATATTATGGATGGACAGACATTTCTGTCAATGGAGCATCCTTGGATGTCTAGATGTCTCATTCTCCTGCAACTGTCTCTTTCGTTTCCTCAGTTTTAGGAGCATCCTCCTAGTTTTTCCACTTTACTTATTCTTAATTGGCATTAACTTCAATGGCCTTTTGTTCCTATATGTCACTTTTATATCACATCCTGCCATCTTGTGACCACTCTTTAGTTTTGCCTTCTCTTCTTTTTTTTTTCTCCTCACCACTTCCCATGCCCTCTCTTTTTCTTCTCTTCTTCTCTCCATCCTGTTTCTGTCTTTCCCCCCTCTCCCATTTATTTTCCACCGTATGGTATATTAACAGAAGTTACACAGTCCGTGGTAATGTCTGTGTAAACATGCAGTGTGCAGCTGCCAGCCCAAAGCCTCAGTATGCTCCAGAGTGTCACATTCTCGGTAATACAGCCGTGCCAGGCCTCTCACACATTGATGCACCATAACACATATTCATAGCACAGACAGAGGAATTGCCAGCTTCCCTCCTTCACACATTCACCATTACACTGTCATATTATTCGTAGCCAGGCCTTAGGCTTCACCATGCTTGCCTCTGTGCCCAGACAGAATGTTACTCAACTTATTTATTAACATGGTGCAATGGGTGGTAAAGTGATGCAACCATCAACAGCCAATCAACGTTAAGCTGTTATACAGAAACTTAGACTGAGCACAGTTTGTATATAAAAGTCATCCTAAAGTGTATCCAAAGCCCTTTTTTTCTTTCATTTTGTATCTTTGATCCATTTGGGATATTTCTTTCACTTTTTGTCCTGGAGGCAGAACAGGAAGTTTGAGTAGATCCCCGTCAGAAAAATTGCCCAATCTTACAGAGAGGGTTGATTTACCCAGGGAGGCCACAGACAACAATGAAAAAAAAATACAAAGGTTCTAACCAATCTAGTGGCACTATGGGCAAAACTAAAAATGACGTGTTAATACACTGCATTAAACAAGTGCTATTAAACCCTCCACTGTTTTAAAAGTTTGGTATCTATGCCTATAACACAATAAATAAAATGAATAAAATGTTCCCAGTCACTTATTAGCTAAATGTTTCCAAAACCACTGGCACGTCTTCATTGAAATTCTGGTGAGAGGGGAGCCTGCGCAATGTGAATGTTATAACATCACATGACTCAGACTACATGTCTCATTCTTGGAGCCCAAGGCCTCATGTACACTGCTGCCGACAAACAGACAATTAGGAGCAGTTGGGCATTTTTATTCAATTGCTCCTGAACTCTCCTCAGTTATCTTACCAGTACATGCAGGATTTTTTTTTCTCAGAGAATAGATGCAGGAACTCCCCCCTTCTGAGTTGCCCTTCGTTTCCGCTCCCTACCCATCTCTGAGCATTGTCCCTTGGTTCCACCTCCTACTCACCTCCCAGTACCAACCCTTTTAGAGAATACAGAACCAAGTATCATCTTGTGCTGCTAAGTGATTTGCACAGAATGTATTAATGATAACAAGAAAGACAGTAAAATATAGTGCAGTAAGCAACAATAGACCCCCACCCCAGCAACAGTAGACCCCCCCCCCAGCAACTATAGACCTCAATCCAGAAAGAATAGTTCAACCACACAATAGACTTCCCCCCAGCAGCAATGGACTCCCTGCATCAAAATAGACCTCTCCCTCAACAGTAGATCCCTCCCAGCAACAATTGACCCCCCCCCCAGCAACATAACACCCCCCATCGCCAACAATAAAGCTATAATAAAAAAATAAAAAAACAGACAGCACAAAAGACTAAAACAATAATCAAAGCAGCTGTACACTGAAGGTCAATAGAATCCTTAAATAAAGTACATGTAAAAAAGCAGTGCAGCGCTAAACACATAAATAAATTAAGTAGAAGTCCAAAAAATCAAAGTGGAAGAGCCACAAGGATTATGAGGCCTCTTGGGTAATCAGTAGGGTGCTCAAGTCAATCTCCATAGAACACAGCAAACGTGTGTCCTCCACCAGAAGTGCAAACCGCTCACCTGAACATATGGACCTCTGTGTGAACAGCAGGTCAAACACGCCGTCCCTTATAAAGGGGTAATGGTGAAACGATATCTCCACATAAAATCCTTTTCTCCAAGAACGCCAGATGATGGATGGTAATCAGATACACTCACAAATGGAATAAGGTCATGGAAAGGTATAAAGGAAACACATAGTGCTCTCCATTTTTGATCAAAATGCAATACAAATTTATTTTAAAAGGTACTCACAAATATATATCCTAGTGCATACATAGAGTGTAAGCATACAAGTCCTGTACCTTGGACGATACGCGTGCGGGGGGCTTTCATTGATGTCAGCCACCTACCTGGTCTTTTATTTTTGTATGCTTACACTCTATGCACTAGGATATAGTGCTTTATTTGTGAGTACCTTTTAAAATAAATTTGTATTGCATTTTGATCAAATGGAGATATCGTTTCACCATTACCCCTTTATAAGGGACAGCGTGTTTGACCTGCTGTTCACACAGAGGTCCATATGTTCAGGTGAGCGGTTTGCACTTCTGGTGGCAGATACACGTTTGCTGTGTTCTATGGAGATTGACTTGAGCACCCTACTGATTACCCAAGAGGCCTCATAATCCTTGTGGCTCTTCCACTTTGATTTTTTGGACTTCTATTTAATTTATTTATGTGTTTAGCGCTGCACTGCTTTTTTACATGTACAACAATAAAGCTACCCAGCAACAATAGACCTCCATACAAAAATAGATTCCCCAGCAGCCAGCATCAATAGAACCTCCAGCACACCCCAGCACCCCTTGCTATTACATACATTCATTGCTAGAGGCGCCAAAACTGCGTTCCCCCTTGTTTACAGTCGTTTCTAGGCAGTTGAGTTAAGGCTTTTTTTGGAATGCAAAAAATGCTTCAGAAGCTGAGTTTAGAGGCATTTCAAGCGCCAAACGCGGCTAAACGTTGTAACTCACGTTTAGCCGCGTTTCGTTTACAATCGTTTTTCTTTTTAGGTATTTTGAAAATATATATATTTTTGTTTTTAGAAACGCTAAACGCAACATGTAAACTTGGCAAAACGTAAGTTTTAAATGTGGGTCACTATCTGTCAAGTTAAATTGTTCAGGAGAGGTTGTAAAAACGTCCTGTGTACATGAAGCCTAAGATGCAAAGCATGGAGGGTGGCTAGACAGTAAGCCATCAAGGGGATTCCAAACTGCCAGGGATAGTTTGTATGGCGATCTGCGGGTGCGCAATCATAAGGGTGACTCCAGGGGACTCTGAGAGGGATCTGAGCCACCCTTAAACTGAAATGTAGGATAAGGATATTTGTAATTTGTATTTCAAAGATATGACTGGCGGAAAGCAGATCTAAAACATCCAACCAAGTGTGTGCAGACCCGCTACTGCTGTAATTTTTATATACACAGAGTTTAGTATCACTTTTAACATTTCTTTCTTGTTTTTCCCGACAGTGTTGCAGATTATTGGAGAGTGTAGATGCAGACAATATCTAGGGTATCGGATACTGTACCTAATCGAAGCCACTTCCTCAAATTCGTAATTGATTTTATTTACTGGCTTCATTAGATCCTATAGCTACAATACCATGCTGCTTGTCTGTTAATCCAGAGAAGCGTATTCAGACTAATGAAGGCTGACATCTGATTGTTTTTTAAAGGATAAGTGCACTTACCTTAAGAAGCCCCCCCACCCCCAGTTGCCCTCTCCTGACCTTACAAACAGTAATCCTCATAACTTTGTAAAGTTCTGCTTCGGCTGAGCGAGCGATCTGCCCACATGCACTCCCTTTTTGTTTAAATTCTGAATACAAAGCCCAGCATATACTGGATATTTTTCGGTAAGGCCAGTGCCATCCTCACCCTGGCACGTGAGCAGACCTGTCTATTCACAATTGATCAGTACATGGTGAATGTGGGCGAGACAGGAAGCATTAAGCTGGCCATATGCATAACAATTTTATCTGTAGAATTCCCCTATCCTCTTTAAACAGCATGGATGGACATATTCTAATGGTTTTCCACTAGCACCGCCGCTGCAGCTGAAACATTGCTGTTTGGCTGTTGGTTTTCCGCCTGGCTCCTTCAATTTCGCATTTGAAATTTGTTGAGCCAGATGGTGTCAGCAGGGGCACCCATAAGATGAACTTTAAACCAATCTGCTGATAATCAAGCTGTGTTTGGCCAGCTTGGAAGCCCAACTTCAGTCAAAACTTTTGTTTTGTTTTGTATACTATGGGGAAGGTTAAAGCCGCCCATAGATGGATTGAAATTTAGAGACTGGCTGAATTTTGATCCTTCTGTGGCCGTTTCCGCTCAACAGAAGTTAATTTAATGATTTACTTTTGTCAAATGGGAATCTTGGAATTCAATCAGTGGCTGCTGTGCACAAGACAGAGGGGAGGGATCCTCTATCCACCTCACTTGTGTGGATGGAGAAATCCATAAGGCTTAATGTACATTACAGCTTCTAAACTTAAGTTGAGTAGCTTTTGGTGTTTTTTTTTTGGCAAGGCTCTAAACTCAACTCCATAAAAGCCCATGTGTCCATGTACACATAGACTTTAAGGATCGTTCAACTGCCCTCTCCTGAACGCAGAAGAATTATGTTCAGGAAAGGAACATTTTGACCGCTGGTTAAAATAGGCTATGTGTGCATTAAGCCTAAATGTGTTTTTAGATCAGCTGAGTGAAAAATAAAAGTCCCATCTATTGCCAGCCTAAGCCCTGGTTCACACTGGGCTGCGGGAGTGAAATCGCGCGATTTTAGCTGAACTCGCGCGATTTCACTCCCTCTGGCAGTCCTGATTTTGTCGCGATTTAGGAGACATCTGTGCAGGGTTCTGCACAGATGTCAATGTAAATCGTGTCCTGAAATCGCAAAAAGTAGTACAGGAACTACTTTTTGAAATCGGTGCAGCGCCGCAGATGCGGCGTCGCACCGATTAGGACGGTGTCATTGCCGGCAATTGCCACCGATTTGAGATGCGATTTCACATGTGAAATCGCATCTCAAATCGAACTAAATCGTACCCAGTGTGAACCTGGGCTAAGGGCCCTTTCAGGCAGGCTGTACGATTAGGTCTGTCAATTTTTAAGTTCGTTTTTCAGGTGGACCTAATCAGACCTTCCAGTCTCCTCTATGGAGCGGCAGATGTCAGCTGACACCCGCCACCATCTAATCTGATCCTGACGCAAAAAAAACAGATGGACGGTTGGTCCTATTTTCCATCTGTCAGGCGGATCGGATGGAAATGGACAGGCAGTCTGTTTCCATCTGATTGCCCCTTAGAGAAGAGCGGGACTGTGTCCGCTCTGTACTGTGAGCGGTGACAGACCTGTCATCCACCTGATCAGCGGAGTAATCCCCCAATGAGAAAGTGTAATACACTGCAACCATGTAAAAGGGGCCTTAGAAGCAGGTGTAACATTCAGCACTGCAGCTGTAGTAAAACTACTAATCCCATTGTGCATCTGGCTCTGAAAGTCTTGCCTGTTGCTAATAAGCTCCGTTCACACTAGTGCGACTCTAAAGTTGCGCGATTTCCAGTGCAAATTTAATGCAACTTATTACATTCTATGGCATTCAAGTCACCAAAAAATTCCAGCGAAGTAGTGCAGGTACCTTTATTTTTAGTCATAGATTGGAATGGGTGAACTAAATTTAAATAAATGGGTTTAAATTTGTTGTGCAACTTCACATGTCGCAAGTCGCATGACAAGTTGCACTAATGAGAGTGGAGTCTTAGTCTTGCCATTCCTCTTGGGACCTATAGTTCACAAAAGTTGGTGTGCCAAAGGTTGCCAGCACTTCCTTAGAATTCTATAAAAGTCTGTGTTTCTCACTTCATGTTCAGTGTCGCAAGAACAGGAAGCAATGTAATATCTAATGGAGACAGAGATGGCAAGAAAAGCTCATTCATTTACGCTAGGTGCACATTTATGCATTTCTTTAGTTCATTTTGCAGTTTGCAGAAACCCACTACAGTCAATTTAACATGGTTTTGTATGGTGCACGTTCGCATTTATGCGTTTTGTAGCCGGTGCATTTTTGGAAAGGGTCAGGGACTTTTTTCGCTGTGTGTTGCGTGTGATAGACTTCAATAAAATCGCACTAGAAATCCAAGTGTTGTGTGATGCGATTTTTGATGTGTTTTGCTGTTATTTTTCCAGTTAAACACTATGTAGCTGGCCTGGAAGCCAGCCGCTGCATTCTTTTTTTTTAAAAGGGTAAATTTATTGAATTTTTCAGGAAAAAAAAAACAAAGCAAAACAAAACAGCCGCCGCATCCTTAACAACCAATGAGTCGTTGGCTAAATGTAAAAAAAGTGGTGTGGCCGGGTCCCCCCCAAAATCCATGCCAGACTCCTATCCGAGCATGCAGTTTGGCAGTGGGGAACCCCACTCACAGCCAATGACTTAAGGACATGGTGGTCAGCTTCCCAGCCCGCATCCAGCAATGTACAGTGTGTGTTAAAGAGGATGAAAAAACGCAAAATGCATGCAAAAAAGCATAAAAAACAAGGGTTTCAAAAAGCAAAAAGTGTTGGCTGGAGCAGAGTTTTCCAAAAGTCAGATGGGGGTGATATGATGATGGCTGTGGATGTATATTAGGGGTGTGGAGGGTAAGTGCACCTCCTTGCACTGTGTGCTCTTATTAGATGAAGCCTTTATGTATTCAAAGGAAGCCATTGTCCGCCTTCATCATAAAGCCCTCATGCGTGAAGGTGCTGGTGTAGAAGGTTCACACAACACTTCATCCATTATGATATGCACCGGCTGCCTTAGCACAGTTGTACATCAGAGCCCATCTGATACGTTCAGCCGCATGCCACGAATGTGCCAGTTTTGCCAGGCAACACGTCCTATTGCTCTGTCTGAAGACCACCACCTTTTCATATTGCAGCGTCACAGCAAGATTGTACCGTGTATGTGTACAGACTGACAGTGCTACCAATCGAAGGACAGGACATACAAAGGCAGAGACAGTTTCTCCGGCACACCATTGTTCACTGTCACAGCAACCAAGTTATTTTCAGCCTTGCCCAGTGCTGCCCTGACCAGTAATAATAATAAAACATGACTGGACTTATTTGGTAACATAGAGTTAGGAGCAGAACTATGTAGTTACATGGCAGTTAGATTATTGAAAGCTAGTTTTCTGATTGTTTCTGTAATACACATCACTGCTCCGCTATTCTTCCCAGCCAGTTGCCTCATGTGATTTCCAGATATACGTGACATTGTTTGTTGCTGCTTTCAGCATGCTTAAAAATCTGTTCCAGTATACCGGTATTCTTTCTGGATGTATAAAGCTAGTCAGTGATGGTATATAAATTCATTAAAACCTTCAGCATTTTTATTAACCGACATTTGATTGGGATTTTATTTTTTGGTACGTCATGTGACCTAGCAAGTTAGCTAGTACAGGTTTAGGACTTCTGTTGCCGTACGTGTACTTAATAGGCACATTATCACATAAAGCTCCATGGGGGGTTTGTTTTTGAACATTGAAAAGATCGGCGATGTCCAGTGACCCATAGTAACCTGATTTCGCAAGGTTTGGTTGCTATAGATTACTATACAAAGTGATAAGAATAGCGCTAATCCACACACAAAAAAACAAATAAGGTGCAGAAAATATCAAAAAATGTGCAATGATAAATATTAAAAAAAAAAAATACAAAATATGCCAAATGAGTGAACAGTCTTCCCTTATGTGATTATCACAAAAAACGCAGAAAAACAAACTTCACCAATATGCTGAGCTGGTGATTTTGTAATCGCATAAGGAAAGACTATTCACTCATTTGGCATATTTTGTATTTTTTTGTATTTTTTTAATAGTGATATTTATCATTGCACATTTTTTGATCTTTTTTGCACCTTACCTCAGCAACTTTATAGTATGTTGCATAGAGTTTATAGTATGCACTAGCACTTTATAGATATTGAATTGGTTTAACACACATATATGTACACACATAAATGTTGTACAATTGGTTTAACCACTTAAGACCCGGACCTTTAGGCAGCTAAAGGACCTGGCCAGTTTTTGCGATTCGGCACTGCGTTGCTTTAACTGACAATTGCGCGGTCATGCGATGTGGCTCCCAAACAAAATTGGCATCCTTTTTTTCCCACAAATAGAGCTTTCTTTTGGTGGTATTTGATCACCTCTGCGGTTTTTATTTTTTGCGCTATAAACAAAAATACAGCGTCAATTTTGAAAAAAATTCAATATTTTTTACATTTTGCTATAATAAATATCCCCCAAAAATATATATAAAAACATTTTTTTCCTCAGTTTAGGCCGATACGTATTCTTCTACCTATTTTTGGTATAAAAAAAATCGCAATAAGCGTTTATCGATTGGTTTGCGCAAAATTTATAGCGTTTACAAAATAGGGGATAGTTTTATTGCATTTTTATTATTTTTTTTTTTTTACTACTAATGACGGCGATCTGCGATTTTTTTCATGACTGACATTATGGCCGACACTTCGGACATTTTTGGGACCATTGTCATTTTCACAGCAAAAAATGCATTGTTTACTGTAAAAATGACAAAAAGTGGCCAGCCTGCGACCCACGGCTGGGCACTTAAAGAGGACGTACCTGTACGTGCTTGTGCCCAACCGTGTCATTTTGCCGACGTATATGTGCAGGAGGCGGTCCTTAAGTGGTTAAACACATGCACACATGTTATGATTTGTAGTATTCACCATTTCAGATTGTAAAAATTGAATTAGCGCTATTCTTATCACCTTATACTGTTCACTAATTTTTATTTTTTTCACAACTATTGGATTAGCAGCTGTTTATTTGAGCACACATCTGTGGCGCTGTTGCTACTTGTTACATAGAGTCAAAATTCCTTCAATATCTTGAGATACAGGAATACAAAAGGCAGCAAACGTGTTTCGGGTACCAAAAATGTTCCTTCATCAGGGTTTAAACACTGCAGCAAAAATAACTAATTGGAGAGTTATAGGTGATTTTACCGATTTCACAAAACTAACATTGTACAATATCCCCACTCCTCCAGTCCCTGCTGCCCATATAGCCAGGGTAGCAGTCCAGGGATTTGAAACCCCCACTTCTCTTCCCCTTTTTTCTGTAGGGCTTCCAGGTTCGGATCAGAGTGATTCCAATTGGTCAGAATTGCTCTGATCCTTTCCAGAAGCCCTACAGAAAGAAAGGGACGAGGAGAGGGGCTTTCAAATCCCTAGATCAGGGATGTCAAACTCAATTTCATTGCGGGCCGCATTAGCATTATGATTGCCCTCAAAAGGGCCGGTTGTATCTGTAAGATTAGATGTCCAGAGCATCCCCTCCTATTACATTAGATGTCAAGAGCCAACCCCCCACTCTCCCTTACATCACAGTGCACCCCCCTTTCCTTATGCTGCAGCTGCTTGGAAGAAGCTGAATGTATTTCTTAAAAGCAAAAAGTAAGGGTCTTGAGGAGGACCAAAGGAGGGCTGGAGCTCTGCTGCAGCTGCAGGAGAGGTGCAAGGGCCACATGAAATGGCCTGGAGGGCTGGATTCGGCCCGTGGGCCTTGTGTTTGACACCTATGTCCTAGACCATTGCACCAGGTTCCTAGGCCGTGACGGCTAACCACTCATCATGGTAAATGCAGCCGAGAGGGTTATGTGGTTAGTTCACTTTTTTTTTTTTTTTAAAGATGAACTTACCCTTTTTTTTCGGGGGAATTTTTTGACCACTGATATTCATTGGATGCCTTCTTTATATTCCGTAACTTGTGATATTGTTAATGGACATTTGAAACAATTGTTTGGCGTGCTTTTATGCTCTTTTACACTTGGATTTTTCGAGTTGGGTGGCCCCCATTTTTCAAGGGTTCCTCTGCTTTATGGAGAGCAGCCATACCAGAGCCATTAGGCATAACCAATGACTTGTTTTATAGGATCAGCTCCCCCACTCCTTCCATGCCTAATCTAGTCAGCGGGCAAATTTAGAAAGCCAGTGAACATGAACTTCTGTAGACAAGAGCAGCTTTCTGTGCTCATTGGCCACTAGACATCTTGGGTTTGTCCATTGCTGTGCACATTGTTGTTCTTTGCCCTCTGTTATTCAGTAAAGCTGTATGTATTCAGAGAACGGGGGATTGGCGGCACACTTCTCTGTCTGTGGTGATGTAACATTACATGGTATCCACAGAGCAGAAAGCCCTGGTTCCAGGCCATACACGGTGAAATACCTATTTCTGTTATTCACAGGAGGCAGCGGCAGTGCCAGACTCCCCCTGGCATTTTTTTGATACATAGCAGCTCAGGTACAAACAGGCTTAATTTCTTGTACCGCTGCACATGTATTCGCACCTCCATCAAACCCCTGCCAGCCAGTGTGACGTATATGCTTATTCAGTATTAGACCTTCGCAGCCCAAACAGAAGCACTGCCAGCCTTCACTTCACACACTTATACGCAGTTCCATGTATTCATAGTGCAGACAGAGCCAGCCTCCCCCGACTAATACTCTGTTGTAAGTGTTAATAATAGCACAGTGGCAGGCTTCTCCTTATGGGAACAAATAGGCCTGGTGTATTAACATGTTCTTACCACGAACCCGAGTTAAAGTAGACTTGTCACAAAAGAAATACATGGGTTACCAGTGCTGACTTTGAAAATGCACATTGCCTGGCTGTTAACTCACTGGCTTCTCTGCTTATTGATGCACATGCAGTCCATTGCTAGCACAGTCCAGTGTTTTCAATGATAAAATTGGTTCATAGTAGGGACAGGTTAAGGCCGGCCATACACAAAGCTAACTTCTTTCTTGCCACTACGGGTTGCAGGAACGAAATTCGCTGGATTCCCCCATCAACACAGACACAACACTACACAGCCGCTAACGATAATTGCAAGAGAATCTGGCAGGCTGGTTGTACCCAAGTTGATCGATCAATCAACTTGGTACATTCAGCCTGCCCACTGAGAGGTCAAATTCTTGTCTGGTTCCTGCTGAACCAGCTGAGATTTGAACCGTAAGTAAACCAGAGTAAAGTGAAGAGTAAAGTCTGTTGCTGTGCTCGTTAACACTGGCTTCATCTGCCCATCTGAAACTATTTGTTATTTTCTTACCTGACTCTATTTAAGCAGAGAAAATTCCTGAGACCTGACGAGGGGGGGGGGGGGGGGTAGACTTTTTGGCACCCCGAAACGCGTTGATTTTTTCTGCTCTTTGCACTCTTTGATGTTTGTTTGGCTCTTTGATTGTGAATTCCCAGTTCTCCCGTTTCTAGGGGATGTCGCCATTTTGTGGAGCCAATGTGGCCGGTGAAAATTTGTGACCCATTGAAAAGCTGTATCCAGTGTCCTGTCTTTACTTTGTTTACTCTGAGTCAGTGACCCGAAACAAGAGTGCAGATCAGGACGGTTATTGATAAGTCAGAGGTCCTTATCAGCATTTTTGTTCAAGGTTAGTGACTCAGAGTATTTAAAGTGTTACTTTACTGCCACTGCGTTCACTATATCTGGTCTCCCACAGTACACAGAACATGGAAATGCAATTAGTTTAGTAAATATAAACTGCTAAATACCTTTTCTCATCAGCAGTATATAGCAGTCTTGTGATTGCTATCAGTTCCTGGTGAAGCTTGTAGGAGAAGTTTTCTTGTACTGAGCTGTCCTATGAGACTGTAGGGCTCCTGATCCTCTGTCTGGACAGTGCTGATTGGCCCTGTGCTGATCACATGCACTCTCCCAAGAAAACAAAAAAGGTTCTGTCTTAGTACAGTACAGGGAGGGGATTATATGTGCATAAAAGATCAAGCAGCCTTTTTACACAATGCAGAGGATTAACCCCTTAGGTTCCACGGTGGGTACAACAAGAATGCTTTACTGCATATACAGACTAATTTTACTGTTGTGGGTTTAGTAACACTTTAAACTGGGGAGGGATTTTCACTCACTTCTTGTTTGGCTATGGGACAGGAAGTTAAAAGAAATCTCCTAAATGGGACACAGATGGCGAAAAAAAATCTCACAAGGTTTAAAAATCCTCCCTTTCTCTATCCAAAATGAAAAAAAAAAAAGATTTTGCCTATAGTTCAACTTTAATTTTTTTATCCCACAAGATTTGTAAACTCTTTTTCTTGTTGTTATAAGGCATCGCACTGTTGAATTTTTTTATTGTTTGACTTTATTAAGTGTCACAAAATGACATTTCATTCAACTCTGTACACCGCAGTTTGCAGTGCATAAAAAGGCATACATTTTGCATTTTTACTCAACATAATTGTTTTCTATGCACCCTTACATTGAGCATGTGTTGATCAATGCAGACAGATGCAGCTCAATGGACATGCTGTGAACATGCCTTTAGGCCGGCCATAGAAGCAAATTTCTTTCCTTCAAATACAGGTTACAGGGAAAAAAAATAGCTTGATTCTTCCATCAATACAGACAGTGCCTCTAGCAATATTTGTTAGGATGGTTGTACCCAAGTTGATTGATCGAATAACTTGGGTATATTCAGCCTGCCCATACATGATTCTAATCTCGGCAAGTTCACCTGGAACCATCATTTGAACCATGTATGACCAGCTTTAGTCTACACGGGAAGCCCATGTGACAAGGTGATAATGCAAGAGCACATATGGAAGGCACCGAGTGTTGTCACCCTAAAACAGAAGGTCCCAAATTGGAAACTTATGACAGGCTATCCAGCTGCAGATTTAAAAATACAACTTTTCAAATTACATTGACACTTATGTGAGATTTTAGTGATTTTGGTCTTATATACTTTTATATTTAAAAAATTGGAATTGTTAAGTGTAGCACATACAGTTCTTATACAGTCAGGTCCATAAATATTGGGAGATAGATACAATTCTAGTCTTTTTGGCTCTATACACCATAATGGATTTGAAATGAAACCAACAAGATTTGCTTTAACTTCAGACTTTCAGCTTTAATTTGAGGGTATTTACATCCAAATCAGGTGAACGGTGTAGGAATTACAACAGTTTGTATATGTGCCTTCCACTTTTTAAAGGTTCCAAAAGTAATGGGACAATTGGCTGCATAGCCGTTCCATGGCTAGGATGTGTGTTATTCCCTCATTATCCCATTTACAATCAGCAGATAAAAGGTCCAGAGTTAATTTCAAGTGTGCTATTTGCATTTGAAATCTGTTGCTGTCAACTCTCAATATGAGTTCCAAAGAGCTGTCACTATCAGTGAAGATGGCAAAAACATTAGGTGTGGCCAAATCAACTGTTTGGAACATCCTTAAAAAAGAACGTACCGGTGAGCTCAGCAACACCCGAAGACCACGGAAAACAACTGTGGTGGATGACCGAAGAATTCTTTCCCTGGTGAAGAAAACACCCTTCATAACAGTTTGCCAGATCAAGAACACTCTCCAGGAGGTAGGTGTATGTGTGTCAAAGTCAACAATCAAGAGAAGACTTCACTAAAGTGAATACAGAGGATTCACCACAAGATGTAAACCATTGGTGAGCCTCAAAAACAGGAAGGCCAGATTAGAGTTTGCCAAACAACATCTAAAAAAGCCTTCACAGTTCTGGAACAACATCCTATGGACAGATGAGACCAAGATCAACTTGAACCTGAGTGATGTGAAGAGAAGAGTATGGAGAAGGAAAGGAACTGCTCATGATCCGAAGCATACCACCTCATTAGTGAAGCTTGGTGGTGGTAGTGTCATGGCGTGGGCATGTATGGCTGCCAATGGAACTGGTTCTCTTGTATTTATTTATGATGTGACTGCTGACAAAAGCAGCAAGATGAATTCTGAAGTGTTTTCGGGCATCATTATTATCTGCTCATATTCAGCCAAATGCTTCAGAACTCATTGGACGGCGCTTCACAGTGCAGGTGGACAATGACCCGAAGCATACTGCGAAAGCAACCAAAGAGTTTTTTAAGGGAAAGAAGTGGAATGTTATGCAATGGCCAAGTCAATCACCTGACCTGAATACGATTGAGCATGCATTTCACTTGCTGAAGACAAAACTGAAGGGAAAATGCCCCAAGAACAAGCAGGAACTGAAGACAGTTGCAGTAGAGGCCTGGCAGAGCCTCACCAGGGATGAAACCCAGAGTCTGGTGATTTCTATGGTGCCTTAAAAGTGTGAGGCACATATACAAACTGTTGTAATTCCTACACCGTTCACCTGATTTGGATGTAAATTCCCTCAAATTAAAGCTTAAAGTCTGCAGTTAAAGCACATTTTGTTAATTTCATTTCAAATCCATTGTGGTGGTGAATAGAGCCAAAAAGATTAGAATTGTGTCCATGTCCCAATATTTATGGACCTGACTGTAGACACTTTGCAGTCACTTTTATTTCTGAGGTAGTGTTACATGCATAGTCACATACTTAGACTTCATGTCACACACATATAGAGTTCCATGATTGCACAACCCGGGAAGGGTATTTATACCAGCCTGACCTTTATGTACACTGATTTCCATTATGTTGAGTTGCAAGACAGAAGTAAAGACAGGTTTCCCTATTACATAATGCACAAGAAAGGTGGACATATGTCCTGTCACATGGATGCACCATTCTACAAATTTCCTACCATTAGACCCCTTTCACACTGGGCCTGCGTTGGTGCTATAACTTGCTCTTATCAGTGCTTTTGGTCACTAGTGGGGCGTTTTTAACCCGAAAAAAACTCCAGTTCTGGCTGGAGGTTAGTCGGGGTGCTCGCCCCCTCCTTTGGGACTACATCCTGTGGGGAGACAAGGATGTAGTCCCAAGGGAGGGGGCGAGCATGCTGACCAACCTCCAGCCTGAACGGCTCGGATGATGGGGGCAAGCTTACCGAGGAGAAACAGGAAGTGAGAAATTCAGACAAAGAAAAAAACATATGGAAGGAAAAGGTAAGTGAACCAACAATGCACTAGCTTAGAGGAACCCATTTAGAAAATAAAAAATTAACCTTTACAAACCCTTTAAAGTGGTTGTAAACATCCGATATGAAATATGAACACAGCATATCCCTCTAGAGTGTGAACTCATTATTGTCTGCTGCTCCCTTGCTCTGCTGTCAGAAGTGATTCATGCTGATAAGTTTTCCTGACACCAAGAGAAAAAAGGTAACAGGAGAGGGTGTCCCAGCTGATTGACAGCCTCTGCTCTGTTCCTGTGTGCTTTGTGGGGGGGTCTCTTCCATCCAGAGCTCTCCTTGCTGAGCTCTGCAGCGTGCAACTTTGTGCCCCCCCTTTGTTTCTGAACTCTCTGACAAGCTTATAAATTCAGCACTCTGAACGGATGTAGAGAAGACAGCAGATAAACAGGTACAACTTATGCAGGAGGATTTGTTTCATCTCTGTGTATTACCTGAGGATAGTCCCTTCGCTAGGTATGTGTAAGGTTTTGCAACCACTTTAACTCTAATTTTATGTGTTGCCTTCACTAGTGTCAATGTGCCTCCTTGTTCTGGTACTCCAAGTTGTCTACTAATTCTATGTCCCTGCAAACTGAGAGCCTACTTAGGTCCCAGTGCAAAGCCTATTTACATCCGCTAGAACAGGGGTCTTCAAACTATGGCCCTCCAGTTGTTCAGGAACTACATTTCCCATTGTGGCAAGTCATGTCTGTGAATGTCAGAGTTTTACAATGCCTCATGGGACGCAAAGTTCCGCAACAGCAGGAGGGTCGTTTGAAGATCCCTGCACTAGACCTTATGCAGTATAGTTGGCTGCCTGGATAATGCTGGGCTTTGATTAGCCATTTAAAGCCAAGTCCTGGTCCATTTTCATGGAGGATCAAATTCAGCACAGGTTTTACTGGGACTACCTATGGGCATTGTTTTCTATATACAATACAAATTATAATTCCTTTACTTAATTAGCACATTTGTTGAAGGTCTGGAGCTTTTGTAAAAGACAAATACTAATAATCAGCCTAATGCTCAGATTGGTTGCATTGCAAGCAAAAACTGGGTCATCTGCGTCCAGCCTAAACGGTATACACCAGTGCACTGCATAACCGCGCAAGAGATCTACCCATACACGATATATATGTTCAAAGAATTATAAACCTCCAATGATCTATCACTCTAATGCACCATCACATGTATAGAGACTGACAAGGCCTACCTTCAACTCACCTTCCTGTTCTTTGCATCACAAGCAGGGCCAGACTGTATTTCCTAACAACATACACTGCCATGTATATCCACATCCTAGTCAGCTCTGCTTCCCTACACCTACTGACACATAAACATATGCACAGCCCACACAAAGCCGCTGCCAGTGTTACCACATTACATGTATTAGCCGTGCAAACATGAGCATGACTTGAATTTTCCCTTCATGCTGACACACCATTGCATAGCACAGTGACTTGCTGATTCACCATTGTATGTATTTACAGCTCAGAGACAGAGAGGGGCTAGCTTGCACACAGTGACACACCATTACATGCATTTACAGCACAGATAGAGGGAATGTCGGCCTCGTTCTCAGCCAGTAACATAGGATTATATGTATGCCAGCAACACACCATTATGTATATCCCAAGTGGAAGACAGACGTGCTGCAGGCTTCCTCCCCGTTAACGATACAGCATTAAGTACAGTCAAGGCACAGACTGCCTTAAATAGGTACTCCAGATACAAGGAACTATATTTGTTAAGCAGTTATAATGGGCAGTATATACTAGCAAAATATTTTTTCACACCTGCAGTCAGCCATTGATTCTACCAGGAAAAGTTATATCATGGTTGTTGTAACTGAGGGTTGACACTGCTGGGATTTCTCTAGGGCAGCCATTGCCAACCAGGGTTCTGTAGAACCCAAGTATCCTCCTGAGGTTGCTAGGGGGTTCCTTGAGAAATGAACAACTGCTCAGATTATTAGCCACTGAAGCCAATTCTCTTTTTAGCTGTCTGTAAGAGGAGGATTCTTCATACTGACCACACATGTACGGAACATTCTTCTAAGTCACTATTACACTAAGGGTTCCTCCATGTTAAAACAGTTGAGAAAGGTTGCTCTAGGGCAGTGGTTCTCAACTTTCTAGGGCGGTGACCCCTTAATAAAATTTCCCAAGTTGTGGGGACCCCTAACAGTAAAATTATTTTCATAGCGTGGGTTGTCGGCACCCAAGGCAAGACAAGTCATTTACTCCCCTAACCCACAGACTTTTAGCGCTCCCTGAGTCCTTGTAATGGCAGCTATAATGGCAGGTAGTGTAACTTACTGTCTCCGGCTTCACTATGTCTCCAGCTCTGTGGTGTCTAATAGCAGTGACATTTATGCCAAAATCAGGAGACAGGGTCTCCTCCAGCCCCTCCTACTTCACATTCATCACCAGTCAGCTGACCTCTAGTCTTTGCCCCCCAGCCATGCAGTAAACTGAAAGGGCACCTGCGAAGAGGCTGAGTGGGTATCTGTGGGCTCCAGGAACAGCCCAGATGGGTGGCCACATGCTCCAGGGATAGCCCTGCTGGGTGGCCACATGCTCCAGGGATAGTCCTGCTGGGTGGCTGCAAAAATGCTGGAAGAGTGATACGGGCTTCAGGAACAGCCCAGGATTTGGTGACCCCTGGTAAATCATCATTTGATCCCCGAGGGGGTCCCGACCCCCAGTTTGAGAACCACTGCTCTAGGGCATACATGTCAAACAAAAAGCCTGCTGACTGAATTAAGCCCACAAGGCAATTTTATGTGGCCCTTACACCTGTCCTGCAGCTTTTGTCAGCAATCAGCAGCAGGGAGGAGGACAGAACACCTACAGGTCCTGCGCCTCTTTGTAGCTGCAATACCCCCTTGTCTCCGCATTCAGCACACTCCCGAATCCCTCCTCCAGACCCTGTACTTTCTGCTTCCCAGCTCCGTCCCCAGATTTTCCCCGGCAGCAATACAATGTAAGGGAGGGTGGGGAACTCTTGATTTCTGATGGTGGGGGGATCTCTAGTCTTACAAATACAACCGGCCCTTTAAGGGCAACCATAATGCTGATGTGGCCCACAATGAAATTGATTTTGAAGTCCTGTTCTAGGGAGTCTCAACTCTGCCATTTGCCATACATCTGAACTCTTTCTGACCTTACAAGTACTTTTCAGGCACCTACCTAACTTATCCAACAACACCCCAGAGAACTGTTTTAGCCCTAAGTCTACCTTTAATTACAGATTGAGACTTCCATTATGTTATACTACTGTTATTTTTCCAGAAGTTTTAACTGTTACTCTTGTCTCTAATCACCAGCCTCACCCAACATAGGTACATGACCCTGCAATTAGGATATTCCAGGCAGCTGCTGGAAGAGAGAGAAGTCATGAAGGTCAAGTGCCGAGTGAAGGCTGCATTTTGGGGTATTCATGGAAACCATTAAGGAAATGTATGGTGGGATCAAGCTGGAGACAACCTTGCAGATAATTACATTTTTCAACTCTATTCTCTGCATAATTAATAGTGTAGGGACTGCCAGATAGTAGTACATGAAAAGAGATGGGTGAGTTGGGTGGAAAATTTCAGGATAGCATGAAATCTACCAGTGTGTTCATTGCACGTTTGTCAGGGACTCGTCTTTAACTGCTGTTTCTCCCATGTGAACAGTTTGCCAGTCTTCAATCTTCTCCCCCTCTCCTGCCTTGCCTGATCCTCTGCATATTCCATTGTCCCGTATCTTGGAGAGGAGTTAGTGCAGGTATTGACTCCCCCACAGTCCCATAGTGAGATACATGCAGCGGTAATCTAGTGATTAATGTCATGCCTGTGGGATTAGCATGTTTTTCCTTCTCAGTAGAAACTTGGCTATACATTTCCTGAATTGCATGTTCTTATTCATGTATGAGCATTGATGGAAAGCCTGCCAAAATGGTTCTCGGTATGGCCATAGTGCGCTTCCCATGATAATGAGGAATTAGAGGAGGAAAGTGGATAGGGGGAGCAGGTGCAGGCCTAAATCCAACTGACCCCATCTTGGCCTGCAGGGCATTACTGTAGGTCTTTGTTGTTCATCACACTGTAGCTCTGTTGCATTATCCTTTTTGAACATTGCTAACATTTAACACCATCGATCAGCCAGGCACCGTCTACCCATCTTCCTCTTTTCCAGCGGTTCTCTGCCTTCATATAATATTTACCCTTTAGACTCTGTAGACACATTAGTGCAATTTCTCCTGCGCCTGCCATTGCACTGCCATGCATGACAATTGTAATTGCATTATTCTATATGGTGGCTGTTTACATCAATGCAACTGTGCTCACCCCACTTTAACATTTTTCTCACATCATTGAGAGCAATGCTTTGTTTATGCCCATCTTTTTATATGAAAAAGACTATACATATTGGTACATATCTTAAGCCTTTTTTGTATTTTTTTGTAATACTCTCAGATGTGAAACACTGTAAGGCCCCATACACACGAGCGGACAGATTTGTTCAAATCTGTCCGTCCGACAGATTTGAACAAATCTGTCTGCTGGGATTTTGGTTTGCTCGCGTGTACACACGAGCAAACCAAAATCCCCACCAGCAGAGAGCGCGCTGACGTGTCGGTGACGTGGCGGTGACGTTGACGCCGCCACGTCACCGCACCAGGAAGTAAAACACTTCCGCGCATGCGCCGAATCCATTCGGCGGCGGTGCGGCGGCGGAGCGGGACGACATGTCTGCTGGTAAGTGTACTAACCAGCAGACATGTCGGGCGGACAGATTCCCACCGGATAGATTTCAAAGCATGCTTTGAAATCTGTCGGGTGGACAAATCTGTCCGCTAGCCCATACACACGATCGGAGATGTCTGCTGAAACGGTCCATCGGACCGTTTTCAGCGGACAAATTCGATCGTGTGTACGAGGCCTAAGAGTCATGGTGACCTAGAAACTTTTTTTTTTTTTTTTTTTTTCACTGAAGGGCTTGTTGCTTTTCTGAAACGAAGGGTTTGGTGTATTAAATATACAAAGGTTTGAAATGTCTTGTTGCCAATAGATACTAATCACCTTATTTTATTTATTCTCAAACCTCCTGTGTAAAATTGACCAAAGCAGGGGATTGGCTGTTGCATTACATCACCAGTAAATGTTACTTAGCAGGCTTCTTTCTATTTTAAAAGAAAATATTCAATTAATTCCCCAAGCTGGGCGACAGTTTATATCACGTACCCACCAAAGTGAGTGTATTTGTTGAAAAATCTTCCTTAGCAATGATTGTCTTAGTGCATATTTGTTTTAGCCCAGTCATGCTTTGCATTATGCCAGCTCAAGCACGTACATCTTTTAGGCCGCACCTGACCATTGGTTTTAATTGCTTCCCTCAGTGACCACCCGCCACACCTTCCTCAGGGAGAACACCTGCAGTGTGGGCAAAACTCATGACAAAAAAACAAAGGCACTGAATGCTGTTCTGCATTTAGCTTTAGTGTAAACACAGACTAAAAGCATGCCAACCACAAGTTTGCTCTGCATAGCAATTTTTCAGACCTATCTAAACAAAGAACATAAACCATATCAGTAAGATCTTATTGGTTCTACAGGAAATACATACATCTTGCTTTCCTTTGACTTTTGAAGACCCCAAGATAAATTGGCTGACAATCTCAGATTTGGAAAAAATGGCAATAGGACTAACCCCCTCCCCCTTCCCACGTCTTGTTTTACTCATGCAGGGCAAAGTAACAGGTTCACTTTAACTCTATCCCTGCAAGCTGCATATACCTGCCTCCCTTTTGCTTCCTTGGTTTTAGTGGTGATCAGAAGCAAAGGGAGAAGACCCAAGCTGTGACTGAGCTTACACGGAGCTTTATACCTTCTTCCAGTCTCAATGTGGCAATACTGGATGCCTAAGTGGCCAGACATCAAGCACTAATGCTTTCACATTGCATTGACAGTGCGTTACATACTTTATTCATACCTGGAAGTACCAGATATTTGAATGAGTGAGTAAAGGGAAGGTTTGTGCTGCAAACCTTGACCTTGTCACCACAGGGTCACTATTGGCTAATGGGTCATCATTATAATAACCGTGAATATACTTAGTGCAAAACACCTGATCCTCCACCAGCTTCTGTGGTTCCCTACACTGGCTTGTACATCACTGCAGGACATGTGAACTGGTGGAGGGGGGAATCACGTATTCAACTGCTTGCAGTGGCTGGGAAGTGGACAGGTAGTGGCCTTTCCATGCATGTGCTGACTTATATTCTTTCTTCTCTTGCAGGTGAACTATTAGCTAAAATTGACCCTGAAGTGACAGGGTCACTTTAAAGGAATCTTGTTGAGTTACTCTTAATGGGCAAAACAAGGATTAGTTTATGGTACTGGAAAGTGCCCAAAAAAACTCTGGCGAATGAGTGGGACCAGAACATCTGAAAGTTTAGTTTGTGGAAACATGTATTGACCCATTTGGCTTAGTGTACCCTGTTGGGGGTGCTTAACAGATATTGAAAAAAAAAAAGAAAAGAGACACTGTGCACAAACAGCTCATCTACAATCTCTGTATACCAATGGGAGTGAACAGGAGAAATCAAAACTACAACCACAATTTCATCTCATATCTAATTGTGAGTATTGATCTGAATATCTGAACGCCACCCAAGGTGACCATGTCTGCTTAAATTTTTTCGACGATTCCCTGGCAATGGCTACAGTTTCCTCCATTTGGTGGATATTCTCTATGGGCCAGATTCAGGTAGATCAGAGCATCTTTGCTCCAGAGTAACGCTTCTCATTTACGTTACTCTGAAGACCCTTTCAGCGCAAGTACTGTTATTCACATAGCAGTTGCGCGTAAACTTGCGCCAGAGTAACGATAATGCGCTGGCGTAACCCGACGCAAGGGGAAGTGGGTGTGATCATATGTAAATGATGGGCGGAGCCCAGCGCAGAGGCTTACGTTCAGCGCATCAACCACGGAGCATGCGCAGTGAGTGAGGCTCCACTCGCCCCCTTTGTGCGCATGCTCACAACTTCCGTCGGCACCACTTCACGGGAAACGTCAGCGCAATGCCTTCCGTTGGGCGTTTAAATGCGCCCGTAGAAGCGCCATTCCGGCACTAAAGTATATCCTGCTCCCCCTCCCCGCAGTGATGTTACTTTTGTTCTGAGATGGCTGCTCCCGTTCCCCGCAAACACACAGGAGAAAGCTGAACTCTAAAGGCCAGGAGCTGTCAGCCGTCATCTCGGCTATGGAGACCTATGATGTCTTCCTCCATGGCTGTAAAATTTGACAGACAAGCATGGACAGAGGTGTTGTCCTGCAAGTGGGGGTGCTCAGCTAGCTCCTATCGTCGGTAACACTGCTGTAGCTGCTCTCCTGCTGACCTCTGACCGTCTGGAGTAAAGATAAAGCAGCCTTTTGTAGAAATAACTTTGCGCCGGACGGACGAGATACGCGCGGCGCATGTAGCCAGCGTATGGTGCTAATCCGTTCGTGAATTGGGAAAAATCCCTCATTTGCATATTTGCAGGGGAAATCAATAGGCGCGACTGATGCGCCCAGCGAAATTAAGCGCTGACGATACTCTGGCGTCGGAACGTTCCGCCGGTCGCAAATGACCCGTTATTGGGCGCATCTAGTTTGGTGGGTACGGGCACATAGAAACGACGGCGCATCTTCACAGTTACGCGGCGCATATCAAAATACTCCAGCGCAAGTGTTGCTGAATCTGGCCCTATGGAGCTAAACCACTCTGGAATGGAAGGGATGTCCTTCGATTTCCAGTGCCTGGGAATTAAGACTTTCGCTGCATTCAGCAGATGTCTTATCAGTGATTTTTTATAATACTGCATAGAACAATCCGCAATATGGAGTAGACAACATGCTGGAGAGAGAGAGATTGTGGTATCCGTAATGACCTTGATCACCTCACTCACCCTATCCCAGAAGGGTCTCAAACGAGGACATTCCCACCAGATGTGAAAGATAGACCCCTGGTCTTGCTCACATCTCCAGCAAGAATCTGATGTCTGCGGGTACCATTTTTTTATTTTATCCGGGGTGGCATACCATTGTGTTAACAGCTTATAAGACATTTCCTGAAATCTTGTGCCAGTGGAGCACTTATGGGCAAAAATACAGGCGCGTTTCCATTGCTTATCAGTGAAGCTTGTTTTCATCGCTTTTTCCCATTGTACTCGTATTCCGGAGGGTGCCCCCCCCCCCTATCTAGTTGGAGCCATGAGTACGTAAGGGAGGTAGCTCTAGGTATCGGAGCTCCAGCCAAACAAGTTTGTTCAAAGGGAGTTATTGGTCTGAACTGTTTTTTGGTCTGGGAAACCTTTGTGTAATTATGCAGCTGGCGGTAGGTCCAAAATGAGAGAGAGCTCTGAGGATTCAATTCTCGTTTTAATAACTCAAAATGTTTTAGGGTGTTTGCCTCTACACAGTGTATCAATAGAAGAGGCATCGATTTGTCAGTAGGAGCAGAAATGTGCAGGTTCATCCCAGGCAGAAAATCCGGGTTGCGGGTAATGGGAGTAAGCGGTCCAGGAGATGAGGAGAGTTTATGGTGTTTTGTCATCGTATGGAACACTTTAAGCGTGGTCCCCACCAAGGGATGCTGCTGCACATTTTGCGGCAGTTTTACCCAGGGAATCCAAGGTAAGAATTTAAGGTGAAGTGTGGTGGATGCTTCCTCCAATGTGACCCAATCCTTCTGCTCCTTATGGCAATTCCAATCCATAATTCTGGCTAAGTGTATTTCAGAATGGTAAAGTTTAAAATCGGGTAAACCTATACCTCCCTCTTCCTTAGGTTTTATAAGCGTATCAAACTTTATCCTAGGTTTTTGCCCCTTCCAAATAAAAGTGCGTAAAATAGCCTGAAGTTGTTTGAAAAAGGAACCTGGGAGTGAAATGGGTAAGGTGTGGAAGTGGTATAGGATTCTGGGTAAGATTACCATCTTCAGAATAGCAGCTCTGCCAAACCAGGAGAAGGGTCTGGAGGTCCAACCTTTAAGCTGTACTTGAATTTTTTTTAGCAAAGGGAGGAAATTAATATTATATATATCTCCGAATTTGGGCACAAGTTTAATTCCTAGATATGTAATAGATGACGTTACCCACTTAAACGAGCCAGAAGAGCGTGCACTCTCTAAGAGTTCAGCTGACAGTGTGAGATTGAGAGCTTCTGACTTAGAATAGTTAATTTTCATATTGGAAATATAACTAAATATTTTAAAAGCTTCAGAGAGCTTCGGAATTGAGACCTGAGGCTGTGTTAAAAAAAATAGAAGATCATCCGCGTATGCCGCTATTTTAAAGTTGTTTTGACCTTTTTTTTTTTTTTCTCTCTCTCTATCTCTCTCTCTATCTCTCTCTCTCTATCTCTCTATCTCTCTCTCTCTTTCTCTTTTTATTTAGTAGTAGTTAGTAGCGGGTAATATCCTAGGTTGTGATGTTTCCCTTTGCTATCTTGTGTTATAAGATATAAAAGTAGCTTATTTTTTCAGAGTATATACTGATATGTCTTGATTTGTGTTATCGATATTCTGGCTGTATTTTGTACTCTGATTTTTATTTTATTTTTTCCAATAAAGAGAAAAAACTTTAATGTTAAACAGATATTGAAAGCTGTTCCCATTTGAGGCTCCCCACATCATTGGCTGATGCCCTTGAGGGTAGTGATAAGACCACACCCATTTTCCCTAACTAGCCAGCACTTGCATACAGATTTTAGCTCCATTTTTCTCCTGAGATAAACTTGTAAAGTCATCGGAGACAACCAAACAAGTTTCCAGAGAGTCCTTTCCGTGGATTTGCAGAGAACTTGCCCTAAGGAGATGACCTCTAGTTGAAAATTACCTTGATTGAAATTGTATATAAAACATTTGTCAACAAGTGGTTTTATCTCAGACACATAAGCTTTTAAAGCTAGTAAACATTTGTGACAAGACATCGTTCAGTGTCTCAGAAAATGACTACACTTGACATTAAACTTTGCTTTAGCCTGGCTTCTTTTGAGCTGTCATAAAAAAAAAACGTGGTGCCAATAGTACAGAAGGAGATCCATAATTATCGTGTATAGCAGAGATTAACCTTATCCTGCCAAAATACAAAGGAAAAGGGTAGTGCCAAAAAGGACTGTTGATAACACTGGTGCAAAAACCCCAATATTGACCATGCAACACCATTGTATTTCCTTTATGGTGTTATTTTGGGATCTTCTTTATATCTTAACACCATGTGGCACAAAATCAGTTTCTGCTTTGTTTCTTTATCAACAAGCATTATCTTTGCACCATAATTATTCTTTGTTCCCCTTGTGCTGTTTCATTGCTGAGTTCAGTTAGAGGGGCCTCCTCCCCTATTATCTGCCGATTTTCTTCCTCCCTTCCTCGTGGGACTCTCATTGATCCCTTAATGTCCTGCAGTTAAGACTGAGCTATGAGTTATAGTCTCTAATGTACTTCAGCTCTTCCATCTGAGCAGGGAGTTTATATGGACTTAACTCTTCTCCTGTCCTGAGTCTTTTTTCCAATCCTGATGGCATACAGTAAAGGCAATGTAATGTTGGTCACTTATGTGCATTTCAGAAGGAGATTTTTCGAAACTTGAACTCTACTGCTGCAATATTCTATTTTATCCAGTAAAAGTAAAAGCAACAGAGTTGCCCAACTTTCTCTGTACAGTGCAAAGTTCCCAAGGTCAAGAGGGTGGATATGCCCTACTTATTACATACTGTATTGGAAGTTAATTTTGGCAAAGTGATATATGATTATCAAGTATGTAAATTGAGAATTTACTACAGGGCTAGGTTTTATTTGTTAACTACATTCCTTATCCCATCGAAAAAAAACCTGTAATATTTATCACACACACTGTACACACGATCGGTTTGTCTGATGAAAACAGACCGATGGATAAAAAAAACATCGTCTGTGTGGAAGTCCATCTGTCAAAAATCCATGCATGCTCAGAATCAAGTCAACGCATGCTCGGAAGTAGGGTTGTCCCGATACTAGTATCGGCATCGGGACCGATACCGAGCATTTCCTTGAGTACTTGTACTCGGGGGAAATGCTCCGATGCCTCACCCGATACCTGGGCAGGCAGGGGAGTTGCAAGTCTTCTCCCCCGTGCAGTCTTTTCCCCCCGCTCCATGCAGTCTTCTCTCCCCCTGTCTGTGCCGCTATTCTCCCCCCCTCCCCGTCCGTGCCGCTATTCCCCCTGTCCGTGCTGCTATCCCCCCGTCAGTGCCGCTGTTCTCACTCGTCCGTGTCGCTCTTCTCTTATACCTGTCCGTGCCGCTATTCTCTACCCCCCCTCCCGGCAGTGCCGCTATTCCCCCGTCAGTGCTGCTATTCTCTCCCTTCCGTGCCGCTCTTCTCTTGTCCCTGTCCGTGCCGCTATCACCCCCATCAGTGCCGCTATTCTCCCCCGTCCGTGCCGCTCTTCTCTTATCCCTGTCCGTGCCGCTATTCTCCCCTCGTCAGTGCCGCTATTCTCCCCCGTCCGTGCCGATTTTCTCTTATCCCTGTCCGTGCTGCTATTCTCCCCCCCATCAGTGCCACTATTCTCCCCTGTCCGTGCCGCTCTTCTCTTATCCCTGTCCGTGCCGCTATTCTCCCCTCGTCAGTGCCGCTATTCTCCCCCGTCCGTGCCGCTCTTCACTGTAAAAAAAGAAAAAATACTGCCGCTGTCACATGACATTAAAAAAAAAAAGAATCGGTATTGGCGAGTACTTGAAAAAAAGTATCGGTACTTGTACTCGGTCTCAAAAAAGTGGTATTGGGACAACCCTACTCGGAAGCACATCGTAGTGTTTTACGTTACCGCGTTGGACACGTTTGGATTTTTGACCGATGGTGTGTAGGCAAGACTGATGAAAGTCAGCTTCATCGGATATTCAATGAAAAAATCCATCAGATTAGATTCCATCAGATATCCGATCGTGTGTACAGGGCTTAAGACCTTGCAAACACCAGCCACTTGGCATATACAGAAAAGATGCAAGGAAATGTCACATGTACCTAAACGAAAAGGTTATGTTCATGATGGTATCCTTAACATTCTCCTGATAACTTCATACAAATATAATAGATTTTACTTTTCTATTTGCGTTTTGCTGGGTTATTATGCGACTCTTGTTTAAAACAGATTTCATGGGTTCTTTCCTTGCTTTTTAAAAGAGAAGGTTGTGCACATGTCACGTAATATGCCACATATGTTTAAACTTGTCACAAGCCTGGCAAGTTCGAGCTGAATATATCATGAAGAAATACACGGACAGAGGCTGTCTTCATTAGAAGTCCCATATAATGGTCAATAGATCCATAGGTAGGTGAAACATAATGCAAAACTTGACTTGGCCATGACAAGTTCTAGTATCGGGTAACGAAAAGATAGATTTTGAAGAGAGGCTGGGTCTGTGTCTGGCCTTTCACATAGGACAGGGGTCCCCAAACTTTATGAACCAAGGGCAAGTTCACTGTCCTTCAGGAGGACAGGAGGGGCCAGAATGTGGTCAGTGGGAGAAGAAAATGCCCTGGAACCAATGAGAGTAAAGCATACCCCATCATTGGTATTAGTGGGAGGTATATTGCCCACTGTTGGCATTAGGGGATAAAATAGTGCCTCATCATTAATGTCTTTGGGAGGAATAGTGCCCTATTGTTGGTATCAGGAAAGAATAGTTCCTCCATCATTGGTGTCAGTGGAAAGAATAGGGCCCTTCAGTTGGTGTCAGTGGGAGGAATAATGCACCATTGTTTGGATCAGTGGTAAGAATAGTACCCTATTGTGGAGGACAGTGACAGGAATTTTGCCATGTATCATTGGGAGGAACAGTGTCTCCGGGGCCTGATGAAGGCAAGCAAAAGGCCAGATCTGCCCCAGTGCAGTAGTTTGGAGACCACTGACATGACCCAACTGTATTCTACTTCACTCATACTTGGCTACTGTCTAAATGTCCTTCTGAAGGGTGACCTTGTATCATTTACTCCACTTTTGAGAAGTCAGGGTGAGAGAATCTTTAGGCTTTTGCCAGTTATATTGTTATTGACAATACTGTGTCCAAAGAAAGATATATTCAGATGTTGCTTGTTGCCATGAAATTGTAGGTAGAGGTCCCTCTGGAATGCATACATAGGATGAGAGGAGTTCTCGATGTTTGGGCACCATGAACATGAGCTTCTATGGGTATAAGAGAAGTTTAGTGCAATATGATTCATCAGGAGATGATTTTGGTTAGTTGCTATGGGTTAATGTATCGTAATCAGTCTCTGTTGTGCCTTTTTTTCTGGTTAGTCAGAACTCTACCATGGAAATGGTTAACATCACAGTATGGAATATATAAGGTAGATTTTTAATCTCTATAAAATGCTTCAGTGACAGGTGTTAAAGCTGCTGCTTGTATCCGTGAGCATTTTTTCTTTTTTTTTTTCCTACATAGTTACTAAATCGCCTGGGACTTAGAAGTAGAATGATTTCAGAAATGACTTTGGCTTAATAATGTAATTTTTCCTACCACAGCTGTCTTCATGTGTGCAACATATGCAGGCCGTCATTCTCGCTGCATCCGGCATTAACTTTTCTTTACTCTGGGTTACTTGGAAAATGTATCAATCAAATACATAAGTATATTTGTCTTGACATAACTACTCTAGAAGCCTGCTCCTAAAAGTAAGAAGCCAAAAAACATGCAGTTTTGATATGCCTTGTGTATCACTGGCGCCAATCAATACAGCCCATCCCCACAACTCCCACCCACCGCAGCAGTCTTTATTGTCGTCCTTTTATATATTATATGTTGTACTATCTGCTTATGTTCCTAAAATGGACAGAGCCCTCAATTAATTGACTAACCTGTACAGCTTTTGAGATGCTTGTCTAAAAAATAAAACCAATTACAATTTTCTGTTTAGCATTTATTTATAAGGCCTAAATCATAATCGAATGTTGTTTGCTGCAGATCAGTTGTCACATAATTACTAAAGCCCCGTACATACGATCCGAAAATTGTATGAAAAATGCCGCTTTCGAAGCGATCGTACGATAATCGGATCGTTGGTACAGAGCTTTCGAGAGCCAATCAGGACAGTTCATCCGATTTATTATTTTATCGGACATGCACAGAATTTTTGTTCGTACGATGCCAGATCGTACGATTTTCGTTTAATCAGTACAGCTGTCGTTCGAAAATTCAATACAAATGCATTACAACACATGACATCACTTCTGATTTTTTTATTCTATCGTACGAGAATTTTCGTGACTTTAGTAAACTCATTAGATTCGATGTGAGTTTAGCATCAAAAATCTGATCGTGTGGCATAAGTCAGTGTGAGATTAATGAACGTTCCTCAGTGTAATCTGAATCATGAAAACAGCCGTCATCTCTGTGACATGAAAGAGTATCATTTTGATTCAGTTTACTGCTCATTTTAGAGTGTATAGGAAGTATAGTTGTCCATTATCTGAGATGAGAGATGAGGAGGTGATGGTGATCCACACAGATGAAATAGTGGGGATACGTGCTAAAACATTGTTTTAATAATGCAGGTGAACCACAGTCAAAAAATCGACAAGTTTCGGCCATCAGGCATTACTTAGCCATGATGTTTTAGCCCAGGGCTCAACAAATCCCAGGCGCCAGGTCGCCAATGCGACTAGAAATTTCACCCTGGCGCCGGGGCTTTGATCAGTGTCTGTATTTAGTGAGAGGGATCTATACTGCTGGAGCAGGGTCTGTATTTAGTGAGGGGGATCTATACTGCGGGAGGGGGGTCTGTACTTAGTGGGGGGGTCTGTAGTTGGTGGAGGGGGGTGATACCAACCCTAGTAACGACACTGGGGCTCATCACTGAGTCATGGAAAAAAAAATGGCGCCTAACTTTTTTAGCTGGCTCCTAGATTCAAAGCAAATTTGTCAAGCCCTGTTTTAGCCAATTTCCATAGCAACAGGTTTTCTTCCTTTTTTGCACATGGAGGTTTGCAGAGACTTCCCAGGCTGGGTGCCATGTTCTTAAGGTAATACACAGGAGGTAGTAGCTTAGATGCACCTGTTCCAGTGGGTATACGTGACCGTCTGTCACAATCCTCCTCTTTTAAAAAAAAAAATTGGAATGATCCTTGAAGTGAATCTGTGATTTGCCCCTGTAAAGCAACAGGTTTTTATTGACTTGATTTCCCTAGCAGCATATACTTGCCATCTTTTTCATTCCCTGTTTCTTCATCCACTCCTAAATTAGCCAAGCACAGATTTGCATTAAAATGGTTGTAGGTGGGCAGATATCCTACTAAGATGTTTGTCTACTCCAGAAAGTTGCATTAGCACCTGGATACATACCTATAAATGAAGACCTGCCTTAAGCCCTGTACACACGATCGGATATCTGATGGAATCTAATCCAATGGATTTTTCCATCGGCTATCCGATGAAGCTGACTTTCACACCATCGGTCAAAAATCCGATCGTGCCAAAACACGCAGTGACTTACAACACTACGACGAGCCGGAAAAAATAGTTCAATGCTTCCAAGCATGCGTCGACTTGATTCTGAGCATGCATGGATTTTTGACCGATGGAGTTCCATACAGACAATCGGATTTTCCTATCATTTTTAGGAAAAATTTAAAACATGTTCTATTTTTTTACACCCACACACGATTGGTTTGTCCGATGAAAGCGGTCCATCGGTCTGTTTTCAGCAGACAAACCGATTATGTGTACACGGCTTTAAGCTCGCAATAGACAGTTTGAATTTTGGACGGTTCAACAGGAACCGGCCAAGATATGAACCATGTATGTACCCACTCCACTCTAACCAAAGGAAAAGCGTGTTAAGAGATAAGGAGCCTGGTACATGTCCTAGGTTTAGCCAGAATTTGTTTGGGGCTAATTAGAGTCTCAGATGAAGAAAATACTCTAATTTGGATGTTCGCATGCCAAAAGCATTGCAGATAATATCTTACCTGCCTTTGTTTTATTGTTAGACAAAGTGTATCTATTCCCTTATCTACATGGCTTGGTTTCTCTGGTTCCATGCAGTTTGGTTCTTCTTTCCTGCAGTGCTTGTAGTGTGTTGATGCTTCCCTCTTGATTTCTTCTGACACCTTCTCACCTTCTCACTTTGCTCCTCTCTCACCTGTCTGCACATATGTCATAGTCTCTCAATCCTCTGCAGTGCTCATTCATCTGTTCTGCCTCTTATCACCTGTGTTATTTCTCACACTTCATAGAAAAACAAAGAAGTCACCATAGATACAGTCTGGACGGCACTGCGGGGGAGTGTGGAATGATATAGTCAGGATTCGGGTATACTATTCGGCTGCACCCTGCCTAAACATACCTGTTCTTCTGCCTTGCTGGCATTAACGGGATTCTGTGCTCACATTCTTTCACACAGTACAAACATCTTATTTTTTTACAAAAGTAAATAAAGGTGGTGCCGGGTGCTTATTAAAGTGTAGTTCCAGGCAAAACATTTTTTTTCTGTTTTTAGGATAGAACCGGTGGCATGTGTTGGAAGGACAATTGTGAAGAAATGGTGTTCTAATCTTAAAGCTAGTTTTCGGGCAGATACAAAAACACAAATTAATTCCTTATAAATGAATTAACATTAAAGGGGTTGTAGAGGAAAAAATACTACACACCGTAATGTGAGGCTCTCCCCCCGGTGTGGAGAAAGCCTCTTGAGGGGGCGAGCAGGAGTGTCAGGACTCCCACTAACACACAGCTTCTTTCTCTATCTGCAAAGTAGAGAGTGTCCTGACCCTCCTGCTCTCCCCCTTCCCCCTCTAGAGACTTTTTCCACACCAGGAAGAAAGCCTTGCATTACTGTGTGGAGTTAGACAGAAGAACAGGAAGTGAGGATTTCTCAGAAGAAATAAGAACATTTAAAAGCAAAATGGAAGGATGAGGTAAGTGAAGGAGGACTGCACTAAGGTAAAGGAAGCTATTTAGGGGAAAAAATGCACCTTTATAACCCTTTAACATTTAAATGCAATTAATGCAAGTGCTTGAATTGGATCTCAACCTCCAGTCATCCCCGGCACAGCTGCATATAAATTGGCAAAGGTAGGGGCAGCAAGAGAGGCCAATAAGGCTTTTTCTGCTCCTTTATTAAAAAATACCACAGAACAGACAAAAGTCAGCTTACCAACCTGGTTGTGATGTCTGCCAGGGCTGTGTAAATCTCAAGATTCATTGAACAGAAATACAAATCCTTTACAAAGTGAAACAGCACCCACATCTGTGTATTTAACTTTTTTCCTGTAGTTTAGCTGTAAATGTTTTGGTTTTTGATTGTTGTAACCAGGAACATTTCTTCCTTAGAATTTAAATACTGTTTTAAATAAATATCTGTATTGCACATAAGGCTCCATTCACACTCAACACAAAAGTCGCATGACAAATCACACCCTATGTTTTTCAATAACAACCGTTCAAATATGTGTGACTTAAAAAATAAAGTTAAAGCGGACCTTCAGTATAATAAATCTTCTGCCCTTTTATTTTTAACTTTGGATAGTAAAACATTTTTTTTCTGCCAGTAAATACTTTATACAGCCCACTTCCCGTTTCTTGTCTGGCCATTAGCCTAGGCTTAAGACATCATGCACAGCTCCCTCTCTCTCTCTCTCACTCTCGTGAGAGTTTGCAGGAAAGGTGGGTTGAGTCATAAGAGAGTCAATGAGAGCTGCAGAGCTGAAGGTGTGCCTCTGTAAATCCAGGAAGTGAACAAGCGGCAGCTTCAGCTGCCCACAGTTAAAATGGATGCAGCCCGACTTAGTGGAGGGATATTTGTGCAGCATATATGGCAAGTACAGAATCCCAGTATGTATAAAATAATATGCTAAGTGGTTGGAGGGAAGCTTCAGAATGGCAAAGATGTTTTATCACAAATTATGTGAGTAGACGGCAGTTCCTCTTTAACCACTTAAGACCCGGACCAATACGCTGGTAAATGACCCAAGGTGTTTTTGCTATTCGGCACTGCGTCGCTTTAACAGACAATTGCGCGGTCGTGCGACGTGGCTCCCAAACAAAATTTGCGTTCTTTTCTTCCCACAAATAGAGCTTTCTTTTGGTGGTATTTGATCACCTCTGCGATTTTTATTTTTTGCGCTATATACAAAAATAGAGCGACATTTTTGAAAAAAAAAACACTATTTTTTACTTTTTGTTAAAAAAAAATCAAATAAACTAAATTTTAGTCAAACATTTAGGCCAAAATTTATTTAGCCACATGTCTTTAGTAAAAAAAAAAATTGCGATAAAAAAAAATAGCTACCTAGCGGGAACAGCGACACTAATACAGCGATCAGAAAAATGATCGCTTAGTGACGCTGGCAATAGGGAGTGAAAGGGTTAACTAGGGCAGTGATCAGGGGGTTAAAACTTTATTAGGGGGGGTGGGGGGGGCTATCCTGAACCTAACACTAACTGATTTTACACTGCCTGTCACACTGACACTAAATGCAGTGATTAGATCACTGCATTCAGTGACACTGTGACAGGGGGGGTGGGGGGGTAGATCGCAAGGGGTTAAGTATGCCTATGTGAGTGTGTGTCAGTGTAATGTTGGTGCACACTTACTGTGAGGTGTTTCTCCCATCGCAGCGGTTGGAAATACCGCTGCGATGGGAGATTACATCACTTCCCCCTTCCTGTGTTTACACAGGAGGAGGAAGTGACACAAAGGGGAGCGCGCGCATTGGCTGGGAGCGATCGCGGGGGGGCGGGTAAACACCGACATCCGCCCGCTCGTCCCGGATCGCTCCCGGAGCCAGGGGGACCCCCGCACGCCGCGGAGGGGGTCCCGATGGGACCCCCGAACCGCACGAAGGCGGGGACGTAAATTTACGCCCTTGTGCCTGTACGAGCCATTCTGTGGCCGTATATGTGCGTGCGGGGGTCCTTAAGTGGTTAAGTATGGAAGTGGTGGGTGAAGGACTTATTAATGAACTAAACTCATTTTCTAATCTACTCTAGAGTGGTTTCCACTGGCAGGCACCCCAAATAAAAACTGGTTGATGATGGTCCACTTTCTCAGTATTGATCTTACAGATGAAGAGAAAACAGACTACCATCATTGGCTTAGTTTGCATAACCTTGTCATCCATATTTTGTTGCCATCATCCAGTGTTTTATTCACCGTCTTTACATTTCTGTCGCCTTCTGTGTGTATAAAACTTTGTATATAAAAAAAAATCATATCTTATTGTTTTAGTTCAAGGTGAAGGACTGTCTCAGTCACTAGTATATCTCTGATTTGGTGTCACACATAAAGTATGAAGTATATTTTCCATAAGACCTCCTCAAGGAGGAAAGTAGACTTCATTACTCAAAGGCTTCTTTGCTGCTCTTCATTGAAAAATAAAGAACAAACAACATATGGGTACTCATTGTCCTTGTAGCTTTGTAGTGAAGAATTGACTCTGTTCCACACATTATTACCTAGTTTTTTTTTTTTTTTGTAACATCCATGATCTTTTTACAACAGTTTCACAAGCTTTGTAATCCAAAGGTAGAGACCCAGTTGTTTGGATCACAATAAAGGACCACATCCTAAATCCTGATTTTTTTTTTTTTTTTTTGCAGTGTATATCATCACTTTTTATATTAAGGGGAAAACTCCATAAGTCTCAAATCTACAACGGTTTGGCCATTGTAAGAGGACAGTTTCCATAATATATAAAAAAAAATATGCTTATGTTGGGGTGTTGGCTCCATAGCCAATCAAAAATCCGACCGCGTCCAAACGTGCTGACGTAAAACACTACGACGTGCTGAGAAAAATGAAGTTCAATGCTTCTGAGCATGTGTCGACTTGATTCTGAGCATGCGTGGATTTTTGACCGATGGACTTCCACACAGACGATCGTTTTTTTTCTATCAGTTTTTTATCCATAGGAAAATTTTAAAACATGTTCTATTTTTTTTCACCGATGGAAAACGGTTCATCGTCCGTTTTCATCAGACAAACCGATCGTGTGTACAGGGTTTAATTGTTTTCCCCATTTCTCAGGCCTGTATGAATTATAAATATATTAACAATAACCGTGCACTTGTGCACCCCAAAATACTCCTTAGAGCTGCAAACACTTAAAAAATGTATCTTTCCTAGTGAATATAATAAAATGTTGCGCTAAAAAAATATAGTATACATAAATTCAAAGTGAAAGATGACTATAAAGTAATGAATGAGTAAATCATATGGTGAACTTATAATTCATAATAAGTGAAATAAAGTAAAAAAAAAGAGCCAGTTGAATCGTGTTATAGTGTTCCTTAGTGAATTTCACTCCAAAGGTGTCACCAACATTCGCCCAAAGTGTAGTAGGAGTGTCTGCTTTCCAAATTGCCATGACCCTCTTGTAAGAGAAGTCATATGAAGCATGTGTAATCACTGAAAGCCACTGATGCAATTCCCGGACCGCTCTCTCAAACTCTAGGATATTACCAATTGGCAAGCAGACATGACTCTCTAAAATCACATAAAACAAATATGATTCAATAAAAAAAATCACCATGCCAGCATGGACCAATGGATCCGTGGCCGCGATGATGTCGGCATGAGGCTCAGTCCGGCCCCTTTTTATCATCAAGATTTCTTCTGGGGCCGTATGAATTATTTTCTTTTGCCTTATGTAATAGTTTTCTTCCCTGCTTGCCACATCTAGTGAAGGGCATGTTTCATAATCGGTGGGTATACCTGTCACTTCAAGCTGAAGGATAGGTCCAGTGGTCCATATATACTTTCTCATTGTCTCACATCACAATATAGAATGATTGCTGTGATCCAAAGCTGGTGTTCACCACGTAAAAAGGATATACCCTTTTCTCAGGAAAAGAGATAAGATAGACAATAATTTAGCTTACTTAGGCCCCTTTCACACTAGCAGCACAATCGGTTTTACCTATCAGTTTTTCAGGTGGAACCTGATTGGATCCTCCATTTTTCTATATGAAGCAGCGGGTGGAAACAGACATGTGTCGGTTTACACCTGCCTACATCGAATCCAATATGCTAAAAATAGACTAATGGGGATCTGTTTCCCTTCCGGGGGGGGGGGGGGGGCAGTCGGGTGTAAACTGATGTCTATTTACATCTGACTGCCCAAAGAGTCACTCTGCATAAGTGGAGCAGAAACAGACCAGCTATCCACCTGCTCAGCGGGGATCAGGGGGTCCGCCCCTGAGAAAGGGGCCTCAAAGTGTAACATTTTTAGTTGTCATAGGTATAGAATAGAACATTTTCGATGGGGAAATTTGTTGCTGTGCCAGCTGTTTAAGTGAGTATTTCCCTCACTTTGGAGAAATTTCCTCTCCCTTTCTGTTGTCTATGTAATTTAGGCCTCAGTAGTATCTTTGTACAGGGTATAGGCCTTTTTACATGCATAGGTCTGAATGTTATTTGTAGTTCTTTAAGTTCAGTTCTAGCTAAAACATTATTTTTTTTCATTTTGGATGGAATGTGCAAGGGTTTAAGAGTCTTTGTCAGATTTTTTTCTTCTGTGTGTGTGTGTCCCAGTTGGGAGATTTCCCCTTACTACTAATTAAAAAGAAGTAAATCTCTGTATCAGGACGCGTACACATGATCAGACCGGTCGGATGAAACTGGTCTTAAGACAAGTTTCATCGGACCAATTCAATGGTGTGTACGGACCGTTGTCCGTCGGACCAAAGTTTTAAAACTTGCTTTAAAATCTGTTCGACTGACACCTGTCCATCGGACAAAAATGATGGTTAGTACACAAAAGCATCAGACCAAAAACCAGCGCATGCTCAGAATCAAGTCGACGCATGCTTGGAAGCATTGAACTTTGTTTTTTCAGCACGTCGTTGTGTTCTACGTCACTGCGTTCTGGCCTGATCGGATTTTTGGCCCGATGGTGTGTACGCACATCAGACCACTTCAGCGTGGTCCGATGAAAACGGTCCGACGGACCATTCTCATCGGACCGGTCTGATCGTGTGTACGTGGCCTCGGAGACACAGAATAAAACACGGTTTTAGTAGAGGAAAGAAGGATCGGATCTTTTGATAAAAGTTTTTATTGCTGAGTTTTCTTGATCTGGTAATTGTGCCACAAGAAAGGGAAGTGAGGGAAAATCTCCCCATTGTACCTAACAGAAATTTTTACTCTTCCCCCCTCTATTCAAAACTAACAAAAAAAACTTGTCTGGAGTTATGCTTTAAACTTAGCATGTGTAATTAAATTACTTTGGTTATAAGGTTTAACTTTATAGAAGGAATATTTTTTTCTTTTTTTAGATGTAATCAGCAGCCCAGTTCTGAGAAGCGTGCAATCTGTGCTTTTAGTTTTGTCAAAACATCAAAAGGCAGGCACTGTGATTAAAGCTTTCCTTGTGTTTGTCCCATCTGGGTACCAGTTGGACCTCTTAAGCTGCTAAAAGGTTTCGATATACCATTGATTGCCATAGAGGGTTCTTTAAGATATTAAAGCAAACTTGCTTTACTATGTCTCTTCTGCAAAAAGGCCTCTTAGGACGCATACACACGATCAGACCGGTCCGATGAAACTGGTTTCTGCTCAGAATCAAGTCGACGCATGCTTGAAAGCATTGAACTTTGTTTTGTCAGCACGTTGTTGTGTTCTACAGCACCGCGTTCTGGTCTGATCGGATTTGTGGTCCAATGGTGTGTACGCACATCAGACCACTTCAGCCTGGTCCGATGAAAACGGTCCGTCGGACCAGTCTCATCGGACCGGTCTGATCGTGTGTACGTGTCCTGACCCTCCTCCTCCCAAGATGCTTTAGAATGTACACTGCGCCTAGTACACACCGGCCGAATGACGGACGACATTGGCCGGTTCGATAGAAACTGGCCAACATTTGGGCCAGGTGTATGGCAGCCGTCCGGCTTCTGTCGAAAAGTCATGGCCCACTGGGCCCACCCCACTGGGTTGAGCAATAAACAACTAGCATGCACTAAAGCTGAGTATTCTCAGCACACCTCGGTGCCTAGATGAATGGAACTTCAATATGCATGTGTGACAGTTATGTTGCCCAGGTCAAAGAAACCAAAGCCGGGGGGGGGGGGGGAGCAGCACATACTATTACTTTGCTCCACTTATGCAGGAGAGAATAAAATGCTCCTGGGTATAGGTATAGTGCTGGTGCTTGATAATGTCACATCCTGGCAAGGAGAGTGTCTGCAACCTTGTGCAAGCTTCAATCAGAGCTACTGTAATAAAGGACTATGGGGTTGATTCACTAAAACCTGGAGAGTGCAAAATCTGGTGAAGCTCTGAATAGAAACCAATCGGCTTCAAGGTTTTATTGTCAAACCTTTTTGAACAAGCTGAAGTTAGAAGCTGATTGGCTACTATGCAAAGCTGCACCAGATTTTGCACTGTCCAGTTTTAGTAAATCAACCCCAATGTTTCCTTGCTCCCAGCATCTGAATTCAAGGTAAAGGCTTCTGGCATATGCAAAACACAGGTTTGCTTAAAGTGCACGTTTACCGTTTCACAAAAAAATTAAAAGGTAAACTAACACCCTACACCCCTCCTGTCCCCACTCCACTTGGCTTCATGGGCAATTAGCTGTCGCTGCCCATGCAGCCGGTGCAGCAGTCCAATTGAAAGTCCTACTCTTCTTCCTTTTCTTGCCTTAGGGCTTCCAGGACAGATCAGAGTGATTTTTATTGGTCAAAGTAGTCACATGGAATCAGAATCTGATCCATCCTGGAAGCCCTAAGGACTTTAACACTTGAAGTCTAATCTCTGGCCTGTTCAACTCTGATGTAATGTAAATGTAAGAAGTGAAATAAGGTAAGTCCAACTTTTGGACAGCCTTTTATAATCAGCCCCTGCCCTTAATTTTATATGTGGAGTTCTCACTGAATGTTGAATTAATGCCTCAATTGTGTGTTGAGGATCCCTGTACAGTTCCATTATTTCAATAACATCGATATAAAGAGTTTAAAAATATCTGTAAAGAATATTAAGCAAAGCGTACTTGAATTAGTCTTTTTATCAACTTTGTGACTTAAGTCTCAATAGGCCTCAGGACTCATAGTTGCACATTACCGCAGGAAAACGGTCTGTTTTGTCGATGCAGACTGCAAAGAGGGGATTATTTTCTCAAGCTAAGACTTTATGGGATGCAGCAGAAAAGACCTTTTCATTAACTGACTAATTGTCTTTCATTAAGAACTCGCTGGCAAGCCAGATGGGCATCCTTGGCACAAATGAAAGTAAATCTGGCACCAAAATAAAAATTAATTTGCCTTCATTTGGAGTGTTGTTGTTGATACTTTTGGACACCAGATCAATGAGGGAAGAAAAAGACGTTCCAGAATAGAATGCGGACATTTTGTATTGTATGTTACAGTCCCTTAATGGCTCAGCCTAATTTATCTTTTGGGAAACCAACATCAGACAGAAGATGAGGTTTTCTATAACAAATTATTTTTCAACTTCTCAGTCTGTTCCGATGTGATCTGAAAATAGCTTAAAGAGGTGATGTATTTAGATTTGTCACACATTTTATAAGCTACCCATTGGATAGCCATATCTTTAAAGGAAAACTATAGTGTATTTGCATTGAGTGCATTGGGTAATTGGGTAGTGTTTACCTCCAAATAATTGTTTATGTAATTTTTTACAAGCTCTTGCATGTAGATATTTGTAGATTAGCCACTAAAGCATGGGTAGGGAACCTTTAAGAGGCGGAGATCTACCTGAACAATATGAAAGAGATCCAAGATCACTGGGGTTCGGTGCCCCCTTTTTTTTTTAAATAATTTAACTAGCAAGGCCCAACTAAATAGTAAGGACAATTTTGAGAAATATAATAAAATAAATGTCACTGTATAAATATAAACTTAACCTAACTTGTCAGTAGGACAGTGGACAGTAAGTGGACCGTGTCATTTGGGCAGTGGACAGTGCCAGTCAATAGAGCAGTGGATGGTGTCAGTGTTTTTTTTATCGTTATTATTTTATATTTATTTTTACAATTTTTTTATTATTTGTTACAATTTTATTTTAGCAGCTCTGTTGGGGAGCTTCGGTCTAAACAGAAACCTTTTGCTGTCTCAGTCTGGAGACAGAGAAAGAATATTGAGTACACTGTTATTGGGGGCTGTAATTGCTAGGAACACTGTAACATAGAGGGAACCGCACTGAAAAGGGGCACTGCAACCATTACATTGCCTCTTTTATAGTACAGTCCCCTTTATATCCCAGTGCCCCTTTACATTACAGTGCAGACCCCCCCGGGTTGCTTAGTCTACAAAGCCTGGGCTTTTTTTGAGTCACTTTAATCTAAAAGCCATGGGTGACTTAGGTGTAGTTTTGGTCGAAAAAAATGTGTATTTGTGAGCTCCCCGTCACTCCTCAATGTGGATTGCACACTACCAAGTTTATCTCCACAGTCTCTGTATAATTTTAATTGCTTCATTACTTGTATTGTGAGAAAACAGATAAATTATAGTTCTTTATGAACTTGATGATGTTGTGATGATACATATCTCAACTTCACCATTGTGTGGGTAATTTCTTGATTGAAAAAGTTTTGTTAGTTTTGACATAAAATATATTTTGGTCAGTAAGATCAGGCAATAGCTTAGTTAGGACAGAAAGAAGTTGCTATCAAATGTATTTGCTTCCCTGCTCACACTGTCCCATACATAGTTCTGGCTTCAAGTCCTTGCAGACAGAAGTCTCTATGTGGGGTTCTGTGTCCTTCACTCCTCTCCTCTATAATTCTGCAAATCCCCTATCCCGCATGAGGGATTCCTGCCCCCCTCCAAGTGTGTCTGTCCACAAAGAGCCTAGATTGTTCAGTAGCCCAGTGGGTCTGGCACAGACAAGCCACTTGGCTCCTTGTCTGTCTGAACCTCCCCATGCCCTTCTTTTTAATTTCACACAACTTCTTTCTGAATGTTTTCTGACAAGTCAGTATAGAGTTCAGAACGACATGGCAAAAAACGATTGTATGTGCCTTTCCCGTGTTGTAGGAATGGCCATATACTTCTCAACTCCATGTGACAATGCTGGGCCAATCTCCAGGCACCAGAATGGTCACATGGGGAGAAACCATAGATTTCTGTAAGCAAAAGCTTGTGGGTGACTCGGGGCAGCAGCAGAACGGAGCAACAGGAAAGGCTAACAAATGGAACATTTGCTGCTTGGTAGAAGGGGATTAAGGTAAACCTGCTTTTTGCACAAGTAAAGCACAAGTTAAATGTAAGGCAAGAAGGAGCTTTGCGACTCGTTTGCCCACCAATAACACCTTTGACATGCTTAAAGGAGCAGTGGCCACACTTTTTTTTTTAATACTTATGCATGTTTCTGACCGTTAAAGGAATGCAGGGGGCACGTCAACTTATTTTTTGCCCACAATTGTTGATGTTTTTTTGACATTTTATAGGGTTATATCGTGTTACCAGTTTAGCTATAAATGGTACTTAGCGGAGTTCCTAAGTTGGCCTCACATGAAAAGTTTGTCTCTAAAGTTTACTTTTCCACCTGATATGCAAAGAGTTTAGGCAGAGAATGTCATGTAAGATCCACACGCTTTAATATATGGCGCCAACTAATCTCTGCAACATCTGCAGGGACTAAAAAGGATAGCTTTTGAAATGTTATATCTTGCTCCATCAAAGTCCTAAGCATCGGCACAATCTCGTGTAAAATTGTTCTCATTCCATAAACTGTCAAATTGGCTCGTCGCATGATTCTATCAGACACTTTTCAGTCATGCAGTCGTTTGTCTATTGCATTTCTTGCAAAAAAAGTGCACCCGAAGCATTCCGCAACGTAATGGTAATAAGGTATTGTATGGTGTATACTGGGCAGAATTTTACGTTTAGAAGTCCAAGTTTAATGCCCAACTCGGTGCTCCCCTCACTCTATTTTTTGTTTTTTATTCATACATAGTTTGGATGATTCACAGAGCAATGTTGACCTGATGACATTAGCACTGCCCCACTATAATGTGGGGAATTTATCAATACTGGAGCATCTGTGAATGGCAAACAATCTCCTTCTATCAGTCTGTTCAGTTAGGCCCGGTTCACACTGGTGCGACAAGCACTCCGATTTTGAGAGCACAAGTCGCAATGGAACCATTCTAATAGGAGCGACTTGAGTTGTTCACACTTAGAAAAAGGTTCCTGCGCTACTTACTACTCTGCACTCTCGCTTTTCTAAAGCTGGACATGTATACAATCTTCTTGTACAATTTGAATTTAGATTTACCAATACCATATAATATGAGGTCAAACCTAAACACATTCAATTGATATGCAATCAGGCAGGCCTTTACACTACGTAGTTGAAGATAAATCTAAAGAAAATTTAACCAGAGCATAATGTACGGTCAGCTTTAAGGTTTTCTAAGGTTTGAGTGATGCTGGGCAACAGTAATCCTGAAAGACTGAGGACCTCTTGTAACTAAAAAGAGGGACAACTTTGGATTAAAGGTTAACATTGCAGCCTAAGCTGTGTTTTGGAAACATTTAAATTAGCCCAGCGTTGGGCTTTTAAGTGATACTAAAGTCTCGTGTTTTAACAAACATGTTATACTTACCTGCTCTATGCATGATTTTTCACAGAGAAACCCAGAATTTCCTCTTCTCGGGTCCCTCGCTTGCGCTTCTGGCCCCTCCCTCCTGTCGAGTGCCCCCACAGCCAGCAGCTTGCTATGAGGGCACCTGAGCCGAGCTGCAGCTCCTCGTGTCCATTAAGACACGGAGCTGTGGTTCAGCCCCACCCCCTCTCTCTCCTAATTGGCTAACTGACTTTGACAACAGAGGAAGCCAATGGCGCCACTGCTGTGTCTCAGCCAATCAGGAGGGAGAGTCCCGGAGAGGCCTTAGCATTCGTGCACATCACTAGATTGAGATGGGGCTCAGGTAAGTATTAATGCAAATAATTTACTTGTTTCTTTCTTTAAAGACAAAGTATTTTGTAGTACGGTCTTTGAAGAAAGTAACAAGTAAATTATTTGCATATATATATATATATATATATATATATATATATATATATATATATATATATATATATATTGTGACAGAAAGTCAGGTAAATCTGTGTGTGTGTTGTCACAGACGGGAGATATATTTCTGCCTTGTTTAGACAATACACCAATTACTATTAGGCTTCGGCTGCAGAGATGGCCAGAGAGGTTTGGGGCGTTAAAAGGTTTCAGCTGTTCAGAATTAAGCAATTAAAGCCCCTATAAAGACAGCCTAAGGGTGACGACTGATTTCTGCATCCTGAGGCTGTGTGAGTGAAGGAGCAGTCACCAACAGTACTGAAGAGGTGAGGTGCTGATGGATATTTCTGTGTGAGAAATATCAAAGAGACTTTTTGTTTTCTGCTGTAGTACCAGCAGTGTCTGCCCAGCAGTAGGCTGTGCCAGACTCCATAGGTAGGTTCATGTGTTGGGAAGGTAGACGCCCCAAGTGGCAAGGGTTTATTTTATGTTTTGTATTGTTTATGCTGTTTTTGATGCTTGCACGTGTATCCAGCAATATGGAAAAATAAACCATATCATTTGTTTTCAATCATCCTCAAGTGCCTTTTTGTACAGTTCAGCGTGTAGTGAACCCATCCAGGGGGTCACACACACCCGCTACCGAGCTAATCCCTCACACAATATATATATATATATATATATATATATATATATAAAATTTATACACATGCCTTGTGGGTTCAGATCACATATTTTTGTAGCGTTGGATCCTGTGTTACAGCTGCTTTTAGAATGAAAAATGCAGCGCGGCACAGTTTATTATTTTTATTTTTTTTCTCCTTGTATTATTTGTCTGTGAAAATTGAGTCGTTCACATCGCATCATTGTGATGATTTTGGCACATCAATATGTTTCTTTTCTCACCAGCAGTATTTGAGTTAACATCTCTCATTATGCTTGCGGTTGGCACAGGGCATAGGGGGCAAAGTGCCAAAGGGATAGAAGGGTTCACAGAGACAGATCCCTCTGGTGGCGTCCAGGCTGCCTGGTTGCCAGGCAACAGGACTAGGCCCTAGCAGCTGTGTGACATGGGCAGAGGACCAGAGTTCATGATTGAGGAGGTGAAGGCAGTGAAGAGTGATCTGACAAAAGCCTCATTTCTGTATAGGAATTTAAATCTTCGCACTATATGCCTCCGCTCCCTCCCTTCTTCTCTTTCAGCTCCTTTTTCTATTATGTGTAGAAATAGATCCAAGATGTGGTGAAAGGATTTCATCTGACCAGTTGTGTCATTCTTTTTTTTTTTCTGCAATTGTGGGAGCCAATTTAATTAATACTTTTTTTTATTTTATTTTTTTTCATGCTTTCGACCTTGTGGTTTGTTAGGTTATTGAACCATGTCCAATAATACATTTTATTATCTGTTCAAAGTATGTTTTGATTCTGATTGTACGTTTTGCTTAAACAGCATGCAGACTGGGAAGTATGTTATCTGCAGTTGTAGGCTAAAGGGGGTTTAAGAAATGCTGCCTGCATTGTGGTTGGAATCATTGAGTGCCTAACTAATTGATTGGGCAACATGAGTCTGGCCAGGTGCAGCCAGCCTGTGAGATACAGGAGACTGGGTAGGTTAAAAAACTTGTCCTGATTGTCATTGTTCGCTTTGAGAAAAGTGGTGCTGCCAGCATTTATCCCTTTCCCAATTCACAGAAATTTGCAAGGTAAGCAGACCCCACCTTGTGAGCTTATTAAATGTGTGTTTCTGGCTCTAAGGGTGGTCTGATCTACTACAGATGCTTCACACAGTGCGCCACAAATCTGGCATCGTAGCTGGCCATACACTGTAATGAGTTTTAGATGAACCAAATGTATCTAAGATGAGGACCTGCCTGATCTGGCCAATCCAGCAGGCTCTTGCATGGCATAGTTCTAAAGGGGATTGTACAATCAGATTGTGTGCAGTGATCCTAAAGGATAAAAACACCTAAAAAAAAAAAAATGCACATTATTTTGCAGGTACAAAAAAACGGGGGCATTTACTATTTTTTGTTTTAGGAGCCTGGAAAGCATTAAACCAGCGATTAGCAGATCGCTGGTGCCATGCAGGACTCCTGCAGACTGTCAGTGTAAGCTGTATAGGTGGGCAGTTTCACACTGACAGGAAGAATCATTGAACTACCAGAGCGTTCAACAAAGCTCATTGAGGACTACAAGCTGACAGCTGCAAAAGATGTTGGTACATGTAGTTAGAACTCTGTGAATGAATGATGAGGCCATGTGGGCAGAGCCCCACATGGTCGCCCTTTTTTGAAAAAGTGACAGCTAGTACGGGGAACTTCTCCCCGTACTGCTGTCTCACAGAGGGCTCGGAGCAGCTGCATGAGCGGGAACATGCTGTATGTTCCACCCTAAAAACATGGAACATGTAACATGTTCCCGAAGGTGAACTTAAGACTTTTGTGTACAGCCCTGCAAGTTGAATGAGAGAGTTCTATTAATTCTCCCATCCACGCTAAACCGCGTGTACAGATGGCTCTCTTCTTCTGGCTATTGTATTCTGACATGCTGGCACAGTATATGGCACATATGGTTGGATGCAGCCACTGTTTGATCAAAAATGTCCTCAAATTGTTGAGTAAGAAAGTGTCAATAGGGACACCCATGGCTTCGGTCTCAGCTGCTTCATCAGGAACCTGATGATATTCGCTATGGATAGCCAGCTTTAGTTTGGCCAAATATATCATTTTTTGTCAATGGTGGTGGGGTTCAGGAGGTGTTAGGAAGTCACTGTAAATGTTGACTTTTTTAAGGCGAAACCATAGCAATCAGGACCCCCCTTGTAATCTACAGTATCCAGGCAGCAGTGTGCCAGTGCTGGCCAATTGTCCTGGCCAAAACCTACTGTTTTTGGCAGTTCTCATGTTTATTAGTACCTTTACGTTAATTCTGGGAACTCTTCAGATAATTTATCCTTGATAATTTTCATAGCTTGAAGGCTCCTATATATCTATATGGGTTGGGAATCTTTAATTACAACATGTTTGCATACAATCTGGCAACATAACCTGGTTCTGATCAAATTCTTGAGAAACACTAAAAGCCTTTTCTGTGGAAAAAGAAAACCAAGTACTGTTTAAAAAGTTCTCAAATTGATAAAAGTCGGGTATGTGGGAAAGAATAAAACATTTTTTTTTTTAGATGTGTGTAGCTATACCTCTGTAGCACTACCCCCCTAGGAGCTCCTGATTATATTTTGGGCCTGCACGTTACCTCAACATTTGTCATCTAGGAGAAGAAAGTCTGGAAGAACTCCAATGTCCACACAAGATGTAAAACCTCTGTTAGGTTTTATACTTTTGCTCAAAACTTGTGAAGAAGGTAGAAGGATAGAGGGGAAGGTTCAGGCACACAGTACAGGTCACTGGGGAAAAACCCCTAAACTCCAAAGTCATTCGCCACTCCACTTGAGTGGGAATTGCTCACCCAGATAGACCCCTCTCACCTGGCCTAGCAGCCAGGATGATGCACAAACCAGTTCAATAACAGTCTCTGCCACAGACTGATTGAGAACAAAATGAACAGTCCAGAATCCTCTGCCACAGGATGTAACCCCAAACTTCCAGCCATACAGTTAGAGAGCCTTTAAGCCAACCCGGCGAACTGTAGGACGAGTTGTGGATCCCTCCTTAATAAGGTCCCCAGGCCTTTCCCGAGAGATAAGCGTTCCGCTTGGTCTCCTCCTGGGCAGGCCCTCCCCCAGTTTCCTTCATTAAGTGTAGCTTCCTTCACTTAGATGGACAGCTTGGGATCTCTCTTGATTCAGCATAACTGGGCCTACTGGTAGAGATGCAGCCTCGGGCCAACATGGTCCCTGGACTGGAAATCACACAACACATACCTCGTGCCAGGAGAGCCACAAGGCAAAGGGCCCCAAAACATGGCGCCTGCCCCTTAAGTTTTCCTCCCTGGCATGCACAGCGGGGCACCACTCCCACTGGGCTGTTCCCGAGGAGAGACAGTCAATAGTCTATGGCTTGCCCATGTTCCAGCACTGACCGGTGGGGGTATCGCCACCCACAGACAACAGTGGGAAAATGCTATCAGGCACAACCACTGCCAGGACAGAGGCTAATTTAGAATAAATCATACAGTCTGAGCCACATTATCGGCCCAGATACCCTCTAAATTTAACATAGCGCCCAGTATTTGGGAGCAGTGCGCTACACCTCTTTCCCCTCATGTCATAGCTGACCAATTCTGAATTTGGAAAAAGCTCTGCCCCCACAAATCAATAGGCTCTTGCTTGCTAATAGAAATACTATAAGATGTTGGTCTGTAGAAACAAGTGATTTGTGAGTTTTAGGGCGTTTTTACATAACTTTCATAGATGAACATCCCCAGAACAATTGATCTGCACCGCAAGGATTTCTTTATCAGTTTCCCAATAAATGAACAAGTGGTTTTTATGTCCACTATTCCATCCTGAGTCGACTGAAGGCTCAACACAATACGCATGCTCATTTCCCTATCTGGAAGCATTATTTTAATATCATCTGACATCATTGCATATAAAATATATTTTGTGAATTAATATTCAGGCTGATAGAGACGATACTTACTGGTTATGGAAAGTTTCTTTGTAATAGAACCTTTCACAGGTCAGTCTTCTGTCCACGCATGGCTGAAGCTCTGCTGCGACTCGCATGATAAAGTGGAGAGGTAATCACTAACGCTGCATTTCTCCCAACGTCTGCTGCTCTCTAGGAAAAGAGAATAGCGACAATTGGCTGTACTTCTGTATCCCACTATTAGCTTGCTTTCATTTTTAGTATCCTTCAGAAAAGGTCTTTTATAAAAGAGGAGCTGTGATATTTTAAGTGCTCGTTCACACCACCAGCGCTGGGCTGCATGGCTGGTAGCAAGGTCAGGCAAAATACTATTATTTTTCAGTGATGCCAGTTCATACCAATGCTTTGGTTGTTAAACCCCTAAAACATGTCAGCTGCCAAAAACTCACAGCTTAAAGTATATAAGATTACTACCACTCCCATGGGACTTTTTAGGCAGATATTTAGCAGGATAATATATATAATTTTTTTTTTTTATAAAGATCTTTATTAATAGAAAGTTTAAGGCCAGGTTCACACCTATGCAAATTGGATGTGGGTTTCCCTGCATCCAATTCGCATAGCAGGAGAATGTGACTGTCTCTCTATGGAGCCAGTTCGCACATCTCCGCAGCAGATCCAGTGCATTTTGCAGGAAAAACATGTGCCTTTTTTGGCCCGTTTCAGGTCCGAATTCAGCCCAAAATGCTGAAATTGGACCTGAAACAGTGACCCAGCACACACCGGACCCCTGCTGTGCGACAGATGCGGCTCATATGTGAACCGAGCCTTAATAATGTCCAATAAAACACAAATATGGCTGACACAACAACTGTTGTACAATGTATCAGCCATATTTGTGTGTTGGGGCTCATTCACATTTGCTTCAAAACATGGCTTCAGATATGCTTTTTTAACCACTTCAGCTCCAGAAGCTTTACCCCCCTCAATGACCAGGCCATTTGTTTGCATTACGGCACTGGGCCATTTTAACTGACAATTGCGCTGTCGTGCGACACTGTACCCAAATAAAATTGTGCCTTTTTTCCCTCCATAAAAATAACTTTCTTCTTGGTGGTATTTGATCACCTCTGCGGTTTTTATTTTTTCTGCTATAAACAAAAAAATTATTAATATTTTTTGCTATAAAACACACCCAATAAAAAAATTTAGTTCAGTTTAGGCCAATATGTATTCTGCTACATATTTTTGGTAAAAAATCCCAATAAGCGTATATTGATTGGTTTGAGCAAAAGTTATAGCGTCTACCAATTGCACAGCAGGAGATTGTGACCGGCTTTCTATGGGGTCGTTTCAAATATCTTCACATCGGCTCCGGTACGATTTGCACAGGAGCCCTGTGCATCTTTTGGTCCGAATTCAGCCAAAAATTAAGGCTGAAATCGGACCCGAAAAGATGAACAATAACGCACCGGAGTCCTGCTGTGAGCCGCTGCGTGCTAACCTAGCCTCGAGCTTCAAAAAAAAAACACCAAAGCATCACAATAGCATCAAAAAAGCATGTTTCTTTGGGGAAGGAAAAAAAAGCATGTTGAAGCGGTAGGCGCTTTAATGTGTGTTGGAAATGAAGCAAGTGTAAATGAGCCCTTATGGACGTTCTGGTTTGCCTCCTTTCTTTTCCCCAGCATAGAGAAACCATGATCTTTCCGCATAAATATTGTTCGGGTGACACATTTTTCATGATCTTTCAGCCATATTGTTAAAGACTTCCAGATAAGCCCATCATGATACAAATACAGGGCTACCTTTGCTGGCTTTCTGCTGAAAATGGAGCTGCTGTTATGCTGACCCATTGGCCACGTTAGTCACTGACATAAAATTATTTTGCAGATGAGGAAAATCAGAGAAATGTCCTAATTTGCAAACCTGCACTGGGTCAGTGATTGAAGCAAAAGGATCAGCATGCCAGCTAGGCAGCTAACTTTTTGAAGTGAAGGTTAAGAATGTCGGCCATGTTTCTCTAATAACAGAATTCTGATTATTTAAGTTTATTTGATCCTTTAATCACTTCCCGCCCGGTCAATAGACAACTGACGTCCAGGAAGTGGGGGCGCGCAGCGTGGCGATCGGTGATGCGTGGTGTCAGTCTAACACCCAGCATCTCCGATCTCGGTAAAGAGCCTCTGGCGGAGGCTCTTTACCACGTGATCAGTCGTGTCCAATCACGATGTAAACAGGAAGAGCCGTTGATCTGACAGACACGAGTAGAGGAGAGCCGATTGGCGTGTCTCCTGACGGGGGGTATACGCTGATTGTTCATCAGCGTAGCTCCCCCTGCGGATGCCCACACTGGACCACCAGGACCACCAGGGAAGGGGGCAACATGTGGATGGCCAGGTATGTACCCCATGGCCATCCACATTAAAAAATCTTCTCAATAGATGCCAATCAGTGCCCACAAATGGGCACTGACTGGCAACATGGGCACAACATAAAAAAGTGATGCCCAGCAATGCCACCCTTCAGTGCCACCCTTCAGTGCTACCTCTCAGTGCCCATCCATGCCTATCAGTGCCACCCATAAGTGCCCATTAGTGCCACCCATAAGTGCCCATCAGTGCTGCCCATAAGTGCCCACCAATTCCACCTATGAGTGCCCATCAGAGCCGCATACCAGCGCCGCCTATCAGTGCTCATCAGTGCTGCCTATCAGTGACCATCATCAGTGCCACCTCATCTGTGCCCATCAGTGCCACCTTATCAGTGCCCATCAGTGCAGCCATATCAGTGCCCGTAATTGAAGAAGAAAACCTATTTACAAAAACATTTAACAGAAAAAAATAAAAACACATTTTTTTTTTCAAAGTTTTCGGTCTTTTTTTTTAGTTGTTGCGCAAAAAATAAAAATCGCAAAGGTGATCAAATACTACCAAAAGAAAGCTCTGTTTCTGTGAACACAATGATAAAAATGACATTTGGGTACAGTGTAGCATTCAATTTGCGACAGCGCTGAAAATTGGCCTGGGCAGGAAGGTGCGTAAGTGCCTGGTATTGAAGTGGTTAATGGAGATGATACAGTGTGGACAGGCTATTTCCATCACAATGGGTGTTCTGACGAGATATCCAACAGATTGGCCATCTTTAGCCAACCACAGAGGCTAACCTAGATGGTGTCTTGCATGTTTCTGAATATAATTTGTAGCTCTACTACCCACAGCACCTTGCCATTATAAGTTTGCTGGTCCTTTAAGACAGGGACATTACATAAAGGGAGGCCTTGCTCTGACATATATTGTGACCATTCCTTACTTGCCGCCTGCAACGGGGAGGGCAGCGCATATTTCTCTGGTTACAGCAGAGACTCTATGTTGAAAGCAGACGCTGCGGTTAGTCCCAGACGCAGACCCCTAAGTACTCCTGAGGAGGGGGGATTGGGGGGGATACGCCCATCAGACCCTGCTGGAATGGTTGAAGGGTCCTGTCGCAGAAACATCTTAAAAGACATTACGGGGAGATTTACATCCTACTGGAAAAGAAGCATCATTAAAGTCACTGGTGAACCTATGATGGCAGACAAGTTCACTCAAAGTGCAAAAAACATTACCGGACCGGCTGTAGAAAAAAAATAAAAACATTTTTTAAAGTATAGTCAAAAAAATATATAGCTTTTTTTTTTTTAATATATAAAAATGTAGCTTAACCTTTTACTATACAATTCTCAAAAAAATATATACGGTAACAATTGTTAACGGGTACAATATTTCAGGAACTTTTCTAAAAGAGAATAAGTGAGAAAAAAAAATTAAAATAGGCGGCTCTGCAAAGTCATTTTGTTTTCTTCAGCAATACAGTAGGGGCTTTTACACATACATAGATGTGCTAATAGATATTTCAAGAAGGTAAACTTTTTTTTTTCCTTTATTATTTAGCAAATTAAGATTACTAGTTTAAATGTTTAATTATATTTTTAAGTATTTTTTTCGCAGTATTAAAGTGTTTTTTTTTTAATGTTTTTATTTTTTTATTATTAATGCCAGCAGAAAAGATTAACAAACAAAGGCATCAACGGCGCCAGAGCTGGTAATTAGAGCTTGTACAGTAGTAAAACATTTCAACAATATTAAAGTATTTTGCGTTCTAAGGACATATTATTTTCTATGCATATTTTCTTTATTATAATCTCCCGTGAGCTGCTGTATTTGTTATTCATACTCTTTTTTCATTCTCTTTAATTAGAAAAATCCCCCATCACCCACCACATCTGTTTTAATAAGTGATAATTGCTCTTGGTAGAAAGAATGATAGTGAGATGTTGGCATTCTGAGCATGAGGAAAATGCGTGCAGGTTTTATCAATTCATTCATTCTAACCCAGAGATACATTGGCCCTGATGTAAGGAAAATGTTCTAGCGTTCCTGCCCTTTCCCCGTTTGGTCGTTTTCTTGGTGTAAGGTAGAAAAAAAGAACACTTTTTCTTTTGAAATACCTTTTGTACATGGGGTTCTTTGATAGTCCGTGATGTCGAACTCCCAGTTTGTGGGATGCATGCAGAATTTTTCACTGCAACCAACATTTTTAGATGGGAAATATAGATGTATTTTAGGATCTAAGCACACAGGTATTTGTCAGTCTCTGCTAGTAAATGTTAATCTGAACGCCAAATATTTACAAAGCATTTATCACGCTCCAGGCTGCTTTCATTAAGCTCTTCAAGCTCTTTTCAGAACTGTTTCGCTATTCTTAAATATTTTTACTGGCTGTAGCTTTAAGGCCCCTTTCACACTTGGGCAGGAGGTGCGGTGGCGATATAGCAGCGCTATACCATCGGCAAAGGCCACAGGATTCGGCCGCTAGCGGTGCGGTATTAACCCCCGCTAGCGGCTGAAAAATGGTTAATATCGCCCGCAATGCGCCTCTGCGGTATTACCATGGTTTCCCATTGTTTTTAACTGTTTTCTTGTCGAGAAAAATGCTCTGGAGCAGGGATCTCCAAACTATGGCCCTCCAGTTGTTCAGGAACTACAATTCCCATCATGCTTAGTCATGTCTGTGAATGTCAGAATTTTACAATGCCTCATGGGAAATGTAGTTCCGAAACAGCTGGAGGGCCGTAGTTTGGAGTTCCTTGCTCTGGAGCATACACACGACCATTTTTCATGACCAATTTAAAAAAATTGCATTTTTTTCCTCGTCAAAAAACGGTCGTGTGTATGGTCGCATTACAACTCAAAGCTACAGCCAGTGCTCTCATTAGGGCACACTGCAGCTCAAAAAAAAAAGTACAGGCATTTGAGCTTTTATTTCAGCTTGGAGAAGCTTGTACTTTTTTGGGCTTATTTGCATGTTTTTATTGAGCTTCTTTGAGCATAAGCGTTTGTTTTCACAAACCTTCCTATTTTTATGTGTGTTTTCGAGCCTCTTTGCTTTTTCATGCTCATTTGCATGTTTTTCAGGACTCGGCCCACTAATAATGCGAACGAAAATTCTTAGATCCGATTTTCAAAAGAAAATTCTTTCGAAATTCGAACCGTGTATGGCCGGCATATATGCCTGTAAACTCCTGAAAAAGCCATAGTGACACATTTGGGAGGGGGGGGGGGGGAGTTTCCAGGCTGAAAAAATGAGAGCTCAAAAGAGCTCGAAAGATTGTAGGAGCAGCTTCTTTGAGCTTTTTTTTTATTTATTTTTTAGAGCTGCAGTGTTCATGAGCATTAGCGTTTGTTACTCCAACACTTCATATTCCTGATATGTGCCTGCTGTACTATGTAAAGTATCCTGTTCTCTTTGTATTGCTTCTTTTATGTAAAATCCCTTGTTTTGCCGACAGTCCTCTTAAAAACTTACCGCACTAAGCAGGAGAGCACACAAGTGTCAGTTCTCTAGCTATGCTGGGAACTCAGCCTGCTCTCCAATGATCAGATGTGTCCTGATCCATCCCCCCCCCCATGCATAGCCATTCATTGGGAAGCTCCAGTGTGGTGCTGCTTCTCCTCCATCCAGCTCTTGTGCAACTGAGAACTGAGGTAATGTGATCATTTATAAAAAAGGGAAAACAAATATTTATAATTTTTTTTTTATATATCTATATACAAATGTTTTGTCTTTCATTTGTATTTTAAACAGTTTTTTTTTTCAAGGTGATCGTTTAGAATCACTTTAACATTTAACACCGTCAGGCTAGAGCTTATGACATCATGTACAGCTCTCTCCCTCACTGTTGTGAGAGTTTGCCAAGTAGGGAGGGGGGGTGAGTCATAAGCGAGCCAATGAAAACTGCAGAGCTGGAGGCGTGCCTCTGTGTGTCTGTGTAAATCCAGGAAGTAAACAGGCAGCAGCTTCAGCTGCCCACAGTTAAAATGGCTGCAGCATTTAGAGGGAGATTTCTGCAGCATATTCACAATATATATAAAATAATATGCAAAGTGGTTGCAGGGAAGCTTCAGGATGGCAAAGATGTTTTTATTACAAATTATGTGAGCAGACTGCGGTTCCTCTTTAAATACTTACTGAAACTTTTGCTCCTCAGACCAACTCCTCATCCTTCCAGTAGCAGTTTCCACTTGGCGTTTACCCTGATAGTGGGAAACTAAACTCCAGAAAGATTTTGTGTCACCCTCTTACTAGTGAATGCTAGTGATTGTAATGCTGGATTCTAACTATCATGATGTGTTATGTGCGTTTTAGCAAGGCAGCTTATTTATTATGAACAGTTTGCAACACACAGCATTTCCTGAAAAATGTAAATAAAAAAAAAAAATGTATGCAGAGCACCACAATGCTGCAGGGCGGGTGCATTGCCCACTACAGTTATTATGCATTGGAATGTTGCGCTTTACCGCAATGCACAATTCTAAATGGTCCTAAAGAGGAATTTATATACAAGCTACAGTAGCAAGCAAATGGCACCTATGGGGAAAATGGATCTCATTTGTCATGTGCCGCACATGCATTTACAATGTGTTTGTATTTGATGACTTAAGTTTGATAGAAGCCCCTCAAACATATGTCAAGCACATTGTATCTGCATGCCCTGTAATTACAACACCTCTATAACAAGAAATACAATTCTGAATGACATTGTGTAACAGTACGGGGTACATGAAAAAAGCTGTGAACATTCACCAAACATTGGTTAATCGTTTCCAACACATGCACCAGAAAAATTTACCTGCAGTGATTGATTTGTGAATGTTTTATCGATATCCCCCTGTGTGACCACCGTGTATTCTACACCACTATGTAAGGCTGGCCACAGATGATGTGATGGTTGCAGGAAAGAAAATTGCTCCAATAACAACACAGTCTTTGATGGGGGGGGGGGGGGGAGTCCCTCTCATGGAGCCATTGTGCTTTTCCGGCAGGGATGGCTTAACGTGCCCCCCACCCCACCGCTGGGAGAACACCAGTGATTATTGGCAATGATCTCATAAAAATCCAGCATGCTGGTTGCACCCAGGTCAATCCATCGATTTGACAATTAACCTGCCCATACATTCGAATCAGGGCCAGTCGCTGCTGAAAATGCTGAGATTCACCAGTGACTATTGCTAGTGGCTATAGTCACTGGCAATAATTGTATGCAAAAATCGGGCATGCTGGTTGTACCCAAGTTGATTCATCGATCGACTTGGGTACAATCAGCCTACCCATACATTGTTTGAATCTCAGCTCGTCCCTGCTGAACGGGCTGAGATTCAAACCATCTATGGCTGGAAAGACCCATTTGAGATATCGGTCACGGAGCTTGAGATTCCCACATAGTTTTAGGCTCCATGTACACGGGACGCTTTTACAACTGCTCCTAAATTATTAACCCACGTTTAAAACTTCAGTTTTGCCGTGTTTACATGGCGCGCTTTGCTGCGTTTGCGTTTAGAAACGTTTTAATAAATAAAAATGGGCAAAAATGAAAAACCCCTATAAACGAAACGCTGCTAAATGCGGGTTACCCATTTTTTTTTTGCTTTCAAAGAAACACTGTTAAACGCAACTGCCTAAAAACGTCAATAAACAAGACTGTGTACATGGTCACATAGGATAACATTGAATGAGTTCAGGGGCAGTTGGAAAGAAGCGTCCAAATGCCTCTGAACGTACGTTTAGCAGCGTCCCGTGTACATGGGGCCTTAGGCCGCGTACACACGATGAGACATGTCCGCTCAAACATGTCCGACGGACCGTTTGCAGCGGATATGTCTCATCGGATTTTGGTCCGATGGCGTGTACACACCATCGGACGAAAATCCCCTTGGTCTGAGGATGCGGTGACGTGGTGGTGACGTTGACGCCGCCACGTCACCACTCCAGGAAGTAAAATACTTCCACGCATGCGTCGAATCCATTCGACGCATGCGCGGACATATATCCGACGGACAGGTTTGTAGTGGACAAATTTCAAAGCATGCTTTGAAATTAGTCCGATGGACAAACATGTCCGCTAGCCCGTACACACGATCGGAGATGTCTGCTGAAACGGTCCGTCAGACCAGTTTCAGCAGATAAATTCGATCGTGTGTACACGGCCTTACAGTTAATTGGGAAATTTCCAATTTTGTTTATATATGAGTGCTGATTTGACTCTCATGTGATCTTGATAAATGCTGCTTGGTAAATGTCAGTCAAGGATGTATATACATCGGATACCTGCTGAAAAAGCCCATGGCTATATCGCTGCCTGATTATAGAGATATATATATATATATATATATATATATATATATATATATATATATATATAGAGAGAGAGAGAGATATGTTTTATATCTTATTCTTTTGCCAAGGAATTTTAATCCGATCTATGTTTCGTTATTGAATCCTGACGTTGTTCAGTGAAAATGTCAAGTGTGAGCTGGTGTAGTCCCTGAGCACAAACTGACAGAGTGATCCGCAGTTAGCTGTATTGTTAAAGCTAGATGACTTTATTGCTGCATACAGCTATGTGTTCTATACACTGTTCTGATGATGGCCAGAACTCCTAAAACAGGTGGTTTCTAGTTACAGTAACTATGTCTGTAATTGTAGGCTGTACTTGTATACTCTTTGCCTGTCTTCAAAAGTAGAGCAATATTGTTTAAAAAAAAAAAACACACTTTTCCTAAGAGCCGGTTCACACTGGGGCGACCTGGGATCCGACTTTAAGTCGCCCCAAGTCGCGCGGTCGAGAAAATGAATGTAAGTGAATGGGAGCCATTTTCATGTACGCTACTGAAGTCGCTCTGACTTTAGAAAAGGCTCCTGTACTACTTCAATCTGACTTCTAGGCGACTTGTAGGCAACTTGTACCCATTGATTTCAATGGAAGTCGCCTCAGAAGTCGGATCACTGTCTGAACTGAAGCAACAATACAGGCAAACCCCTCCCTCCCACAGAGCTGATTGTTGTTTAATTGGCCACTGGAAAGCCTCCTGTCCTAGAGGCGACTTGAAGTTGCCTTGTACTGTCCTGGAGGCAACTTGAAGTTGTCTTGTAAGTTGCCTGCTGATTCATACTCAAGTCGTGTCCAAGTTGCCTCCCAAAGTCGTACTGGAAGTCGTGTTGCGCCTGTGTGAATGGGCTCCTAGGAAGAAGCTGCTCTAGGCTCATTTCAGTTTTGGTCACATGATCTCTTCCAGCCCTCAAAATTTCCACTCGCCTACTAGCATTTGGCGAGTGGATTTAAGCTGGGGGCGAGTGATGACAGGGATGCATGACCAATCTCCCTCCAATCTGTGCCTACACTTAGAGTCCCGAACAGTATGACCTCTCTGAGCCTGCCCCCCTTCCCCTGACCAATGTAGCTGGAGAACAGGGAGCAGGAACTAATGAGTGAGGTGGAGGATTGCTAAAATTACCACTCCAGTGCAGCGCTCACTGAAAGTTGCCCTGACATGAGAGCGGCAGCCTTCCAGTTTGTGCTGTTTTCTTCTCCTTGTGCTCTATGTAAGTGTCCAACAGTTCAGCCTGAGCACTGTGAACAGACTGGTCTCAATGTGTGCTGTGCAGTGTCAGTGTGCGCTGTGCTATGGTGTCAATGGCTGTGCAGTTGTGTGGATCTCAGCGCTGGATTGTACTCCCTCCCGCTGTGCTGCAGCTCCTCTCCTCACTGCCAGCCTGAATAAAAGAGGGAAGTGGGGACATGCAAGTGTGGAGCCGCACACACAGGCTCCTGATGATGATGAGATGAATAGGAGAGAGAGAGAGACAGAGAGAGAGAGGATGGATGGGAGTTGCAGAGGAGACAGCAAGAGAATGGGGAAGAGACCCAGTTCTAGTGCCCTGTTTCTCTGGTCTGCCCCCAGTGACCTGTCCCTCTGGTCTGCCCCCAGTGCCCTGTCCCTCTGGGCTGCCCCCAGTGCCCTGTTCTATTTTGTTAAAGTTGTTGTTGGTAATATTTAATTTTGTAACTTGATTCTGCCCAAATCATTTAACAGTGCCATTCTATGAGATAATCTACGAGGGCATGTTTACAGGTGCAATTAGGCGCAGGGCAGTGTATGAATTAGGTGGGGCAACTGGTGGCGAGTAACTCTTGAGGCCTGGCTAGTAGCTCAGGACTTGACATTTTGAGCCCTGATCTCTTCTAAAGAGGAGTATCCACCAATCTGAACTCTGACCCTCCCCTTCAACAGAGATCACATGACTAACTGCCTAGGACAGGTCTTCAGGCTTCCTTACATTTTTTGGAAGGGGGCCTGAGGGAGCATTTTTTCCAAGTCTTTAGTCTTCAGCTAGTCTGTTGGCATTAAGGATGAGTTCAGGCGTGTTCGCAACCCGCATGTGCAGAGCCCACCAGGACGTCGGCACTGCATATCACTAATCGCAAGCAGTGAGGTGAGACATTTTCCCGATCTGAGAAATGTCTCACTGACTGTGATTGGCACTGTGCAGTGCCGTTCCTGGCAGGCTTTGCATGTGCAGGTTGCGAACATGCCTGAGCTCATCCATAGTTGGCATAAAGCTTGCCATAGATTTTAGTGTGAACGTTCATGCAAAAAATCTCATCAATAAATAAAAAGGAAATGGCGCAGGAAATGGTAAACCACTATATGAGTCCTTTAAAAAAAAAGTCCATAGTATAAAATCAATTACAGTCCATATAGCACTGTATCTTATGGTCAGCAGCTCCCCATAGCATGAAGCAATGCTCTGCAAAAGACAAAAGGTAACAGATATGGACCCCAGCCTAGTTGTAGTACTTAAAAACAGGTTTATTTTTAAAAACTACCCACAAACGTAGAACAGTAGGCATATATCGAATATATTATATTTTTCTGAGTAGTTATATATAGCTCAGCTCTGAGGAAGGGGGTGTGCCCCGGAAACATGTCAGCTTGGCTTTATAGTGGGATACAATTGGAGCATACATATTTTACATCATATGGCATTTTGTTTTCTAAGTGATTTTACCAGTTACACTTTTGTAATTATCCAATTTGTATCCATTGTATTTGCTCAAATATAAGTTTTATTGCGGTAATGCACTAGGTGCTTGCACCTTCCTGTCTCCTACACTTTAGCTTGCGCCCCCGTCTGTTCCCTTTCATCAGTACATTTGATAATGCCATTAGAAACTTGATGAATGTCATTCAAGTCCTTCAAAGAAATGTGTTTGCTTTTGACATTTGATTATGATTATTAGATTTTCTTTAATGAAAACCACATTACTTGTTGGTATTTTGGTAGTTTGATAAAAAAAATTATATTTATTGATTTATTACAGGTACTTATATAACGCTGAGAATTTACACAATTCTTTACATATATATTTGTATCAGTCCCTGCCTTCTATACTGATTTATGAAGTACCATCATTTTTACATGACAGGCCTGTAAGTGAATTCCCATCTTCACTTGTTCAAAGCAATAACTGCTCCTTTAAATTTCCCCATCACTAAGATCACTGATTTGACGCCATTAGAAAAATGAATAAATGTTCCTATAATACATTTGTTTTGTGTTTTTACTAAATTTTTCCAGGTTTTATTTTTAAAGCTTAATTGAACAAGCTGAAGTTAGAAGCTGATTGGCTACTATGCACAGCTGCTTCGGATTTTGCTCTCTCCAGTTTTAGTAAATCAACCCCCATAGCCTTGTCTTTGCTAGCGCTACCCTTGGTGTTCTCCTGAAATCCCGATACTAGGTAATCCTGTCTGTACCTGATTATTACACATTTTTGTTGTTTTTGCAATTTTCTGGCTTACTAGTTTCTACAAAACCACTTCCATACCTGCAATTGATTTGCAGCAGATTTAGAAAGGCATTTCTGAAGGTGGAGTAAAAAAATTCCATTGCAAGAGATTTCCATCCACATTTATCCCTTTTCTAAAATGAATCCTTTGTACCTAAAATATCTCTCCAAAGACTCTGTAGCGTTGCACCCATACAGAGCTTAATTAGGCAGAGTCTTCTATTTTGCCATGCCATTAAACAGCTTTAACAAGGAGGTGATTAGGCGGCAGTGGTCCTGTATACTCTCATAATAAGCCTTATTAGGGGATCAATTAAATAACACTAGTGTTGCCCTTAACGACCAGTTGGGTGTGGGCTCTCATTTTTTCACATACACTGGAATGTCAGCTGGATTTTGGTTACTATGGGCAATATAAAGTCTACATGTCCCACTAAAGTTTAGTTAACTGCACCAATAAAATGACTGGTTCACAGCCAGGGGATCTTGGTAAAGGGCTAGTTCACCTTTACCAAAAACTGCCTATGCGCATAAGGGTGTGTCTGTAGATATATAAAACAAACAGTGCAGTTCTGACTAAAGTTGTATAATGCCTTTGCTATAGGTGTAGGTTATGCATGTACCTCCTAAAGCCTGATCAAAGAACTCCCAGCCAGAGGTGGTATCATCCTGTCCTGCCTTATTGCTATGAAGTTGCTCAGACACTCCCAGCCATTACGGCTCACCCCACCATCACAGGGGCGAACGCTCACCCCCCCCGCATATGTTGTGGTCCACTATGTCATCTGAGCTCAGAGCTACAGGGATAGGGAGAGAGACCATGTGAGGTGGTTTGAATTGGCTGGAGATGTCTTATCAATGACCTAGCAGCCAGGCAGAACTGGATGATACCATCTCTGAGAGTTTTTTGGCCAAGTAAATGACCCACACCTGTAACAACTTTGGTCACAGCTGCACAGTTTTTATCTATCCTTTACCTGCATAGGTCGTTTTTTGGTAAAGGCGATCTAACCCTTTAAATCACAGGTAAAGACAGAAAGGACTGGTGTTTGAAAACTAAAGGAAGAATAACGTGGAGATATATGTTGGCCATGACCACCATTCATGTTAAAAGGGTTTCCACTTTTCATAGTTACATACAGTAATTATTCAGGTTAAAAGAGTACAAGTCATCGAGTTCAACCAAATCTAAACCAGAAAGAAAACCAGCTGACATGACAACTAGTAATGACTGGTGGGTTCTCGTCACTCAGAGCTGTGCATGCAGGTGTCTGCGAGGAATGCCAGAAGAAAAACGTAAAAAAAAATAATAATAAACATTTTACCAAATGGCTCAAATAAATTAAAAACCTTGCAGCCTCAGAACACTAAACCTACTGATCCGGAGCAAGGTAAAGCAACCCAGAGGAGTTAATGCTTATTCTGGAGGGCTGATTACAGGGTGGTTATTGTAAATACACTGCAGGCAAGGTTTAATGATCTGGGAAACGAATACTGGTCTTACGAGCACTTTCCTATTAATAATTTTGGTAAAAAGCTCCATTTTACTGGCCTGGATGGTAAAATACTGGACAAGTTGCAACCTAGATTATGCACATGCTCTGCTGGTGTTTAAACTACTGGCATGCTGGGCAGGACTTACCATGCTGGAGGTTGAATATCACCAAGGAAAGACCTATCTGTGTGCTGGAGGTTGGATATCACCAGGGAAAGGCCTATCTGTGTGCTGGAGTTGGGATATCACCAGGGAAAAGCCTATCTGTGTGCTGGAGGTTGGATATCACCAGAGAAAGGCCTATCTGTGTGCCGGAGGTTGGATATCACCAGAGAAAGACCTATCTGTGTGCTGGAGGTTGGATATCACCAAAGAAAGGCCTATCTGTGTGCTGGAGGTGGGATATCACCAGAGAAAGGCATATCTGTGTGCTGGAGGTTGGATATCACCAGGGAAAAGCCTATCTGTGTGCTGGAGGTTGGATGTCACCAGAGAAAGGCCTATCTGTGTGCTGGAGGTTGGATATCAAAAGAGAAAGGCATATCTGTGTGCTGGAGGTTGGATATCACCAGGGAAAAGCCTATATGTGTGCTGGAGGTTGGATATCACCAGAGAAAGGCCTATCTGTGTGCTGGAGGTTGGATATCACCAAAGAAAGGCATATCTGTGTGCTGGAGGTTGGATATCACCAGGGAAAAGCCTATCTGTGTGCTGGAGGTTGGATATCACCAGAGAAAGGCCTATCTGTGTGCTGGAGGTAGGATCTCACCAGGGAAAGGCCTATCTGTGTGCTGGAGGTTGGATATCACCAGGGAAAGGCCTATCTGTGTGCTGGAGGTTGGATATCACCAGGGAAAGGCCTATATGTGTGCTGGAGGTAGGATCTCACCAGGGAAAGGCCTATCTGTGTGCTGGAGGTTGGATATCACCAGAGAAAGGCCTATATGTGTGCTGGAAGTTGGATATCACCAGAGAAAGACCTATCTGTGTGCTGGAGGTTGGATATCACCAGGGAAAAGCCTATCTGTGTGCTGGAGGTTGGATATCACCAGAGAAAGGCCTATCTGTGTGCTGGAGGAGGGATCTCACCAGGGAAATGCCTATCTGTGTGCTGGAGGTTGGATATCACCAGGAAAAGGCCTGTGTGCTGGAGGTGGAATCTCACTGGTAGAGCACACACTATTCAGCTAAATTCAAGACAGGCAGAATCCTCCAGTAACGAAATCGGAGCTTACACCTTTTATTATAGGATGAATAGTCAGAAACACATCTAGCTCCTAGTACCTGTAGAAGACCACACTTTCATTGCTTTTTTTTGGATGCTAGCTAGTCTCCATAAGTTACTAAAGTACAAAAATTCTTGTACGGCAGAATAAAAATTTAGTAAGTAATGTATTTGTATTGTATTTTTGTACGAAAACTTTACTGATTAAACGAAAATCTTACGTATGGTACGAGAAAATGTTTCTTTTTTTTTTTCGGATGCCAGCTGTGTACTAACAATCAGATTATTGTATGATTGCATTTTGTATGAAAAGCAATCTTCTGATTATTGTGTACAGTGCTTTACTCTTTTTTATTTTTACTTTATATAGTAAGGGAGGGTTTTAACCTCTGTCAATTTTTTTAACCATGTTTGGCAAATTGTAGAAATCCCTCCAAAGTGAGGGGATTACTGGTTGTCACCAGAACAAGTGCCCTCATTGGAAGATATCCCCTCTACTCCTGTTCTGGTGGCAGCCCACAATTTAGTATTTTCTTTTAGGCGGCGTACACACGGCAGGGAATCTCGACGGGCAGAACACATCGTTCCGCCCGTCGAGGTTCCCTGCCGGCCGTCGAAATCGGCGACCCGCCCGTCGGGAATGGCAACCAGCCATTCTTCCGGGCGGGCCGTCGAGGAAATAGAGAGCGTGCTCTCTATTTCTGCTCGACGGGCTTCCCGACGGGAAGCTCGCCGAGACCGTACACACGGCCGAGGTCCTCGCTGGAATGTGCATTCCAGCGAGGTTCTCGCTGGTTTTCAGCGAGAACCTCGGCCGTGTGTACGCCGCCTTACTCTTGGTGATGATGATAAATAGGTCAAATACAGATGATGGATCTCCCTAACAGAGGCACAGACAGCAATGAAAACCTGACAGGTGTTCTAATCCCTCTCAAACTAAAGAGAAAAGTTTAGATTTTAGTTATTCTTCTACGTAAACCAAGTTTACTTAGTGAACCATTTTATGCATTTTTTTCAAGGTTATCAAATTTCCCCTTAATTGCTTCTTCTCAATGGAGATTAAAGTAGAAGGAATTTATGAAGTACCATCATTTTTACATGACAGGCCTGTAAGTGAATTCCCGTCCCCACTTGTTCAAAGCAATAACCAAACCTTTGCTGCACCAGTACCCCTCCTGGTGAACAGTATCCGCTTACCAGGAAAGGCTGGTTGTCTGGTTAATATGTTAAGCCCATAGGAGTGAATTAGGATGAGTAGGAAGAATTAAGCCAGGCCCCATACATTTTACAAGCCTGACATGTAAAAATGGCAGTACCCAATATCCTTTTGTATTCAGGAAGTGTTCCCTGAAATCTCCTTACCTGTAATCAGGATCAGTAGTACTGAAGGCAGCACTTCTCTTCTTCTATAAGTCATTGTGTTACTTTGGAATTGATTTTATTAGAGCTTCTTTTATATTCCATCTGCATCATGATCGGCTCAGACCCTACTTTCAGGTCAGAAACATAGGACTTACTTTCTGACTTTCGTAGACCTCTGATGTGAGACCTACATTGGGGTCACCTGGAGAAAGTTTGGACAAAACCAACTGTGATATAATTGCTATAATAAGGCCCATTACCCAAATTTGCTGAGCCTTCCACTAATCCAGCATAGAAAATTAATTTATAAAAAATTAATGATTTATAAACATAATCTATATGTTATAAATTGCTTTGTTCTGTATGTGTTCATAGTTAGATTTCATATGTCAGGTTGATGCATGAAAATAGTCATTGTCTTATTTTTCTTTCTGTTTTTTTCTTTCAGGGGACCCCTTAGGAAACAAGGCCCTTTCTCTATGCCCCCCTCTGTCTGAAGAGGGAATGGTCTGTCCGGGGAGAGCGTAGAACCTGCCTCCATGTGAACACGGCCGTGTCCCATGAACATCGGGCAGCTGGGGGCGGAGCCCGCCTTGGTCTCTTCTGATTGGTTCTGGATGGAATTACGTTGAATGGACCAGAATCTTAGCGGGCTGGACTGCTTGTCAGAGCCAGATGAAAAAAGGTAAAATGCTCCATACATTGTTAGTCACCTGAGTTTGCTTCTCTAGGGCTGTTATTGGAATGCATGTGTCTAGTCTGGAATGTAGGCGGTCACACCAGATCAGTTACTTCATGTTTTCTATAAGAAAGCTGGAGTGTCTGTGCACCCAAGACAATTTCCCATCATCAAGGAGTGTTCTGTGCCCTAGAGATATTTCATAAATGTACATCTGAAAAGCTGGCTGTGCTGTAGAGTGAAACAGCCAAAAGCAAAGTTTAAATACAACACACGCCACCTAGTGGATGTCTGATGCAGACCCTTATTTAAAACGACCTATATCAAGCAAGAATGTACCTGTACAGAAGAGCGATACTTTTCCTTTGCTCCCAGCATGAGATATGGTCTCCCAAACTTCACTAGCAAACCAACAGCTTCAGGAGTGTCCATCTCCCGAGTCTCCCACAGTCCTCGCTGGTTCTTTACATTGACCTTCACATCAATATTTGAGACAGAAGTGACATGGAGGTCATCGGGAGAAGCCAGCGGGAGCTGCGAGGGACCTTGGAGATCAATACTCCTGGAAGTACTAAAGCCAGTGAGTAGCATAATAGCCAGGCGATTAGTATTTTCACAAGGAGACTAGCAATGGAAGTCTTAATATGTATTTCACAATAGATTGACATTAAAAAATTCTGCAAAGATAATAAGTGAACTGCCAGTGTTTACCTCTCCTTCTGAAAAGACTAGTTGTCTGGACGTCGTGCTAAACCATTCTTCTTATACACTGACAAGTATGCAGGTCGGGATTTCTTTAATCTCCCAGACTTTGCCGGCTGTGCATTCATTACTATTCAGTGAGTGAGAAAGTATGAAATACAGAGGCAGCCAAGCAGTTTGCATTTTTAGAAAAAGATCGGCAATGGCAGTCTCCATATTTCTATCAATCAGTACAGGTTCAGTACAAGTTCAAGACACCATATATACATTTTCTAATGACATTCTTGGATTATGGACTATGCAAATATTTCAGGATATTATCAGAATATTTTAATAATGGAATATAAGTGAGCAATATTCTTCAGCACACAGCTCATTGCTTATGCAGTAGTCCAAGCAAGGAATCCTGCTGACAAGTCTATGCCTGCTGCTCCTTAAAATATTCAGTTCCAGAGAAGAGCATGGAGGCTACCATTATTGATCTCATTATAAATATGCTAGTTACCTGTGTCACTGACCCACAATGAGTAATTAGATAAGTAAAGTCAGAAGTCCTATTCTGAATACGTGTTCTTGTTTAGTAACTCAGAGGGCCAACATGAAAGCCAGGCAGCCAGCATTTTATTTTTATTGTCAGTTGTTCTCGCTTCAAATACAAAGAGAAACTTAAAAAAAAATGAACAATGCATCCTCCCAAAAACACACACGCTATAATGCTTATTTAGTGTAGGAGGTTGTAATCAAGATAAATACTTGCCTTACACCTCATCTTGTAGCAGCTGACGGATCGGCCTTTTCCTCGCCTTGCTCGGAATGTGGATGGACACTCAATGTCTTCACAATTTAGTGTATGTAATTATTGTTAGTATTTTAAAGTAAGGTGAGTTTTTTAATGTATGCTGCTCTTTTATAAGACAGTATTAAAAGCAAAAAAAGGAGTACGAAGTGTAAGCAACTCAGAGCAGCCAACGTAGTTTTTTCCTGTCATGTCACCTTTCAGAATAGACTTATTGTGGTCAATGAAATGAATTGTTGATTGGCTGCTGTGGGTTACAATGCGTACTGTAGTCATCGGTCTACACACAGTGATAGCTTGGAAAAAAATGGACTTCTTTAAGTTGGAGCTCAGAGTAATGTTTTGGTCTGTGCCGTTCTGCTTGAAAATGATTGGAGTCATACTGTGCGTGTGCCAACTCCGACCATTCCATCGGTATGACTTGCACACACTAATGAAAGCTACTCTTGGATCCTAGGAGCAGAGCTGTTTTTGTTTGTGATTGAGATCTGCCCTTTATATCATACGTGGATGATGAAAAATGTTTATTATTGTTCTAGCTGGAGGAACCTATAAATGTGGGGTTGTTTTGTTCTGGGATGGCGTTATGTTATAGGGTTAGTTTAGATACTTGGGACGCTGGAGTTATATATATAAATGTTTGGCCCACTATAAAAACATTTACAGTACATTACTAGCGTAAGTTTTATATGTGGAGGTTACCAGCCACTTTATCTTCTGAAACCTGAATTAAGGTTAGGCAACATATGGATGGTCTGAATGACTGTCTTTTACTAACAGGAAGGAACTGTTGTAATTACACGTTGGCTTATTTCTCCAAATCACAGAGATGGGAGGCATCGTTCTGAGCTGTCAGCCGGCACTCTATTTCTAGTTTACCGGTTCAGGATTCCTGCATGCGTAGCAATAGCTAACACTTTCAGGTTTATAGGCTTTGCATAAAGATATACAGTAGTATTCCTTAACAGTACAATGGCTCCTACATGCTTGCCAGTATAACCTTCTGCTGCTGAAAACAAAGGTCGAAATCACATTGCAATTCTTCTTGTGTTATTGTGTGCTTATCTTCACTTTAGGCCCCTAAGGCGACCTGACGCTTGCTATATAGTTCAATACAAGCTTTGAAAATGTAGGTGGCTTGAGAGTCATTAATTTCATTCCAGGGCACGGCGTCATGTTCGCATCTCAGCATGCTCGGAAGTCCAACAGGCTAGAAGCATGGAACAATCTGTAAATTTATAGTTCTTATTTATATAGCACTAACATTACACAGTGCTTGCCAGAGAACCCCAAAGCCACTTATTCATACTGGCTAATATATTACACAGTGCTTGCCAGAGAACCCCAAAGTCACTTATCAATACTGGCTAACATATTACACAGTGCTTGCCCGAGAACCCCAAAGTCACTTATCAATACTGGCTAATATATTACACAGTGCTTGCCAGAGAACCAAAGTCACTTATCAATACTGGCTAATATATTACACAGTGCTTGCCAGAGAACCAAAGTCACTTATCAATACTGGCTAATATATTACACAGTGCTTGCCAGAGAACCCCAAAGTCACTTATCTATAATGGCTAACATATTACACAGTGCTTGCCAGAGAACCCCAAAGTCACTTATCTATACTGTTGAGCAGTGGTCTCCAAACTCCGGCCGGGGGGCCAGATGTGGCCCTTTGCTTAACTTTACCTGGCCCTTGGAGCACTATTCTTCCCTCTGATACATGGCACTGTTTTCCCCCCACAGACACCAACAATGGACTATTATTCCTCCCACCGACACCAATTTTGGGGCACTATTTCTCCCCTTAATACTAGGGTTGTCCCGATACCACTTTTTTAGGACCGAATACACGTACCGATACTTTTTTTCATGTACTCGCCGATACCGATTACCAATTCATCAGCCATGTCCCTCAATTCATCAGCCATGTCCCTCAATGCATCAGCCATGTCCCTCAATGCAGCAGCCATGTCCCTAATGCAGCCTTGTGTCCCCTAAGACAAAGCCAAGCCCCCCCCCCCTCCTCCCGCCGTTGCCAAGTTCCGACATCTAGTTACTATGCGCCAGAGGAACACAACAGCTGTCATTTGCATTTGAATAGCTGTGTTCCTCGCCGCGCCGACATCCGTCGGACGGATGATCTGTCAATCAAAGTGCCCGGGCAAGGGGGAGGGGCTATACATGTCGGCGCGGCGTGGGAACACAGCTATTCAAATGCAAATGACAGCTGTTGTGTTCCTCTGGCGCATAGTAACTAGATGTCGGGACTCTGCAACGGCAGGAGGGGGGGGCGGCGGCAGCAGCTCTCCTCTCCCCCATACGAGGACTGCTCTGCTCCGCTCTCCGCTCCCTCTCCACCCGCACTCCACCCGCACTCGGGGAAAAAAAAGTATTCTATCAGGCATCGGGAGTATTTGCGCGAGTACAAGTACTAGCGCAAATACTCGGTATCAAATATCCCGATAACGATACTAGTATCCGTATCGGGACAACCCTACTTAATACCCAAGACAGGGCCTCATTCACTCTTACTGATGACAAGACATTTTCTTCTCTGAATGGCCAGAGTCCGGCCCCTCCAAAGTCTTTGTTTAGTAAGATGGATGAAGCCTGCCTTTTAGTTACACAAAGCCACAGTTTTTCATTGTGCTCCATTACATCCTCCTAGCCACCGGCATCCTATCAACCAATGATGTCATCATTTGATAAGGAGGACGAGCAGAGAGATAATTACCTCACCTCCCGCATGTGAACGTTTACCCGCTCAGACACCGCTGGAAGGGAGAGGCTGCCAGATGTAGTGTAAGTAGTGACGAGCTGCATATGGGTGGCAAGGGACATACTGTATCTGGGTGACAGTGGCAAGTGACAGGCTGCATCTGGTGGTAGGAGACAGTTATGTACAGTATCTCTAACGAAAGCTAAGGATTAAGCTCCAAATTTGGCATCTTGCACTTTGGGACCAGCATCTTGCACTTTGGGACCAGCGGCACTCTAAAGAATTGCCCTCGCTCGTCCATTGTTACCTGTTCATTTCCTGGCTTTACACAGACACACAGAGGCACACCTCCCAGCTGTAGCTCTCATTGGCCCTCTTATGACTCACCCCCTCCATTCCTGGCAAACTCTCAAGAGAGTGAGAGAGAGACCTGTGCATGATGACAAGCCTAGGCCAATGACCAGACAAGAAAGAGGAAGTGGGCTGTATAAGGTATTTACTGGCAGAAATTAAATGTTTCACTATCCAAAGTTAAAACAACAAGGGCAGAAGATTTAATAGATGAAAAAATGACTGAAGGTATGCTTTAAAGTACCTAAAGTTGACTTGGTTTCAATCTGTTGTAATTCCCTGAAAAGTAAAAGTCAAACTAGGCATTGGAGGGTCTGCATTAAGAGCCAACGAAGTGCGCAATCACAGACTGTTACTGGAAACTATCATAAAACATATAGAGCCGATTCCTGTATATGGATGATTATATTTCCATATACATTTCCTACCCTTGCTGCAAATATGTGGACACTGAGTAACAAAGGTATTTTATTTGCCTTGTTTTATGCCATATAAAGCATGCAAATGATATGGAATGATGTGGTGCTGCCTCTTTATATTATGTGTGGAATGTGATATGTTTTATATGGCATTCTCTGAAAATGGCAGATAAGTGGTAAATGTAGAGTTCAGGCTTTCTTGAGTCTTGGCTCTGTAGCAAGCAGAGGCTGATCAAACAGAGCAGTGCTGTCAGGAAAGAGTTAATCATTTACTCCTGGACTCTGCACAGAAGCACTACACCCGAAAGTGAACTTTAACCTGACCTTTCAAACAGAGGTAAACAAGAGGAGGCTCAGGGATATGGATGCTGCTGCCATTCTGCTCTAATGTTATCATATGGCCAGTAAACATAAATGGCAGGTTAGTGTTCAAATAAAAAAAATAAAATAATTGGACCTAGCATGCAGTATATAACTTTTTAAGGTATATTTTATATTTATATGTATATTACACCAGTATTATCATGGAGATTCTCCTGTGGATGGAGGAATCCTCCCAATTGCACTATTGTATTCTGCCAGCGGGGAGACTCCTCCACCTTCAGAATACACAGATCAGCACTGCAACAATTGGTTGCAGCTGCTAGTCAAGCAGCTTTTTTCCAGACAGGGCGGATGAACAAACGTGGATAGGTAGGTTGACAGCTGCAGTGACCACACATGGAGTGAAATTCAGCCAGTCCCTGCTGAACCCACCAAATTTCAATCTATCTATGGGTATTATATCACATCATCTTGAAAAGAAGACTGTTAATATGCACACATTGATGCACATACTGATGATAAGGGACATTTGTGTGCACATCTCTGTCGCGTCCCGAAGCCCAGTGTCATTCTCACCTACACAAGAGAGAAGGATGTCCTGCCCTGCAAAACCAAGAAAATAGGGAACCACAAATATTCAAACGTGGCTGAGGGAGAGGTCGGGAGCATTGTCTTCCGGGGTAAATAACTGCTTTAAAGCATTTCCCTAGAAGAGAATATAAATATAGTTATCACATGGTCAGTTCCTTGGAATGCAAAAATATTCTGGTAGGCAAATGACCTTTAAATGGGTTTGTCATTAGATTGCAAACTCATCTGGGGACAGGTATAAACAATTCAGGATTCCTTATAAGCCATTGCTGAGTATTTTTGCACTGTATAGGCGTTAAATAAATAAATCAAAGTTGCATAAATGTAAAATATAGAACCTTCTTGCATTATATTTTTAGCTAGTTCACTGCAACCAGCCAGCATACTGTATATACTCGAGTATAAGCCGACCCGAGTATAAACCAAAGCCCTAGATTTACCATAGAAAAAAATTGGAAAACGTATTGACTCGAGTAGAAGCATAGGGCGAGAATGCAACAGCTACTGTAAGCGGAAAACAGGGTCAACAATGCCCATTTGCAGCCTCACTGTGCCCATTTTCATGCCTCACTGTGCCCATTTGCAACCTTACTGTGCCCATTGCAGCCTTACTGTGCCCAATTCTCACTGTGCCAATTGCAGCCTTACTGTGCCCATTCTCACTGTGCCCTTCTTTCCGTGATAGTCAGTGTACCTGTCGGGTCGCATGCATAAATTTTTTAAAACTCACGGCTTCTTCCTGGTCCCGTTCCTTCCATGATAGTCCGTGTACATGTCGGGTCGCGGGCGTCCATTTTTAAAACTCGCGGCTTCCTCCTGGTCCGTGATGGGTGTTTGGCACTGTGTTCCGCTACCGCCTATCACGGAGGTCCTCTCATCCACCTGTGTCCCAAATTGCAGACCTTTCAGCAGGAATTGGACGAAATTTGGCCAGCATTAGGCCCCCTTACCCTATTCAAGCCATGTATGGCCAGCATTCGGGCCCCTTACACTATTCGAGCCATGTACAGTGGGTATAAAAATTAATCGCTTTCCATTAAAATAATCACATTTTGTTGCTTTGCTGCCTGAAATGAAGACCGACGCAGTTTTTATTTTATCCCGCTGTATTTATAACATCCAAGTGAAAGATATAACATCAACATGTCACAAAAACATTTAATAAAATCAAAAACAGAATCACTGAGTTGGAAAAAGGATCACCCCCGTGTGTCAGTATTTTCTTGGGCCACCTTTTGCTTTAATTACAGACTTGCAGAACCGCTCAAGCCATTCCACAGATTTTCAGTGGGGTTTAGGTCTGGGCTCTGACTAGGCCATGCAAGGAGATTCACCTCTTTCTCTTTCAACTACTGTGTAGTAATTTTTGCTGTGTGGTTTGGGTCTTTGTCATGTTGGAATGTAACCCACCTTCCCATTGACAACTTTCTGGCAAAGGACAGCAAATATTCCTCAAGAATTTGGTATTTTTCCCCATTCATTTTTCCTTCTATCCTGACAAGTGCTCCAGTCCCTGCTGCAGAGAAACACCCTCATAACAGGATATTACCACCTCCATGCTTTACTGTAGGAATGGTGGTATTTGGATGGTGAGCTGTATTGGATTTCCGCCTGTCAGGGCTCAGCCCTTCCTTCTCTGTGCTGGCAGCTCAGCTGTCAGCTAATTGCCAGCTCCCATCTCTCCACAGTAATCCACCTGTCGATGATCCTGCCTACATAAAGCCTTCTAGTTCATTTGCTCTTTGCCTTCGCCTGTGTTAACATCACAAGAGACTTTCTCTTGCGTTCCTGTTGAAGAGCTGCTTGACTGACGTTCCCTCTGGCTACAGATCCTGCTTGTTGTACTACTACCTTTATCGCTGGTTCTTGGACATTGGCTTGGCCGACTACCCGATCCGGTTACTGAACTCTGGCTATGTTTTCACTACCCTTACTCTGTTTACCTTGTTATTTTTATTACTAAACAAGTGTGATTTAACTGTACTTCTGTCTCGGTCTGATTCATTGTTTCTAAAACCGTCTGACATAAAAAAAAATGTTACTCTTATCTGACCATAACACATTTTTCCATGTGGCCTCAGAATCTTTAAGGTGTGTTTTAGCAAAGCTCAGTTGTGATTGCATGTGGCCTTTCTTTCTTGTAACCCTTCCATACAAGCCACATTTGTGGAGAATTTATGATATTGTCACATGCACACAATGACCACTCTTTGTCATAAATTCCTTCAACTACCAAGTTGCTGTAGGCCTCTTGGTAGCCTCTCTAAATAGTTTCCTCCTGGCTCTTCTATTCAGTTTGGAGCGATATCCTGATCCAGGGAGGGTCTTTGCTGTACCAAATACCTTTTACTTTTTAACAATAGACTTTACTGTGCTTCTGTGCATCAATCAAGTCTTTGAATTTTTTTTTGTACCCATCTCCTGACTTGTGCTTGTCCACAACTTTAACCCGGAGATCTTTTGACAGTGCCTTGCCAGTGCCTTGCCACACATAGTTATTTTTTTTGCTTCAGTTGCACTACCAGGGACTGAAATGTTCCAAGAAAGCTTTTTTCATGCTGAGCTAATCAAAATCACCACAGCTGATCACAGTTGAAAGTCAAATGGCTTTGTGTGACATTGAGAAGTTGGCTACACATGATTGAGTTTACAAGTCATTTTTGGGAGGGTGTGATCCTTTTTCCAACTCAGCAAATAATTTTTTTAATTATTATTATATCTTTCACTTGGAAGTGATAAGTTGCACTACAGCTGGATAAAACACAAACTGTGTTTGTTTTCATTTCAGGCTGCAAAGCAACAAAATATTATTTTAAAGGGGGGGGGGAGTGATTTTTTTTTCTACACCCATTGTATCGCCAGCATTGGGCCCCTTACACTATTCAAGCCATGTATGACCAACATTAGGCTTTCTTACACTTACACAATTCTAAATGAATGTTAACTTAAGGCCCAATGGGCTTTGGATGGAGTAGTGATGAGGTAAGTTTTAATTTCTGTAATTTTATTGAGAAGTTTTATGCTTTTATTCTGTCCCTTTGAAACGCGGACAGAAAGGCATATAGGCAGCAATAACAAAATGTTTTGTCTGGATTTGGGCCAATTCCACCTTTCCTTCACATCCCCCCCCTTTTCTTTATATACTAAACCTTTTTTCAGGCTGGGCACATGACACTATTTCTTCTTCACCTTCTTCAGCAATGGGCAGTCCTTAAAGATGCAGAGAGCATCGGTGACATCTGTGCTTTGTACTATGAGTGCAGGGAGCCATGATGAAGACCACCGAGGAGTGGCTCCATGATGCACATACAGGGCTTTTTTTTCTGTTTAGATTTCAGGTAGATTTGGGCTTTAGCCCCTTTCTTGTGCTGGGATTCTCTACTTGAAGACCATCCCTGTTCACCAGATAATGCCAGGATTAGGATGCTGTTATTTTGTGAAAACTCATAGCAAGTTGCTGCGGGTTACAACCTATCGTAGTTCTTTGCAGCACATGATTAAATAAAGCCTGCAGTTTTTTTTTAAACTGGCTCTGAGGAGCCTGAAATGCATACTTCTGTTGTGTCATCACCACAGACGCAGTTATGTAACTTGTGGGATTGTGCCAGACAAATGAAAGCAGTTATATTTTCTCGGTCTGTGTCACTCTGCCATTTAAGGGACAGGATCTATTTCCTGCAGCTGTCACCTATGTGTGTGAACTATACTTACTCGTCAAACAGCCTTTCCTAGAATTCCCTGCTGGGTAGGAAGCCAGATAACCCATTTATTTGTTTATACCTGTCATTTAATCAGGGAGTCATACCAAATAATAACGTAATAAAAGGAAAATAGCTGCACGTATTCAGATCTGGGAAAGTGGGTGGATTAATCTGACACCGTGTATCAAGAGGTAATCGCATTTTATTTTAGAATGATGGGGGAGGGAAAGCAACTTTGAAAATTTTATTTTTAATGCCATGTGCTCCCTAAGTTTTTTTTTTTTTTGGGGTCTCTTAGATAAAATGTCAATACATCCTATAGGACTATAGCTAAAGATTCTTGGGGACTGCTTTGTCAGGAATCGAGTGCCGCTTCACACATCTGCAATGTCAGACATCTGCTGTGCTGTGCAGTTCACATGCAATGTCTGCGATGCAAATTCAGCTATGCAGATTGTATGGCTATATTTGCATCGCATTTGGACCAAAATCCTGCAGGACCCTTTTTTTTTGTTTGCACCAGAATGGGAAACACCCATGCGATCCGATATCTGTCCGAACCGATCTTGGGGTGTCATTAACTTGTGACGTGTGAACTGTCTGCTAGTTCTGTGCGATGCGGGAACCGGCACTGGAATCGCGCTGGTTCCAGCATTGCGCTGGTGAGGACCGGCACCATGGTTTTGAGAAATGTGCCCTAGAGAAGATATTGCAGGCAATACAACCGTCTTTTATTCTTAAGCAGGGTAATCACTAGTAGTTTTCGTTTAACCCACTGAACTAAAAACATCTGGCAGCTCAGGAGGATCTGCTGTACTAACTATTTGACGGTAGTATAGCGATCTCCCCTGCTGTTGTATTGTGTCTATCTCCCCCACCCCCACTAGAACACTCCATTCAGAAAGACGATCGGTCGCCGGTCGGCTGATCGTTTTCGGTCATGCCCCTTCGACAAAAACCGGCCAAACTGCCGAATATCGCCCAACATTCGATATCTGTGTACTAGGCTTTAGGTTGATGTCAGATGGAAGAGTCTGCCATTAGTGGCCCTGCTGACAGCCAGAAGAAGTTGCCTGCTTGTCCATGTTGAATTGCTCCTGAGGCAGTAAGATGTCACACCCCAACCCCACCCTGAAATATGGAGTAAGGTAACTTTAGAACTTGTCATTTTCATAGCTCTGTCACCTTGTGAAGTGAAGGTACACAGGACCACAGACAGCAGACTGAGCCTGGCTTAAGGTTCCAATGGTTCCCTACTTTCTCCAGAAGCGGGGAAACAAATGTGACTGGAGTTGACGTTTAACACATTCGAACAGCACAGCTTTAGTCCTTGATCAGTCACGAATGTGAAATGTTGTTTTTCTAGAATTGTACGTAAGGTCACTGCCTATAGTGTGTGCTCGGCTTAGCAACATTTTTGCATGTGGAAATAAAGCCTTGCCCTGATGTGACCTGCCATATTGTGCTTATCACAAGCAAACAAACGTGTGCCTTTTAGAGCATAATAGCAACAGCATAAAGGAGTGAAACTAGATACAGGGGACCTTTTCTCTCCTTAAAGTCATATTTTCACGTGAATAGTTTTCTTTATAGCTGATGAGTCAGAGGTGTTGAGGAGGGAATGAGGACCTTGCCCTTTAGTGCAGAACTTTCATCTCTGCCTTGGCGGTAACAGTTGTTTACAAAATGTGGGCACCCCTGGTCGTTGACATTTTTTTTTCAAAGAATAGGAGTTTTTTGTAAGAAAACAGTGACAATAAAGGAGGCAGTCTCAATTAAAAATCATGAAGATGTTACAAAAAACACAATAAGAATCAACTTGTACAGCGCTATTATCTGGTTGAATGCTCCCAATGAAGGGCATCATATAAAGGGTTAACGGCCAACCGCCTTACTGCTGGGAACAGTGGCAAGGGAGCCCAAGCAGGAATGCAGGCAGAGGGGGCAAGAAGTACGAGGGCAGTGTGGGGGAGGGTAAGTGCATGGTGCAGTAGGCCACAATCTATATCATAGTCCTCGCTGATGCTTTGACCAATATATCGGTATAGTCGGTAGGCTGGAGGGCCAGGCAGAGAGGTAGGTGGCCTTTCATTATTGCATATTGAGTGGTTTGCATGCCTGTGTGTCCATAAAGAGAATGGAGGGGACCCATAGAGAATTGTATTGGTCCTGGTAATTATGGAGATGGACCGTTAGGATTTCCATTCTCATCAGATGGCTCATTTTGGTAACCCAGTCCTTGATGTGAGGCACAGTAGATGACATTTTCTAAGTAAAATGAAAACACACAGCATATGATGTTTATCTGCATATTTTAAATATCTACTAATTAGCTGTTGAATTTACAGCAGTTGTGTACCGGTATATAGAAAAAAATGCAGTTTTGTATTCCTCTTTAAATAATTAAATTAATTTTTATGTGCATCAGTACTTTAATTTTTCTTGATATTCTCCTCCTGTAATTCCTTGTAGTGAGACCGGAAATAGAAGAAGCGGCAGGCCTAGCCAGTCAGGATTTGATGTATGTGCTGACAGAAGTAGAGAGCAGAGTGAGCAAAGTCGACAACTAAGGCTAGCGTAACATAGGCAATTTTTAAGTGATGTATAATCTCACCACTAAAATTACTAGCAATTAATTAGTAGTAGCAATGGATTGCTATACATTGAAAAAAAATTGCTTCTTATGAGAGTGAAGCACATAAGTAGCATGTAGCAGCAATTAATCTCTAATGACTGCATAATGCGCCAAATGTGTTGGTAATTGCTACTACAAGCTACTTACTTACATGCTAATTTTATGCTTTAATCCATAGGGAGACATCTGTTCCAAATATGTAGTGATTGATCACTGTTACTACAGATTATTCTTCATCAATTTAGGTTGTGCTCCTAGCCTTAACTGTGCATTGCTGCTCTTTTTCTTTACTATCTAGACAGTGGGCATGGAGGTGGCAGCGCTGTATTCCCTTAAAGAGTATGTAAACCCGATCACTAAAATATGCATTATACCAATATGGCCCCACTGCTGTCACCATCAGGAAACCCTGAAAAATGTCATGCAACCATTGCTTGTACATGCTTGTAGACAGGAAGTCGCTGTAAAGATGCTGCAGCACTAAGAATAAAAGATAAAAAAGTGAAAGGTATTTTAGTGAAAACAAAAATGTCAGTTTTATACACCGTGCTTTACTAACTAAATAGTGTATGAATCAGGTTTTTTTTTTTTACATTCTTTGGAATGTAGGACATTTTACGTTTAAGTATTTCAAAAATGTATTCAGCTATTTGCCTACTAAAGTTAGGCTTCAATATCTGCTGTTGCTAAATATCTATAAAAAGGTGTGGGGCATTGGCTAAAACAAGAATATAAAAATTGCATTTTTTTAACTAGAAGTCGCCTTCCAGAAAGGCGTATCTTTTGTTTGGAATTCCTCCTGGAATATAGCAGAGCACTTTCTGGTTTGTAAATCTTCCTTGGCACTCCCATATCTGCAATTTAATAGCTGTATATCTGCATTGTGAGAACTAAGGCACTGCTGCCCCTGAGGAGGTTTGGACTGAGAATAAGTGTGCTGCTTGTTTTCATTGCTGGAGGCTCTAATACAGGGATCCTCAAACTACGGCCCTCCAGCTGTTACAGAACTACAAATCCCATGAGGCATTGCAACACTCTGACATTCACAGACATGACTAGGCATGATGGGAATTGTAGTTCCTGAACACCTGGAGGGCCGTAGTTTGAAGACCCCTGCTCTAATATGAGGAAGAAAAGCCCTGCCTCTACCAAGATGGGAAAATATATTGTGCAGCATTAGCCATGATAAGTCAGTAATGGGGAAAAGATCAGCTGCCAAGAGATCACAGAATTGCCTGCTGACTAGTCCATTGCCCTCTGCCCACCCTTTTTTGGGCACATTTTCCAGCATTCAGTTGTCCTTTAATTGTATTTGTGAATTTGTAGTAAACTGTAAGAACCAAATACTGTTTAAAGCAAACCTGTAGTGTGGTATATTGGGTTAAAGTGTAACAGAGCATTCATGGTCTCGCCCTTCCCCTATTCTGCATATTAGCCATCAAATGTCAGGCGTGCCCTGACTAGGAAGACAATGGGAAAGGGCAGAGCTACATTGCAGCCAAGTTGCTGCCATTGTGGCTCAGCACACAGCCATACAACATACACACTATCTGTAATCCGTCTCCCAGGACCCGTAGCTTTTGCACACAGCAGCTCAAAAAGATAAATGAAGTACATGCAGCTGTATGTGAATTTGTGTGGGGGTTGCATAAGGCATGCGCACAAACGTATACACACTGTCTGCATTCATAGCATACGTCTGTGCAGGTGCCTTATGCAATCCCCAATGTGCATAACCATGTACAGCTAAATCTTCCAATTCATCTCAATGGGCGGTTGTACGTGCCAGCTGCGGATCCTGGCAGAGTGACTACGCAGGCTCTGCATGTTGTACAGCTGGGTGCATGAAGTCTATAAAAATAACAAACATGTTATACTTACCTGCTCTGTGTAGTGGTTTTGCACAGAGCAGCCTTGATCTTCCGCTTCTCGGGTCCCTCTTTGGTGCATCTGGCCCCTGCAGCTTGCTTTGGGGGTACCCGAGCCAATGTGTCTATTCACACACAGAGGCTCCCATTTAAGACCCGGCGTGCTCAGTGTGCCTGCGCCATTGTCTACGGTAAGTATGCGCCGTAAACATCGTGCCCGATTTTCTGCAAATATCTCTTTAACCATGTGGGTTAAGGAGATATTGCAAGCACCTACAGGTAATACAGTTGTATATGACTATGAAGGTATACAACCGCTTTAACTATTCAATGTTAGTACAGTGATCCCCCGCTGTGCTATTGTGTTCGGATGCCAATCGGCTGCTGGTTTTCCAGCATGTTCGTTCAGCAGAAGCTGGTCATGAGATCGGCTTCTGTCAAACATGACCTGTACACAGGGGCCAAATGTTGCTCGGTATCTACTGTACAGCTGATTTCAACCCATATTTGGCCCGTGTGTATGGGGCTTTAGATGTCCTATTCCCTTGCATGGGAGGAACAGCTACACCAGTTAGTAGTAAGGTGTGCTTTTCTAACCTTACCTCTTCTGTATGCATTCATAATGAAGATGCAATTAAACAAACGCGCTCAATATCTGCTATGGACCTGTTCACACAGCAGTAGTACAAATGTTAGCAGTGCGTTTACAGACAGCTGCATGCAGCCTATTTTGTTTTATTTCCTATAGGTGCAAAACAAGAAATTTGGCAAGGGTGATAAAAACACACTGGAATTGCACTTCCAAAGTATGAATATTGTTACACTGAGAATCTGGAGGTATTTTATATTTTGTAACAGTTCTTTTGCAGCAGCTGGAATGCCTTTGTTCACTTTCTAAGCATTGCATTGCCTCTCATGTGGTCCTCAGATGTGCTCTTTTGTACACACATGTAACAAAATCCCCAAAATAGACACATCGCAGATGCCCTTTTGTATAAATGCAAAAGTGCAAGCCCATGCATTTATCTGTGCAAAGCTTCTAGAACAAATTGTTGCGTCCTCAATGAATCGATACAAATGGTAATGACCGTGTGCAAAATGAAGTAACACAATAACAACGGGTATCAACCATTCATCGTTTTACAGAAGTCAGACACTGAAAGATTACAGGTTGGATGCTGTAGTTCACATTGCTTTGTACAACAATCGATTCCCTGTTAAAGGGTTCCTCCCCCCCAAAGGTGGTTTTGAGGGTACAGTTACTGGTCTTTGCTCTTGTTTGTCTGTGTTAACATCAGCCTCAAGGTTCATGGTTCAGTCAGAGCTCCTGACTGGACATTCCTTCCCAGAACCCCCTGGCTGAGATCACCTGGCCAAACGTTGTATATCTTTGGAGTGTAGTAGGAAACCGGAGTACCTGGAGGAAACCCGCACAGGAAAAACATGCAAACTCCAGGCAGGTAGTGCCATGGTTGGGATTTGAACCAACAACCGTAGTGCTGCTAGGTGGAAGTGCTACCCATACATTGTGCTTAGGGGACACTTCAGTGTAGACTATAGAGCCAGCTTTGGACCTCATGCAATACGGGGCCCTTTCACGGCCGATAGCGGGGGTTAATACCGCACCGCTAGCGGCCACAACTCGCAGCAAATCCGACGGTATAGCGCCGCTATTTTTAGCGGCGCTATACCGCCGCAATGTGAAAGGGGCCTTAGGGTACAGAGTGCTTTTGGGATGAAGTTTTCATTTCCTCTCTTCCTCTACAAAACAAATGTATTGTATACCCCACTGTTCTGGCAGTGTAGTACAAGGATAGAATTCTCCCCTCTTCCTTATGGTGGAAGATATATATATTACCTCCATTGTGACTGTGCACAGTTATTCCACACTTCTCTTGATTTATATTACCCCTTATCTGGCAGTACAAAGAATCCTCAGTTAATTCTCCCTATTTATTCAGATAAAAGGTTACTTCTTCACTAATTAGGGGGCACATGGCTATATCCTGCTGATACAGTCCTATTTTGTCTGCTACCTCAATGCACAGTGCTGTCTCCCACACACTCACTCCTTGTATCCAGAAGATTGATTTTACAGATCCCTATGAACCCCTGCCTCTTCATGACTTCCCAGTCCTGGATCACACACATAGCAGTGACGTTCTGCTCCAGAAATAGGGAAAACTGCCTTCAGTTTGATTCCCTCTGGAAGGCCGTATACATTGCATATTAACCATTTTGCCACTGGAACACTCCATGGAGGTGGTTTAAGGCCCCTTTCACACGGACGGATAGAATGGTGCTTTTAGCTGCAGATTTTTTAGTTTTCTACCGCAGCTAAAAGCACACAATGCTTTCCTATGGCCCCATTCTCACACAGCTTTTAGCTGCGATTTTGTTACATGCGGTTTGGTGCGAATAGAAAAAATAGAATTAAATGCGTCCAGGTGCGATGTAGTGCAGCTATATGCACATAACCGCAGGTAATCGCAGTATTTTTTTGTCTACTGCGGATAGCAGCGTGAGAAATAAAACAGGAAGCACATCTTAATCAAAAAAGATAAAACGTTTTGCTACAGGAATAACTACCGCAGCTAAGAGTGGCTGCACGTAAACGCATGTAAACGCACGTATGTACAAATGCAGCCAATCGCAGTGCCTGGAGCCTTGAATTTCACAAAACATTTTACATGCTTTTAACTGCGACAAAACAGCCGTCCATGTGAAAGGGGCCTAATATTGTTTATTGATTTAGCCACTCCTGAGCTAGATTTATGTGGACATTATAAACACCTGTTTGTCTGGAGACACTATAAAAGATTCCCTTTCCTAACATTTCGGGGGCCAACTGTTCCCCTGAGGTAAAGATGGCCATAGATGGGACAATTTCAAAGAACAATTCTTGGGAAAAGAACCTTCTAAGAAAATGATGTTTTTGGAATCATTAGTGGGGTCAAATTGGCATTCGTTTTATACCACAGTGACGAGAAAGTTTCAAGGAGCTGGTTGGAAAAATGTACAAACAAATTTCTAACAGTGTATGTGGTTTTCATTCGGTAAAGTCCATTCATGCCAAATTCAAATGTTAAAAGCAAATTAAATCTTTCGAATAACAAACAAATTTTAATACAACATTTTTTAAGGCTTACCCTAAGAAATTGTATTTGAAATTTTACCCATCTATGGCCAGCTTAAGATCTTGGGACATCCAAGAGGGGCCTAGAAACGTTCTATAATATTGCCCTAGAGCTGAGCTATTGTTCCCAATTGTTCTTGACTACACAGTGCAATACCTAAAGCAAACAATAAGCTTGAATTTGACTCAAGTCCTATCAGTGAATGGTTAGTAACTAGGCCGGACATACACGGTCAAACTGTGTATTGGCAAGCTGAATGTACCAAGTTGCTTCTATAGCCGCTAGCAATAATTACTGCCTTCTCCCGGAGAGATTCCTGCATCAACACTGTCTGTGCTGAAGGAGGAATCAAGCAAATTGTAATATTTTGGCTTTGTGTATGGATGGTAGTAGGCATTACTACCAAAGTAATTGCTGCTAGCTTCTGGCTGCCCTTCTGCTTAGTGAGCACAAGGGGTAACTTGCTCAGCATGGGTGCCATTCAGAGAACACTTTGCATTTTTTCAATGGTTGCAAAGCATTTTATGACTGGATGGAGATGAAAGGCCGAGTGGTGATGTCATAGTCTGCACCTCATCAAACGTAGAACACTTTGCATTGATTGAAACATTTAGTGTTCTGCGAGTGGCATCCATTCAGAATCGAGAGACCTCTTGTGTTCAAAAAGCAGAAGATCACTGTAGTAGTAGTGCCTATTACAAAGATTTCCAACTTACACAGGGATCCCACATATACGGCACATTGCATACTTAAATCTGGATAAAAAAAAACATGTTTTTTGTTATATTTTGCTGGGGTTTACAGCAAAACTACACCCCCAGTATTTTTGATTTTAAAATAACACCTTTAACTACCTTTTTATTACAGCCCTCTAGTCAGCGCAGTAATATTTATGCAGCTTCTTCTTAAGCCTAGTACACACTAACCGTTTTTTGTTTTTGTTTTTTTCAATCAATCCAGCGGGAGAAAGATTTTGTTCTAGCAATCCGATGTTAGTACAGCTATCTCCCCTGCTGAGCTATTGTGTTCTGACTGATGGATGTGTCATTCTGCCTGAAGAAACTGCCAGCACTGGAATGACAGCTTTTTAACAGGAGGGGGGGATTTAAAAATAATTAAACAAAAATGCTTTAACAGTTTTAAATGTTGGAAAATGTACTGCTTGCTTGCTTGTTAGCTTAAAACTGATGCTACAGCCTAGAATTGCTGAATATCTCTAGCTATCCACAGTTTGCTCCCACGGGTGATCTTCAAGTCTTTGTCAGGTTGATTTTGTTCATTTTTGGCCCACAATGGTTATGGACCTCAGAGTATATGTTTACCTTGTGTTGATCAATGGCTTTGTTCAGTTACATCGCACATTTTTATTCAAGATTGTCATTTAGAATGATACAAAGGTTCAGCTTTTTCATCTCTGTCCGATTGGTCCCATGGTAGGTTAACAAGCCATTGTTTGTGAATCAGGTCACCCTGCTGCAAAAGGGAAATAATTGCTTTCAGACAAATTGTATTGTTAACCAGATGAGGAAATTATGAAATAAAAAAAAAAAACACTTTCTTCTGCTGAAATGTGCAAAGAAATATTTTTCTCAGATACTGATTAAAGTTTGGGTAATCACATTAACAGAAAATGACCCATCAATCATAGTATATCTTATTTCTGTGCCAAGTACTGTGTATATTGTTATGTATTATTTACAGAGTACGAGTAGTAAGTAGTGAACAGGCAACAAATAAAAACAGTTTACTGATACCCTTAGGCCGTGGTGACGCGGTAAAGCCCTGTGACGTACAACACGTACGACGGCAAAAGGGGAAGTTCCATGTGAATGGCGCCACCCTTTGGGCTGCTTTAGCTGATTTCCTGTTAGTAAAAGTCGATTTGTGCTTTTCAGTCTGTTACAGCGTGATGAATGTGCTTACTCCATTACGAATGTTAGTTTTATCAGAACGAGCACTCCCATCTCATAACTTGCTTCTGAGCATGCGCGTTTTTTTTTTAGCCCACACACGATCCTGTTTTACAACCCGAACAAAAACGTAGTTTAAAACGTTGTTAAAAAATGCAGCATGTTCGAAAAAAATTTTTTTACGTGTTTCAGAACCCGAAAAATTATGTGAATCCCACACACGATCATTTTAAATTACATTTTTTAAAAACAATGTTTTTTTTCATGCCGAAAAACGATCGTGTGTACGCGGCATTAGAGCTGGTTCACCTGGGGGGCAACTTGTGTCACCCCAAGTCGCACGACATCACAAATTAAATGGAAGTGAATGAGAGCCGTCTTAATGTACACTACTGAAGTCGCTCCGACCCCAGAAAAGGTTCTTGTACTACTTCAAGGCGACTTGTACCCATTGGTTTCATTGGAAGTCGTTTCCAAGTCAGATCCCCTGTCTTAACTGAAGCAACTTTACAGGAAGAGAAAATCGTTTTCTCAGGCAAACTCCTCCCTCCCACAGAGCTGATTACTGTTTGATTGGCCACTGGCAAAGTCACCTGTCCTGGAGGCACCCAGAGTTGTGTTGCTTCTGTGTGAGCCGGCTCTCAATGACCATCCCCTCTGCCCCATATGTAGACCTCTTTAAAGACCTCCCTGTCAGGATACAACCTGGCTCTACTATCCACTTTGGCCCAGATACAATTACATTTTTACCTGGCTCTACGACGAATTCATGTAGATTTTGGCCCGTAAGGTACGGGGGCGTAGTGTATTTCTCGCGGCGGAATCGAAATACGCGATTAGGGGATGTGAAGCATTTAAATTAGGCGCATCCCCGTGGCGATCGAATTGCGCATGCTCCGTTCAGAAATTTACCGCCGTGCATTGCGCGAAATAACGTCGTTACGTCATTTTTTGTTTGAGTAGAGTCGTTTACGTACATTCCTATTCCCGGACGACTTGCGTAAAAAATAAAAACAAACGTTGAAATTCGACGCGGGAACGACAGCCATACTTAACATCGGCTGTCTAATATTAGACCAGATAAAAGCTGGAATAACTTTACGCGGCAAAAAGATGACTACAGATGCCGTAAGAGATTGCGAATGACGCTCGTAACTTCGTGGATCGTCGGAAAAAGCTAATTTGCATACCCCGACACGGAAAACGACGGGAACTCCACCCAGCGGCCGCAAATTTATTGCAGCGTAGATCCGAAGGCGTACGAACACGTAAGCCAGTTGGATTGAAGCCCGAAGCCGTCGTTTCATGGTTTGAGGATTCAGACTAATGAAACGATGCGTGTAATTTGAAAGTACTCCGGTCTAACGCGAGATAGACCGGAGTAAGGGCTCTCTGAATCTGGCCCAGTGCTTCTGCTGCTTTAAGGTCACTTGTACTCCAGATAAAAATCGGTGCTAAGAAATTTGTCAATACCCCCAACCAGATTCAAATTTGCCTTGGATGTTGTTGATTAACGAAGCAAGTAACACTGCACAGGCTTCAGAGGTAGATGCTCAGTGACACTGTGAGGTCACCTCAGAGATATCCCTGCAGTAGATTACAAAGGAAGATAAATTGTGTGAACTTTTAGCACAGCTGCAGTGTTTGCTGGTTGCCATTAGCTGTTCAATGTTTGGAGGAGTTGGCTACAGCCACTTGAATAGTATAATGATTAAGATTGATTATTTTGATTATTGAATAAGCCAAGCCATAACAGCGATGTCCGAGCAGGTAAACTTCCACATGGGGGTGGGCGGTGAGAGATTATGTAATTATTTTGCTGCTGGTCTGTCGAGCTGTAGGGGTGGAACAGCAGTGATGCGAGGCGGGCAGTGAAAGATGATGTCATCCCTCTGCTGGCCGCCGCACCACTGACAGAAATTGTCAGAGACTGTAGCGAGCAGGGACGGGGGGAAGGAGGTCTGACCAGTATCGATAAATTTCTGACTGATACCGATTATTGGAAAAATGTGAATATCGGCCCCCAATAATCGGCCGCTCCCCTAATAACTTGTTCTCTTTATATATCCAAGTGTGTAGCAGGGAGCTGAACAAGTTTGTGAGTTTCAGACCTAGACATCCTGTGTAATTATTCAAGATGGCTGCGTGCAAAATCAATTTGTAATCCCAGCACTGACAGCTAAAATTACATTTCCAATTGAATATCAGTTGTAGCCCTGTTTAGTGTTGAACCAACCATGAATGTACTATTATGATTTCTTGTTTTAAAATGTATGAATGTTCTGTGCTGTACCGGCTGGGTCACGCCTAGCCAGGACTTCTATTGCCATTCCCTGTCCTCTGATGTAGTCCAGAGCAATCTGTGTGCCAAGGTGACAGATGGGGCAAAAGGGAATATAATTTGCAATGCCTGTCTTGGCTCATAGCATCACAGAGAGAAGCTAATGAACATCTGACTTGGTGTCGCCACCTAGAGGCAGCCTGTTGAACACATTGACAATGATAATAGTGCATGTAGATTGTGAGGCACAATTTTATGACTATACAGAATGCCCTCGTTATAGAAGGATTGATACAATAAATGCCAGCACAAGGTAAATCATCAGTATACGTTCTAGGTATGATATACTAAAGAGACATTTTATCCTAAATAAGTATTTCAGTTTAAGATGGGGGGTTATTTCCCCTAATTATTTACTAGATTCTAACATCTTTCATGAACTCCAGTGCCAAAATCTCTGTAGTAGTCGTTTTTTAGTTTTGAGACGGCTTTCCCTTTAAACAGGCCTGTATTTGTAATGAAAGAAGAATTTTATATAAAGGAAATCAGTCAGTGCTTCTTGGGGGAAAAAAGGAATCTTTAAACTTTATGGGTTTGATCATTAATAAACATAAAGCCCTTCTATACATGACCCAACACGAATGCATGCAGTGGTTGATAGAAAGGAAAGAATAGGCGGTTGAGGAGATTATGCAAAATCCTGGGAGCCTGCCAACTGTTACACCATATTTGTCAATGTCCTGTGTTCACAAACCATTCCAGATTTTCTGCTGGATTGTAAGTCCAAGCACTGCTCACACCATCTTTCCTTGAAGCTATCGGAATGACTGTTGTGTTTTATCCACCGTGGCATTCTAGAGCTGCAGAATAATGTCTTGGATGGAACTGAGTGAACTGACATTTTATTATGAATGTCCACTCATTTTTCTTCTGATCCATTTAGCAGCACCCACCGCAATATATACATGTACAATATATGAGACCATTATGCCTTGTTTCCACTGAGCGGATCGGTTCGGTTCGGTACGGTATTTTGGGTGTTTCCATTATGAAAGTGTGCCATAAAACCGAACCGTACCAAGACCATTCTGGGTCCTGCTTCAGATGTGGGGCCATAGAAAATGGAACGGTTCGGTTAGGGCGGACCTAACATACATTCCACTGATTGGTGGACACCCTAGGCATTTTTTCTAAACCCTAAATGGCCCCTGACAGTCCGACTTGCAGTGGAAACGCTCACAAGAATAAAACCGGTCCATTCTAACTGTTCCAAACTGTACTGACCCGAACCGTTCCGTTCAGTGGAAACAAGGCATAAGTGTTCATATAAAAAACAGGAAGGTATAAACTGCACTGTCCATATATAACAGGCCCGGGGTGCACAAATGCCACTCAAAGTCATTAGATCTGCATAAAATCAAATCAGTATTTGTGAAAAGTTTTCTTTTATCTTTGAAACTATTAATAATGTCAGTGGTTGATTTTAGGAGACCTGGCTGGTATATGCACAACTTTTAGACAGCCACTGCCAATGTCATGTTTCATTGAGTTCTGATTTGCTGACTTGGAACGAGTATATCAGAATTTGTTGCATGCTTGTTTTAGGTCTTTGCCTTGAAAGCCGGGCCTCAAAGCCCTGCTCAGGAGAATTGACCCCGCCCCCATTGCGCCACGTCATTGGATATGATTGACAGAAGTGTGAGCCAATGGCTGCGCTGCTATCAATATCCAATGCACTGGGGGAAACCGTTGCGGGAACGAGCCCATGGAGTTTCAGGGCTAAAAAATCTGGGAGCTGGGGGGGCCGTTATTGCCAGTTTTTTTTTTTTTACCTTAATGCATAGGACCTTTACTAACTGAGAACATATCTCCCAGCTTACTGAGTTGGGAATGAGGGGACACTTATTACCAAAAGTATGTGATTTTTTTTACCAGTACTACTGGCTTTTGGAATTTGCAAAAAAGAAATTGGTTGAAAGGTTTAGCACTGGAAAACACTTTTTTAGGGATAAGTATTACAACTACAGGAAGTTCCTGAATTACAAACATCCGACTTACATACAACTCATCCTTACATACAACTCATCCTTACATACAACTCATCCTTACAAACGGAGGAAGACAAAAGGAAGCGGGAGGAAATCTCCCCCAGGAAGGGAAATTCACTCCTGTAAGAGTTATCATGGGAAAAAGGAGTCTCCACTGAAGCTTTATCACCAATCCTTGTTTCCACCACAACCCAAAATGTACAAAATCCATTTGTCAAAGGGACAGAAAGTGAGGTGAAATCTTCTGAACAGGGGCACAGACGGCAAAAAAAGAGTTACAGGGGTGTTATCCAAAAAAACATAAAAATATTTTTTTGGGCTGGAGTTATAGAACCTATTCCGACTTGCATACAAATTCAATGTAAAAACAAATCTACAGGACCATCTTGTTTGTAACCCGGGGACTGCCTGTATATAGATCAGACCAAAATGAGGAGGAAAAAGGGACTTTGTTCCAAATGAATGCACATATTTGCCAGCACACCACACCATTTTGCCTGATGAAGGCTCCAAAATGTTGCACTATCTTTGATGCAATCGTTCTTCAATTAAAGCGGATCTCCACCCTAAAGTGAAGATCCGCTGATCGGAACCCTCAACCCCTCCGGTGTCACATTTGACACCTTTCAGGGGGGAGGGGGGTGCAGATACCTGTCTAAAGACAGGTATTTGCACCCACTTCTGGCCCGCAGTCTCGGGCAAAAGACGGGTTTTTCATGTTGTGTGCTGGGAACACTCGGCAGTGCGCCGTAGGGAACCGGGCAGTGAATCCGGAGCGCTTCACTTCCTTGTTCCCTCACCGTGGATGGAGGGGGGAGCAGCACGAACGCTCGTCCTCTGCTGCGGACGCCGCTGGACTCCAGGTAAGTGTCCTAATATTAAAAGTCAGCAGCTGCAGTATTTGTAGCTGCTGGCTTTTAATATTTTTTTTTAAGGGGCCATCCGCTTTAAGATTTGGACGTAATTGATAATCCATGGTGTGCTGGCAAATATGTGTATTTGATCTGTGATGTTTCCAGTTCCAGCTGGTTGTTGCTGCAGCACCCGCTACTCCTAAAGCCTTATCCAGGAAAATGTGCAATAGGAATATCGATACTACAGTACTTTGTTCCGAAAGAAGGACAGTCCCTTGAAATCAGGGACAGTTGGAAGCTACATGATAACCAGTTATTAATCAATGACTGTTTTATGATTTTTATAGCTTAAGAACATCTCATGTTCTTATACAGAAGCAGTCATGTGAGAAAGGCCTGGACGGGGACTGTTCAAAGGCTACAGATAATAACGCAAATTGTCACAGTGCTGTAGTTGAAACACTTTTATAACATTAGAAAAGAACATGCTGTAGGCTGGATTCTCTTTTTAAAGGGAAATTACGGTACATTTCATGAAAAAAATATATATACAATTGCTATACAAGCCATGTTGCAATTTTAATGTTATTAAAAATTACCTTTACTTTTCAAGCTGCAGCACTGTAATTTTCTGTAAAATGCAGTTTGTGGTCCTGGAGATGTTCTGTATACAACTGGTGTACAAAACATCCCCCCCCCCCCAGAAATGTAATGTTTCTGCTGGTGTGAGGAACTCCGCACCAAGATACAAGTCAGGTAAATAGGAAGGAATCTGCAACAAAGTTTGTGTAGTTTCTTCAGACAATACATATTAATGTTTAAAGTGATTGGAGAACACGCTTGAGTTTCCAGCATAGCTAGAGAACTGACTACAGTGTGCTCTCCTGCTTAGTCTGGTCAGTTTTTAACCACTTAAGGACCCCCTACCGACTATATATGTCGGCAGAATGTCACGGCTGGGTACAGGTACGTCGCCTTTAAGAGCCCAGCCGTGGGTCGCGCGTGCACATGACCGGGTTCGAATCTCCATGACCGCGGGACCTGCGGACCCGATCGCTGCCGGTGTCCCGCGATCGGTCACAGGAGCTGAAGAACGGGGAGAGGTGAGTGTAAACACACCTTCTTCGTTCTTCCCTGTGGCAGTGTCACTGATCGTCTGTTTCCTGATATAGGGAATGACAATTAGTGACGTCACACCTACACCCACACCCCCCTATAGTAAGAATCACTCCCTTAGGGCACACATAACCCCTTAGCGCCACCTAGTGGTTTAAAAGCAAGGAAAAGAGGGGCCTCTAAGTGTAGATGTTTTAAATAATTTAATAAATAAAAGAGTACAGGCAACTCACATTTTAGAGGTTAAGATTGGCATTTGTACATGTTTCTTTAAAGTGGTCATCAGTTCTGTCACTTGCGGTCCTTCTTCTGCTAGGCACTGTGCTGTGGAGCTGTCCTTCACCGCTGTGAGGTGTTAAGGCCGGCGGTGGTGGCGAAGTTAGCTTGTACGCCAGGCTGGTAGGGTGGAGATGTTGCAGCAGCAGGATGGCGCTGGTGACGTGACTGGAGTATGTGATGCGTTTCCTGAGCGTACGAACTGCAGTGGTGCGGCAGTCGCGCTCCTTTATCAAACTTTGATAAAGGAGCGCGACTGCTGCACCACCGCAGCTTATGTCACAATGTAGAGTAGAGTATAATATTTCCTATCATCTGTGCCCAGTCTGTGCCCCATCTGTGCCCAGTCTTGCCATCCAGCGCTGAGTAATCCTCTTTTAATGTTCAGTGCAAATTAACAGAATTCCAGATAAAAACTTGCCAAATTATATAAATCTGTTTCTCTGTTTTTGCTTTTAGTGACAGGTTATTTACATATCTAGCTTGGACATGTTTATCTTATGTTATGTTTTGTTTATCATAACATGAGGTGATCCAAAGTTAATTGTATATTACCAGGATGTGTTATGTGGGGGAGGGGTGGATTTCTCACTTTTTATACCTCATGTTATGATAAACATAACATAACATATGATAAACATGTCTGAGCTAGATATGTAAATAACCTGTCACTCAAAGCAAGAAGAGAGAAAACTGACTTTTTATTTGGGCAGGTTTTTATCTGGAAGGCTGTTAATTTTACTGAACATTAAAAGAGGATTACTCAGCGCTGGATTAACTCTGTGTGGCAAGACTGGGCACAGATGATAGGAAATCTTATACTCTACATTGTGACATCAAAAAAAATTTTTTTGGGGGGGGTTTACATCCACTTTAAACAAACCTTTGACTTGCCCATGCAGGACAAATAGTTGCTTTAAATCCCCAGCACTACAAATTCACCTTTTCTATTCTTCACCCCTATGTTTGGAGGCATAGGTGTGCACAGCCTATTGCATTAGGTTGTGCACCCCAAAGCTCAAACGTGTGTATGTGTGTATACACTACTATAAATATAAACTTAAAATGTGGACGTGTCCATGGAACAGTGGATGTGTCAGTAAAGCAGTGGATTGGGGTAATTTTTTTTACTATTTTTTATTATTATTGTTTTTATCAGGTTTTTTCCAGCCCCGGGGGGGGGGGGTGGCTTTGGTGATATATCAGGGATGGGGATTCCCCAGTTCCTTTCTCAGCTGCACTGGACAGTGAATGAATGGGAAGTCCTCTGTGCTGAGCGGCGTACTGTTCATTCACAATCTGAAGCATAGGAAACAGTTTGTTATGCTTCCATTAGAAATAGACACAGGAGCGATTAGTACTGATTGCACAAGGCTGGGGAGGCCTGGGCAGTGGGTGAATCTGCTCCATGTGGGGTGATTAGGGTGTGCACCTTGTAAGCACGCCTAGGTATGGAGGTGAATGGAAACAAATGCTGTCTGTCTTTAGCCCTTACATAGGGTGGCTTCTCATTCTCAAGGCAGCTTAATGGAGCACCCAGATTACAAAGGAAAAGCGTGTGTGTGCTGCTGGAGTGGGTAGAATAATGTAAGCCTATTTCTAGCCGGCTTACAGAGGGCACAGCATTTGTTAAGGTGTTTGCCATTAAACTTGGAAAGAACATGTGAAGATAGAAAAATGGAAGCTGCCATTGTTGGCTTGTTTTTAAAGTTGTAACTATCCTTCCCCTTCTAATACTTGTTGAGTCACTGACCTGGAACAAGCATGTGTATAGTATGTGTATCTTGTTACAGATCATTGACCTCCTAAAAGCTTACACTTTCAAAACCAAGCCTACAATGGCCAAATGTATGTCGTAACAGGTTCCCTTTAAGTGTTACTTCACATTATCTGAAGGCTTTAGAGTTTTACTTTTACTGTAATAATGAGCTAACTGAGCATGTTGTCCTTACTGGCTCTTGTGATCATTTAGCACAATGTCAGATGAGCTTTGTACAGCAGTTTTTCTTTTTAACTGAAAAGGGTTGTGCAAAGTCCATGCTGAGCTGACAAATGCTGTAACATCTCAGCATGGGGTCCATGGCTTGTCACATACATGCTATAGCAAGCAATCTTGTGTCATCTTCAGGTTAGAGTATGTATAGTAATTATTATGCTTTATACTTTGTACAATGCTGTTTGTCTTAATATACAAGTCTGAAATAATATTGAGTTTCTCATCTGCGATAAGGGTAACCATGATCATATGAATTTAGAAAAAGTTTCCCTTACTTCACTACAAAAAGGGGTTAATAAGAGTTGCTTTTCCATCTTCCCCCACCTGTCCCGGCGGGCCACAGACACACACAGCTCAGTACACTGAGATACCCGTGGATCCTTCAAATCGCAGCCACACCCCCAACATATGAGCAGCAAATGGTTTCTGTTACACAATTAACTATTTCTTTCTGCAGAGGATTAATCCTTTTATAGCCGGAGATATGGAACTCAGCAGGAAGTGATAAAGAGGCATTCATCTATTCTTACACTTTTCTATAGGTTTTGCCTCTGCCCTTATTGTCCACTTAGGTAATTAGAGGAGTGAAAGGGCTGGAAGACCCTTTAATGAGAGCTACAGACAAATGTGTGAATTTCCAGAGCTTTGGATAAAGGTAGAAGCTTTGATTTAGATACTTCTTGTGCTGTTGGGTTTAACCGGGCAGTTTTGGTGTTCTTCATAATGGCTGATGAATTTTTGGGGTCAGGTTGTAAGCTGGGTGCCTGTGGAGAAAGGGGCATCCTGGCACTTTCTGTGCTGCTTATATTACGGCTCTGATGCCCTGTCTGCCTTATGGAAATTATCGTTTAGGTCTATCAGTCTTATATAAGGTGTTTACATTGGGGTTGATTTACTGAAGTGCAAAATCAGGTGCAGCTCTGTATGGTAGCCAATCAGGTTCCAACTTCAGAAGCTAATTGGTTTCTATGCAGAACTGCACCAGATTTAGAATTCTCCAGTTTCAGTACACCAGCCCCTATCTTTTGTAGCATGCCTGTAGTCTGCAGGTTCTTTAGCTTTTTATTCACTAAATATTCTGTGTGGCTGTCTGCTGAAGTCAGAGGTTTCACATAAGGCCTCCTATAGTATATCTAGTAAGTTGATCACCATTGCCTCAGGGGAACAGTAGCAATTGCACAGTTTTCCAACCTGGCTGACCAATTGTTCTCCATGAGAATTGTTGCTTCGCAGACATCCTCTGATAATATATTGATGAGAGCATCTCTGGACTAGGCCAAAAACAGTGGGATCACCTAACATCTATCTCCATAACTACCAACTATCCGCTGTCTGTCACTTGGTGGGACTGTTTCCCCTTCCTGTTTAGGTTATATAGACCTGTCCTACTGAACTAACAGTTTACCCCAACCTTCAGCAAATGTGTTATTGTAAGGACTAGTTTAAATAAAACTTGGTAATAAAAGTAAAAATAAAGGCAAAACGTTATTCTTTTTTTATATTTGGGATAGAGTAAGGGAGACTTATAATCCTTGGACATTTTTTTTTTTTTTTTACATCTGTGTCCATTTGGGAGGTTTTCTCTTCACATCCTGTCCCACTGCCAAAACCAGATGTGAGAGAAAATCCCTCAATAGTGAGGGAATCCCTAGATGTCTCCAGAAGTATTGTTGCCCTTGGAAGATTTCCCCTCTAATCCTGACCTGGTATTTCACTTTCAGTTCATAACGGTGAACAGGACAAACTGAGAGGGCCACTCTCCCTGACGGGTACAGGCATCAATAAAAATGTGACGGGTGTTCTAATCCCTCGCAACTCTATCCAAAATGAAAAAATAAATACAAATGCATTGCTTTTAGCTATACTTTAAATCAAGCACCATTGAGTTGAAAAGATGATTTCTTAGTATCTTTTAATGGTTTGCATGATTGCAGAATTGACAAAGATGTCTCGTATAACAAAATAATTTGCTAAAAGGGTGTCCCCTTTTTCCCCATCTCAAAAAGTTGGGAGTTGTGTGTGTTCATTTAAAAATGCCTCTAAACATTTTTGTTGCTAGGAAGAAATTGAATTCAGTCTGTGTCAAAGTGATTAAAGCTAGTTTGTTAAGCAATTGGCTTGCAGCATTTGAACCTTCCTACAAGATGGGCAACTTCAATAGTTTATACTGCAAGGGCCTACATCACGTGTGTTAAAGAACAGGTCCGCATGCCAAATCTGGCCCGGTAGGTCATTTCACGTGGCCCTCGCATCTCTCCTGCAGCTGCGGCACCCCCTTGACTCCACCCTCCACCTTGTTTCAGCAGTCAGTAGCAGAGAGGACAGATCTCCTGTACCAGATCCCGCTCTCCTCTGTGGAGAAGCTTGTCTTGGCCTCTGGCTCCCCCCCCCCCCCCCCTCAGCAGTTAGCAGCAGAGAGGAGGACAAAACTCCTCCTAAAGATCCTGCAAATCTCTGTGCAGCCACAACACCCCTCATCTCTGCCTCCCCTGGTCTCAGCATTTAGCAGACTCTGGCAGTTGACCTAAACGCTCCTCTGGTTCTCCTCTAGACCCTGTACTTTCTGCTTCCCAGCTTTTTCCTGGCAGCTGCACTAGGCTAATAACACAGGAAGCCCAGCGCTGATTTGTATATTTAGATAAATACTGTATTTTGAATGTATATACAGTATATTCTCTATGAGTCTTATTAGAATTGCTATTTAAACAGTTTGTATTTAGTGTCAGAATATTTCCTTTTGAGATGGAGGTTAGAGAGGAGTCCCATCACACAGTTAACAGCCCTGTAGACATTCTGCAGTACAGCTCCTAACAGCACATTAGTGGTCTGTAGATGCTTATCCATCTATAAATTGTCAGAGGTAACAATCAGGTTGTAGATTGTAGCTGGTGCAATTTTCAGCAACAAAGATGTGAAATATCTTATAACCACTTGCCAACAGGAATACATATATACACGTTGTGGCTTTCAAGTGGTTTACTGGGGTAATAGCTAAAGCTATCAGCCATAACCCAGGTATTTTTTATTAATTTTTTTAGCCAGCGATTCTGTTTCCCATAAAAGCGGTTCAAGCAGCTAATTAGCCGCTGGATCACTTTTAGAAGCGGGGGTCATCCCCCCCTCATGCCACTTGCTGGTGTTTCTGGGGCATACCATTCGTAATGGCGAGCCAGATAAACAATCCGACAGTCTGCGTGGCCATAGCACCCATGTCTCTCTAAGACATGGGTGCTCAACCTGTGGCCCTCCAGCTGTTGCTGAACTACAAGACTGTTGCAAGCACAACTCCCAAAGGCAGAGGTATGATGGGATTTGTAGTTCCACAACAACTGGAGGGCCACAGGTTGACAACCCATGATCTAAGAGGACCAGAATGACGTCATGATTTCACTTCTGTTCTAGTGCAGAAGTAAACCATTTTTTTTTTCTTTAAAGCCAAAGATCAACTTTTTTGTTGATCTTTTGCTTTCAAAGACCCCATATAGACCCCAGATTTCTCCATAAAGAGGACTTATCATCCCTTATTTATATTACAAGGGATGTTTACATTCCTTGTAAAAGGATTAAAATAAATAATAAGGGAATACAAATTTAAAGCGCCCCTATCTCTCCATGCTCGCGTGCTGAAGCAAACACGTAAGTCACACACGCATGTGTAAACACATGAGGTATCGCAGCGAACGATAGAGCAAAAGCAATAATTCTAGTGCTGAAACTTCTCTAACTCCAAACAAGTAACCTATGGAAAAAAATAAAAAATAAAGCGCCGCCTTTGGAGATTTTTAACCACTTAAAGACCCCCGCACGCACATATACGGCCACAACATGGCTCGTACAGGCACAAGGGCGTAAATTTACGTCCCCGCCTGAGTGCGGTTCGGGGGTCCCATCGGGACCCCCTCCGCGGCGTGCGGGGGTCTCCCTACCTCTGGGAGCGATCCGGGATCTGCGGGCGGATGTCCGTGTTTTCCGCCCCCCCCGCGATCGCTCCCAGCCAATGGGAGCGCGCTCCCAGCCTGTCACTTCCTCCTCCTGTGTTTACACAGGAAGGAGGAAATGATGTATTCTCTCATTGCAGCGCTGTTTCCCAGCGCTGCTGATGAGAGAAGACATGACAAGTAAGTGTGCACCAACACAACACTGACACACACTCACATAGGCATATTAACCCCTTGTGATCGCCCCCCCCCCACCCCCCTGTCACAGTGTTACTGAATGCAGTGATTTAATCACTGCATTTAGTGTCAGTGTGACAGGCACTGTAAAAAACAGTTAGTGTTAGGTTCAGGATAGCCCCCCCACCCCCCCTAATAAAGTTTTAACCCCCTGATCACCGCCCTAGTTAACCCTTTCACTCCCTATTGCCAGCGTCACTAAGCGATCATTTTTCTGATCGCTGTATTAGTGTCGCTGTTCCCGCTAGGTAGCTATTTTTTTTTATTGCGATTTTTTTTTTTTACTAAAGACATGTGGCTAAATAAATTTTGGTCTAAATGTTTGACTAAAATTTAGTTTATTTGATTTTTTTTTAACAAAAAGTAAAAAATAGTGTTTTTTTTTCAAAAATGTCGCTCTATTTTTGTATATAGCGCAAAAAATAAAAATCGCAGAGGTGATCAAATACCACCAAAAGAAAGCTCTATTTGTGGGAAGAAAAGGACGCAAATTTTGTTTGGGAGCCACGTCGCACGACCGCGCAATTGTCTGTTAAAGCGACGCAGTGCCGAATCGCAAAAACACCTTGGGTCATTTACCAGCGTATTGGTCCGGGTCTTAAGTGGTTAAAGAAGATGTAAAGGCAAAAGTTTTTTTATCTTAACACCTAAAAAACCTTCTGTGTGTAGCAGCCTCTAAAGCATCCTTTAATTACTTACCTGAGCCCCACCTATCTCCAGCGAAGTCCATGAGTGTCTTAGCTGTCCGGGGCTTACCTCCTGATTGGCTGTGACACAGCAGCAGTGCCATTGGCTCCCACGGCTGTCAATTAAAGTCAGTTAGCCATACAGAATAGAGAGTCGTGACTCGGCTCGGGTGACCCCATAGCAAGCTGCTTGCTGTGGGGGCACTTGACAGGAGGGAGGGGCCAGGCGCACCAAAGAGGGACCCTAGAAGAGGAGGATCCAGGCTGCTCTGTGCAAAACCAATTGCATAGGCCAGATAAGTATAAAATGTTTGTTATTTAAAAAAAAACACAAGACTTTACAATCACTTTAAGCATCGTAGTCTCTCCCCATTCCACGAGCGTGTGCAATTTTAAAGCGTGACATGTTGGGTATCTATTTACTTGACATAACACCATCTTATGAATTACAACAATTCTATTAAAATCTATTAAAAGTGTATTTTTTTCCCAAAAAAACGCTGCACAAATATCATGTGACAAAAAAGATTGCCATTTTATTTTCTAGGGCAGTGATGGCGAACCTTGGCACCCCAGATGTTTTGGAACTACATTTCCCAAGATGCTCATGCACTATGCAGTGTAGTGGAGCATCATGGGAAATGTAGTTTCAAAACATCTGGGGTGCCAAGGTTCGCCATCACTATGGATTTTTTATGGATTTTTACTTGTAAACAAAAGTTCCAGCTTGGTCCTTAATAAATACAGAATGAAAAAGAGGAGACTTGAAAATACAAGGTCTGCTTATCTTGTAGGGCTTGTTTACACCACGTACGTTGGTTTGTGATGTGATAGCACATGGATGAGACAAAATGCCTTGTTTAATATTATGACCGTTCACAATGCAAAAGAAAACTACAATGCAGCGCATGCAAAAATGCTCTCCATCGCATACCAACACTGGTTCCCATGGTGTTCAGGTCAGGGTAACATCACTGGGCATTCTGGAGTGATCCTGGAAAAGCCAAGAATCCCAGATCTTGTGACAAGAGGCTCCAGTACTGTGTATCGATATACTCCACCAACTTTTTTCCTATTTTTGTGGAAAGGACTCCTGCCTTGTGTCCTAGTGACCACTCTCATCAGGAGAGAAAGTTAGGCGAAGCTCTACTTTAAAATTGTCACCAGAACAGGAGCAGAGAGGACTACCTGTTCTTTGAGCAACTGTCAAAAGTTTTGGTGGCAACTTCTCCCTTGCTGTTAAATCTCCAGGGGTGGGTATTGGGTACAAAAGCTCATATCACTCAGAGGTCTTTTTGAAATCTTTATTTTTCCAATGCATCGCAGGGGAAAGGCCTCCCCTTTCCTCAAGGCTTGTGCAGCGGCTGTTATTAGAATAGTGACGAGATGCAATAGAAGATCTATGTAAGGACTTGATAAATTGACTGTCAAATTTTAAATTATTTTAAATTATGAACTGCTGGTAGGGTCTGGTAAATATTCAGGACAGGGAGTCTGATAAAATATCCCCTACGGAAATTAATCCCTCCTCTCTCCAAAGGAAAAGCTTTGGTTGGAGTTCCACTTAAAAATAAGAACCACAGGGCCAAGGCACAGGAGAATCAAGGAATTTGTATCAGGTACACAGGGCCCCCAGCTTCAATTTGGCTCCAGGACCCTGTGGTTTTAGTTACGTCTTTGGTTGGGTATTTTTTACATATGCAGGACATTGGAGGATGTTCTTTCCTGTAAAGAAACGCTGATCGTTTAGGTTTACCATTGCTTTTAAAGAAAGGGATCTATACCAGCACAGCGTACAAGGGCATTATCCTCAAGGCTTGTGCAGCGGCTGTTATTAGAATAGTGACGAGATGCAATAGAAGATCTATGTAAGGACTTGATAAATTGACTGTCAAATTTTAAATTATTTTAAATTATGAACTGCTGGTAGGGTCTGGTAAATATTCAGGACAGGGAGTCTGATAAAATATCCCCTACGGAAATTAATCCCTCCTCTCTCCAAAGGAAAAGCTTTGGTTGGAGTTCCACTTAAAAATAAGAACCACAGGGCCAAGGCACAGGAGAATCAAGGAATTTGTATCAGGTACACAGGGCCCCCAGCTTCAATTTGGCTCCAGGACCCTGTGGTTTTAGTTACGTCTTTGGTTGGGTATTTTTTACATATGCAGGACATTGGAGGATGTTCTTTCCTGTAAAGAAACGCTGATCGTTTAGGTTTACCATTGCTTTTAAAGAAAGGGATCTATACCAGCACAGCGTACAAGGGCATTATCCTCAAGGCTTGTGCAGCGGCTGTTATTAGAATAGTGACGAGATGCAATAGAAGATCTATGTAAGGACTTGATAAATTGACTGTCAAATTTTAAATTATTTTAAATTATGAACTGCTGGTAGGGTCTGGTAAATATTCAGGACAGGGAGTCTGATAAAATATCCCCTACGGAAATTAATCCCTCCTCTCTCCAAAGGAAAAGCTTTGGTTGGAGTTCCACTTAAAAATAAGAACCACAGGGCCAAGGCACAGGAGAATCAAGGAATTTGTATCAGGTACACAGGGCCCCCAGCTTCAATTTGGCTCCAGGACCCTGTGGTTTTAGTTACGTCTTTGGTTGGGTATTTTTTACATATGCAGGACATTGGAGGATGTTCTTTCCTGTAAAGAAACGCTGATCGTTTAGGTTTACCATTGCTTTTAAAGAAAGGGATCTATACCAGCACAGCGTACAAGGGCATTATTTTATAGAGAAATAAATTGAAGATTGATTTCAGCCCTTTATTGAATTTAAACAAGCTGCAGGAAATGAACTGCAGAGTCAGCAGGAACGGAAGGGGCTAATTAAATATGCAGCAGTTTTTGCGGAACTTTAATATCTAATTAAGCCGGGTCGCTGCCTGTTCTGTACCTGTGCTGTGCCTGCTGGTCATGTGACAGGCTGAGCAGAGCAGCGACAACCTCCTGTTTATGATTTGTATGTCGATGTAATAAAAGAGCGCTGAGTGTGTGAGAGAAGGTTGGCACAGCCTGTGCCCTGTAATCTATAAAAACGTCGGGCTTGGCACTGCTTTGTGTCTGTGCGAAGGGGAAATCCCTCGCTCACGTATAAATAGGGATCCTCTGCCAGCATGGCTCCTCAGCCTGTTTAGCCAGGACTGGCAGAAACGTCAGAAAGCGAGGCGGGGTAGCGTGCCGCAATCACACACAGCCTTAGCAGTCACCGCCCACAACGTCAAAGGCAATAGTCTGTGTGAATCAGACAGTCTGAAAATGCTGTGTTGCTTTGTTTGTCAGCAATGTCTGGAGAAAGAAGAGGTATAGTAGACACAGGGTTTACTACTAGATGTGCCAGCTAAAACCACATTTACTGAAGTAAAGTGGTTAAAAATAATGGCGCCAAAAAAGTTATTGTCACCATTAAACCAATCAGTGGTAGAGGTTTCCTGAGCTCCGTCAGACAGTGATCTGCGCCTCCACATTCTTCCTCTTTGCATAATCAGAATGTCAGGAAATGTGTGCATGCAATAATTGGCACTTGTAATGTGCACAAATGTTTGTTACTGCCTGGCCATCACAAATGATGCTTATATTTTCGATTTCGGGATTTAAGATGCCTTGACTGACCGTCCCTATTTATAAAAGGGGGGTTAAAACTCTCCCAAAATGAAAAAAAGTTTTGGATTTGGTCCTTCTTTAAAGCAGAGTTTTCCGGTGTCACATTTGGCACCTTTCAAGGGGGAGCAGATACCTGCTCCCACTTCCGGGCATAGATAGCCGCATTATCTGCGGGTATCTACGCCACTTCCCTCCCCCTTCCCGCTTTCTTCTGGGAGACACACATGTCCCAGAAGACAGCAGGGACCATTCGGAACATGCAGTGCGACTCGTGCATGCGCAGCAGGGAACCAGAAAGTGAAGCTGCAATTCTTCACTTCCTGATTCCCTTACCAAAGATGGTGGCGGCAGCACCCAAAAGCTAAACGATCGATTGGCTTCGGGCGCTGACATTGCGGGAGCATCGGACAGGTAAGTGTCCTTCTTTTAAAATTCAGCAGCTGCAGTATAAAAAACGGCAGACCTCCGCTTTAACTACTTTTAGATTGCCCACCCACTATGTACTGTGGTCACTGCCTGCTTCCGGGTTTAGGGCGTGTGTATGGGAGCCCACCCCCCCCCCCCACCCGACACCTGCTATGATTTTACTTAGTCAGTAAGTCCCAGCCACTGATTCATAGTCGGGACCTGTTGATCGGATGTGTCCAATTACAGCCCACAGCCCTTTGTTGACAATCAACACAGGGCTCTGTACAGAGCGAAGAATCTCTGTTTCTTATCCCTACAAAGCAAGGATGAGAAACTATATATATTAGTAAGCCCTGGTTCACACTGGCTGCGGGAATGGAATCTCGCACGATTTCATTTCCGCATTTAAGTCCAGACTTTATCTGTGCAGGTTTCTGCACAGATATCAATGGAAATCGCACCTAGGGTGACCACATTTCCAAACTGCAATTCAGAGACACCCCGGCCCCCCTCACCTTCCCCAAAAAAAGATGAGGGGGTGGGGGCAAATGTAATCTCGGGGTTGATGGGGAATTTGATGGCTGAATGTGCCACTTGCCATCAGATGCAGTGCCGCTTGCCACCCATAGCCTGCCGCCAGATGCAGTGCTGCTGTCACTCCCTCTGCATGAGCCCCATGCATTGAAGGAAAGGAGTGGAGTCGCTATCTGGAGAGTGAAGATCACACCAGTCCCTGCTGCTTGCCGCTAGGTGCCAGAGAAGGAGGAGGTGCCAAGGTGGGTGGGGACAGCAGAGCTGCACTAGGCACATGCCTCGGTCCCGACCTCACTGTCTGAGAGTAAATTGTCACTGGTTGCAAGACACCAGGCAGTGCTGGCCGTAGCAACCAGTTCTGGAAATGTAGTTACTAGTTCGTAGGGGGTGACTGTGTCCTCTATTTCATTCTGGGACACTGTATTACCCCAGAATGAAGGTGCCCGGTACCCAGGACAGACATGTCAATTGCGGGACAGTCCCGGGCAATCCGGGACACGTGGGCACCCTAATCGCACCCCCAAATCGGCAAAAGTAGTACAGAAACTACTTTTGGAAATCAGTGCGGCACCGCACCAATTCAGATACTGCCATTGCCAGATCACATCAATGCGAACCAGGGCCTAAAACAGCACACATTGTTAGGCTCACATTTAACCCTTCGATTGCCCCAGATGTTAACAACTTTCCAGCTAGTGTCATTAGTACTGTGACAGTGTATATTATTAGCACTGATCATCACTGTATTAGTGTCACTGGTAATGTCAATTGCAGTTAGTCAGTGTCCCGTAAACGCTAGAACTTTCCCGCAAACCAATCAATATACCGTACACTTGTGTTTTTTTGTTTTTATCAAAGACATGTAGCAGAATACATTCTGGGCAATATTTATGAAGAATTTATTTTATTGGATATGTTTTTTTAGCAGAAAGTAAACGAATATATATTTTTTGTTTTTCAAAATGTTCCGTTTATATTGCAAAAAAATAAAAGACCACAGATGATCAAATACCACCAAAAAAAAACTCTATTTGTGGGAAAACAATATACTGGGCTGTTGAATTTTTTTTACCTGAAACTTCCCTCTTAGGCCACGTACACACGATTGGTCCAACCCGATGAGAATGGTCCGACGGACCGTTTTCATCAGGTCATCGCTGAAGTGGCCTGATGGTCTGATGTGCGTACACACCATCAGTTCAAAAACCGATCGTGTCAGAACGCGGTGACGTTAAACACAACGACGTGCTGGAAAAAAAAAGTTCAATGTTTCCAAGCATGCGTCGACTTGATTCTGAGCATGCGCGGGTTTTTGAACCAATGCTTTTGCGTACTAACGATCGGTTTGGACCGATGGTCAGGCGTCCATCAGTCCGATTTTAACGCAAGCTTTAAAACTTTGGTCCGAAGGACAACAGACCGTTGGGCCGTACACACGGTCGATTTGGAACGATGAAACTGAACTTCAGTCCATTTCATCTGGTTGGACCGATCGTGTGTACGCGGCCTTAAAGTTAGGGTGCGTGTTATACGCCGGTAAATACGGTATACATTTTGTTTGGGTACATTGTTACATGACCACGCAATTACCATGTGAAGTAGCACGGTGCTGAATAGCATAGAAAGGACTGGTCATGAAGGGGGTAAAACCTTCCGGAGCTGTAGCAGTTACGGTGTGCCTTCCCTTGCTTTGTTTAGAAGGATGAAGACATTTGATTACCATGGCTGACTTCATATTTGTCTGTTCCAATATCTTTCAATTTATTATCCCACATTTTTTGCTTCTTCCTTTTTATATATTCTTTATATTTGTGAATGTTTTGTAAAATGCCTGTCACATCGTTCCGCCCGTCGAGGTTCTCTGCCGGCCGTCGAAATCGGCGACCCGCCCGTCGGGAATGGCAACCAGCCATTCATCCAGGCGGGCCGTCGAGCAAATAGAGAGCGTGCTCTCTATTTCTGCTTGACGGGCTTCCCGACGGGAAGCTCACCGAGAGCGTACACACGGCCGAGGTCCTCGCTGGAATGCAGCTTCCAGCGAGGTTCTCGCTGGTTTCCAGCGAGAACCTCGGTCGTGTGTACGCCGCCTCAGAATCCTTATCGCACCCCACTGATTTTTCTTTTATCTCATTCAGTACAACACCATATACCATGAATATGCTTATCGTTGTCTTGTTTTGCGTGAGTGGAGGGGATATTGGTGCGTTATCTCGTCAGAACACATATGTCAGTTTTGGAGAGGGGAACTAGGACTTGTATGGTGAGAGATAAAAGGGTGGAGATCAGATCTTGTCTTTGTGTTCTGTGTTCTGGGCATTGTTGCCCTTAAAATCCCCAAGAAAATGTTGTTTACCGACCAGAGAGAAGATCTGTTCTGATCAGCAGACTTGTTAGCATGTGGCAGGCTCGACTAATGTGTAATAAGAGACCGTCATAAACGAAATGACCTTTTCATGGTCTGTGCTATGCAATACGCACTGTGTGCCGTAGATAGGTGAAAGCTGGTCAGACTTGCTAGGTTATAGGTACCAACTGATCATGCACAACCTGGTTTCTAAACAATCTTTCTAGGAAAAGATATTTCTACATGTGAGAGTTCATTTTAGGCAATATCCTAATTGTGCGGGGGACGGAGGCGTAATGTGGGTGCCAGCTGTCTTTGAGGAATAGTAGATGTGTCTTGTAGGAACACTGAACTCCAGAGTGCACAAGATTTAGTGATCCAAAATCTAAACATTCCTGAAAACGCCTCCTTCCGTCTATCTCATGTGCACCTGAGCAATATGCTCCCTGATGGAGGAGTTTTGAGCCCCTGAAACGCATTGGATTTCTATCTTTTTAAATAAAATCCTTGACTGCACTTATTCAACTGTTATGTCACACCGATCTTTCCAAATCCTGTACAGCTGTCTTGGAGGACACTATAGTCCACATCCCAGCAATCAACTTGTCCCGCTGGAGTTGTGGTGGAGCCCAAACCATTCCAATATTTACCAGTCTGTTCCGTAATTTCGGAAGGCCAGGTAAACTCTTATGCCGCGTACACACGGACGTTTTTTGCGATGAAAAAAAACGTCGTTTTTTAAAACGTCATTTAAATTGATTATGTGTGGGCAAAACGTCGTTTTTGTCTTCAAAAAAACGACCAAAAAAAAATTCCAACATGCTTGAATTTTTTGTGTCGTTTTTCAAAACGTCGTTTTTTGTTTCACAAAAAGTCACCGTGTGTAGCAAAAACGTTGTTTAAAACAACGCATGCCCAGAAGCTAGTTATGAAGCGAGCTTCAATGGAAAAGAGTGGTGAACGTAACCTCGCTTTTTGTGAAAAAACACCATAGTTTTGTGATGAAAAAAACGACGTTTTTGAAACGTCACTTTTCAAAGACGTCGTTTTTTACTTCACAGAAAACATCGTTTTTTTTCATCACAAAAAATGATCGTGTGTACGCGGCATTAGGCCAGTCTGATCTCTTCCAGTATCGCTTTTTTACATACACAGCTGAATTGTATTGCCTGATAGTTTTATTTTCTCCGATTTTAAGAATCTGGTGTTTAACCGCTTAAGACCCGGACCATTATGCAGGTAAAGGACCTGGCCCCTTTTTGCGATTCGGCACTGCGTTGTTTTAACTGACAATTCTGCGGTCGTGCGACGTGACTTCCAAACAAAATTGGCGTCCTTTTTTCCCACAAATAGAGCTTTCTTTTGGTGGTATTTGATCACCTCTGCGGTTTTTATGTTTTGCGCTATAAACAAAAATATTGCATTTTTTTTTAATTGTCGCTCTATTTTTTACTTTTTGCTATAATAAATATCCCCAAAGAATATCTAAACTTTTTTTTTCCTCAGTTTAGGCCGATATGTATTCTTATACATATCTTTGGTAAAAAAAATCGCAATAAGCGTTTATTGATTGGTTTGCGCAAAAGTTATAGCAAAATAGGGGATAGTTTTATGGCATTTTTATTAATATTTTTTTTCTAGTAATGGCGGCGACCAGCATTTTTTCGTGATTGCGACATTATGGCGGACACTTTTGACACATTGTTGGGACCATTGTCATGTTCACTGCGAAAAGTGCTATAAAAATGCACTGATTACTGTGAAAATTACAATGACAGTGAAGGGGTTAACCACTAGGGGTGCTAAAGGGGTTAAGTGTGTCCTATTGTGTGTTTCCTACTGTAGGGGGGTGTGGCTGTACGTGTGACGTCACTGAACGTCATTGCCTATAACAGGGAACAGACGATCAGCAGGGCAGGACTTAGGGTTGTGGGGGCCCCTGGGCTTAAGTGTTAAAGGGGCCCCCTGGAGCGAGGGGGATCATAGTTGTCAAGCGGGGGAGTGCGCATTAAAGTTGTTGAGCGGGGGGCAAATTGAAGTTGTTGAGCGGGGGGGGCCCATTAAAGTTGTTGAGCGGGGAGGCGGGCGAATTGAAGTTGTTGAGCGGGGGGGCATTAAAGTTGTTGAGCGGGGGGGTTACGCTCTAAAGTTGTTGAGCGGGGGTTGACTCTCATCTGTGCATGGAATGTGTCGGCTATCTTCCCTAGAGCAGACATCCCCACACCGCTCCGGTTCTGTTCCTCCTGGGGGAGGTTTTGAAGTTGTTGAGCGGAGGGGGGAGTGCCTCTCACCTGTGCCAACAGCCAGGGCCACAGACTGTCATTAGCCAGCCACAGTCCTCCACACACCGCTCCGGTTCCTCCTGCTTCCGTGCTGCCTCCTATTGCAGTGCGGGAAAATTAACCCTTTCGCGGGACTGCGGGAAGAAGCGGAAAGTCCCGCAGAATGCGTGCGTGTTGGGAGGTATGCGCAGGGCTGCCATCAAGAATTTTGGGGCCCCTTACACAGCTTAAGGCATGGGCCCCCTGGAGCAGAGAACTGGGGGGGGTGCTGCCGCCTGAAATTGAGAAGCGGGGGGCTGCCGCAAATTGAGAAGCAGGGGGGGGGCCTTTAGAAAAAAAAGAAGAAATAAAGAAAAAAATAAATATATATATATAAAGGGGGTAGCCAACCGGGGCCCTTGGAATCTCTGGGCCCTTTAATAAAAATAAAAAAAAAAGTAGGGGTTGCTGTTCGGGGCCCTGGGGGCCTCCGGGCCCCTGGGGACCTCCAGACCCCTAAAAAAAAATAAACATTTATAAAAAATACATAAAAAAGGGAGGTTGCCATCCGGGGGGCCCTGGGGACCTCTGGGCCTTTTAATAAAACATAAAAAAATATAAACAAAAATAAAAAAATAAACATTTATAAAGAAAATAAAAGGGGGGGTTGCCACATGGGGCCCTGGGGATCTCTGAGTTCTTTAATAAAAAAAAAAAATATATATAAAAAAAATGTAATTTTATTTATAAAAAGAGGGGGGTTGCCATCTGGGGGCCCTGGAGACCTCTGGGCCCTTTAATAATAATATTAATAATAATAAATATATATATATATAAATATATAAAAAAACATATTTTTTTATAAAAAATAAATAAAAAAAAGTAGGGTTTGCTGTCTAGGGCCCTGGGGGCCCCCTATTAGGCGGGGCCCATGGGCTTGAGCCCAGTCAAGCCCAATGGTAAGTCCGGCCCTGACGATCAGTGACACTGCCACAGAGAAGAACGGAGAAGGTGTGTTTACACACACCTCTCCCCGTTCTTCAGCTCCTGTGATCCGATCACGGGACACCGGCGGCGTTTGGGTCCCGGAGCTTTGGACCGGTCACGAGCGCTCTGGCAGCAGTGTGTTAGCGACCCATGGCTGGGTTCTTAAAGGGGACGTACATGTACGCCCTTGTGCCCAGCCGTGCCATTCTGTCGACGTATATCATCGTGCGGCGGTCCTTAAGTGGTTAATCATCATCCTAATTTTTTTATTACATGTATTTATATAGAGCTGACAGTTTATACAGTTCTTTACATACATCAGTCTCTGCCCTCAAGGAGCTTACAATCGAAGGTCCCTACCTCACAAGCATACTCCATTAAGGCCAATTTAGTCAGGGGACGTCTAATCTTCCAAAATGTCTTTGAAATGTGAGAGGAAAGTGGTGTACCCAGAGAAAACCCATGCAAGCACAAGGGAGTACATGCAGATAGTGTCCTGGTTGAAATTCAAATGAGGGACCCCAGTTCTGTAATGTAGAAGTGCTTATAGTTTCACTTATGAAGACACAAGGCCTCACTGTTAGTAGTATGCACAAAGGGAGTATGTTTTCCATTTTGTGACCCTTTCAGCTGATAAGTTACACTTGGTGATATCCTCTTGGGCTAGGTTCCCACTATGTAGGTTTCCCTTAGCTGTAGGCAAGCCTCCTGATCTTGTGATTGCCATGATTGGCTATCACAGCAATCACACGACCAAGAGCTAATTTCTGTCTCCCCATTGTAAACAGTGACTGGGTGCTATTAATGACAGGTTGTCACCCTGCAGGAAGTGTTGAGTGGGCAAACTACTAGCACAGATCAATGGGCACATGCTGTATATGCCTACAGCCTGGTATTAAAGCCCACCTCCATGACCTTGCATTCAAATGAGCACACTAAGGCTCAGCAGGGAGCATGACTGGCTATACTTATTATAGAAGATACCGGTATCTTCAAGAAGAAAGCATGGCTACACAAACTGACCATGCAAGCACGAATCTGCTTCATGCTTGACATGTTAAGATTGCAGGACAGAAGGGGGACTTTTAGGATCATTCACAGGAAAACAGATACAAACACGACACTTTGAATTTTGTCCAGAGATCTTTAGTAGAACCATAACAGTTTACATTTTCTGATGATATTTAGAAGGAAAAAAAAGAATATCTGAGTTCCCGGGACCAACGCTGTTACTGTCGCTTCCACCCTTTTCAAACTAAGGCTCATGGTCACTTTCATTCAGCAGGTGGATGTAGATAGAGAAGTCCTATATTGTATAGATAGAATTTCCACGTGATCTAGATATACACACCAAGCCTTTCCTTATCATTGAATAAACATACATAAATTGTACCAGGCTGTGCGGGGACAATAATCACCTTATAGCTTGTACCCGGGTTTGGAGGAAGTGTGACTGATGTGTGTTGCTGATTGCTGTGTATAGGGTGCAGCAGGCTTATGTATTGTTCACTGCTATGAATGTTGGACATTTTATATTGGTGAACACAACATGAACTTAAAATTACACTAATACCGCGTACACACGGTCTGAATTTCCGACAACAAATGTTCGATGTGAGCTTGTTGTCAGAAAATCCGACCGTGTGTAGGTCCCATCAGACATTTTCTGTCAGAATTTCCGCCAACAAAAATTTAAGAGCTGGTTCTCATATTTTCCGACAACAAAATCTGTTCTTGTAAATTGCAGTTGTGTGTAGACAATTCCAATGCACAAAATTCCACGCATTCTCTGAATCAAGTACGAGACGGAAGCGATCGGTCTGGTAAAACTAGCGTTTGTAATGGAGATCGCACATTGGTCACGCTGTAACGAACTGAAAAGCGCGAATCGTCTCTCACCAAACTTCTACTAACTTCCCTTTTTTAGTGCCGTTATACGTCACCGCCTTCTTGACGTTCAGAATTTCCGACAACATTTGTGTGATCGTGTGAATGCAAGACAAGTTTCAGCCAACATCTGTCGGAAAACGGAAAAATATCCATGGTTTTGTTGTCTGATCGTGTGTACACGGCATTACTCTGGTTTAAAAAATATAATCTATTCATGTATTTTTATCTTATCTATTTTATATTTTCCTTATTTAGGAGCATAGACACCTTCTCTTCTGTCTCCGCCCAAAACTGTCTCCATCAAAATTGTTGATTTGTCCGTGGCGGGGGGGGGTGGTTCATTGGGACACCTGTTTTGGTAACAACATCCCCACGCTTTATGTCCCTGCTGTGTCTCTGGCAGAGGAAGCGAAGTGGAATCACCCTGATTGGACACAATCAGAAAGAGAAAAAATACAATCTTGAGGCTTTAAACCATTGCCATTCAGTGAGAGGAGTCATTGAAATACCCAATGCTGAGAGCTGTGCACAAGCAGTCGTTTCCTCTGTTTCATAGTTGGATCGTCTTCCTGGCAGGTAGTGCCTCTAATGCCTTGTACACACAATAGGAATTTCTGATTCCTATCGTGTGTGGGCCCATAGGATTTTTTTCCATCAAAGTAAAAAAATAGAACATGTTTTAAATTTTTCTGATGGAATAACATCCTATGGGAAATTCCGATCGTCTGTGTGGAACTCCGTCTGAGAAAATTCCTACGCATGCTCAAAATCAAGTCGCCGCATTTTCTCTGCTCGTTGTAGTGTTTTACGTACAGTCTGAATTTTTTCTGACAGTGTGTATGCAAGACTGATAGAAGACAGCTTGATCGTAATTCTGACGAAAAATTCCATCAGATTTTAGTCCATCAGAAATTCCTATCGTGTGTACAAGGCATAACTCACTAAGGGCAGCAGGAACATCCTAGTTGTCGCAAGGGACTGTCAAAATTTGGAACATTACTTGTGGTGATTGGGCTTTAATTACTCTGGCTTTTTAATACAGGCATACCCCACTTTTAAGTACACAACGGGACTGGAGCATGTATGTAAAACTAAAATGTACTTAAAGTGAAGCAATACCTTTTTTCACTTCTAGGCTGTAGTGGGGGCATCAGGGGCTGTAGTGGGGGCGTTGGGGGAACACGCACATGTAAATAAGCTCATCTGATGCAAGGGGGGGGCCGCTCCAATCCATCCCCCGGATATCGCGCTGCACACAAAGGACAGTGCTGTGGAGAGGCTGGATGGCATTCTGTGGCTGACAGGCTGGAACTGGGCAGGCTAAGTGCTCAGAACTTCAGTTCTGTCTAATGCAGGTGCACGGCGTGGGAATTTGTACTTGTGAGACACTTTACATACACTCGCGGGTATGTCCGTACTCGCGAGTCTACGTAAAGTGAGTGTCCGTAAAGTGAGTGTCCGTAAAGCGGAGTATGCCTGTATGAGGTTGTATATTTGTGCACATGAGCAGATTTCAAACTCTTCCCCTTTATTGTGTATAGACGCATACAGTAAGCTTTGTCATGAAGCCGCTGAAGTTCATTGTACATATAGTAGGCTGACTGCCAAGGAAACCTTGCATTTTTGAGTAGAAATATACTAAAGATCATAAATTAATAAACAGACATGGAAACATGTTCAAACACCAACTCAGGATGAAGCAGACTTCTGTCTTTATCTCTCAGGAAAGTCCCGTACCGCATAGCCGAAACGCACACTGCAATTTAGTGCAGTGCAAATAGTGTGGATAAGCCCTAATAAAAGTGCTTTATGTCTGGTTTAAAGGGGTTGTAAACCAGGGCCGATCCTAGGGTCACAGGCGCCTGGGTGCAGATTTTTTTTTGGCGCCCCCACATGGGCGTCGTAATTTTACTAACTCCTCCCCTTTACAAATGGCAATGCTCCCCCACGAAGTGTTCATTAATCTGGGATCTTTACATGATCTCTTAACAATAAACAAAATACAGGAAGAGAAGCAGAGTACTTTATTGGGACCTGGAGGGGGGGGGGGGGCTCTGTGATAGACACAGAGAAGGCTTCTGTTAGATGTTAGACGCCCCCACCTCTGCAGGCACCTGGGTGCAATGCACCCTGTGCACGCTGCCTAGGATCGGCCCTGTTGTAAACCTTCCAGTTTTTTCACCTTATGCCTTTTACACACGACCAGTTTTTCCATCGGGAAAACTGCCGTGACAGCTTTTGGCTGGGAAAACTGTCCGTGTGTATGCTTCATGGCAGTTTTCCCAACAGGAGAACCGGCGGGAGAAATGAGAACATGTTCTCTTTTTTCCTGCTGCGATTCCCGGCGATCTATTTCTTGGCAATTTTCCTATGAGAAACACTGCGGTGGAGCATACACATGGCCGGGTTTCTCGGCCAAAGCTCTCATGGTTGTTTTCCTGTCCGTGTGTAGGGGGACACCGTCCGTGTGTAGGGGGAAAGAGCTACCAAGCCGGTTCTCCCCTCGGGTTTCCCGGCGGTAAAAAGTCTGCCGGGAAACCCAATAGTGTGTACAAGGCATTAATGCATCCTATGCATTAAGGTGAAAAAACATTCGATAGTTACCGGCCCCCCGGTTTAGTTACCTGACCCCTCGAAAGTCCCACGTCGAGAATGTGCTGGCTTCTCAGCTCTTGATTTGATAGATTGGTAGCAGGGCAGCCATTGCCTCCCAATGCTGTCAATCAAATCCAATGACGTGGGGGCGGGGTGAGCCCGACATTTGTGTCTATGGATGCAAATGCTGGACTCAGAAACGTGCCCGCAAGGTAACCCCCTTGGGAAAACGTTTCCCAGAGGGGGTTATCTGTTGCGGGAAGGAGCAGAGACAGCTGCCAAAGGGACCCCAGAAGATGAGGTTCAGGGCAACTCTGTGCAAAACGAGCTGCACAGCGGAGGTAAGTATAACATGTTTGTTATTTAAAAAAATAATAATCTTTGAACCTTTACAATCACTTTAAGCATAAGTGACCATGGAAGATGTGGGGTCTCTAGACTCTGGTATATGGCCTGCTTGGGCTTGTTTTAGTAAAATGTAAGGGCCAGTGAAGATCATTACCTGGGGTAAATGCAATAGATTATACTTTTTTGTGTTCCTGTCACTGGCTGCTCCAGGATTCTTGCTCCCACCACCAAGGCTTATTAGCAGTACGGTTGTCTGCTGGAAGAATGATGAAGCCTTCTACCCTTGCCTTCATAAGTGCGTTGCTATTGTCCACCATTGTATAGCCAAAACACCTTTTCCTGAAAGTCAGTTCTCTGACCAGGGTCAGGTATTAAGCAATACTTTGCTTGCAGGAAGGGATGCAAGTGTGCTCCAAGCCTGAAAGCAGCAGGATTCTAACCAGAGGAGCAGTAGCTTTTGAAGCAATAAGCTTGTAGAGGCACGTAGGGTTACCTACTAAGGGCCAGATTCAGGTAGAGTTAGGCTGGAGTATCAGTGATACTCCAGCCTAACTCTCACTTTGAGCCGGCGTTTCTGTTTTCTGTAAGCAGAAAACAAGAACTGCCGGGTTGGAGTTCCTATACGAGCGGCGTAATTGTATTTCGCCGTCGTATCGGAACTGCAATTTTAAAAATGGCGCTCGGGGCATTCTTGCTGATTAACGCCGAGAATATGTTAATCAGCGAGAATCGTCAATTCACGATCGTATTCGGGCCCGACGCAGTGACTTTCCGACGTTTCCGTAAGAGATACGCGGCGTAAAGAAAAACCAGCCCCCTAGTGGAGTATCCTATGTTAAGTATGGCCGTCGTCATCGCGTCTAATTTAAAAAAAAATTGCGTCGTTTGCGTAAAACGTCCGTGAATGGGGATTGACGTCATTGACGTTCACTGACAGAATTTGGAGCATGCGCACTGACAGTCGACGCATGCGCAGTACGTTCGCTGCGGGATCGCGCCTAGTTATAATAATACACGCCCCCTACCCGCCCAATTTGAATTCTGCCGGCTCATTTTCGCTACGCCGCCGTAACTTTAGGAGCAAGTGCTTTGTGAATAACAGTACTTGCTCCTAAAGTTTCGGCGGAGTAACGTAAATGAGAAACGTTACTCTAAAATAAAGATTCGCCCATCTACCTGAATCTGGCCCTAAGTGTGCATCAAGTGTGAGCCGTAAACTCCACAAAATATCCATTTGTTATTTTCTCATTAAATATGAATGCCAGCTGTCTGTCTATCTGTGGCTGTCAGTTTGTCCCAGGGATTAACAAAACAATAACAATGTTGTCCTGTGTTTGACACCTGTGTCAAATGCACATCAAACAAAGGTCAGAAGTTTCTTGTTAAAAAAAAAACAGAGGTCAGAAGATTCACATTTCATTTAGTGGACTAGTATTGATGACCTTTCTAATATGTAGTATTCGATCCCTTTTGTGCTACTTTGGGTGCAGCAGGTCCTTCTGAGATGCGATTAAGTTACAGGCCTTTTGCTTGAAATACATATGTTTGACAACAACCCCGTCTATCTAAGCTCTTACTATAATTTTGTATGCGTCAAGCAGACCACATATTTTAAGGCCATTCCTACAACAAGCTGCATTCTTCATGGCCAAGGCAACCCTAATGGTACACATGGCACCCCATCAGTGGCTTTTTTCTCCATTAGATAATACATTTGAATATCCTTGAATGCTGTAGTTACGCCTTCATGTTTCCTCCTTACCCTTTTTCTACAATACTAAAAGTGTGTGCCTGCAGTGACATGGTAGATAGGGAGGTCTTAGAACTTGGAAAGTTTGGAGGAGCAGCTTTCAGTTTAAGCTCTGCAGGTCATGTAAGTTGCAGGATGATGGATGACACTACACAGACACTATGTGACCCTTATAGTCCCATCCAGGATATCCATGCAGAAGGATTCCCATGTATCAGCTGTATTATCAGCTCACTGTTCTGGAAGTACATAGAGAATGTAAGGGGAGGGGGTGAGAGCATAGCAGCACAGCCTACAGATTATTTGTATAGCTGAAACTCACTAGAATGCAAAGACTTTAGTCTCAAGAGCACATCAACGTCATGTTCTCTCTAAGCTTGTTTATGTTCCTCTTTCTTTCCACTTTTCGTTCAAGACCTTGTCCTTGCTTTGAGCCCTGGGGCCAAAGAGCTGACAATCTAAAAACAGAAAAATTTGGCTGAGACAAGGGAGAGTTAAGGTAACTGTTTGGCCCATGAGGTCAAGCAGGAGACGGATGTTTATCCCCAGGCTCCCTGTCCCGTGACTGCCTCTCCTCTCTCGTGTTCGTCCCCTCCCTGTCACCAGGGGGATATTTCAGGTGTCGGGATGCAGGCCTTGGCTCAGAGCCATGAACTGGGAAGACCTCAGGAGCTGGCAAATTGCCCAGGCCCCTGTCTGGTACAGCATGTACTTTACCAGTGGGTGGGGGGGGGGGGTTAGTAGAGAGAGAGGAGGACTAAGGGGGGAATTCTGTAGATATTCATCTTCACTGAGGTGTCCACTGTAAACATAACCCCTGCAGCGCAGGAGTAATTCCTACATATTTTCTTACACTGACTTACAAGAAACCATGCTTGTAGGTGAATGGTTGCTGTGATCACATGCATCAGACAGCAGTTGAAAGTAGTGGGCTTCAATGTTCAAACCTGGTTGAAAAGAAAGAGGGGGGTGTTATCTGACCAATCAGAAACTTGCTTTCACTTTCTAAGGTACATTAGAAAACGACAGCAGCAGTAAATTTATTGGCTCTCCTTGGCAACATAGATATTTTCCTCTAAATAAGACTAGCAAAAGTGTACCCATTCCATCAAGGTTTTAGGATATGACCAGCAATGCCCGGGAACTTTTTTGTGGATAATATGTGGGGGAGATGATTGTGGAGGGTAGGATGATGGTCCATATGTGCAGTAGTGGAATGTCAAAGAAATGGCCAGGAGAAGAGGGTGGAAGGTAGGACGATGGCCAGGATGTGCAAGAGAAGAGTTTGGAGTGCATGACTGCGGGCAGTAGAGGCATTTTAAGGGCATGATGGCGGGCAGCATTTGCAGGAGAGAAGTGCAAAAGGTATGAAAGCAAGCAGTATGTGTAGGAGAGGCATGTGAAAGGTATGGCAATGGCCAATATGTGGAGAGTATGACAATGGGCCATATGTGCAGGAGAGGAGTGCAAGGGTATGACGATGGCCAATATGTGCCTGAGAGGTGTGTAGAGAGTATGAGGTTGTGAGAGGGTGTGGGAGCAGTGTGGAGAGAGCTTACAGGGACTGATCACTCATTCGGTGAGTTGCTCCAATCATACTTGACATCTTCCACAGTGACATCACTAAAGCTGTTAACAAAACATTAAGCTACTAGACTGAATGACTTTTAGCACAATACGTTTATGTAGAATAGATCATGTAGGCTTTCTCCCACACAGGTGGCTGATCAAATGCAACAGTCAATTGACCTAATTTCACTTTTACATTCCTCTGGGATGGGGGAAGGACCTCAGAAGGGAATGTTGTTATTTTTGGACATACGCAAAGCGTTTGATACTACATCTTGGTCCTACCTCTTCCGAATTCTGACTAGATGGAACTTTGGTCCAAAATTCCTTTCTTCTCTGCGCTCCTTAGATACATCTCCAACTGTCCCAAAATTATTGAGATGTCCACTCTCCTCCCTCCTATTTGTTATCGCATTTGGACATTGCTGGTCGTGGTGACCCTAGTATTCTAGGCATAGAAAGTGGGAATAGAGTTCATAAATGTGCATTATTTGCTGACGATCTGTTGATATTTATTATTTCCTCACACAGCACTCCCCAAATCTGCTCTCTCGCCAGAAACTATTTGGGCAGGCATCTGGGCTATTAGTCATGTGAGACATGTTGGAGGCAGTGAATATCAATTTAATGCACACTGTCCTGGAAAACCTTAAATCCCAATATTCTTTTTCATGGCGACGAACTTTGTCGCCCTACTTTGGCAGAATAATGGAGGAGGTGGAGACATAGTCAACTGCTTCCTTGGCCCTGGATGAGTAGGATAGCATCGGTCAAAATTATGATTCTAAATAAACGTTTATACTATTTTAGAATTTTACCCATACCTATGAAGGTACTCAATACATTTATTTGGAGTTTCCAGAGGTTGTAGAATGGCCCATAGCACACTACAAAACCCCAAAAAGCAGGCATCTTGGGAGTCTTGAACTTCAGGAAGTACAATATTGTGACTCAACTACTTCACTTTACTCCACCCACTACAGGTGGGTTTTTCCTTGGTCTCTACGAAATTTCTCAAGGTGGTCTTAAGCCCCATGTTATCTCATTCTCCAAATCTTGTGAATTATTCTTGTAGAGCATCATCTCTCCGACCCCGTCACACACCCCCAGTCCACACTAATAACACCACATGCCCACCAGGCCTACAACTCTCCCTCCGCTGTTCCTGTGGATGTGGCCAGGTAGGCGTTGACCTGCCCTAAGGTCAGGTGATTCAGGATGCAATAGAAATTCAGTAATCGTGGTAAATATCATCAAGAACGCTTGGGTTGCTCTTTTAAACAAACTAGTTGAAAATATCCCCAAGGCACACAAACATTGATCCATGTTATATTCTTAGCAGGCAAGATACCTATTTCCACAGCCTGGAATAGAGCTGTGGTTGATCTGTGCAAATTTAACATAGATTATGCCTAATGGAATTTTTTTTAGTGTACTACAAACCAAACAATTGTTATTTAAAAGGGGTATGGAACCCTTAGGTTTCAGGATCTACAACTACCATCTGAATAAAGGCAGATGTATAGAATAGATGGAAGTGGACTTCTAGAAGGTACTCCCTCCCATCTTGCTCTTCTCTTTTGTAATTTAACCCCCCCACTATGCTTTATAGATCTTCCCCTTGCCTATTCAGTCGCTCTTAGTTACCCAATACTGTGCTTCTATAAACACTTACGTCCACTCTGCCTTCCTCTAAAGAGCACATATTTATGGGTAAGATAATGTTCCTCAGTTATGATGTTACCTTCTACATCTACAACTCCCCCTCTTCTCCCTGTCTGATGGGTATTTTGAGATGCCTAGTATACGCTTAACCAACTGAAGTCCTTGATTGCTGCATCTTTCCCTGTTCTATGTTGTATGCTGTGGTAAAGAGCACACTCTTGGGTATTATATAGGCCCTCTTTTTTTGTAGTTATGTACCACTGCTGTATCCATTTCCTTTAGTCAAAAATCAATACAAAAAACAATTGAAATAGAAAAATGAACCTGCATGTGACTTATTTTTCGCTGGACTGAAAGTTAGTTGATGGTTTTTGTGCCTGTAGCAATTTGGAATTAGCAATATAATGAACCACATAGAGGTTTCGTTTTGTTTTGTTTTTGGACTTAGGGTGGTGGTGGTGGTGAGAACGGCTGTCAAGATTTGTGCTGCTGCTGTCCGTATCTCTGTTACCATCGTCACTGAGAATTAAAATGAAGGTTTACTTTAAAATGCAGTAAGTTGTTACCAGAAGAGGAATTGAAGGGAAGTCTTCCAATGAGGACACCAATTCCTATGACAAGTGTCTAATAGGCGATTTCTCTTGCCTTACAAGATCAGAATTTCCGATGGGATAAAATCCAATGGAATTTTCCTTCAGAATTCCTTTCAAGCTGTCTTGCATACACACTGTCAGACCAAATTCTGACCGTCCAAAACGCAGTGATGTAAAACACTACGATGAGCCAAGAAAAATGAAGTCCAATGCCTCCAAGCACATGTTGACTTGATTCTGAGCATGCGTGTGTTTTTTTCTTCGTTGGAGTTCCACACAGACGATCGGAATTTCCATTGGAAAAAAATAAAACTTTGATTTATACTTTGACGGAAAAAAAGTCAGATGGGGCCCACACACAGTCGGAAATTCCGATCGTGTGTACAAGGCATTACATTTAAAAAGATATATCCTCTCACTTCCAGTTGAATCCTCGGACCGAAGTGAAGACATTGGTTTTATCCCTAACCTAAAATGAAAAATTATATGTAGAAAAAGGAAAGGCAGGAGCGTGGCCACGCACCTGCCTTTCCTTTTTCTACATAGAATTTCATCCTTCCCCTAGTCGGCCTAGGCAGCGCGGGGTATGCATGATCACTTCACTACCAGGAAATACTACCATCTGTACTAAGGCAGAAAAATGAAAAATGTCTGGCTTTAGATATAGGTTAAGAAGGTAGTACAAGGTGTAGTGACTTTGGGCACAATGAACTAAGCCCTGTGACAACCACTCAGGATTTATCCTTTTAACATTTTAGGGCTTTTAGACAAAGCACTAAATTAACTTTATTACTACAAATACCAGTATTATTTAATACTAAAAGGTGACAGGTAAATAGCAAGGTGAATTGTGTAAATCGGTATGGGATAATGTCACTCCCGAGTCAAGGTGACAGACATGAGCAATATAAGTGCTGGATTTTCCACTGCTGGGGTGATGCAGCCTCTGCAAACTGCCATGAACTCTCCTCCTGCCAGAAGTTACAGACAAGGGTGTTCATGACTTGTCCTTGCTCTGGGTGGGTGACACATTAGTTAACTTCCATAAAACCTGCCCTAGTGACACAGACAGGAGGTACATGTGATCCTACAGGCTTTATCTTTATGAGAATAATAAAAAAGTTTGTTTTACCCCATACAACCTTTGATATTTTCTGTATGTGAACGTGCTAATGTATATACTGTTTATCCTTACACAGAGGCCATTCCAGCAGAGCCACTCCCTGCCATATAGTATGCTAGGTGCAATTACTTCCTCATAGCTGCAAGGCTGTGCACCCTACCTGTACTTATGTGTCTCCCTATACACCGCACTGTGCACAGCTGCAAGTCTCAATGTAAATCACAAAGACATACAGAGCCAGTGTTTACATGAGCAACGGCCTCTGTACTGCACCTGTGTGGGTGTGCGTCTGACTGCCTGTTGATAGATGGGGCTGGATATAGTCTGAAAGTTCATGTGTGGGTATAATACTGCAATGGATTTGACAATACACAATGCAAGCTTATAAAAGAAGCACAACAACAGATCAATCTGTAATAATGTGTGGTGTGCCCTTCTTAGTATCCCTGAGCTTGTGTAATAATGGCAGCAAGAGCATTGGCACGCTAACCTTTTTTGCAATCACTAAATGAGAAGGAATATTAAATTGATCTGCTTGTATAAGATACTTTGTGCAAATTAATGCTCTCTGTATAAATGTATTATAAAATATATATCCTTTTCTTTCTCTGAGGCATTTATATAGTGCTGACAACTTTTGTAACACTCGTGTACACATATTGAACATTCACCTCCATCCCTGCTCTGGAGGAGCTTCCAATCTAAGGGCCCTAACTTATATGCATACATACACATACTAGGACCAATTTCGACAGGAGCCGATTAAAGGATCAGTAAAGGATTTTTTTCAATGCTAAATAGCTTGCTTTACCTTATAGCAGTCCTGCTTTCATTTCCTCCATGTCTGTTTTTGCTTAGAAGTTGCTGTAATCCCTGAACTCCACACTTCCTGCTTGTCTGGCTCCTTATGAAAAAACTCATGGTAGCTTTTCATTGTGGTCCATGATCAAGAAGATGTGATTACTATGTATCTAAAACTCCTCAGAACCAATCAGATTCATTTTAAAAACAAACACTGCCCTGTGTTTGTTTGTTTTTGTTCTGTGTGTCTCTGTACACACAGAACAAACTGAAACTAGTCTAAAAACGAAACTAAACTGCAGGCACATTATATGATTGATTTTTATCTATTTTTAATCATTTTTAAAAGGAATCAGTTAACTATTATGTCTCTATACCCTGTAAACAGTCATTTCAGCAAAACAAATGTTTTTCTTTAGTACTCCTTTAACTGTGTTTACTCTTTTAAAATCATGATGACATCACAAACTACCCAATGACCCTGATGAAAAGTTTACATACCCCAGTTCTTAATACCGTGTATTTCTCCCTTTTAACATCAATGACAGCTTGAAGTCCTTTGTGGTATTTGTGGATGAGGCCCTTTATCTTATCAGATGGTAAAGCTGCCCATTCCTCTTGGCAAAAAGCCTTCAGTTCCTGTAAATTCTTGGGCTGTTTTGCATGAACTGCACGCTTGAGATCTCCCCAGAGTGGCTCAATGATATTGAGGTCAGGAGACTGAGATGGCCACTCCAGAACCTTCACTTTATTCTGCTGTAGTCAATGACAGGTAGATTTGGCCTTGTGTTTTGGATCATTGTCATGTTGGAATGTCCAGGTACGTCCCATGCACAGCTTCCTGGCTGATGAATGCAAATGTTCCTCCAGTATTTTTTGATGACATACTGCATTCATATTGCCAACAATTTTGACCAAATTTCCTGTGCCTTTTTGTAGCTCAATCGTAGCCAAAACATCAGTGTTCCACCACCGTGTTTCACAGTAGGAATGGTGGACCTTTCCTCATGGACCTTGTTGACTCCTCTCCAAATGTGTTTATAGTTGTGGCCAAAAAGCTTAATTTTGGTCTCATCACTCCAAATGACTTTGTGCCAAAAGGTTTGAGGCTTGTCTCTGTGCTGTTTGGTGTATTGTAAGTGGGATACTTTGTGGCATTTGTGTAGTAATGGCTCTCTTCTGGCAACTCGACCATGCAGCCCATCTTTCTTGTGCATCTTGAAACAGCCACACCACTTGTTTTCAGAGCTACTGTATTTCACCTTAAGTTATTTGTGGGTTTTTCTTTGTCTCCCTAACAATTCTCCTGGTATTTGTGGCAGAAATCTTAGTCTACCTGACCGTGGTTTGGTTTCAACAGAACCCCTCATTTTCAACTTTTTGATTAGAGTTTGAACACTGCTAATTGGGATTCTTAATTCCTTGGATATCTTTTTATATCCCTTTCCTGTTTTATACAGGTCAACTACCTTTTCCTGCAGATCCTTTTGACAATTATTTTTATTTCCCCATGACTCAGAATCCAGAAACGTCAGTGCAGCACTGGATGAGCGATGCAAGAGTCTGTCTGGAGTCCAGAAACTCATTGAATTTTTATACACACACACTAATTACAGGCAAATAGATCACAGAGGAGGATGGTTACCTTTTAATAGCCATTCAAACCCATTTGTGTCCACTTGTGTGCATGTTATTAGACCAAAATCACCAGGGTATTTAAACTTTTGATCAGGGTCATTTGGGTATCATTTGGGTGTCATCAGCCAAACACTAACCATGAGTGAAAGAAAAGTTTTTGTGTTATTATTTATATTCCCTAAAAAATGGCTAATAAATCATAAATTCTGCCAGGGTCTGTAAACTAGGACAACTGTGTGTGCATGTGTGGGTAATATATATATATGTGTATACATATATATATATATACTACCCACACACACACACACACTCTCACTGGCCACTTTATTAGGTACACCTTGCTAGTACCTGGTTGGACTCCCTTTTGCCTTCAGAACGGCCTTCATTCTTCATGGCAAAGATTCAACAAAGTGTTGGAAACATTCCTCTGAGATTTTGGTCCATATTTACACAGTTCTGCAGATTTGTCAGCTGCACATCCATGATGTGAATCCCCCCCTCCACCAAATCCCAAAGGTGCTCTGTTGGATTGAGATTTGGTGACTGTGGAGGCCATTGGAGTACAGTGACCTCATTGTCAGCGCTGAGATGATTGGAGCTTTGTGACATGGTACATTATCCTGCTGGAAGGAGCCATCAGAAGATGGGTACACTGTAGTCATCATGGGATGGACAGCAACAATACTCATGCATTTAAACAAGGCTCAATTGGTACTAAAGGTCCCAAAGTGTGCCAAGAAAATATCCCTCACACCATTACACTACCAGTCTGGACCGTTGATACAAGGCAGGATGGATGTTTTTATGTTGTTTACACCTGACCCTACCATCTGAATGTCGCAGCTAAAATCGAGACTCATCAGACCAGGCAACGTTTTTCTAATCTTAAATTGTTCAATTTTGGTGAGCCTGTGCGAATTATTGTTTCCTGTTTTTAGCTGACAGGAGTGGCACCCAGTGTGGTCTTCTGGTGTTGTAGCCCATCTGCTTCAAGATTCGATGTGCTGTACATTCAGAGCTGGTATTCTGCATACCTTGGTTGCAACGAGTGGTTATTGGAGTTACTGTTGCCTTTCTATCATCTCAAACCAGTCTCCTCTGACCTGTGACATCAACAAGGCATTTTCCTCCACACAATTAATTGTGCTTCACTTCTAAACCAACCTTAAAACGGAGTTCCACCCAAAAATAGAACTTCCACTTTAACCACTCCTCGCCCCCTTACATGGCACATTTGGCATGTAATTTTTTTTTGGGGGGGGGGGCTTCAGGAGGAGTGGGACTTCCTGTCCCACTTCCTCCTTCCACCGAGGGGCTGCTAAGGCGAATAGTCATATCGCCTTTTGGCAGCCCCTCCCTGTAGACGATCGCCTTGGACACATGACAGGTCCCAGGCGATTGCCTGTCCAATCGGATGGCGCAGCGCCAGTCGCGCATGCGCAGTGGGTGCCCGGCCATGAAGCAGAAAGCTGTCACAGCCGGGTGCCCACACTTAGAATGAAGATACCGGCCGGAGAGGGGGGAGAGGAGCGGAGCCCCGGCCGGCGCGTTGCTGGAACATGGAGCAGGTGAGTATGTTTATTAAAAGCCAGCAGCTACACTTTTTGTAGCTGCTGACTTTTAATAAACATAAAAAATGACTGGAACACCCCTTTAACATCCTTCTAAACAGATACTATGTATCCCTCTATAATGCACATATAACATAATAAATCCCTGTGTGCAAATAACAAAACAACAAAATATACAATGTCTCATATTAAATCACAGCAATCCCAATATTGGTGTTCATAAATAAAGTGTCGAGTGATTTTTGGCCACACAACTGCCACTCGCGGACCATTCCTTGTAAACTGTAGAGTTTTTCGCATTTGTCATATTTTACCAATAGTTTATATTTTTGGCGCTAATTGCACCCCTGTTTCTTTTGTATAAACTCTAGAGATGGTTGTGTGTGAAAATCCCAGTAGATCAGCAGCTTTTTAAATACTCAGACCAGCCTGTCTGCCACTTACAACCACGCCACATATAAAGTCACTTAAATTCCCTTTTTTCCCTATTCTGATGCTCAGTTTGAATGTATTACTGTAAATTGCTGCCATGTGATTGGCTGATTAGCAATTTGCGTTACCAAGGAATTAAACAGATGTACCTGATGATAAAGTGGCCAATGAGTGTGTGTGCGCATGTGTGTATATATATATATATTTATATATATATCTCCTTAACAGAGGTTTACTGTCACATATTAAAACACGCGGCGCATGCACAATATATACCCCTACTATATGGAATAGAATAAGCACAGTGGCGGTAAGTAATTTTCTGAAGTTAGAGAATCTAAGGGTATCCTTCTATATATGCATTTTATAGTATTTTCCTTTGCTGAGTCAAATTTAACCTTCATTCATAACTATTATATGCAATTTAGAATACAACAGTTGAACTTTTTCTCCAGTAAATGGCATATTTTATGATCTGCAGCTAATAAATTAGTAAACACAGTGACTCTATGCTTTGTTATTGTAGAGAGATGAGATGAAGCTGTCTGCAGTATCAGACATGATGAGTAATGGTTGCTGCATCATACTGGGCATTGCTAGGCTACTGTTGCCGATGGTAACAGATGCTGCTTACGGCAGCAAGTACCACGTGTGGAGGAGCTTCTGGCTCTGGCAGCGTCACAGGCAGCATTCGGCTTTCCAGCAGATCAGAGGTGACATGTCATTGGCATGTGCCCCAGTCACACCTTCTCTGGCACAGAGCGAAGCACGTGGTGTAGCGGAGGTGCTGGGGCCAGGGTTGGAGTTGGTTCAGCTCTACAGACTGGGAAGGAATGCTGTGTGCTCTGTGGCTGTATTATTACCTTTCTAATCAGCCATGTCTTTGCTCCTTTTCACTACTCTGTAGCTGTATAAGAATACCTTTATCTGGACTGCTTATCTCTGTTTTCCTGTATGTCAGGTCTCTTTACCTCTCATGCTCTTTTAGTCTCCTAGAACACACAGGAGGTTTACTGTACTCCCTCCCTCGCCCTTCACCTATTCACTTTCTCACAAACAGCCACATTCTGTCTAATTGTCTTTTTTTATGTGACCGAGCTGAGCATTTCTGCTGTCATCTGGTGGTGGAGCTGTGAAATAATGTGTGTATGGAAGATAGGAAACATTTTCGCTGTGTACTATGAGAAGTGTGTGGGGGGGGGTCACTTGAATTTTTGTATTTTTAACCACTTGAGACCCGAGCCTGTTTTTCAGATTCGGTGTTTACAAGAATAAAACATTTTTTTTTGCTAGAAAATTACTTAAAACCCCCAAACATTATATATATATTTTTTCTAACACCCTAGAGAATAAAATGGCAGTCATTGCAATACGTTTTTTCACACCGTATTTGCGCAGCGGTCTTACAAGCGCACTTTTTTTGGAAAAAATTCACTTTCTTGTGAAATTAAATTGTCAATTAAAAAATAAGACAACAATAAATTTGGCCCAATTTTTTTATATATTGTGAAAGATAATGTTACGCCGAGTAAAATGATACCCAACATGTCACGCTTAAAAATTGCGCCCGCTCGTGGCATGGCGTCAAACTTTTACCCTTAAAAATCTCGATAGGCGATGTTTAAAAAATTCTACAGGTTGCGTTTTTTTAGATACAGAGGAGGTCTAGGGCTAGAATTATTGCTCTCGCTATAACGATCGCGGCGATACCTCACTTGTGCGGATTGAACACCGTTTTCATATGCGGGCGATACTCGCATATGCGAGTGTGCGCGAGCTCGTCGGGACGGGGCGTTTTAAAAAAATGTTTTTTTTGTTTTCCTATTTGTTTTAATTTATTTTTAAAAATTTTACACTGAAATAAAAAAAAAAAAATTGATCACTTTTATTCCTATTACAAGGAATGTAAACATCCCTTGTAATAGAAAAAAGCATGACAGGTCCTCTTAAATATGAGATCTGGGGTCAAAAAGACCTCACATCTCATATTTAGACTTAAATGCAAAAGAAAAGGAAAAAAAAGAAAAAAAGTAAATAAAAAATATGTCTCTTTAAGACGCTGTGCGGGATTGACGTTTTAACGTCACTTCCACCCAGCAGAGGTATGGGGACGGCTGAGGGACATTTTTCCCTCAGGCGGCGTACACACGATCGGATATATCCGATGAAAACGGTCCGCGGACCATTTCCATCGGATATGTCCGATCGGGAGTTTGATCCGATGGCGTGTACACACCATCGGATCAAATTCCCCGCCGCCGGACGGCGCGGTGACGTAGTGGTGACGCGGCGGTGACGTTGACGCACCAGGAAGTAAAACACTTCCGCGCATGCGCCGAATCCATTCGGCAGCGGCGCGGCGGCGGTGGGGGCCGACATGTCTGCTGGTAAGTGTACTAACCAGCAGACATGTCGGGCGGACAGATTCCCACCGGATAGATTTCAAAGCATGCTTTGAAATCTGTCGGGTGGAGAAATCTGTCCGCTAGCCCATACACACGTATCGGAGATGTCTGCTGAAACGGTCCATCGGACCGTTTTCAGCGGACATATCCCCTCGTGTGTACGCGGCCTCAGTCGCATCCCCGGACAGACGACGAGCAGACCCGATCGCCTCCGCCGCACAACATGCCTTAAAGCACAAAATGCAGCACCCCGACCGCATTGCGGTGTCAAGCGGCCCTCAGCCAGAAAGTAGATGCAGTTTTGCAGGCATTGAGAAGTCCGTTCTCCTTCTCCGCACAAGAGGGAACAGTTGGTGGCCAGTTACAGAGTTTGTTCAACATGCTAGAAAATCTTTGTATGTGAAAAGGAGCAGTTGTGACATTTGCTATTATTTGCTTTATTGGTACTCATATGTGACCTATATGTTGCATCACATGCTTTTTTGATTATTCAAATTTCATCACGCTATAATGTCTTGTACCTGAGAAAAAACATCAATAATGGGAGAAAAAAATAGTAAATAAAGAAAAAATAATATAGCGTGTACAATTGCGATACAAGTCATATTGTAATTGAATGTTATTAAAAATGACCTTTCCTTTTCAATCTGCAGCCGCTGTAATTTTCTATAAATGCAAAGCGATTTGGCTACATGGAGTTGTTCTGTATACGGAATATGTACTGGCCACTCCCCAGAAACATAATTTCCTGCTTGTGTGATTGGCTCACCAATTTTCCCCAAACCCCCAAACATTTTATTTATTTTTTTAATCGGAGGCCCAGACATTTTATATATTTTATAGAGAATCCAATTTTGGGGGGAAAATACAATTTCAATAAACACAAACACAATAGAATACCCAATTAGTGAAAATGTTGAAAGATGATGTTATACCAAGTAAAATTGCGTATGCCTGTGGAATAGTGGCAAAATACAGTACCTTTAAAGAGGAGTTTGGCCCGCCTTTTTGAAAATTAAAAGTTAGCAGCTACACATAACGTTAGGACACTTACCTGTCCTGGAGTCCAGCGATGTTGGCACCACAGCCGATGTGTACATTGGCTGGTCGGGTGCTGCCCCCGCTATCGCTGGTAAGGGAACCTGACAGTGTAGCCCTTCGGCTTCACGGCCAAACCCCTACTGTGCATGCGCGAATCGCTCTGCGCTCTCTCACTGGCCCAGCAGGAGGAGGGGGGCTGAGCTGATGCTTTGCCAGAGCTGGTCTCCCAGAAGTAGGGACAGCTTACTTGTAAAAAATGTGGCACAGGAGGGGGGAAATCAGAAAAGCGAAAGTTCCAGTTTTGGGTGGAACTCCGCTTTAACTTATACATAGGAAATGTTTTAAAAGCCGTTACAGTTTACACGTTTACACACAGATGTCTGGCCCTAGAATTATTGCTTTTGCTCTGATGTTTACAGTGATATGTCACATATGGCAAAGATTGGCATTTACATATGTGTGCGGGACTTATGTGCACGTTCACCTTTGCACGTGAGCACAGGGGGCCGGTTGCACTTTTGCAATAGCTGCAAAATGCATTCTTGCATTCTTTTAGATTTTATTATTTATTTTGCTAGTATACATTTTTTTTACACTCTCCCTTTATTTTTTTATCAACTTTATTGCTATCACAAGGGATGAACGACAGCATGTGATAGCATGGGCTGTGACAGGCCCTCTTTTTGGAGAGATCCGGGACCTTTTAGGCCTCATATATCTCTTCTGGCTTCCAAAATAACAGATCAAACCAAGATGGTTTGATCGGCTGCTTTAGAACAAATTGTCCCAAGCCGAAATCAGAAATGATGAAATCCTTGTTGCTTCCAGTTTCTGTCACAGAAGGGGGGAAGAAACTTCCTAGTGAATGCGATTAGACCTGTCACATTGGTCCCAGGTTCCCTGGTGGGACAGTTAAGTCCTGAAAGCGGGGATCCCCTTCCGCCACCTGTAAAAGTGCTGCGCCTATCATTTGTGCTAAAAAGAGAATCACCTGCTGTAAAAATAAAAACATACCAGGATCATAGTTGTAGCTGCAATCATGTTCCTGGCATACCCACCTCAATATTGGGGCGCATATATATATAGATGTACGGCGGTATTGAGGTAGGCAAATGCATCTAATGAAAATACCTGATCTGTCTTGATGATCTCTTGTACAGCGGCACTTAGGTTTGGAGGAGAAGGGCAGGATGACAAGGAACATTCTGACAAGAGGAGTGAGATCATTTATCACTCTGCTGCTACTCTTTTGCTGTCCAGTAATAGGCTGGGAGCTGGGGGTGTGACCAGGCTGTATTGCCTAACAGCAGTAGAGAAAAGTCGGGTCAATACCATGGCTATAGCCGTTGGCAAAAAATCATATGTAAAAATCTGGTGCACTGAGTTTACCCAAGTCGATCGATGAATTGACTTGGGTAAAAACCACTTTCCCATAGATGGTACAAATCTTTCCCCGATCCCTTCTTTTTATTTAATTATCCTTCTAATTGTTTGGCTATCCAACGTTATCATAGCTTCACCTTTTTTTGTTGAGCTCCATGAACACTCATTTTCCAAAATGTACAGCCTCTACTCTTTTAGTAAATCGGCCCCATAGTGAGTTTTTTTTAAAAGGAATCCATCACTGTAGAAATATCAGAGATGTGTTGCTGACTTGTTTTCAAGGTGCTGGCTCTGAGGCAGTCGTCCTCGTTTTTTTCTTTAGTCAAAACCAGTATTTACATAATAGACCTCCCAAAACTTCACTTGCTGCATGCTTAGGTCCCTTTCACACTTGTACAATGTGTCCCACGATTTGTGACTGCAAAGTAGCATGACAAGTCGTTCCCCATGATTTCCAATGACAGCCATTCAGATTATTTTGACTTCAAGTCGTTCCAACTTCAAAGTAATCCCTGCACTACTTTGGTCCGACTTTAAAGCCAGTTATACAGACATTCCCTAAAATCATGGCCGCCAAACACAGTGAAGTTGTAGAAGTGTGAAAGGGGCCTTACTCAGACCAGTGATTCAGTAATTAGCGAAGCAAAGATTGGGATGTTGGCCTCAGAACTTATGCCTTTTATAAACACTTCCGCAGTGGCAGCTGTCACCTGCTTATGCAGACAAGTTCCCTTAACCACTTCAGGCCCGCGCTACCGTCGGATGACGGCAACAGCGCGGGCCTGAATATCCAACATGCCCGTCATTTGACGGCATGTCATTCTGGCGTTCCCTGTGTTTTCCGTGTCCCTTGGACACGGCCAATCACAGATCGCGGCAAACGGCCAATCAGAGCGGCCGTTTGCGATGCGATCTGTGGACGAATGAGAGATGATCTCTCATAGATCATCTCTCATTGCCGTGTTACACAGAGACAGCGTCCTGTCTCTGGAGGGGAGGAGCCCGATCTGTGTTCCTTCCTACATAGGGACACAGATCGGTCACCCCCCCAGTCACCCCCCCTCCCCCCACAGTTAGAACACACCTAGCATACATATTTAACCCCTTCCTCACCCCCTAGTGTTAACCCCTTCAATGCCAGTCACATTTATACTGTAATTAGTGCATATTTATAGCACTGATCGCAGTATAAATGTGAATGGCGCCAAAAATGTGTCAAAAGTGTCCGATGTGTCTGCCATAACGTCGCAGTACCAATAAAAATCGCAGATCGCCGCCATTTCTAGTAAAAAAATAATAATAAAAAATAATAATTCTCTCCCCTATTTTGTAAGCGCTATAACTTTTGCGCAAACCAGTCGCTTATTGTGATTTTTTTTTTTTTTACCAAAAATATGTAGAAGAATACGTATCGCCCTAAGCTGAGAAAAAAAAATGTGTTTTTTTTTTAATTGGGATATTTATTATAGCAACAAGTAAAAAATATTGTATTTTTCTTCAAAATTGTCGCACTTTTTTGTTTATAGCGCAAAAAATAAAAACCACACAGGCGATCAAATACCACCAAAAGAAAGCTCTACTTGTGGGGAAAAAAGGACGTCAATTTTGTTTGGGAGTCACGTCGCACGACCGCGCAATTGTGAGTTAAAGCGACGCAGTGCCGGAAGCTGAAATTTTACCTGGGAAGGAGGGGGGTGTAAGTGCCCAGTATGCAAGTGGTTAAGGGCCAGTTCACACCAGACGCAGTTCCATACAGTTTCGTGTGCATTTTTTCTGCACTAAAAATGCATGCACAGTGTTTTACATGTATTTCAAAGTCTCTAGTTGACAAGTCAGTTCCCGGTGCAGAAACTGACTGCATGGTGTGAACTAGAGCCATTGGAATATATGAAAAGCACTATGCATGCATTTTGTGCAGAAAAAAAGAAACTGAACGGTGTTGTCCTGACTGCCCTCCTTCTACAAGTGTCCAGCTGCCATGTGGACTCGATGGCCTCAATTCCTTCATGCAGGTCTCTAGAAGGTGACACTTGTTCCTGGTCAGTGACTCATAATAAAAAAAAAGATGGTTAGCATGGCAGCGAGGTAGTTAACATCTTCAGGAGAGGTCAGTAATAGCAGCCTCCATATTTACCTTGCAACAGGTTCCCTTTAAGCTACCTCCCTGTGGTATTTTTTGTTGTCCTCTACCTCTCCTGTCTTTGTTCCTTCTGTGCTCTGCACATCCTTCTGTTTTAGTTTTAGGCAGGGTAATGGGAGGGTGGGCTGCAGCCCCCCCCGTTCCCCTTCCTCTCATCTGTACAAGTTTATCTCTGGTTTGATTTTCTCCGCATCTGGTGGGAATAAAAATTGTTTATGGCAAACCTGGCATGGATCCTCAGCAATCAGTACCCTGTGCAGACTTCCAAAAATAACATTCCTGCCTTTGAAAACTGCACAAAGCAGAACCAAACAGACCATAGTTGTTTAACCACTACATAACCCTATTGAGAGACTGGGGCAGAAATCCGCTCAAATCCAGAACGCCAAAGCATGTTTTCCGTTATGTGTACAGCATTCAAATGTGTTGATAATAGTTGTCACGAAAGGAAACAAGGTTCTGCCTAAAAGCAACCATAGAAAAAGGATGGCGGTCAGATGGCCGGGTCGCTCTACTATCGAAGGATCTTTTTGAGACAAATCTGTGCATAAACCTGTGTGGACATATTCTGGGGGTAGACATCCTTTATAATTCCATTGGGGTACAGCACCAAAGATGACAGTGATTGCACTGAATTTATGTACCAGTCAGAGACGGGTAAACAAATCTGTCCATGTCGGCACTGAGGTTGGAGAGTCTATACTGGCCACTTCCTTAGGCAGTGCGCATGTCACACTGAGGGGCTCATGGCCAAGGAATTTTGTACTAGAAGTGGGTGGAGCCTGACTCAGAATTACCCCTCATGCTCCACCCACCAAACAGGCACAAGAGCCATGAATTTGAGCCACCGGATGGGTGGAGCCTGATGGAAAAACTCTGAGAGACTAGTTCCCCATCAGGTCCGCTCTTCTTGTGATTGATGGAAGTAGGTAGATTGCAAAGCTGTTATTGGACTGAGTAGTGACCGCGTTCCCCATCAGACTCCGCCCACTGTCAGTTCAGCATGACCTGCATCCTTGTTTGCTAGGACTTGGAAAACCTTTGTCCTAGCATCCAATGACGTAAATGTAAAACACTATCAAACATTAATAAAGTAATGAACACAAAACACCCCTTTTCTGTACGTCAACTTAGCTAGTGCCATTTCCACTGCTATTGCTTACCTGAGAACTGCCAGGTAATTATTTTAGAATCTGTTGCAGCCATAGGGGTCAATTCACAAAGAGAAACGTTATTGGTTTTCTTCAGGTGTTAAATTAGCACTCCTTATTTAACGCTAGCAAACATGGTATTCACGAAAGCTATAATCGTTATTTAACACAGTCGTTATGGTTTTCAACTGACTCTTTATCCAAACGTTATTCTAACTACTCAGACGTTATTATTAAGATTCGGGACGTTAAAATAACTCTTAAGATCGTTAAATAATGCTGGAGAGATGCATTCTGGGAGCAGAAGGGGAGGAGAACAGCTGCATGTGGAAAAGAGCAGATACAGAGAGAAAGAGAAAGACACAAGCAATACACATGGAGATTGAGCATGTTATGTGCATAACTTCTAGTGTGTGCTTTTCTAAAGCCATGTGTATTTCCTCATACAGAGAATAAATCATGGGAGATGATAATAGGAATTTAGCTATCACCTGGGTTTCAGAAAAGTCATCCAAAATAGTATGTGAACGGAATACACATTTATAAATCTGAACAACATTCTAACGTGTTCTTCTTCGCCTCTGGATAATTTTAAGTTCAAATAGAGCACGGTTCTAGCTTGCCCAACACTACACTACACTACAAAAATCGCCAAAAGCTTCCTCTAACAACAAAATATCGCCTGGGAAATGTCATAACGCCACCCTGAGGGAGGTGTTAATTTAACGATTGCTTAACGATTGATAACTGTCCAAAAAATCTTTGTGAATTGCACTTCTGTACATATTTAACGATTTGAATCTTTAAAATAACGATTTGAATCTTTAAAATAACGATTTGAATCTTTAAAATAACGATTTGAATCTTTAAAATAACGATTTGACTCTTTAATAAGGATCCACACCTTAAAATATCGTTTCTGTGTAGGGAAACGTTATTTGATGATTTTTCAGAGCGTTAAATCGTTTAGTGAATTGAACTAGCTTCAATAACGTGCAAAATCGTTAAAATAACACTCGCAATCTGAAAATAAAGCTTTGTGAATTGACCCCATAGTGACAGATTCTAAAAGCAGCAAACTACCTGAATCTGGTGCAGGTGTCAGAAACTGGACTGAACCTGGCGCAAGGCTTTCATGAATTAGGCATAGACCATGTTAACTACCAACAGAAAAGTGGCATTACTGCTTTATTGATTTCCCCTGAATGTGTTTTATTTCTCTTTGTATAGCAGTAAATAATGGCCAATGAAATCCAGATAGGACGGTTGTGGCCTAAATCAGCCAATAGTGTGTTGAAGCATGTTGCTTTGCCATCCGTTTTTGTTGCACTATATATGTGAAAGAATCCATTTGTGTGAACTGGAAAGGCAATGCCGCATTTAGGAATTCCTCCAAGGCACTGCAGCATTTGCTGTGAACAGACTGTATTGAAATAGTGAGTTTCCTCCGGTCCATACATTTCAACTATGTTGGAAAATGCAGCAAAATGCATTATTGCACATCAGGTACAGATAAAAACCCTAAAGGTGAGTTGAAAGCATTCCGGAAAGTTTTTGCAGATACTTATCTGCTTCTTTTCTGTAGATACAGAGATTGACCATTCCATTGCACTTGCTGGTGCCTTTTAGAATGAGTGCTAAATTGGTTAATTTTAAAAGATTTGCATAGGCATAAGCAAATTTTACCCCTGATTCCTCCTTTTTCCCTATAGATCATGTCCCATCATTAATTTCTTCTTTTACCATAAACTGCTTTCATAGTCCTTATGATGGCATCTACATTTTTGTAGGAGCAGATGTTGGAAGCTTGGTTCTTTATAACCCTCACACACCCCCAGAACTACATCTACCAAGAGCCCTTTTCTGCACACACATTGTAGGCAAGTATTTGGGTGCAAATGCAATATTGTTATGCTGGGGGGAAAAAAAGTATGCACATGGATTGGGATAGTCAGAATTCTGTAGTCCAATTAGCCAGGCTGACTCCACAGCTTGAGCTCTCATTTTGGCAATGGCACTGTGTTGTCATCCCAGACAGGAAGTTGGGGAAAAAAATGAATCAATGGCACATCAACAAGTACTCTTCTGTACTTGCAGAACTTTTTTTTCCCTTAAAGTTTGCCTTGACATAAACTTTGCTCATCTTGGGTTTTAACAGATAACTCAAGCCAGGAGTCCAAAAGAAATCAACAATTCTGTTTCTAACCCAAGACTGCTGTTCATGGACATTTCACATATAGCCAGGCCAGGGCTAAATTTACATGGAAATACCGTTCTTTTCAATTAGTAGAATATCTTATAAAACTGTAACTTTGCTCTTGGAAGAATAGCAAGTCTAGTTGAATAGATGTATAGAAAAGGCCCCCCCTCCCAGATCTCAGACAGTAAAAAGAATCCTTAGAACGTGTAACCTGTTACTCCTACAGCAGGATGACACAGAAGGAATGTATGGTGCGTATTATCTGTCCCCCTCCATATTACAGGAACTGGAGGAATGTACAGAACCTGCATTATTTGTTCTTGTTTCTGGACAAACACAATAAGACGGCATCCGTCATAATGGGCACCAAGAAACCTGCATCATGCTGGGGACTTGTACCCACAAGATGTGGCTGTTGATGCTGGTCTTATAGATGCAGGAAAGGGTTACAGGCAGCATAGATATTGGTGACACAATACCATGTCTGTAGGGGAAGATAATAAGCAACAGGTTTTCCAGAGACTGGACTTCTTTTTTTATTTTTTTGTAAATCCTGACAAGGAACTTAAGTTCTCTTATTTGCTCCTTTTTAATCTATTTGTAGTACATTAAGACCAATCACTAACATCTCAGGTTTTAATAAAGGGGAATCCTGCAGTTTCTGTTATAGGGGGACAATGCTCTGCTGCTGTCTCCCAAATGCTCTATTACGTTGTCACCCTGTCACATGTGCTTTTGGTAGAGACTATACAGCTGTGTGTGTCGACGCTCATTAGGGTTATATACAGCGGGTAAAATAAGTATTGAACATGTTACCATTCTAGGTAAATATTTTTCTAAAGATGCTATTGACATGAAATTTTCACCACAATCAGCGGGGGGCATCAATGGTTTCAAGAAACTATTCGATGAGCACCTGAACGACCACAACTATACAAGAAATACTGACATATAATCACACACATAGGTTGGACTTGATGGACTTGTTTATTTTTTCATAATCACCTACTATGTACCGTAACTATGCAATCCACCCATACAAGGAAAGGAAACCAAAGCAAATAAGTTCAGAAATTAAGTTATGTGTAATAAAATAGAATAACAAGGAAAAGGTGGTGCAAAAAGACATGGAAAGCCAAGACACCAGCTGAAATCTATTAATAATTAGAAAGCAATTCTGCCCCTTGTCAGTTAAAATTAATATCAGCTGGTTCAATCTCAACTGATGGCCTATAAAAAGGCGTCTCATTATCAAGGGGACACACAAGAAACATCTCATGATGGGTAAAAGCAAAAAGCTTTCTCAAGACCTTCACAACCTTATTGTTGCAAAACATACTGGTGGTATTGGTTACAGAAGGATTTCTCAACGTCTGAATGTTCCAGTGAGCACTGTTGGGGCCATAAACCGGCCACGACCAGGTGCTTCTCGCAATATTTCTGACAAAGGAGTGAAAACAATTATCAGAAGAGACCACTTGTCAGAGGCTTCAGAAAGACCCGAAATGAGCAGGTACAATTGTTTTAAAGAAAACAATAAGTGCACTGAACCGCCATGGCCTGTATGAACGCTCACCACGCTAGACTCCATTGCTGTAGAAAAAGCATGTTGAAGCTCGTTTAAAGTTTGCTGCACAACATTTATACAAGCCTGCGAAATACTGGGAGAATATAGTCTGGTCAGAAGAGACCAAAATTTACCTGTTTGGATGCCATAATACATACCCTGTTTGGAGGTCAAATGGCACTGCACATCACTCCAATGTATGTACATATTACATATGCTGGAAAAACAGCCCCACACCATGAAGTTTGAAGGTGGGAACATCATGGTCTGGGGCTGCTTTTCAGCATACAGTACTAACAAACTTCATATTGAAAGACGGGTGAATGGAAAAATTTACCAAGACATTCTTGATAAAAATCCTCTACCAGGATGATGTAGATGAAACGAGGGCAGACATTTCAACAAGAAAATGATTCCAAACACAAACCCAAGGAATCTCTCAATAGGTTTCAAAGAAAGAAAATAAAAATGCTAGAATGGCCCAGCCAATCACCTGACTTGAATCCAACAGAAAATCTATGAAAAGAACTAAAGATCAGAGTTCATAGAAGAGGCCCACGAAACCTTCCAGATTTGAAGTCTGTGTGGAATAATGGGACTCGTTTCTCCATACAGGAGGTGTCTTGAAGCTGTCATTACCAACCAAGGATTTAGTACATGGTATTAAATAAATTTCAGTTAGCATGTTCAATACTTTCTTCCTGTGTCATTCCATTTTATTACACATAACTTAAATTGTTATAACTTATTTGTTTTGGTTTTCTGTAGGAATTATATGGGTTGTTACCAACATTAGGTGAAAATTGAATGTCAATAGCACCTTAAGAGCCGGTTCACACAGCCGCGGCACGACTTCGGGGGCGACTCTGCAAGTCGTCCTGAAGACGACTTCAGAGGCGACCTTTCCAAACGACTTAGGGCTCTTTCACACGTCCGTTCCGTTCGTCCGTTTTTTGGACGTCCGGTAACGGACCTCAATGCTTCCCTATGGGAGCGGATCCGTTAGCGGATGATGCATCCGCTAACGTTCGCCAGATCTGCATCCGTTTTTTTCGGATGGAAGAATGTCCTATTTTTCTTCCGTCCGGCCAAACGGACCGGATGCAAACGGACAGACGGTCCGTTTCCATCCGATTCCCCATAGGGGATAGCGGAGGAGAGACAGGGCGGTCCCTGCACAGTGTGCGGGGACCGCCCTGTCCGCCCGACAGCTCAGCAGAGACCCCCTCGCTGAGCCGACGGACACACGGAGCGGACCGAAAAACGGACCGCACGTGTGAAAGGACCCTTATGTATAGAAGTCAATGCAGGTCGCCCCGAGCCGCCCCCGAAGTTGTACAGGAACCTTTTTCTAAGTCTGCGCGACTTGCATTGCTCCTATTAGAACGGTTCCATTGCATTGAATGGGACGCCCCAGTGTGAACCGGCTCTTAGAAATATATTTACCTAGGAAAATGGTGACAAAATCCAATTGATCCTACTAGAAATCCAATGAGTGATGCCCTTTTTGTGCTCTCTGCCTTTGCTACGCTGAAATCCCAAACAGTGTTATCGGCCCTGTCCAACTGATTTCTATGAGTTACAGAACACCTCCACCCGTGCTGTAGAAATACAAAAAAAGGTGTTCTGTAGTCCAAATCAGGAGCGAGCAGCCTAGGATAACAACACTGCTCCTCCATAGATGCAATGCAGTGAGTGTGTGGCAGTTGCATTCGTTTTCACTTTCAGACTAAGAATTTTTCAGAAAATATTCATCTTCCTAGAAATGCAGGGTCCCTGTTTTTTCTGGTGAGCCAATAGGAAAGCACACGGAACCTTTTCCTTTGTTTGTAAATTATTAGTTCCATTAGTCCCCCATGTAATAGAGATGAACAGATATATTTGAAGTCCAACCTGGCTAGCTCCATCGATCGATCGAATGGGGAAGTTTACAGGAAGAGTGTACAGGAAGAGTAAAAAACAAGTCTACACAAGGAAATCTGATGCAGCCATCAAATGGAAGGAATGGTTAGCTGCAAACTATAAGTTGCTGGCTTGAATGAAAAAAAAAAAAAAAAAACTGACGGCTCTAGTCTGATCCACTGTACTCACTATGCAAAGTAAGTACAGCTATCAACACCGCTGACCTGTTGTGTTCTGACAGGGTACCCCCGCCAGAACACTCCAATCAGCCCTCTCTGCCAATGACTGAAAGCACTGATCAGGAGGCAGTCGGCTGCTATTTTTTTGCTGGCCAAGCAGCCGGCTTCTTTTGGACAGACTGACATACATACAGCCTGAATGGTTTTTTTTTTTGATTCTGCAAATGTCTCCCAACACTCGGCCCATGTGTACCCAGCTTAAGGCAATGTAAATTTTCTTTTGTTCATTAGGTATAGCTGGAATAATGGTTGCATTGTCGCACTGATTCTCCTTTCTTTTGCTGACAAATGTCATTACATGTGCCCCCTTTTTCTAATTCCTATACATAATAAAGAAAAAAAGTTCTCCATGCTCTAGGAAGGTCACTTATATATATAATTAGGACACTGTAGAACAGAAGAAGTTTTTTTTTAATAAGATGAGGAGCCGGAGTGCAGTAACCATAGCAACCAATCCCTTCGATTTTTTTCTGCTCTGAACTACTGCATGCTAAACTTTGCATTCTGGGAGAGTTAAATGCCATGTGATCATTTAAGTCAGGGGTGTCCAAACTTTTTTTTAAGAGGGCCAGATTTGATTGAGTGAACATGCGTGAGGGACGACTATTTTGCCTGACATTCTTTGGCCCATTAAAATTCTGTCTAAGTGTGTTCGTCTGAGCACTAATACACTGCCCAACAAGATTTCTCTTGCCTTTGTGGCTGTGTGTGGTGAAGAGATAAGCTTGGGCGTGTTATTTGGATATACTGTATATATTTTATTTGTGGCCCCAACGAATCCCAGAGCGCTGCTTACGACTAAGAATGAGCTTGGGCGTGTTATTTGGATATACCGTATTTATCGACGTATAACATGCACAGGCTTACCATTGCCATGAATCCAGCCTCATAATTGCCATGAATGCAGCCTTACAATTGCCATGAGTGCAGCCTCACCATTGCCATTAATGCAGCCTCACCATTGCTATGAATGCAGCCTTACAATTGCCATGAATGCAGCTTTACCATTGCAACCAATGCAGCCTTACCATTGCAACCTCATCATTGCAACCAATGAAGCCTCACATGTGCCATAAATGCAGCCTGAACGATGCCCATCTGCAGCCTCGGAGGGCAGAGGGAGGGGGCGGGACGAGTGCCATCAAATTACAAACAGGAGAATGTCTTGTTTACCCTGTGGCCTCTTTAATACAAAGTCCTGCCTACTATGATAGACAGAACAGTCGTCCAATGGCATCCCAGCAGACGGGACTTAAAAAAAAAAACGGCAGAGGCGATCAAATACCACCAAAAGAAAGCTCTATTTGTGGGAAAAAAAGGACGTCAATTTTGTTTGTAAGGCACGTCGCACGACCGCGCAATTTTAATTTAAAGCGACGCAGTGCTGAAAGCTGAAATTTCGCCTGGGCAGGAAGGGGGTATATGTGCCCAGTAAGCAAGTGGTTAAGACTGGTTAGGTTTATCCTACAATTCTACTTTAACAAACTCTTTTTGCAGGTATAACACAGATTGATTTAATGGTTTATATTAAACAAAGTAAGTATTTGGTGGGTAATCCACTTACTGGCTTAAATGTCTCAGGCGCTGCATTGGTAAGATTTACCTATTAGCGTTCACATTCTGTGGATTTTTCACAGTACAACATGTTTTGAGAATCCATCAGCGAATGTGACATCCTCTAATATTCGCAGCGAATGGGCGGAGCTGGGAACGAACGCACACCCTCTCTATCTATACAAGGTAAATATACAAATAACAAGCAGGTGATTCAGCCTGCCAGCTTGAATGCAGAGCCAGAAGCATTATTTGTGGTGAACTCTGTGTTAGATATTGTAGAAGAGATGATGATGATGACTGTAAAGTACAATAACTCATAAGAACCAATCAGTTAGCTTTTACCTGCTGTTGGAAGATGTGATGAGTGATCATTGCTGATTGGTTTGTCTGGTTACCATGCTGTGCACTTTCATCTTTGTTTTAACCTGAAAGAGACATTTTAACCAATGAGCTGACACAGAAAAGTGCATTTCAGTACAAGGCGGTGAGTGCTTCCAAGCGTGGGTGTGTGAGGTGGTGTCCAGTTTGGTGAGGTGCTTAATGCATGCATATTAATGTGACATACAGGATTACAAGACAGCTGTCTCAGATTCTGCGTGCGTGGGTACAAAGCACAGGACGGGCTAGCTTTTTTTTTCCCCCATATTTCTGTCTTCTCATTTCTTGATGAATCCTGATTGATTCATGTTCTCTCTTTGTTTCAACAGGTGGCCGGATGGGAAGCGAAAAAGAAAGAATAGCCAATGTATGGGAAAAAGCGGTATGTCAGGTATGTTCGGTGTAGCATGGTATGCTGCCTCTTTATTCACATCATGTAACCCTTCTGAACTAAACCTTATGTCATGTTCTGCTACTTGGATGTGTAAACTTCCTGTAACTCCTCCTTCCTACTATTTAAAATGACACGCAACTCCTCCCTCCTACCAACAGTACACTGCTGTAATTTCTCCCTTAGACTATTTACTACACCTTGTAAGCTGGCTTTACACTATATAGTCAAATTTTGCAATCACTGTACAATCCTAGATTTACCAAAACTAAACAAATCATTTACTTAGTATAATTGATAGTAGATCTAAAGGAGTTTGTTTTGGGAATGGTGGCAGTGCTGAGGTCGTGAACCTCCTGTAGTCAGTGGGTAAAGCTGCTCAGCTGGTACATGACCCAGATGATTGCAGCAATCACTGTAGTAGTGCCTCTCTCTGGGCTTCTCCAGCAGCCCCTTAGGTATGAGATATACATAATCCAAGCAGGATGTAAAGCTAGACATACATGGATCTGTTTTTTTTCCATTCAACTCGCTGGTTGACTTGATTTAAGGTGGATGGGGAAATCCTCCCCACTGTGTTATTGTATACTGACAGTGGGGAGACTTACCTGCCATCAGAATACACAAATCAGCACTGCAGCTTATTACCTGCGACACTGATCAAGCAAAAAAATAATGACGGGGCAATTGAGCAAAAGTCCCAAAGCTAAATTGACCTCCGTCCAACCATAGTGTCCACACATTGGATTGAGATTTGGTCAGTTCCTGCTTAACTGACCAAATTTCAATCCATGAATGGTCACCTTTAGTGTGTAATAAAGATCATACCTGTAATTCCGCTTTAACCATAAAACCGATCCAAAGACCAAACCTCCTAAATGTTAACCCAACTTCTAAAACTAAATTAACCCCTCTGTGATCAGTTCTGTGCTTAGTGGTGTAGACTATGGGCCAGATTCAAATAGTATTTACGCCGGCGTATCAAGAGATACGCCACGTAAATACTAAGAATAGCCGGCGTATGTTTTTTTGGTATTCAGAAAAGAAGATACGCCGGAATTCTGCTAATATACGAGCGGCGTAAGTCTGTTACACCGTCGTATGTTAGTTGCAGTTTTTTACGCTGGCCGCTAGGTGGCGCTTCTGTGATTTTACGCGTCGAATATGTAAATTAGGGAGTTACGGCACTTCCCAAACATACTTGCGGCCGGCCGGCGTAGTTTACGTCGTTTGCGTAAGCGTTATTCCGGCGTAAGGTTACCCCTGCTATAGGAGGCGCAGCCGATGTTAAGTATGGACGTCGGGACAGCGTAGAATTATACGTCGTTTACGTCGTTTGCATAAATCGTTCAGGAATGGGACTGTACGTAAGTTACGTTCACGCCGTTTACGTTGACTACTAGCGACGTGATTTTAAGAATGCGCACTGGGATACGTCCATGGACGGCGCATGCGCCGTTCTGAAAATACGTAAATTGCGTGGGGTCATAAATCACGCCCCCACATGACTCATTTGAATTAGGCGCCCTTACGCCGGCCACTTTACGATACGCCACCGCAAATTAGGGAGCAAGTGCTTTCTGAATAAGGCACGGAAACATACTCATTTGTATCTGAATCTGGCCCTATAACTCTTCCTACTGCAAAATGATACATCCTCCAATTCTAGCAATCAAATACCATAATACCTCTCCTATTCTTTAAAAAAAAAGACTCCTCCTCCTACTCTTCCTAGAAAAATAACTTTACTCCTATTCTCAGGTTTCCTAGTTTGTCCAATCCCTTTTGAACACAAGCTAGAGGTGCCAATGCCTGCAGGGTCCAGGTTTCCATGCTATCACTCTAGAAAAGCACATTTTTTGTTTTCTGTGTTTCTTCTTCATAGTGATGGGTATATAATATATTTATGTTGTCTATTTGAAGATGAACTCTGAGCTGCACAGATATTGTCTAAAAACAAATGCTATGTATATTCTTACTTGAATCTTGGTGTCAGTTGTGTATTTATTCCAGATCTGTACAGTATTCCAGCCTGAACCAATTTCTGCACTATGCCTATCTAGACCCGTCAGTGCTGCTCTCTTCTAGTGCAGGGTGACTGGTCTTGTATCCGCCCCCTCCTGTCGTTTTCTGCAGGAATCTTGTATTGGGCACAAGCTATGTACACCACAGTGATGTCACTGCTGTTTTTGCAACGTACAACGTAATGCGTGGGGTTGCAAAGGCATTTGAAGCACACAAGATGGATTAATATCCTTTATAGCTTATGAGGATTATATTTACATGAAAGTTTTCATGCCTGGAATTCAACTTTAAGATCTTATAGATGTAAAGCCCAGCTCCAACCTCAATGTTTTCATTCGTTTTATTTAGACAAAGAAGGGGTTAGAGCCCTGGCAGGTTATTAAAAGGTCTGTTTACTCCATTCATAGATTGTTTCAGTGGACATATTCGGGCACACTTATTTAGTGCCTGTCACAGATCTATTGGCTCCATTCACTCCTGCCACACTGGAACATTACGGTGGGGGTTGGGGGAATCGTAGGAGGAGAATTTATACTAAAGAAAGAAACAGCAGCACAAGGGACATATGACATCAATCAAAATTAATGTCCCTTGTGCTGATTTTTTTATTTATTTTTTGTAAACTTAGGCTTTAATAAACCCCATGGGCATAGTGATTCTTTGATGTAATATTCTAGGCGCTACAGCTACAAGTCAGCCATAAAAATATAAGACTCTAGTCTGCGTATTGATCTGGCTTCTCTGCCTTTATATGCTTTCATTCATATCACATCAATAAGGTGTCACTTTATGGGTCATTTTCCAATGACTTATGTTGATGGTGCATACTGTAGCTGGAGTGTTCTTTGCTTTCTTCTATATTATACCATAATATACATTGTAACCCCAAGGCCATACCTCCCTCCCACACTCTTACCCTCCATAGAAAAAGCTGGCTGTCTCACCCCATGCTGCCCCCCCCCCCCCTCCTTTCTGCCATCTCTGCTCTGTCCAGACAGGATCTCAGAGTTATAAAACATAATTACTTCGGAAATGGCGAGAGAGAGATACTCAGAAGGGAGAGACTCTCAGTAATTACTTACAACACAATGAACAGGCTTTTTGTGCTTCTTGTTTGCATGCGTTGTTCTGGTGTTTGTCGGGCCGGCTGTGTATATTCTGTTTTACCCTATGCGTCTGGTCTTCTTTGCAGTGAGTGAGCCTTTTCATTGTATCATTTAGATTTGTTGTTATCTTTTATTTATTTATTACAGATTTTAACACTTTGCATGTTTGTATATTAGTACTGTATGTCCCTATAGAGAGCTGGCCATGGACTGCCTATTTTATTTTTTGCCCCAAATTGAAGAGGAACAAGTCAAGTCAGTTAATTAAAAAAAAAAGTAGCTAAAACTATTTGTGATTTTAATTTTTAGGACACAACCCTTGTTGCTTTGGAAGGAGTAGGGAAGTAGTGGAACCTTTGTCAGCTTTTTATTTTTTCTAACTTTTAGGATGGTGTTCCCCTCTTCCAGTGTGCTCAGAAAGTGTGTAAAATATTTTTTAGGGATGTATATGCATTAATAAAACCTTTTTAATTTGACTGGGAAGCATTAGGTTTTTATTGCTGCATGCCCAGTGGGGAAATCTTATTTCCTGTATGGTTCCAGAAAGGGAAGTGATGTGAAATCCCTCCAACAGGGAAACAGACATCAATACACTTAACAGATGTTAATATAACTCTTCTCCACGCCGACCATAAAAAAAGTTTTATTATTAGCAGTAGTGTGTCTGTCGGTGTAATGTGCAAGACCATGGTAAAAGGGTTCTTCCTTTAGAAAGAGGTAGTGAGAGGCCCTGTTTTACTTTGGTCCGGGACTCCATTAGATTCCTGCTGATGAGGATTTACCATACAGGAAGTAAAGGGAACTCTCCAACAGCAGCACAAACGCGAATACAATTATTTTCTTTTGGCTCCATTCACACTTCTGCAACTCCACAGTTGTGCGGTTTTCATTGCACACTGACAATGCAATTTTGGATGGGTGTGACTTGAATTCAACTTTGGCTGTTGACTTTGGTTTTGACTGTTGCACATCTTGATATGATTAAGATGTGACTTTTGACAGTTTACATTGCAGTTTATGGCACTCAAATTGCATGAAAGTCTCACCAAAGTAGTGCAAGAATCTTTTTTAAAGTCACATAGATTTGAAGGGGATGCCATAGAAATACATGGGCTGTGAATTGTCTTGCGACTGTGTCCATAGTCACATGACAAGTTGCAGAATTGTGACTGGATCCTTAGTAAAGTAGGTAAAAGCTTGAATTTCTGTTAGATATCTGTGTCACTGTTGCAAATTTTCCCTAACCTCCTGTCTGGTGAAAGTGTTTATATGCGGTGCGGAACACTGCATGTTATTCGGAGAGAAATCGCACTGCATTTCCTATTCAAATCACATGCGATTTTTTTTGCAATGAGATTTGAGCCCATTTATTATTTAATTGTCCGGAGCCTCAAAGACATCACTAATGCGTGTGGGAGCCGCCGGTCGCGGCACAGCTACTAAAGAAACGGCACAAGCAAGCTGTTTTATCAGAGCGCATGGTGCTGATGTTGGCACATGCGGATACAATGAATATCTCCTAAACGGTGCAAGTTTAGGAGAGATTCACAACACCTACAGGTAAGCGTTATTATAGGCTTACCTGTAGGTAAAAGTGGTGTAACAGAGTTTTACAACCACTTTAATAATGTATGGAAATAGGGAACAAGTGCAGTACTCACAACGGGGAACAGAATGTATGTATAAGAACATGTATTGCTCCATGTATGGTCCCCTGAGCAGAGGTGGGTCATCCAGATGCAATAGAAATTGTTGTATTGGCTGTGTAGATGCCTTCAATTATTCTTGATTCATATAGTTCAAGTAAATGATCCAACCTATTTTCTCATTAACCTTTTTCTCTTCCAAAGTCAATAGTGCTAATATATGCAGAATTTATGTGTTAATGATATCACTGACCAGAATTGAGCCCCCCTCCTCTCCATCCTTGTCCGGCTATAAGAATGTGCTCAAAACTTGTTGGCAAGCAGGCCGGAATCATGACTTTACAGAGACATGTGCTGCCCTTTATGTGGGAGTTTTGGAAAGCTACTAAAGCTAGGTTCACATATGTGTGGTTTCTGTGTGCTGCGTTTTTGAATAGGCTGCTGTACCTGCAGGAAAAAAAGGGAAAAGATCCCTGGACCTTTTTCAAAAACACGTTACGTTTTCAGATGCATGGGGTGCCATTAAGAATTATTGGCACCCCATGCATCGGCTACATAGCACTGTATTTGCCTGGTATGAGAATACGTGCAATGTACACACATTCCCACTCCTGCATACATGTGAAGTTAGCCTTACAAGCATAAATATCTATTACATACACAAAGTGTGTGAACACTTACAGACCAGCAATTCAGATGGGTGGATCTCACCAGTGGATCCGCTTGCTCAGTGGGGAATCTGTCCGCTGAGCAGGCAAATGACAGGTCCGGCTCCGCTCCACTTCACTGATGCAAACTGGACACAAACACAGCCCGCTGTACTCTATGGGCGGTCACATAGAAGTAGAGGACGACGGGCCTCTGCACACCATCCTCGTTTGACCCTCCCTTATCCCTCACTTACAGCACTGGGGTCATATTAGCAGAGAGATCAAAATAAACTGAGGGAGAAGAGAAACACTAGGATACTAGTCAGTACCAGTGTGCAAAAGGTAGAGGGGGAAAAAATGACTTCTACTGTTGGGTGGCCCATGTGTGTGGAGGTTGCTCCGATATGTAGAACTATTGACTTAGTTGTTACATTGCAGAAGGGGGTGTCTGGAGATTGTACATAATTGTAAAGGGTGTCTTGACCAGAAAAAGGTTGAGAATCATGGATCTATAGGTAACAAACATTTCCCAGCAAGTAGTCCAAAATGGTTAAAATATGAAAGTCTATAAAAAAGCCAATGGTGGAAAATTGTCTTTTAAAAAACAAACTTTCAGTGCCCAAACAACTAGATAACAATTTTTACTTGCCAGAAAATCATAGCCATCTTTATCTTATGTTCTTTGTTTTTTGTATTAGCCAAAAGACCTGTCTGTGATTAATGTAACAATGTCTGGTTGATGGTGGAATTTGATGTGTGCTGTGGGACCTTGTCCCTGTCCCCACAGACTGTTTCTTTATAAATGGTATGATTAAGATTATGTCCCCTCTTTTCACCCGGTGACATAGGTGACAGTTCGGTGTCTCTGCTCTCTGCAGGGTACATCCCAAGCTACCTGGACAAAGATGAGCCATGCGTGGTGTGCAGTGATAAGGCCACAGGATACCACTACCGATGTATTACCTGTGAGGGCTGCAAGGTAAGTCTGAGGCTAAAGGGACACCGTCACTCATTTTATTACAACCTATTTAGCAAATATGTTTTCCTCATCTCATCTTATCTCCTTTATTCTATCCAAGCAAGTTCTTTGACAAAATCTTTTACTTTCTCTTGTCCTTGTTTTGACCATGAATTTCTCGCTAGTTTTATTTATTCTGCTGCTATATAAAGTTGTGTTCCACCAAAGCTCTCCACATAGTGTGGTACCATAGAAAAGCATACCTGATAACCCTTTGTTGGTGCATGTCTCCATGGCTAACTCATGATTCGTTAAACCAGAATAGATTCACTAGGCAAGCCTGTGAGACAGACTGCGCTCACCAATAGGGATGCGTGCCTGTAAAGGAACACTAAGGCCTCGTACACACGAGGGGATATGTCCGCTGAAAACGGTCCGATGGACCGTTTCAGCAGACATCTCCGCTCGTGTGTATGGGCTAGCGGACAGATTTCTCCACCCGACAGATTTCAAAGCATGCTTTGAAATCCATCCGGTGGAATCTGTCCGCCCGACATGTCTGCTGGTTAGTACACTTACCAGCAGACATGTCGTCCCCCACCGCCGCCGCGCCGCCGCCGAATGGATTCGGCGCATGCGCGGAAGTGTTTTACTTCCTGGTGCGGTGACGCGGCGGCGTCAACGTCACCGCCGCGTCACCGCGCCGTCCGGCGGCGGGGAATTTGATCCGATGGTGTGTACACGCCATCGGATCAAACTCCCGATCGGACATATCCGATGGAAATGGTCCGCGGACCGTTTTCATCGGATATGTCCGATCGTGTGTATGGGGCCTAAAGGTTCGTTTTTTATTAGATCAATTGATTGCTGTAAGCTAGAGCAATTAAATATCACTTACCTCGTTTTTCCTTTTGACCTCCAAAATACAGTAATCTAGATTTGAAAATGCCATTTCCTGTCTCTCCTCTTCTTGCTTTCCACCAGCATCTGAGCTGTTTTGCATGATGGAAAGCAGAATGTGCTCACCCCCTCCCTATGACTACAGCCCTGCGTGAAGATGCTGTCTTATCCCTCACAGGCATGGAGGCTAAGCCTAATGGGAACTGTAGTTCCCATTAGGCCGTGATGTAGCAAGAATGAATGCGCACCGCAAACCAGGAAGTTAGTGAGAATAACGATTCAGGAGTGACGGAGGTGAATAAAACAGCTCAATTTCAACAGGTATCAAACTAGTTATAATGCTAAACATTACTTTTTACTTTATCAGCTACTGTCAGACTTTAATTTAAGAGGAAAATATTTTTGTCTTTACAACCCCTTTAACTCATGATTGGTTGCAAGGGACGAGCAGGGAGCATGCACGACTATAGGGCAGGTGGGATGCCTTTTGTCATAGAACACCAGAAAGTATCTCTTTCCTTTTTTCTGTTTTCTTGCTACCCCCAGCATTTGTTCTTTTCTGTTCTAGAAAAAGTGTTGTTTACATAAAACCACCTAGGTATAAAGTGCTCAAATATTAAACAAAAAATAACACACACATATATTTTATATATTATTTATTTATTTAATATATATACACCAATCAGCCACAACAATATGATTGCCCACTTAATGTTGGGTAGGTCCCCCTTTTGCCGCCAAAACCTAACCTGTCACGACATGGAAACCACTAGACCTCAGAAGATATGCTGTGGGTATTTGGCATCAAGCCATTAGTAGCAGATCCTTTAAGTCCTGTAAGTTGTGAGGTTGGGCCTCTGTGGATTGGGGCTTGTTAAAAAAAAAACTATTGAGTTTACCTGTCAGTAATCATAAGGTTATGGCTGATCTGTGCATATATGTATGTATGTACCGTATATATAATATTTAAATTTACTTTTCTTATTAGCTTGAATTGGGGAACACAAACCAGTTGTGTCTGTAGAGCTTGCCCTAGCATGTCACACTATTTTCTTTTTGAAGCAATTATCTTTCCCAAGCATACCATGTACTGCCACAGGTGGTTACACAATGTTTATTAAATGTTTTTATGGTAGTTGGTCTATGCCTATCTGTAGTTGCAAAGTTCCATATATCTGTGTATCAACACTGGCCTGCTGTATCCCCAGATAACTGCTAACTTGTTCTTCTACCCCAGCCTAATAATAATTGTTTCTTCATCTTGTATTTATGACTTGCCTTTATTTCTAATTTCTTTATTAAACACACCTATTACACAATTACAGTGCTGGAGGAAAATGTAAGTGAACCCAGAGAATAATTACTTCAACAAAAGCTAATTGGAGTCAGTAGTTTGCACACCTGGAGCCCAATTAATGAAATTGTTTGGAGGTGTGGTTTAGAGTTACTTTGATTGATAAAAGATACTCAAATATTTTAAAATTGCTGTTCATAAGAAGCATCAGCTGATGTGAACCATGCTTTTCAAAAAAGGAGCTCTATAAAAACATATGATCAACAGTAGTTGAACTAAATAAGGCTAGAAAGGGATACAGAGCAATCTCAAAATGTTTAGGCATCTATCAGTCAACAGTTAGATAAACAGTCTTTAAATGGAGACGGTTTAGTACCCAGCCAAGATGACTCACCAGGCACAATGTAGAATCTTCAGTGAGGTAAAGAATAACCCATGAGTAACAGCTAAAGGCTTGAAGACATCACTGGAACTGGCAAACATACTTGTTCATGAGTCTACCATATGTAAGTCTTTGAACAGGCAGGGTGTCACTGGTGACCCACATCTTCAAGGCCACTAAGCAGTCTATTGCTCGAGCCTGGAAAACACCCCTTCTCTTGTTAGATGAAGTAAAGCAGTGGGTACTCCGAGCACTTGGCAATGAGAAACTAACAGCAATTCTCACAGACATGCACAATAAAGTTTTTTGCGAACCTTGGATGGACCAGTTTCCATTGATGAGCCCGTCTATGTGGTTTTTGGAATTGTGAGTATTGCCCGGGCTTGCTCATAATGCTGCTTGTGGCCCCCCCCGGGTAGGATCTTGCTCCCCCTCTCTCCCCTCCTCTCTTTTTCTCTCTAGTGACCCATCTGGCACAATCTACCACCGTTGACAAGACCACCACACTATGTTATCTATTTTTCCCTTTTCTCGTGTTTCTAATTTTGCGACCGAAGAGCTCAATTTTTTATACAAGTCTAACCTCATATGTCATATGACCTGGTTCTCTTGGAGACTCCACCAAGCTCTGGCCTTATTTTTCAGCTCCATGTATTGCCATCTGGTCAACCCTGAGTGTTTTATTTTGGTTTTGGTTTGCAACCTTCAGGAAACTAAAGTCCACGTCCATGTGGATGGCCTGATTCATTGTTACTGCCAAGTTAGGACTCCGATTTCTGTTTTCTGGTAAAAATGTCTTTCAATAAAAATATTGTAAAAGGCAGGATGTCCATGGCAAAACACTACAGAGGAACCCACTGCTCTCCAAAAAAAAACATTGCTGCGTGCCTGGTGTTTGCCGTGGTGCTCTTTGGCAAACTACAATGCTACTGGGAAAATGTTTTGTGGATGAATAAAACAAAAGTTGAATTGTTTGGGAAGAATACTTAGCATTGTGTATGCCGCAAAAAGGGCACAATTTACCAGCATCAAAACATCATGTCAATTGGTGAAGAATGGTGGAGGGAACATCATGATTTGGGCTTGCTTCCCTGCCCCAGGACCTGGACCACCTGCCATCATCTAGGGGAAAATGAGTGCCCAAAATATCCTACAGGATAATGTCAGGGTGGCTGTCCACCAGCTGAAGCTTAGTAGAAGTTGGGTGATGCAGCAGGACTAAAGACATCTACAAATGGGTCTGAGCTGAAGCAGATGAATGGTCAAAAATTCCTCCTGAGCTTTATGCCAGTCTGATCCAGAGATTCTGAAAGCTTTTGCTTGAAGTCAATAATGCCAAAGGAAGTTGGACCAGGGCTCACATAATTTTTCCAGCAGCACTGTGGATGTTTAATGGGTGTGTTCAATAAGACATGAGAAATTAGAAATGTTTGTGTGTTATAACTTAATGGTTTGTGTGTATTGTAAGTTAGGAGAGGATCAGATCATATTTTCTGGAAAATTACTGCAGAAAACCAGTTAATTTCAAAGGGTTTGCATATTTTTTTTCTTGCCATTGTACATATTAAGTGCAATTAGAGCATATCAATATATTTGTTTGCCTCCTGTTTAGTCCTTTCTAGAGTGACCATCTGGAAAACGGTGGTGCACTCTTATTTCTATTGCTTTGTGTCTGCTGAAGTGAAGTATTGTCCCAGAGCCAGGGGGAAGAGTAGAACGAAGATCAGACAGATATATTTGTTGTATAGCTCTTATCAATTTGCATATGAAGATAAGGGAAAGTGACCTCTGCAGTTTTCATATTATATTTGATATATTTTTGTATTTATTTAATATTATCGCTTTAAAGGTGCCTGAGAATCATTGAGGCTCCAGCTACCATTTCATGCAAGTTCAGAGTTGAATCAAAAGCTACCGTTGACAGTGCAGTGACACTTTTATTTTAGACTTACATAGTATTACATTGCCAGCTATTTTATTTTTTACGTTTTACACATAGAGCACAAAAAAATAAACATTCTACAATAAACTAGTTGTTAAAATTCTTACCCCAGCACTTGTGAATTACAACATTCATGCTGGCTCCTTCTCTCTCTGTGCTGCTTCTCTGAACTTCCAGTCTTTACAGTGGACAGTGCAGTCTTCAGTCAGTCTATTAGTTTGGAAAAGGTAGGGCAGGGGGAGTACCTTGCCATCCTGGTGCTGTGTGTTTCTATTGATGTACACAATGTAAGTTTTTTTTTGGCAAGAGGTCACGCCTAGATATTTTACATAATTACAAATGTTTGAAGCAAATAAAACAAATAATTACCTGTAGTTCAAATTATCAAAACTGAAGCAGCCAGAATCAAAAGCAGATTGGCAGACATACACAGCAGTTCCAATCTTCGACTTTTTCAGTTTGAGTGGAACTGCAAGTGAAATTAAAGTAAATAAATAAATAAATAACAAACATGTTATACTTACCTGCTCTGTGAAGTGTTTTTGCACAGAGCAGCCCCAATCCTACTCTTCTCGGGTCCTTTGCCAGCCCTCCTGGCCCCTTCCTCTTGCCAAGTTCCCCAGAGCAAGCAGGCTTGTTCCCGAGTCGTGGCTCTGCGTGTCCATTCATACACAGAGCCACAGCTTAGCCCTGCCCCCTCTCGCCACTTTGGCTCACTGGCTATGATCCCGCTGTTGTCAAGGGGAGAGTCCCCTTGCACATCGCTGGATCGAGATGGGGCTCAGGTAAGTATTGGGGGGCTGCTATACAGAGATGGATTTTTACCTTCATGCATAGAATGCATGAAGGTAAATAAAAAACTTCAGCCTTTACAAACACTTCTTATAATAAATTGTGAGAAGGCAGATGGTATATTATCGCAGTGTCGCTTATGCGATCACAAAACACCTACCTGCTTTTTCGCAATCTTCTACGACATGTGAATGGAGTTGCAGATGCTCAGCTTAGAGTGCCGACACTGTCCCTGTATGGCGGGATAATGAACTCCTGGTCATGTGCAGGGGTTTGTCATCCCAAGCTGGCCAGTTGATATGGCTGAAGACCAGCACCAAGGAAGAGGATCCCACTGTTGGCAAGGGACCCAGACCCTTAGCAAGGAAGAAAGTTTCATGACTTTTGTTCCACTTTAAAGTGGCTGTAAAGGCAGGTTTTGTTGCATGAGAGACTCGGCTGTCTGTGATCTACCTCCTCATTGACTGAGACAGCAGTGAAGCACCATTGGCTCTCGCTGCTTTTGACTGAATCAGTCAAGAATGAAAACACAGAGCTGCGGCTCGGCTTGGGTGCTGCACTAGAAAACTGCACTCAACAGTAGGGAGGGGCCAGAGCAATGGCGAAGGACCCAAGAAGAGGAGGATCTTGGCTGCTCTGTGCAAAACCACTACACAGAGCAGGGAAGTATACAACATGTTTGTCGTTTAACAAAAAACAAACAAGACTTTAATAAGATTTAAAAATGAAGGATAGAAGCTGCATTGTTGCCACAGCTGCTTCAGATTCTGGCTCCTCCAGTTATGATAAAATCTCCTAAATGTATTTTTATTGAGCATCTAATATAATGAGATAATAATGATATCACACTTCAGAATAAATTTAGTATATTTCAAGCCAGCTGTGGACTACTTCTCTGTTTAGTTGTTTCTAGAAACTGTTTTACGAAATACCTCAACAATTTTTAGTTTAATTTTTAGACATCTATATACTTTTTTTTTACTTTTATAAACTGCTTTTACTCAGCGAAGTCAGCCAGTTACCAACTGTTGCATGTAAAAACATTCAGGTATGACTTTCATGCAACTTTTAAAAGGTTAACATTGAAGTCTATGGCCCTCAAGTTGCATAAAAGTTGGACCAAAGTAGTGCATGAACTACTTTGAAGTTGCTGCAATTTTTGATGTCCAAAGTCCTATTACAAGTCGCACAAGTGTGAATCGGGTGTAAAGGACAAATTGCATGGGTTAAACTTTAATTGCGGCATTTAAAAGGTATGAGTTTTTCAGAGCTGAAGCAGGTATTCATTAGGCCAGTCATTAAACCAAGGGAACCAGTAAGCTATATACCATTTTGCCAACTACAGCTTTAGAGGGAAACCTGCTTCTTACACAACTCAAAAGGAACACATTTCTGCTGATGAATGTAACTCTTCCTTTTCATACACATGCACATAACATTAGTATTGGGCAGGAAATGCCAGCAGGAATGGGAGGGAAGAGATTCAGAAGAAATGTAAACAACTAAAATAGTAACAGTGTCTGGGAAAATAATAATGTGATATGTGACTTTTTTTGTTCTGGGCAACAGAATAGTTAACTGTGACCGAGGCCCTTCATGTAGTACCAAAGAGAAGTCCCTGCAGGCCCTTTTGAAATGAGATGATAATCAGCCCACTGTTACTGTATTACGTACAAGGTTGGAGACCAGCCAATGAAATACAGTTTACCAAATAGATCCATTGTAATTTATAGCTGTGTCACAGTGCCAGCATTCTAGAGCAGGTGGATGCAGGAAACATTTTGAATGAAATATTTCTGTCAATAGGAAATGTAGAATTGTAAGGACATGGTGGGGGAGGTAGAGGGAGGGGATATCAAGCAAACAACGAGTTCCCACATATGCAGCAATTTGAACTTCTATTGATGCATAGGTACCATGTTGGAATAACTCGCCTGTCTTCCATTCTGTCCAGGGCTTCTTTCGGCGTACTATCCAGAAGAACCTGCACCCTTCCTACTCCTGCAAGTACGATGGTTGTTGTATCATCGACAAGATCACCCGGAATCAGTGTCAGCTCTGCCGCTTTAAGAAATGTATCGCTGTGGGCATGGCAATGGACCGTGAGTATATTTACAGTGTCCACCAAGATTAGTGGGAGAATGTCTGCAGGCAAGTGGTGCATGTATAGTTTATTACCGACTCCCTTACCCAAGTCATTTATCCACTCCCCTCAGGAATAGCATATGGCAACTTTCCTAATAATACTGTAAGATTCGTTTTTATTATGCCCTATTCTCTAAAATATCTGAGCACCTGGCCTTAAAGGGTATCTAATGTCACAAAGACACTTCCACCTTGGTATATTCAGAGACCATTCTAAACTCTAAGCAATACTCTGTTTTATTTAGATTTCAAAGTAGTTTCTGTATTCTGTTAATTACAAATTTTTAATCTGTTCTACCTGCTGCTAATAGACTAGAATTGGGGCTCCCTCTGGTGGCCAACAATATATTGTCTGCTAAAGGGGAGGATCACGGTTCAAACAGAGCTGCCAGAACTGACCAGTGCTAAACCTCTGGCCGTGTGGAAGCCAGAATTGTAGTGTTTATATAGCGTCCTGACTTTCTTCTTAAATATTTGCTTATGGCAAGTGGTAGAAATGTAGGATCCTTTCAAGCTCTAATAATCGCAAAAACAAAAATGGTCTATATTACAACCTACCAATCCTCAGATGTGGTGGCTACATTCGTTTTCTTTTCTTTTAGTCTTTTTTCTTTTATTTTCACTTGGTATTATCTATAATAATGTTTCTCAACTCCAGTCCTCAAGTACCCCAAAACAGATCATGTGTTCAGGATTTCCCTCAGATGAAACTGCTGTGGTAATAACTAAGGCAGTGAAACTGATCAAATCGCCTGTTCAAAATAATAGAAATCTTGAAAACATGACCTGTTGGGGGTACTTAAGGAGTAGAGTTGAGTAACATTGATCTAGTTTTGGCAGAAAAATGCTAGATGCTTGTGTAACGCATTTAGGCACATCAAGCGCTTGGGCAGCAATTCATTTCAGTGGTCAGAAAAATCATTTATTCTGGCCATTGAAATCAATTAACTGTTTAGTGCTCAACACAACTAGCGCTAAGGCGCATTTACTAACTAAGGAGCGTTAAAGGGGTTGTAAAGGTAAAAGTCCCCGTTTTACTTACCTTACCGTTCGAAATTCCCGGGCGCAAGCTTGTCATCCTCTTCGGTTCCCAGCCTGGCCGTTGATTGGCTAGGCTGGGCGGATTGATAGCAGCGCAGCCATTAGCTGGCGCTGCTGTCAATCACAGCGGATGACGCGCCGCGCCGGGGGGCGGAGCCGAGTGATGCAGTCGGCAGCTATGGCCGCCGCTGTATCACGGGAGCGCGTTTGCAAAAGCTTTCCACCGTGCGAGCGCCCTCGCATGAAGATGGAAAGCTTTTGCGAGGAGGAGCCCAGACAGCTTTCCGGGCCACTCTGTGCAAAACGAACTGCACAGTGGAGGTAAGTATAACATGTTTGTTATTTTTTTTTTTTTTTTAAAGTCCTGACTTTAGTGTCCCTTTTAGTTTAGTGTCGCTTTTTTTGGACAAAACTCTGCTGCTTCTGGATGTTTTTTTTTTTTTTTTCTGCCTTTAAACTCCTAGGTGTGCATAGACATATAGGCTAACATGCAGGGGCGTTTAGAGGCAGGGGAAAAAATGCTAATCACCCCTAGGAGTAGAAGAAAAAAAAGTACAGTTTGTATGGGGCCCAATGAACAGTAAGCTGCAATTACATTTTTGTATTTGGGTTTAACCACTTTCCGCCCATGATATAAGCAAAAGATGGCTACAGCACGGGCTTGTTTGCCGGGAGGGCGTACATGGACGACAGGGATCCTTTACCGCATAATCAGCTGCATCCAATGACAGCTGATCACGTTGTTAACACATGCCGGTAATTGGCTCTCCTGACAGCGTGAGGAGAAGAGAACCAATAACCGGTTTGTGTTACAGTGTCCTGATTATCAGTGTAGACCCAACAGTGCCCACCAATGCTGCCCATCAGTGTCACACACCATTGCCCCCTATCAGTGCCGCCTCCTTAGTGCTGCCTATCCATGCACATCAATGAAGGAGAAAAATTACCTGTTTGCCAAATTTTATAACAAATTCTGAAAAAAATATCAAAATTTGTAGTCTTTTTTCATTTGTTTAGCAAAAAATAAAAACCCAGCGGTGGTTTAAATATCACCAAAAGAAAGCTCTATTTTTATGGGGGAAAAAAATATATAAATGTCATATGGATACAGTGTTGCATGACCACTCAATTGTCATTCAATGTGTGACAACGCTGAAAACTGGCCTGGGCAGCAATGGGGTAAAAGTGCCCAGTAGGCAAGTGGTTAATATAACTTTCAGCCAACAGTCAAGACCATTTTTTCTCAGGTGTTGTACCTAAGGCTCCGGCGTTAAGCTGCGGCTGGAGGGCACAGGCGCACGGTCCAGCCCTGCTGCCAGCAGCCTGTCGGACAGTGCTGAGTGGTGCACCTAGCAGTACGTACAGTACATTTAGGGCAGTATGCTTCCAGGGGCAAATGCCTAAAACAAAATCAGTCTATGTTCCAAGCATTCATCTTTCATACTGCCCTGAATGGAAGTATCGATGATTGCACTGCCCAGCCCCATCTATCCAAAACAGTTGTCAGCCTGTCAGAGTTCGACAGGCTGACATCAGCAGGGCTGAATGGTGCACTTGTGCTCTTCAGCCGCAGCTAAACGCCAAGTGTGCACGAGGCCTAAGAGAAAGACTCTTCAAGTCGAATACATTTCCTAGTAAATAAAACCCATCACATAGTCGGCCGCATTTGTCTAGCTGACCTCCAGTATCTGCCAAGACAGCTCTACAGTACATGGTGGGGGCGCAAACAAGCTACTTGTGCCCGTCAAATGCAGCTACTTGTGCCCATCAAATGCAGCCACTTGTGCCTCATCATATGCAGCCACCTGTGCCCCATCACATGCAGCAAAATGGTGCCCCATAATATGCAGCCACTTGTGCCCCATAATATGCAGCAAAATGGTGCCCCATCAAATGCTGCCACTTGTGCCCCATAATATGCAGCCACTTGTGTCCCATCATATGCAGCAAAATGGTGCCCCATCAAATGCTGCCACTGTGACCATCATCTTTCTCCCCACACAGTCATTCTTGCAGTAGTCAGTACACATGTCTCCATATTGTCGCGGTTTTTGTTGGATTCATCCAGATTGCGCAACAGTTTGTATGCTGGCATGGAGACCGTCAATGTTCTTGTATCCCTCGCTTTCATTACTCTCACTATTCTCTCTCCTTCCCCCGCAGTTGTCCTGGATGATTCCAAGCGGGTAGCCAAGCGGAAGCTGATTGAGGAAAATCGGGAACGGCGTCGGAAGGAGGAGATGATCAAGACTCTGCAGCAGCGTCCTGAGCCAAGCAGCGAGGAGTGGGAGCTAATCCGCATAGTGACAGAAGCTCACCGAAGCACCAATGCACAGGGCAGCCACTGGAAGCAACGCAGGAAGTTCTTGGTGAGACATAATGCTCAAAATGATGACGTATTGTTTCTACATCGACTACACCACACAATCCTGAAAGTTTGGATCTTTATCATCTTTTGTCACATAGATAATATTAAGGATAGAGTGTGAGCTTCTTAGTCAAAAAAACACCCTTTGTTAAATTTGCGTTGGAATTGCTGGCTGCTTTCTACCAGGTCTGAATTCTGAAAGCTGTTCCCATAAAAATCAGGCAGAGGACTTCTAACGAGTATTGCCTATGGTCCCCTTGTAACTAATCTTTCTACATGACTGACTTAATCCAGCCATACATGAATCAAAGTTTAGCAAGGGCCAGCCAAACTTTGATCCATGTGTGGATACCCTGTTTGTACACAAGTAAATAGTCCAGTTAACTTCTTTACATGCAGTCTGTTGGGCTTTTCTTGATCGATCAATGCCGCCGGTTTAAGCTGGCAGCGCTGATCATTGTATTCTCAGAGTGGAGAAGGCTTTCCAATCATCAGAACACAATAGCACGGTGGGAGGATTCTCCCATCCACATCGAATGTGTGGATGGGGGAATGCAATTGTTTTTTTCAACAAATGATGAATGTACAGGCTATGTTCTGCACTTTGTCTGTGTGAAATCTTGGTAGGGTAGGGCTTTTGCTTCCTCATGTCAGAACCTCCAGGAAGAGCAGCATGGAGCAGGTCAGTATCAACAGCACATCAGTCAGATGTGGCAGTGCCATTGATCTTAAACTGTAGATATGCAGTACATGTGTGCCTAGGCACTCTCACATACAAGGAACTGATCCATTAACTTTTAAACAAATTTCAGACAAAATGTCAATTTTTAATGGTACTGCTTTAAAGGGTAACGCCTCTTTAAAAAAAAAATTAAGATTTTTATATATATATAAATATATATATATAATATACAATTGCGACACAAGTCAAATCGCCTTTCCTTTTTCAATCTGCAGTTCTGTAATTTTCTGTGAAATGCAATGCAATATGGCTACCTGGAGGCGTTCTGTAGAGAACACCCTCAGATATGCAATTTCCTGCTTGTGTGATTGGCTCACTGATTTTCCTAGAACTAGCACTAGGATACAAGTCAGATTTCAGGCATCCCCTGCAACAAAAATTAAATTTTTGGCAAGTAACTTCCAATAAGAAATTGCATCTAAAGGGATGCAGGCCTACAATTTTCATCATTAGAGCTTTGCAGGTGCAGCAGTTGGTTGATAATTAATAAACCACTCCCATTAGACTTACTTCTGCACAGACACACAGGGATTTCTTCAGAATAACAAAAGGTAGCAATCTGCAACAAAGTTTGTCAAAATCCTTGTAATGCACCCAAAAGGAGGAGTTACTCTTAACCACTTAAGACCCGGACCAATACGCTGGTAAATGACCCAAGGTGTTTTTGCGATTCGGCACTGCGTCGCTTTAACTGACAATTGCGTGGTCGTGCGATGTGGCTCCCAAACAAAATGTGCGTCCTTTTCTTCCCACAAATAGAGCTTTCTTTTGGTGGTATTTGATCACCTCTGCGATTTTTTTTTTTTACAAAAATAGAGCGACATTTTTGAAAAAAAAAAACACTATTTTTTACATTTTGTTAAAAAAAAAAAATCAAATAAACTAAATTTTAGTCAAACATTTAGGCCAACATTTATTTAGCCACATGTCTTTAGTAAAAAAAAAAAATTGCAATAAAATAAAATAGCTACCTAGCGGGAACAGCGACACTAATACAGCGATCAGAAAAATGATCGCTTAGTGACGCTGGCAATAGGGAGTGAAAGGGTTAACTAGGGTGGTGATCAGGGGGTTAAAACTTTATTAGGGGGGGTGGGGGGGCTACCCTGAACCTAACACTAACTGACTTTTACCCTGCCTGTCACACTGACACTAAATGCAGTGATTAGATCACTGCATTCAGTGACACTGTGACAGGGGGGTGGGGGGGGGGGCAGATCGCAAGGGGTTAAGTCTGCCTATGTGTGTGTATGTCAGTGTAGTGTTCGTGCACACTTACTGTGAGGTGTTTCTCTCGTCGCAGCGGTTGGAAATACCGCTGCGATGAGAGATTACATCACTTCCCCCTTCCTGTGTAAACACAGGAGGAGGAAGTGACAGGGCGGGGGAGCGCAGCGATTGGCTGGGAGCGATCGCGGGGGGGCAGGCAAAGACGGACATCCGCCCGCTTGTCCCGGATCGCTCCCGGAGACACGGGGACCGCCGCACGCCGCGGAGGGGGTCCCGATCGGACCCCCGACCCGCTACTGGGCAAAGACGTAAATTTACGCCCTTGTGCCCAGCCATGCCCTTCTGTGGACGTAAATGTGCGTGCAGCGGTCCTTAAGTGGTTAAAGCACAATCCACACTTTTACATTTTCTCCTGTAACATAGCAAAGCTTTCTTTTTAAAGGAGTTGTAAAGGAAAAAGTTTTTTCACCTTAATGCATTCTGTGCATTAAGGTGAAAAAACATCAGAGTATACCGGCCCCCCGTTATACTTACCTGACCCCCCAAAGGTCCCGCACTCAGTCCCGAGATCCTCTTCGCTGCTCTGCCTGGCCGCTGATTGGCTAGAGCGGATGGATTGAGAGCAGCGCAGCCATTGGCTGGTGCTGCTGTCAATCACATCCAGTGACGTAGTACGCCGAGAGGCGGGGACGAGCGATACCGCAAATGGCCATCACGGGAGCGTGCCCGCACGGACTACACACAATGCAAGCTCTCTCGCATGAAGGTGAGGAGTTCTTGTGGGGAAGACCAGAGACAGCCACAGAGGGACCCCAGAAAACGTGGATCGGGGACACTCGGTGCAAAACGAACTGCACAATGGAGGCAAGTATGACATGTTTGTTATTTTAAACGAAAAAAATGTTTTCCTTTAGTGACCCTTTAAGTTCAGTTACATGTTAAAGGCAGAAACACGAGCAACTCTACTGCTGAACAGTTTATTAACTGCTTGCAGTTTTACAGTGTTACCTTTCGTCGCTTCGCCTTATGGCCACTAGGGGCGCGCCGGAGCTGATGCGAGTGCCTGGCGGCTGCGATGACCACAGGGCACCCGCAATCACTCGTGACAGAGTGAGAACCGGGATCTGTGTGTGTAAACACACAGATCCTGGTTCTCTCAGGGGGGGAGACTGATCGTGTGTTCATACAATGTATGAACACCTATCTCTCTTCCCCTAGTTAGTCCCATGCCCCCTACAGTTAGAACACACCTAGGGAATACAGTTAAACCCATTCATCGCCCCCTAGTGTTAACCTCTGTTCAGTTTCATTTATACCTTAATCAGTACATTTTTATAGCACTAATCGCTGTATAATTGTGGTCCCAAAAATGTGTCAAAAGTGTCCGCCGTAATATTACAGTCCCGATAAAAATTGCAGATCGCCGCCATTACGTGTAAAAAAAAAATAATAATAAAAATTCCATAAATCTATCCCCTATTTTGTAGAGGCTATAATTTTTGGGCAAACCAATCAATATACGGTTATTGCGGTTTATTAACTTTTTTTACCCAAAAATTTGTAGAATACATATCGGTCTAAACTGAGGATTTTTTTTTTTTTTTTAATGTGGGAAATTTATTATAGCAAAAAGTAAGATATTGTGGTTTTTTTTCCAAAATTGTCACTCTTCTTTTGTTTATAGCGCAAAAAATAAAACCCGCAGAGCTGATCAAATATCACCAAAAGGTAGCTCTATCTGTTTGGGTGCAACGTGGCACGACCGCGCAATTGTCAAAGTGACTCAGTGCCGTATCGCAAAAAATGGCCTGGTCATTGAGCAGCCAAATCAAGTGACCCTAATTCTGGTGTTACTAACCTTGAAAATAAATGCAGGGTGAGAGTTCAGATTGTTTATATGTCACGTTGGCTGCATTCGTGTAACAGGTCTTTGACCCATGTGGTAAATTGGCTCAGGCCAGGATGACATGCTTTAGTCCAAAGTCAACAGTGGCAGTTCCTAGAATTGTGTCCTTACAGAATAAGTTTATAATGAAAAAGACTCAAACTTGTTCTTAAATAATTGGGTGCAGTAAATGGGGCGATGCATCCCAATTCTTATTTGTATACATGTTGTGCTGGTGTGTTCTTTCTACATACACCTGCATTGAACCCCCCCCCCCCCCCTTTCTATAGGGACAGGCTTGAAAAAACACCATGAATTGGTGGTGCAGATTTTGATCTGTGTGCATGGCAGGATACAGACGGGAATCTCTGATTTCCTTAAGCAAACATCCTGTGCAGATGGAGAGGCTGCGACCTCTTCGGGAGAGCAAACTGTATCTGTTAACGCCCCCCTTCACTTTCACCCTCTGGCAAATGCACATAGTCTGCTGCAGTGTGTGTGAAGTGACAAGGATGTTGTTACAAGTCAGCCTACGGCTTATACCTTGGTGCCCTCACACTTTGCATCATGGGAACTGTAGTTCTTTAACTTCAATGGAGGACCATTTGGGCCTAATGCATGTAGCAGCCAATCAGCTTCTCACTTTCTGCTGTATATGGAGATTAGAAAATGAAATGAAGAATTAGGGTGGTTGTCATGGACAACCTTTCATAGATGGGTGCTATGGTGGCAGGTTTATTTATGTTTAGGGTTGTTAGTACATAGTACCTGTCTACTAGTACTGTCAGCTGCATGATCTTTATCATCCAAACTGGTTTATGGTTTCTGCAGTCCCAGCCCTACCTGTCTGTAAGGCCAGTTGTTGTACCATTAAAGCCCCAAACTGTGCATTGTACATATAATTCTAGTCCATCATAATGTAGTCGGTGAGCTGCACTGATTTAACAAGTATTTTCTTCTGTGTCAAACAGAATATTTGTTTGTGAGAGAGAGAATTGTGCAATCAAATAATGGATTGTATTTATAGACTAGTATCTGTGCTGTAATGAAAGTACTGCATTGTTTGAAAGTAATATGGACACAAACGCCACTGTTTCATGCAAACATATGTCAGAAGGTAGTTGTGTCTGCAGACAGATGAGTAACAGAAGGTAATATTGCTTACTGTAGGCTGAGACATTAATGTCAGGTGCCAGTGCTGCTTGCAGACACACAAATATCAGAAATAAATATTATGTTCAGTCACAGTTAGGAATACAGTAGTGCTCAGAAGGTTGTACTGCTTAAAAACATTTAGGCCCCTTTCACACTGGGGCGTTTTTCGAGCGTTATCCGAGCGAAGCCTCGTCTGCAATCCCAATGTGCTGGTAAAGCACCTCTAAGACCCTAACGTTTTAGGGCGTTTTTGCATTGCCTTAGTGTGAAAGGGTACAGCATTTTTACAGCGCTTTCAATTCATTTCAATGGAGAGGGGCGTTTTTGGAGCGTTTTTTTTTTCAGTGCCCAAAAGCTGCTCCAAATATGCTGCTTGCAGGACTCAGTGTGAAAGGGTCCATTGAGATACATGGAGAGCGTTTATATAGCGCTATTTTTAATGCTAAAACGCTGTAAAAACGCTTCAGTGTGAAAGGGGTCTTGGGCAAACTTGCAAGTTCTATAGATCAGGACAAACAGCCGATGGCAGTAGTGTATGGTAAAGACTCAGGACATTGATGCAAAAGATAAGCTGGGGCCCCTTCTATCTTATTGTAACTTTTTTCTGTATTATTGCAATGCCTTTTAAACACTCAGATTGTAGAAAAGGGCATGACAACAATAAATAGCACTGATTTATTCCATACAGAATATAATATGAACACAGCAGCTGTGGATGAACATCTTGATCTCATGCCATAGATCACAAGACATTTGTACTTGCAGGTGTATGATTTCAGATACCAGTGCTGCATTTAGTACCAGTGTTACCACATACATTGGCAGTAATGCTATAAAATACAGCATCATGTCCATACTGGGGAAAACACACGCATTGTCATGTGCTGCGCAACACTTCATACATGTGTTGCAATAAAAAAGAACCCCCCCCCCCCCCTTTTTTTTTTTATTTGCCAGAAAATTAATGTCATTTAATATTAAGGCATGCAGGTACAAGTTTTCCCTAAAAGCAGTGGAGATGTTGCCTTCCCATGGGGCATTTTTTTTTAAAGCGCCATAAGACCGCATCATAGCAGTTTTACTGCTACAGGGCGGATCTACTGTGCAGAAACATGTATTCTGCACTTCCGCCTGCAGGGGCCACCCGACTATTCACAGCAGAAGCCAATCGTCAGTAATACACACAGAACTGAGATATACCTATGTAAACAAGGCATATCTCAGTTCTGACAAGGGGGAAGGCATGGACTATGTGTTCCTGCCAAGCAGGGAACAAAATAAATCTCCCCCTAGTAAAAGCAGAACATACAGTACACAAAAACACTGTCTAGGCACAGTTTAACCCCTTTTCATCCACTGTTATTAGTACAGTGCATATTTTTAGTACTGATCACTGTATGTCTACAAGTTGCAAAGTTTGCTGTCTGGGGGACCTATGGCCAGGGAGCACCGATTTTTCAAAGCTGGGCACCCCTTCCATAGACACCCATGTTAAACATAAGTCTACTCATGGACACAGTGAGGCATGGACACAGTGAGGCATGCAGATGGACACCCCAGGCTATTACTCGAGTCAATACATTTTCCCATTTATTTTTATTTTTTTTGTGGAAAAATTAGGTGCCTCGGCTTACATTCAGGTCGGCTAATACTCGAGTATATACGGTAATACCGCCGGCAATGCGCCTCTGCAGAGGCACATTGTCAGTGGTATTACCGCGGTGTCCTATTGTTTTCAATGTGGAGGAAGGGTAAACACACTGCTCCTCTCACCGCTCCAAAGATGCTGCTGGCAGGACTTTTTGAGCGGTCCCGCCAGTGCATCACCTCAGTGTGAAAGCAATCAGGCTTTCACACTGAGACTGCAGGGCAGGCGTTTTTCAGGCGGTATTTAAGCGCTATTTTTAGCACTAAACCGCTTGAAAAACTCCTCAGTGTGAAAGGTGTTTTAGAGCTGCGTGATTAACCACTTGACCACTGGGCACTTAAACCCCCTTCCTGACCAAACCAATTTTCAGCTTTCGGTGCTCTCACAATTTGAATGACAATTACTCAGTCATACAACATTCTACCCTTTTGAAATTTTTGTCCTTTTTTCACACAAATAGAGCTTTCTTTTGGTGGTATTTGATCACTTCTGGGTTTTTTATTTTTTGCGCTATAAAAGAAAAACGACAGAAAATTCTGTAAAAAATAAACAAATAATCTTGTTTCTGTCATATTAGCGGGTATTTCTCACACACAGCATATGCATACCACAAATTACACCCCAAAACACATTCTGCTATTCCTCCCGAGTATGGCGATACCCCATGTGTGAGACTTTTACACAGCGTGGCCACATACAGAGGCCCAACATGCAGGGAACGCCATCAGGCGTTCTGGAGCACCCAGGCCAATTCTGACATTTCTCTCCTACATGGAAAAATCATCATTTATTTGCTAGTAAATTACATAGAAACCCAAAACATTATATATGCTTTTTTAGCAAAGACCATAGAGAATACAATGGTGGCTGTTACAACTTTTTATCTCGCATGTTTTTAAAAAAAAATGTTTTGTGCTTTAAAAAAAAAAAAACAGTAAAGTTAGCCCAATTTTTTTTCATAATGTGAAAGATGAAGTTACGCCGAGTGAATAGATACCCAGCATGTCACACTTCAAAATTGCGCACACTTATGGAATGGCTCCAAACTTCGCTACTTAAAAATCCCTATAGGCGACGCTTTAATTACTTTTATTGGTTACATATTTTTAGTAACAGAGGAGGTCTAGAGCCAAAATGATTGCTCTCGCTCTAACGTTCGCAGAGATACCTCACATGTGTAGCTTGAACACCGTTTTCATATGTGGGCGGGACTTACGTATGCGTTCACTTCTGCATGCGAGCACACGGGGACAGGGGTGCTTTAAAAAAATGGGTAATGCAGAGTATTGGGGTATTGCAGAGTATCGCGCAGGGTATTGCAGAGTATTGGGGTATTGCAGAGTATTGCGCAGGGATAGCTAAGCTGGGATGGATGGATGGCTGGATCTGTGACTGCATTTGTCACAGATCCAGCCACAGCCTTGCAGCTGCCACCCGCTCCCCCCCCCCCCCTCTCCTCTCACACTGTACCGAACGGTACAGAGAGGAGAGGAAAGAACCTTCATCATCAAATGACGCCGGATTGTTTACAAGTGATCGCTCCGTAATTTGATGGAGCGATCACGTGGTGAACAGCCGCTATCAGCGGCAATTTACCGCGATCCGTGATGACTCCAGGAGCGCTCCCCACGGGGCGCGCTAGTGAAGGATTGTGGGAGGACGTCCCAGGGACGTCGTCCCAAAGTAGCTCCACCGCGCTGTAGCAGTAAAATGTAAAATGTGGGCAAGTGGTTAATCATTAAAGAATCAAGATTTCAATTCTACCTGGAGGGGCCAGGTCTTAACACAGCATATCCTTGATTCAGTGCAGAGCCGATCTCTGCTCAAGCTGACAGCTGTCAAAAAAAAAAAAAAAAAGCAGGCAGCCTGGCAAGTTTGTCACAACATCCCTTAGGCAGAGATAAAGATAAACTTAACATTTAGTTCTTTCAGATCAAAGGAATGAACTTTCGTCTCTACAAGGTCTATTTAACCACTAAATATATAAGGGTATTGCTAAAATCAATTTTTTTGCTAGAAAATGACTTAGAACCCCAAACATTATATATATTTTTTAGCAGAGACCCTAGAGAATAAAATGGCTGTTGCAATATTTTATGTCACACTGTGTTTTAAACGCAATATTTTTGTTAGAAATACACTTGAATGAAAAAAAACGTAACCGTAAAACTTAGCCCAATTTTTTTATATATAATGTGAAAGATGTTGCGCCACAAGAATTGTGAGAGAAAAAAAATTGTAAACAAAAAAATTGATTCTTATTTGAGCCAGAATCATGCAACTCTAGTATGTTTTTTAGCAGAAAGTACAAAATAGTGTTTTTTTTCAAAATTTTCAGTCTTTTGTTTATTGCACAAAAAGGAAAAAACGCAGAGGTGATCAAATGCCACCAAAAGAAAGCTCTATTTTGTGGGGGGGGGGGGGATGGACATACATACATTTTCTTGATACAGCGTCACACGACAATGCAGTGCTGTATTACAAAAAAATGGCCTGGTCATGAAGCAGGGGTAAATCTTCCGGAGATCAAGTGGTTAAGAGAGCAGTGTTAGGTGATTTCCCCTCAGCATGCAGATGTGAATTTAAAGAAAGGGGAAGAAAGGTTTGCTTTAACCACTTACGGACCGCTGCACGTCGGTATACGTTGGCTGTTTGAAGAAGGATATCTCTGTTATGGAAGCAGCTATCTAGTCACTTCTGCTATAGCTCTTAAAGGGACATTTATCTATTTATTCATTTTTAAATGATAGGAATAAAAGTGCCAATTTAAAAAATAAAAGGTAAAATTCATGATAAAAAAATTAAACGTGCCCCGTCCCGCCGAGCTCGCGTGCAGAAGCGAACGCATACGTGAGCATCACCCGCATATGAAAACGCATATGAGGTATCACCGCGTTCGGAAGAGGGAAAGCAATAATTCTAGCCCTAAAACCCTTCTGTAAGTCAAAACATGTAACCTGTAGAATTTTTTTAACGTTGCCTATTTTTAGGGGTAAAAGTCTGTCGCCATTCCACGAGCGGACGCAATTTTGAAGCGTGACATGTTGAGTATCAATTTACTCAGCATAACCTTATCTTTCACCATATAAAAAAATTGGGCTAACATTACTGTAAAAAAAAAGAGTATTTTTTCCCAAAAAAGTGCGCTTGTAAGACCGCTGCACAAATACTGTTTCTAGCAAAATAAAAAATATGTTTTTAACTTGTAAACAACATATCTGAAAAAGAGGCCCGGTCCTTAATATAGAGTTACACCCAAAAGTGTAAGCACTCCTCACCCCCTGACATGCCACATTTGGCATTTGGCATGTAATTTTTTCGTGGGGGGAGTGGGGGCTTCGGTAGGAGTGGAACTTTCTGTCCCACTTCCTACTTCCACCTAGGGACCGCCTAGGCGACGACAACTCTGCCTCTCCCTCTATGCCAGTGGTTTTCAACCTGGGGGTTGGAACCCCCTCGGGGGTCGAATGAGGATTTGCCTCATTTATCAAGGAGTCACGGCACTAAAGCGTTGAGAACTATTGCTCTAGGCGATCTCCTGGGACACGTGACATGTCCCAGGAGATCGCCTGTCCATTCCTGGAGAGCAGCACGACTCGCGAATGCGCAGTGCATGCCCGGCCATGAAGCCGAAAGCTGTCACGGCTGGGTGCCCAGAATGTGAATGGAGGCGCCGGGGAGAGGAGCGACGCTCCGAGCGGCCGCATCGCTGGACTGTGGAACAGGTAAGTGTCTGTTTAATAAAAGTCAGCAGCTACACTTTTTGTAGCTGCTGACTTTTAATAAACATTAAAAGGCTGGAACTCCCCTTTAGGTGGTTAATAAAGCACTGATGTGAATGTACAATATATTGTAAAGCACTGCAGAAGTTGGTGGTGCTGTACAAGTGCCTGTAATAATAATAATCTGCCATATTTTTAAACAAGATGTGCCTGTGCCCGGAGGAGGATTCTGCCATGTAGTCCCTGTCCACAGTAAGTCATATATCATATACAGCATCTCACAAAAGTAAGTACGCGCCCCTCACATTTTTGTAAATATTTTATTATATCTTTTCATGTGACAACACTGAAGAAATTACACTTTGCTACAATGTAAAGTAGTGAGAGTACAGCTTCTATAACAGTGTAAATTTGCTGTCTCCTCAAAATAACTCAACACACAGCCATTAATGTCTAAACTACTGGTAAAAAAATTGAGTACACCCCTAAGTGAAAATGTCCAAATTGGGCCCAAAGTGTCAATATTTTGTGTGGCCACCATTATTTTCCAACACTGCCTTAACCCTCTTGGGTATGGAATTCACCAGAGCTTCACAGGTTGTCACTGGAGTCCTTTTCCACTCCTCCATGATGACATCACAGAGCTGGTGGATGTTAGAGACCTTGCGCTCCTCCACCTTCCATTCGAGAATGCCCCACAGCTGCTCCAATGGGGTTTAGGTCTGGAGACATGCTTAGCCAGTCCATCACCTTTACCCCCAACTTTGCTAGCAAGGCAATGGTCATCTATAGAAGAGGCTTCCTTCTGGGACGACAGCCATGTAGACCAATTTGATGCAGTGTGCAGCGTATGGTTTGAGCACTGACAGGCTGACCACCCCCCCACCCCTTCAACCTCTGCAGCAATCATACATCTATTTCCCAAAGACAACCTCTGGGTATGACGCTGGGCACGTGCACTCAACTTCTTTGGTCGACCATGGTGAGGCCTGTTCTGAGTGGAACATGTCCTGGTAAACTTCTGTATAGTCTTGGCTACAATGTTTCACAGTTCAGTTTTAGGTTATTGGCAATCTTCTTATAGCCTAGGCCATCTTTTTGTAGTGCGACAATTCTTTTTTCAGATCCTCAGAGAGCCTTTGCCATGAGGTGCCATGTTAAACTTCCAGTGACCAGTATGAGAGAGTGAGAGTGATAACACCAAATTTAACACACCTACTCCCCATTCACACCTGAGACATTGTAATACTAACAAGTCACATGACACCGGGGAGGGAAAATGGATAACTCTGGGCCCAATTTGGACATTTTCACTTAGGTTGTAGTCACTTTTGTTGCCAGCGGTTTTACTGTCTGTGTGTTGAGTTATTTTGAGGGGACAGCAAATTAACACTGTTATACAAGCTGTACACTCACTACTTTACATTGTAGCAAAGTGTCATTTCTTCAGTGTTGTCACATGAAAAGATAGAATAAATATTTACAGAAATGTGATTGGACTTTGTACAGTTGTGGCAAGACTTCCAAATTTGCAGTTGATGCCTTTATCAGAGAAGGGGCAATAGCTTAGAAGGAAATATATTTTTTGTCCTTATGCTTAGCTGGATCGACTAGTCACACACCTCAACCTCTAGCAGAGTATTTTAAAGCACATGTCTGCAGCTTTTATGTAAAATGTGTCTGAGGTACATTTATGATAACTTTCTATGGAACAGAGCTCATCGGAAAGCACATGATACTTTATAGATAGCACATTTTACCAGTATGTGTGTTGTCCCAACACTTAGTGCACTACATTATAGTACATCACTGTACTTTTGCAGAAGCTTTCCTATATCTCTGCCAATAGGTAAATTCTAGGACAAATTGCTCTTTTCTCTGATGCAGTCCTGTAACTTTCACAGGTCTCCTCCCCACCCACAGCCTGTGAATAGACACTAAAAGGTGAAATAGCACGCTGATGAGCCACTCTGCTCTATCCTCTGATAAGCATGCTTCTTACATTACAACACAACTGATTGGCTCCTTGTGTTGCTTCTCCTTCCCCCGGTCTGAGCTACAGAGACTACAATGTACCAGGTCAAAATGTAAATACTTACACTGCTTAAATTAAAAAAATACATTTAAAGATGTATTAATATATACAGAGCTGAACTAATGTGTGACTTTTATATCTGCCTGGAGTTCAACTTTAATACAGTACTGTGTGTGTCACCTGCCTGGCTTTGCACTGTGGAGAATATGTGTAAATCTCAAGATTGGATCTAAGATATATAAATCCTTTGGGGGTGGACATTACAAATATGCATTTAGTAGTTCCTTAATTACTTGACGACCGCCCACCGCAGTTATACGGGCGAGAGCACGTAGCTCTACGTCCTAACTTTAGCGGCCGCTAGGGGGCACGCGCGCGCGCCCCCGCTCGTCCCCCGAGTCCCGCGCGTGCCCGGCGGGCGCGATCGCCGGCGGGCACGCGCGCTCGTTCGCTACAGAGCGGGGAACGGGAGCTTTGTGTGTACAATGTATGAACAGAAGATCAGTGATTTCCCCCAGTGAGCCCACCCCCCCATACAGTTAGAACACAAACAGGAACACACTCAACCCCTTCCCTGCCCCCTAGTGTTAACCCCTTCACTGCCAATGGCATTTTTATAGCAATCCAATGCATTTTTATAGCATTGATCGCTATAAAAATGCCAATGGTCCCAAAAATGTGTCAAAAGTGTCCGATGTGTCCGCCATAATATCGCAGTACCGAAAAAAAAACACTGATCGCTGCCATTACTAGTAAAAAAAAAAATATTAATAAAAATGCCATAAAACTACCCCCTTTTTTGTAAACGCTATAAATTTTGCGCAAACCAATCAATAAACGCTAATTGCGTTTTTTTTTTAACGAAAAATATGTAGAAGAATACGTATCGGCCTAAACTGAGGAAAACATTTTTTTATATCTTTTTTGGGGATATTTATTATAGCAAAATATAAAAAATATTGCATTTTTTTCAAAATAGTCGCTCTATTTTTGTTTATAGCGCAAAAAATAAAAACCGCAGAGATGATCAAATACCACCAAAAGAAAGCTTTATTTGTGGGAAAAAAAGGACGCCAATTTTGTTTGGGAGCCACATCGCACGACCGCGCAATTGTCAGTTAAAGTGACGCAGTGCCGAATCACAAAAAGTGCTCTGGTCTTTGACCAGCAATATGGTCCGGGGGTTAAGTGGTTAAAGTTTTGTTTTAAGGTAATCTGTTACAAACAAAAACCCCAGTATGAGAACCCTCGTAGAAGCTGCAGTCCTGGCATACTTTGTTCAGGAGAAATAACATTATTACAATGCCGATAAATAAGACCAGCTTCACTGATTTAGTTCGCATGTGCTGCACTATACAAGTTTTTTCATTCATTCATTCATTCACACTGCTCCAGCACTGGTTTGTTGCCCGGCAGTCGTCGTCTGTCTTAGCTTTTTACACAGTTATTTAGCTTTGTGACAGACTGACAGTTTTTGGACCAAGAGCGGTTCTTCCTATTGGATAGCAACATTTGAGATTGCAGGAATTCAGTTCAGGCAGAAGGGGAAAAAGATGATCTGATTATTTGCTGTGGGGAATTGCACTGCACACATAGGGCCAGATTCAGAAAGATTCATGGATCTTTCTGCTGGTGTAACGTATCCCCGATACGTTACGCCGCTGTAAATATTTGCGCAAGTTCTTTATTCAGAAAAAAATTGCGCCATTATTAACAGCGACGTAACGTATGTGTGGCGGCGTAAGGCCGCGCAATTCAAATGTCTGAAGTGGGGGCGTGATTCATGTAAATGAATCATTACCCCACGTAATTCAGTTTTTTTTTTTGACGTTCCCAGTGCGCATGCGTGAGATCGCGTCGCTTTTCCTCAATGAAAACGACGTGAACGTTACTAACGTTGAGCCCCATTCCCGAACGATTTACGCAAAAAACGTAACCAACGTACAATTTGACGCTGTCCCGACGTCCATACTTAACATTGGCTACGCCTCCTATAGCAGGGGTAACCTTACGCCGCTCGAACGCTTACGCAAACAATGTAAACTACGACACGCCGCCGCAAGTACGTTCGGGAATCGCCTAAATAGCTAATTTGCATATATTACGCGAATACCGCCGTAAGCGCCACCTAGCGGCCAGCGTAATAATGCAACTAAAAAACTACGGTGTAACAGACTTACACCGCTCGTATCTTAGAAGAAAGCCAGCGTATCTTCTTTTCAGAATAGCAAAAAAAGATACGCCTGCTATTCTTAGTATTTACGCAGCGTATCTCTTGATACGCTGCGTAAATTGCTTTCTGAATATGGCGCATAGACTGTACACTTTACAAATTGCACATTGCTCCAAAGTTTAGTAAATGAGCAGAAGCTCTGCTGACTCCCATCATCCAATCATGTGCAAGCAAAAAATGCTGTTTTGTTTCCTTTGCACATGGTTGGGTATTTCTTTGCAAAGTAAAGCCCTACCTCATTTTCTAAGCTGTGGTGCACATTCTATTTGCCTTTAGTAAATTAACCCCATTGTGCCCCATTCGGAGGAGGGAGAACACTTTAGCCTTTTATTTATTTCTCCTGAAGGTGGTCACACACAGCTCCATTTACAGCTGATTTCTGCTGCATTTGATGGCCATAAAAGTCGATGAAGGAAGCAGGTGGAAAATTGTCAGCCCCCCCCCCCCCCCCCGGCAGTTATATACAATAGTCAAGAGAGAAGATGCAGAAATATAGAAGTGTATTGCTATCCTAAGTTTGAAGCAATAAGAACACTCAAGATAACTGTTAATGAGTTGTCAGTGACGCCGCCACTGCCCTTTCCTTACTATACAAATGCTGCTGAGTGTCAGTGTTCCATATGTTTATTGTGTTACCTGTCTCTCTCTCAGTGGTAGAAGCCAGTATATCTGTCTGAGCATAAAGCAGTGTATTCAAGTCATTCTTCCTTGCAGTGATGCATCTTAATTATATTATGGGTACAAGGACAGCTGTTGGCCCAAGTAACTTGTAATACAATACTTGATGCCCAGGCAGCATTGATTTAATCATGGATTCCTGTGCATTCAAGATCATTGGACTTCTAGCAGGCCTCTGCATGACGCACGCATGTAAATTTGGTCAGAGAAGGATAGAAGCAGCTGGGAGCAGCAGCAGCTCTTTCCCTCCCTCCCTTCTTCCCATGCTGTCTCCTCTCTCCCTCCTTTCCCTGTCACGTGGACGGTACATGCTTACTTTTACTTGCTGCTTTCCTGCCTTGTTCAGCAGCACCCCCTGCTGGATATAGAGCAGATCAGCAGAAAGGACCACTGAGGTTTTGTTTTTCATGCTGTGATCCACTGCTCTAATAATTTGCTACTGTAAAGCAGGGCAGTGAAATAATCAGTTTTTCTAAACAGATTGTAAGCTCTAACGAGCGGGACCCTCTGATCCCTCCTGTATTAAATTGTATTGTAACTGTGCTGTCTGCCCTCATGTTGTAAAGTGCTGCACAAATTGTTGGCCCTATATAAATCCTGTATAATAATAATAATAATAATAATAATAATAATAATAATAGGGGTTAATAAGCAATGATCATTATCTTAATTGTACAGGACACTGGCTGGATATTCCTAGACCCTGGGTTATATAGGCATTTACAGTCAAGAGATTAAAATATTTATTGCCACCAGTGGATACTATTTATATTTTATTCGTTGCTGGTAGGTTTTATCTATTGTTTATTATAGAACCCTCTATGCAGAGATGGCGAACCTTGGCATCCCAGATGTTTTGGAACTACATTTCCCATGATGCTCAACTACACTGCAGAGTGCATGAGCATCATGGGAAATGTAGTTCCAAAACATCTGGGGTGCCAAGGTTCACCATTACTGCTCTATGGGATTGATTTACTAAAACTGGAAAGTGCAAAATCTGCATAGAAACCAATTCCCTCCCAGGTTTTAGGGTACATTCACATTGGAGGCGGGTTTGAAATCGTGTGAGTTCAGCTGAATTTGCATGATTTCAAACCCACATTTCATTGCGAGTTCGGGGGTGACTTGAAAGACATTTGTGCGGGATTCATTCGAAGGCGCCAAAAGTAGTGCAGGAAATCGGTGCGGCACCGCAAAGTTGGCTTTGCACCAATTCGGATGGTGCTGTTGCCTGGAATAGGCTGCAATTTAGCATTTGACATGTCAAATCACCCCGATGTCAACGGGGGCTCATTCTCAGAGCTTAACAAACTGAGTTCAGAAGCTGATTGGCTACTATGCACAGCTACACTGGATTTTGCACTCTCCGCTTCAGTAAGTCAACCCCTATGTGTTAAGTTCCTCTATGGCAACAAATAAATTGTGAAATATATTCTATTTGGCATAGTGGACATTTAAACGCATAAAGGAAGAAGATGCATATTTCAAAACAGATCATTGTGCTGTACAGTCAAAGGATATTACATTCCCCAGAAATACATCAATAAAGAAAAATGGATTGCACTTTGGAGGAACAAATGTATACCATGCTATCAGGAAACATGGATGTATATTAGTTGAACTCTCAGCAGATATAAATTAACTAATAAATGAAACATTTGTATTCCAATAAAAATAGTTGTATGTAATGTAAATATAGTTAGGGTATGTTCCTGAATTTGTGTTGCTATCAGCCTGGGAGTGGATCTTCAGACCAGAATAGGGAGGGGCACCACAAGAAGCCAATGGACACGCTGACAGGAGGAGAGAGTAGAGTTGTGCTACTTTGAAGCTTGTTCACACCATGTCTGTTGAAATACAGTTTTCTGCACATACAGTACAGACCAAAAGTTTGGACACACCTCATTCCAAGAGTTTTCTTTATTTTCATGATTATGAAAATTGTAGCGTCACACTGAAGGCATCAAAACTATGAATTAACACATGTGGAATTATATACATAACAAAAAAGTGTGAAACAACTGAAAATATGTCATATTCTAGGTTCTTCAGAATTGCAACAGACACATCTCTAGAACAGAGGAGACTGTGTGAATCAGGCCTTCATGGTAGAATATCTGCTAAAGAAAGGCAACAAGCAGAAGAGACTTGTTTGGGCTAAAGATCACAAGGAATGGACATTAGACCAGTGGAAATCTGTGCTTTAATCTGATGAGTCCAAATTTGAGATCTTTGGTTGCAGCCACTGTCTCTTTGTGCGACGCAGAAAGGTGAACGGATGGACGCTACATGCCTGGTTCCCACCGTGAAGCATGGAGGAGGCGGTGTGATGGTGTGGGGGTGCTTTGCTGGTGACACTGTTGGGCATTTATTCAAAATTAAAGGCATACTGAACCAGTGGCTACCACAGCATCTTGCAGCGGCATGCTATTCCATCCGGTTTGCGTTTAGTTGGACCATCATTTATTTTTCAACAGGACAATGACCCCAAACACACCTCCAGGCTGTGTACGGGCTATTTGACCAAGAAGGAGAGTGATGGGGTGCTGCGCCAGATGACCTGGCCTCCACAGTCACCGGACCTGAACCCAATCGAGATGGTTTGGGGTGAGCTGGACCGCAGAGTGAAGGCAAAATGGCCAACAAGTGCCAAGCATCTCTGGGAACTCCTTCAAGACTGTTGGAAGACCATTTCAGGTGACTACCTCTTGAAGCTCATCAAGAGAATGCCAAGAATGTGCAAAGCAGTAATCAAAGCAAAAGGTGGCTACTTTGAAGAACCTAGAATATGACATATTTCCAGTTGTTTCACACTTTTTTGTTATGTATATAATTCCACATGTGTTAATTCATAGTTTTGATGCCTCCAGTGTGACTCTATAATTTTCATAGTCATGAAAATAAAGAAAACTCTTTGAATGAGATGGTGTGTCCAAACCTTTGGTCTGTACTGTATATGGTGGCTATTAGACACGTAGACATCAGTTGTTTTTGGTATACTTTCTTCACACCACACATGTGCGACAGTATGCAGAAAAACACGGCTCAGCAAGCCCTTACTATCTATTCTTCAGCCTAGGGTGTGCCGTGGACCAAGCTGTGCCACTACTGCAGTAAAAATCCAGGGAATAGCTAGAAGGGGTGCCTGGATTACATGACTGGCTGAAGAGAGTTTTCATTACAGGATAGACAACTTCACATTTCAGTTATAAATGTACTTGTTTGCCTGGAGTGTAGCTTTAAAATCCAATTCCACCTTTCAGAAAAACTTTCATATTTGGGCTGAGAAAACATGATGTCACAATGTCACAACTTCATGTCACAATGTAGAGTATAAGATTTACTATCATCTGTGCCCAGTCTTGCCACACAGAGTTAATCCAGCGCTGAGTAATCCTCTTTTAAAGTTGAGTGCAAATTAACAGATTTCCAGATAAAAACTTGCCAAATTATAAAGTCTGTTTCTCTGTTATTGCTTTCAGTGACAGGTTATTTACATATCTAGCTTGGACATGTTTATCATAACAAGAGGTGATCCAACGTTCATTGTATATTACTAGGATATGTTCTGATGTTATATCACCTCATGTTATGATAAACAAAACATAACATATGATAAACATGTCCTAGCTAGATATGTAAATAACCTGTCATTCAAAGCAAGGAGAGAGAAAACTGACTTTTTATCTAGGCAGGGTTTTATCTGGAAGGCTGTTCATTTTCACTGAACATAAAAGAGGATTTCTCAGATCTGGATTAACTCTATGTGGCAAGACTCGGCACAGATGATATGAAATATTATACTCTACATTGTGACATCAAAAAAAAAAATTGTTGTTTTGGGTTTACATCCACTTTAATTTATAACTGTACTTTTGAGACACATTGGCTAATTTATTACATACAGTAACAAAGAGCAATATTGCAACTTGTTTGCAGTTGATACCATAACTAAAAGGAAGGTCTCTGCTCTGCCCACCTGCTTGAGTAATTTATATACTTTTCCACACTCAATGGAGATCACAGATTACGGCAAGCAGGGTGGCTCAGCACAAGTCTAGCTGCATTGTAGAAAGCACCTGTTTCCAGACCAGAATCTTGAAAAAGGAAGGAATCTGCATTCTGCCTTCCACCATTGCCCATTTGTAATGGGTATTATTTACCCAGCACATGTGGGGGCGTGATCCTATCAATTTGTTATCTTTGCGTGCAATCCAGCAGGAAAATAATCACTTATAGCTACTAGTAGGGAGATATGTAGGGCACATGCCTTTCTTGTTAACAATTACATTACTAGTGGCTACGATGAGCTTTACCTTTAGTTGTAACCTTCGGTTCTCATGTTCATTTCTTCCATCAAAGTAGCAGAAGATGAGCTGTAAAAAAAAAAGAGTTACAACCATCAACCATAATACAATTATACATTTATAAAGCATTTGGGAAGCAGGTAGAAGGCTATTGCTGGCCATACAGTTTATCAGTCAGCCTGTAAAATTTGAGATTCCTCCGTCCACGCTTTAGGCCTCTTACACACACATCAGTTTTTCTTCAGGTTTTTCTCTTCAGGTTTACCAAATCCATCTAATATGAGGTCAAACCTCAAGAGTCTCAATTTGTATGCAATCAGGCAGACCCTTGTACTACATAGTTTTGGTAAACCTGAAGAGAAAAACCTGAAGGAAAACTGATAGTGTGTAAGAGGCCTAACAGTCCGGGTAGACATGTTTCCTGCTACAGTTATTGTAGTCTGACTGCCGCTGCCAGGCCAGCTCTTCTTTGAACAGCTACAAAACTATGACTGGCTGGGTCAGGTTCCTCAACCACCAACAACTGAGCTTAGCAGGATCCTATCAAGTGATCGGTTAAAAAAATAAAAAGTAATGATTAACTTTGAAAATGGTATGGCTAAAGCACAAGCCCCCTAAAGCATTCAAAACAAATGCAGACTTATGTTTTGTTCCCAATACCTATTGTATATTCTAGCTTTATCACAGCGATGCAGAATGCGTATGGCAAATGAAGAGAGAATTCATAACTCCTAATCTCCATACTTGTTCTGGGTCGATGCCTAGAAAATATTGCCACTATGTAATTCTTTCTTATTTGCATTGTATACATTTGATTTTACTACAGTCTCCCCCCCCCCCCCCCTCTTCTCTGCTAATCATAGCCTGAAGACATAGGACAGAATCCCATGGCATCCATGCCAGATAATGATAAAGTTGACCTGGAAGCATTCAGTGAGTTCACCAAAATAATCACCCCTGCGATCACTCGAGTGGTGGACTTTGCTAAGAAGTTGCCCATGTTCTCAGAGGTAAGTGCTAAAGATAAAACGTATATAGGCACAAAGAGATGTGCAAAAGTCCACACAGGATGTGTGCAGTTTCCAGTCACTGCTCAATGGCTATTCCCCTTCCAACCTTGTTGGAATGTAGTAGAAGCTGCTTTCAGCTGGGGAAGTGATACATTGAGAGCTTGAACCTGGTGAATTCATACCTGCAAATGCACCCAACCCCTATATAATGCGAGTGGAGGTTCCTGGCGATTAGCTGTGGAAGCCTCTATTGGAAGCTGGCCACTCGCATTTAATCACCAATGCAGCGATCATGTGCAAGTGTTTGGCCTTGGACGTACTTCCTCCAGCCAGGGAGAATTATCTGCATGTGATCACTGCATGAGTGGTAACATGTGAGTGGCCACAATTAGCTGTGGGAGCCGGCAACCTCCCATTCCTTTCAATGGGGCTGCCTCCTGCAGCTTATCACCGGGAATCCCCACTTTAGTTTTTGCATGTAAATCGGTGTAGGGTGCATGCTGATAGTTTCAAATGTCACTGTATATTTTGTCTAGAGATCCTTGACCTTTATGCATGATTTAAATATAAAGCCTGTAAAATCACCTGTTCCTCAGCCTTCCACTAAGATAGCCAGGATTCACATCACATATACAGTATAATATGGATAAGGACCAGTCTGAAACAAATTGTGAAACATTATAAGCCTAAGCATCTACCAGGTACCTGGATTTTACCTAACAGGAGGTTCTGCTCGTTTATGTGGTACATGTTTAAATGTGGAGTTAACCGCTTAAGGACCACCCACTGTATTTATACACGTCGGCAGAATGGCACGAACAGACATAATCACGTACCTGTACGTGGCCTTTTAAATGCCTAAATGTGTAAACAAGCATCTCTCCGCTCTAACTAGTGAAAATGACACTGATCTCAGCTCTGTGTACTCGGAGCGGAGATCAGTGTCATGTGACACACAGTCCATCCTCCCTACAGTAAGAAACACTATGCAGGAAACACTTAACCCCTACAGCGCCACCTAGTGGTTAACCTCTTCACTGCCTGTGTCATTTTCACAGCGATCAGTGCATTTTTATAGCACTGATCGCTGTGAAAATGACAGTGATCCCAAAAGTGTCCGATGTGTCTGTCAATGTCACAGTCACAAAAAAAATCACTGATCACCGCCATTACTAGTTAAAAAATTATTTTTTTAAATTCCATAAAACTATTCCCTATTTTGTAAATGATATAACTTTTGCGCAAACCAATAAACGCTTATTGCAATTTTTTTTTTTTTTACCAAATATATGTAGAACAATATGTATCGCCCTAAACTGTGGAAAAAACATTTATTTTATTTTTTTTATTTTTTTTTGGGGGGGGGGGATATTTATTATAGCAACAAGTAAAAACTCTATTTTTTTTTTATAGCGCAAAAAATTAAAACCGCAGAGGTGATCAAATACCACCAAAAGAAAGCTCTATTTGTGGGAAAAAGGGACGTTAATTTTGTTTGGGAGCCAGGCCACATGACCATGCAATTGTCAGCTAAAGCGACGCAGTGCGAATCGCAAAAAGTGGCCGGTCTTTGACCCCCGAAATGGTCCAGGGCTGAAGTGGTTAAAGGCCAAATAAAGTCACCTACCTTTTTTTATTGACAGTCCCGTACGCCACTGAATATGATTTTTAAATAGATTTTTACTTGGAATCACCTTTTTGTTTAGTGGAATTTTTCCCCCTGCTCTTCTCCAATGCTGGCATAAATATCAACCACACCGTTCATCTGAAATGTACCCAGACAGACTGAAAGTTCTGAGGAAATGAGGGGGCATTTCTGTTAGAATACAGAGTGCACTGGGTAGCTTAGTCAAGCTCCAGTGCTTATTGGACACACCGCTCAATAGTTATAAGTGAGACAAGGAAAATGTCAGTCTGTCAGACTAAACATTTCTTTTACTCCAGTTAGACTTTAAAATGTAATTCCAAAATGGTTTTGAACTATATGAAAGACTTTAATAAATAGGGCCTGTTTTTTTTTTTTTTTTTTATGTATTTTTGTTTCATCAGGGCGACTCATTTTATAGTTACGTTTAGGTTATTCCCACATAGTAATGTTGCCTATACTTTTGATTGCAGCTACCCTGTGAAGATCAGATCATCCTGTTGAAAGGATGCTGTATGGAGATCATGTCTCTCCGGGCTGCTGTGCGTTATGATCCAGACAGTGAGACTTTGACACTGAGCGGTGAGATGGCAGTGAAGCGAGAACAGCTGAAGAATGGTGGACTTGGGGTGGTCTCAGATGCTATATTTGACTTAGGAAGATCTTTGTCTGCGTTCAATCTGGATGACACGGAAGTGGCTCTGCTGCAGGCTGTCCTGCTCATGTCCTCAGGTGTGTGCAGCATCCAGCATGATTTTTTTTATTTCACTGTCTAGGCATAGGCTTGGACTAGCAACATGGTAATTCTAGGATTTGCCTTGTTGTTCCAAGACTGTGGACTGTTTAAAGTGGAACTTTAGTCAGCAAATGAAGTCCTGCTAGAGAACTTCAGACTGGCCCCTTTTGCAGTTATAGGTATGTAAAACTTTAAAAATAAGTGCCTAAACTATTTAAAATCCAGTAAGACATGGTCTAACCCTGCTCTGCAAATTCTCAGTTGATCTCTATTGTTCGGCACTGTGCCAAATTTGTAGATGTCAATCTGCTGACAGCCTAAAGATTTACTACTGTTCTGGGCTTCAGAAAAATGGCGGCCTACAGCAAGAAAAAACTGTGAAGCCTCGTACACACGACCAGTTTTCCCATTGGGAAAACTGCCATGACAGCTTTTGGCTGGGAAAACTGGCGTATGTGCGTGTGTGTATGCTCCATGGCAGTTTTCCCGACAGGAAAACCATCGGGAAAAATTAAAACATGTTTCTTTTTTCCCGCCAGGATTCACGGCAGTTTTTATTTCGGCAGTTTTTCTATGGGGAAAGCCTGCGGGGAGCATACACACAGCCGGGTTTTACAGCCAAAGCTCTCATGGCAGTTTTCCTGCCAGGAAAGCCGGCCGTGTGTAGGGGGAAAAAGCTGCCGAGCAGGTTCTCGGCTTTCCCGACAGTAAAAAGTCTGATCGCGTGTACGAGGCATGACAATGCTGGAGGCAATTTTTGCTAGCATCATTTATTAATGTGAAATGTATGTTCCTTGCTAAAGAACATAATTGTTATGTTTTTATGGGTAAAGTTCCACTTTAAACTGAATTAAAGCAGAACTGTGGCCTCATACCTAAATGCAATTGTAATACTTTGTGAATTTTCAGAACATTTGCACAAATTGCTCCCTTAAATGGAGTACTTTGTCTCTGAAAATGGCAAAGATCCAACTATCCCCTACAAAAGGGGTATTGAATTAAATTTCACAGAGACCAGGTCAATAAAATTTTCTTCCAACAGAGATCTACATCTTATGTTTGTGCTATGACTTTAATCCTTCTAATCACAGCCCCACCCCTCCTTTACATAACAGTGCCCCAGTGTTCTCAGTCACCCTTCACATCACAGTCCACGCTTTCTTCCCCCCCCCCCTCCACATCCTTTCATCAGTGTCCTCAGTCAACTTTTCGCATACTATACATTACAGATCAACTTCACATTACAGCCCCCCTCCAATCTTTAATGTAAAAGTGATCTGGGTTGCAATAGAGCCACCCAATCGCTTTTACATGACTCATGCATGTTAGCCCCTATAGTTTAATATAATAGTGTATATCATTTTTTTTATTATTATTATTTACCTGCCCATACATGTGAACACTTACATGTATATATTTTTATTCTACAAAGCCTCTGCTTTAAGAAACTAATAACAATATTGTGGATGTTTTAAGTGATTTTTAGCCCAAAATTTGTATTTTAACACGTGCAAAAAATGTTCTAGAGAAGTGCTTAAGATTTTTTTTGTTTTTACCATCAAGATTCTATAGTTGCTGCAGAGCCACCAGGGCTCATTGTTCAGCCTCAGGATCATCCGGTAGCCCTGGAGGCTGTACCAGGACCCCACTTTGAGGAAGACAAAGACAGGGCCAGCCTGCCCTTGAGAAGTGTACTCTGCATAAGGTGCTCCTCTAGGTACCTATGGTGCATCGTGCTAAATCAGCTGCAGAGTGCTTTACAGGTGCCGGGCTGTGTTGCATCCACTGGGGGAAGCCTGCCCCTGAAGACCCTTTTGTAGGAATGCCTGCCGGAAGGACGAATTCCGTCTGGTATATGCTCGATTCCCTGAATGGGCTACTGTCGCCTGTCCAGACCATGTTTGGTGAGTAAAGCTGGCCATAGACGATTTTTTTTTTTTTTTCTTTTTTTTTTCTTCAACCAGAAGTCGAACGATTGACTTCTGTTGAACAGGAACGGCTACACATAGATCAAAATTTGTCTGATCTAACCTGATCCAGACACATTTTGATCCATCTATGGCCAGCATAACAGGGATTGCCCCTGCTTTTATAAAAGCCAGCACACCTAGCTGTGCGTTTCCTCTTCCCCATTCCGAGATTACATTGTGAGCTTTGACACTTTAAATTGTGTTAGAGACACTCTATTGGAGCACCGCAACAAATGAAAAACACTGTTATATGTGAATACTAAGGGTTGCAACACTTTTTTTTTGACACCACAACGCTTTTTTTAAATTTGTTGTGCATGCTTTCTATAGGTTGTGATGCACTTGTGTTGGCAATTTCTCCAAGTGCTGAGGCACAAGTTGCTGTGCATGCACTTCCTCTCTGCATCTCTGCCAGAGCTTTAGCTGGCTCCTCGCAAGGGTTCGGATCAGGGCTGAATCTAGCCTGTTTGATGTGATTGCGCCGTAAAAAATGTGGGGGGGGGGGCAGAGGATAGGGTTATTAGTTTGTAGGCCAATGTGCAGAGGCTATTAGTTTGTAAGACATTGTAGAGGGTGCCAGCAGGGCACAGGATGGTAGGTCAGCCAGGGATTGTACAGGAATCGGTAAGGCAGTGTACGAGGGGTCAGCAGGATGGACACCAGGGTGGAGGACAGGGGTCGGCAGTGTAGAGGTGCCAGTAGATCCGAGGATAGGGGTCAACTGAGCCAAGAACAGGGGTCGCTGCTGGCAGGGCAAAGGACAAGTATCACTGCTGGCTGGCCACTGGGCAGAGCTCTTTCTCCCATTCCTGTATGGTACACAGCCTGAGCACAGGCACCAAGATCTTTCTCCTCAAATCGCACACTGTAGCTGAAACCTGATTCCCTTACACACAGCTATGGTCTGCACAGTATGTAGCTGGTTACTACAGCTGAGCTGCCATTTCGACCATGGAATGTCACAGGTCAGACCTTCAACTCAGTAACCAGCCACGTGTTGTGCAGATCGTAGCTGTGTAAGGGAATAGTTTTGTTTTGTTTTTTTAACTACAGTGTGTGTGGGGAGGAGAGCATAGTGCCTGTGCTCAGGCTGTGTACTCTGCATGGATGGTAGATGTCTGACAGCATCAAGAGTTGTTGAGTGACTTGGGGGGGGGGGGGGGGGCACAACTGAAATCTGGGAGGCATGCAGCCCGCACCAGCACCCGCCTAGATCTAGCTGGCACTTATTCATCAGCTAAACCTGCCTTTGTATATATCTAGAGCAGAAGTCACAGCTACTATGTCTGAGATTCTGGGCAAAATTGCAGCCATGATAGCAGACACTGAATACAGAGGACACAAGCGTACTTCCACGCCCTCTCCTCCAGAGTTGCGGAGGATTATTTTCCTTTTTTTTTTAAAGTCTTAGTATATGAAGAGTCACAATCTACAGACATGTAACCTGCATTAGCTACTCCTGAAGTAACTAACCTGGTATATCTACAGAACCCTTTACGGGTTAAGAATTTTCTAGTGCATCATCCGGTACTATTTGGCAATTGGCTCAACCTGGAAGAGGGCTTTGCTCCTTCTAAACATTTTGTCCAGCAATACCTCATAAAGGGGGGTTCCTGAAGAAGTGCTCGCTGTTAAGGACATCTCTGTGTTTAAAGAACCAGGGGGATAAAAGTCTGGAATCCCATTTTGTCCTGCCCTGCAGCCTGCTATTGCATACATGTCCATCTGCCAGACCCTAGCTGTCTGGTCCAAGGCTATATACCCAGGATCCTGGATCTATCTTGATGGGTCTTTCTGTTCTTTGGCAACTGGAGCTTATGCATTTGACCATACTCTTGTGTTGACAGGCTAGGGATATTATATTCCAAGTATCCAGAAGCACCTTCTTTCGGTACACATGCAAAGGACCCTTTGGCTTAAGCGTGGTCTGCAGAGCACCCCTGTAAGCAGTGCCTCTTGCATATGCCCTTGAATAATGAGCACCTCTTTGGAAAATCCCTGGACAACTTTATTAAGGAAGTCACAAGGGGAAGAGTACTCTTTTTGCCCCTGAAAAAAGGTCGATCTTCATCTGGGAGACCCTCAACTTCAGCGGTAAAAAAGGTTTTTGTTCTGGACCCCAGGCTCTATATGTCTGAAAGAAAGTCCTGTTCTCCATGACGGGGCACCCACACTCAAAGTGGAGGGAAAAGTCTTTTTGCATTCGGGGGCCACCTGGTCCCAGAATTTTTTTTAGGCGTTAAGGTCCAGATGGCTGTCTCTGGGAGCTACAAACTGGAATTTTGGTCTATTTCTCCAGCCTGTTTCATGTTGTCAAACTTTACATCTCCACATTGACAGATCTCTGCGCTGCTCCTCACACCAGGGGTCATAGCCATTGGCCCCAGAAGAGGAGAGGCTTAAAGGTTTTTATTCAAACCTGTTCACTGTACCCAAAGACAAAGGAGGCATCTGCACCAAACTAGACCTAAAAGGTACTCAACAATCTTCCTTCATGTACAGAGATTCAGTTTCGAATCTGCCCAGTCGGTCGTTCCTTCCCTCCATCCGGTAGACCCTCTGGCCTCTGTAAACATCAAAGGTTTTTACTTGCATGTCCCCTGTCTTCCTGGCTCATTGATAATACCTGCATTTTGCTGTAGGCTTGCAACATTACTAATTTGTTGCCCTGCCCTTCTCCATTGCATCTTTAAGGTCATCCTTATAGTGGCATATCTGAACGACCTTCATCTACAGATCTGCTCAGGATCTGTCAGCCAATTGTCTGTTCAAACCCAACAGAGATTCCAGTGAATTAGTCAGAGTATTTGGGCCTTATCTTGGTCACAACCTTGCCCAAGATTTTCCTCCCCTAGACAAACTTTAATCTCTCTGCTTCCACTTTTAAACTTTGCAGTCCATGAGCCTACTGACCCACTATTTTTGCATGAGAGTTTTGGGTGTTCTCCTTCAAGGCTGTTCCATATGCCCAATTTCAATCCAGACCATTGCAACTCAACATTCTGGCCACAAGTGTGTAGTCGCTGGGTGATGCAAGGCCAAGCTTCCCTTGGTCAGGTGGGTCACAAGCTCAACGCAGAATTGGGGAAATCATCCCCAATGATTTGGAAGGTGCTAATGACGAATGTCCGGCTGGGAAGCAGTCATTGGTATTCTCTTGGTACTAGGGATTTGGTCCTCGGAGGATGACTGGCTCTCCATCTGTATTCTGAAACTCCTGGAAATTCAGTTATCCCTTTAACACTGGATCTCTCACACAGTTCAAAGAGAAGCAGATCTGATTCTGGCCTGGGCAAAACCTCATGTTTCAACCCTGTCTACCGTACACATTAAAAGTGTAAAAACTTGGCAGGTAGCCTTCCTCAGTCAATTTCTGGTATCGGTGAATAGTCGCTTTACCCTGACATGTTTCAAGACCTCTGTTGCACGTGAGGGAAGACAGAGGTTGATCTCCTGGTACCTTCAAGGGTCAATTCTTGGCCTTAGCAGTCCTTTTTCAGGGACCACTCGCTTCTCACTCCTTAGTGAAGTTCTTTGTACAGGGGGTCATTCATATTGTTTCTCCTGTTCATTCCCCAGTGACGCTGTTGGATCTCAACCTGGTTCCATCAGTTCTTCAAAATCAGCCATTTGAGCCTATTTGGGATATTTTCTGTCTGTCCTTACTTGCAAGGTTGCCTTCCTCATTGCCATTATCTCCGTGAGTTTTAGAGTTGGCATCCTTAACCAGTAAAGAACCTTCTCTTGTGCTTCACAAACATAGGGTTGTTTTGAGGCCTTTCTTCTTCCCAAGGTGGTTTATTCTTTTAATCTTAACCAGAACATTTTTCTACCATCCCTCTGTCCCACTTTTATTCATCTTAAGGAGGTTTCCCTCCATTGAATGGATGTGGTGTGTGAAGTTCTCCTTCATTTGCAGCTGCCTTTAAACAGTAGACAATCTTGAAGGTTCCTGTAAGGCACTGCTTGCTTCTTTTTACACTATCACTAGGTGGATTCGACCGTTCATCATACAAGGTTTTGACCTCAAATGCACAGTGTCCACTTTCCCAGTCAAAGCGCACTCATCTAGATCACTTAGTGCTTTATGGGTTTTTCAGCACCAGGCTTCCTTTTCCCAGCCATGTACATAAAGTTTTACCAGGTGGATTTTCAGGCCTCAGCTAATGACAGCTCTAATTGTAAGGTTCTTTAGACTCTGTTAACCTGTGTGTTTTTTTTTGTCCACCCTTTTAATTTGACTGCTTTTGGACGTCCCAAAAGTACCTTAATACTGTCCCGTAATATATGATTAAGAAAATAGAACTTTTGACTTACTGCAAAATCCTTTTCTTGGAGTACATTACGGGACACAGAATGAGTATTCAGATACATTGGGAAATCAAAAATCCTATTTTTTCTTTTTATTCTAACAGATTGCTCAGTGTTGTATGGAGACAGGCAGAGTTGAAATCCCTGCTGGGTATGTAATGGCTGGGCTGAGCTTTCCTTCTTTAACAAAGAAAAATATATATTCAAGATTGAAAACAATGGCACTGTATCATCTGCCCTTTAGCGGATTCTATAAATTAATACATGAGGAGAATCACTTAAAGGGAACTGGTCATCCTTGTTTTACTAATTCCTGAGTTACTAACCCATAACAAACAAGTAGACAGTGATGTCACCTGATATGCAGTAAATAGGGTGTGCTGCGCTGCTAAAATTAATACATCAATAGTGAAAGTGATAACAAAATGTGCATTGAGTGCAAAAAAATTGTATATAAAAAACCAACACCAAGTGTTCCAATGTATAACAAAATCATATAGGAAAACAAACTGAATTGACAAAGTTCGTAAAATGTTGGTAATCAGCTCCAGGGAAAAATCAAAGTTCAGTGAGTTCAGAGAAATATCCCAAGTAGGAGATTGAGATACTGCAGGACAGAAGAGAACCTCCACCTCCACCTCTTATAGTAAATCTGCTTACCAGATAGATAATAATCGTGAGCATCAACAGCACAGCAGGCTGGATTGCCTTAACGGGTATTAAAGTGGAATCCTGTGTGTGTCTCCAAGCTTGGTCTCAATGCGGCTGGATCCCAGAAAAACAATCACTCCCAGAGTGTAGCCAAGGGAAGAGAAAGGAAGCCAACATAGAGTAGTAACGTTTTAAAAGTTTAATAAAAGAAATTCGATTGCACTTACAAAAAACAAATCCTTTGGAAGCATATAAATAGTAAGCCGGCCGGCTCTCACAATCCGCCCGTCCTTCCGGATGGTCGTGAGGATAAAAACAATGGTGTCGTCAGCACGCCGTTCCTCCCTACGCCGTTTCGTCCAATAGCAGACTTCATCCAGAGGCCCCTGGATGAAGTCTGCTATTGGACGAAACGGCGTAGGGAGGAACGGCGTGCTGACGACACCATTGTTTTTATCCTCACGACCATCCGGAAGGACGGGCGGATTGTGAGAGCCGGCCGGCTTACTATTTATATGCTTCCAAAGGATTTGTTTTTTGTAAGTGCAATCGAATTTCTTTTATTAAACTTTTAAAACGTTACTACTCTATGTTGGCTTCCTTTCTCTTCCCTTGGCTACACTCTGGGAGTGATTGTTTTTCTGGGATCCAGCCGCATTGAGACCAAGCTTGGAGACACACACAGGATTCCACTTTAATACCCGTTAAGGCAATCCAGCCTGCTGTGCTGTTGATGCTCACGATTATTATCTATCTGGTAAGCAGATTTACTATAAGAGGTGGAGGTGGAGGTTCTCTTCTGTCCTGCAGTATCTCAATCTCCTACTTGGGATATTTCTCTGAACTCACTGAACTTTGATTTTTCCCTGGAGCTGATTACCAACATTTTACGAACTTTGTCAATTCAGTTTGTTTTCCTATATGATTTTGTTATACATTGGAACACTTGGTGTTGGTTTTTTATATACAATTTTTTTGCACTCAATGCACATTTTGTTATCACTTTCACTATTGATGTATTAATTTTAGCAGCGCAGCACACCCTATTTACTGCTTATATTTTGTTCATCTGACATTTGTGCTGCAGCAGCATTCACGTTTATTCTTATGTAAAATCGTTTGGTTTTGCCACCAATCCAATTTTTATTTTCATTAGACCTGCGCAGTATTTTCCACTGTTTTTCACATGTCACCTGATATGCAGATACTTGGTGTGGATCAATGTAGCAAAAATCACCCTGCCACACTTTACCCAAACCAAAGGATTTAATTTTTAAATTTAAAGTCCATCTTAGTTTAGGTCTCTCTCATGTAATGTTTTGCAAAAGACATAAATTGCATTTTGAATTGTTTATTCTAATTGCCATCTCTTTATTCCTTAGACCGGACGGGTTTGATATGCACAGATAAGATAGAGAAATGTCAGGAGACTTACCTCCTCGCCTTTGAACACTACATAAATCATCGCAAACACAACATTCCCCACTTTTGGCCCAAGCTCCTGATGAAAGTGACTGACTTGCGTATGATTGGGGCCTGTCATGCCAGTCGCTTCCTGCATATGAAGGTTGAGTGCCCCACAGAGCTCTTCCCACCACTGTTCCTTGAGGTGTTTGAGGACCAGGAAGTCTAAAGGGCAGTGGAGATGGGTAGAGAGGAAAGGGAATTGCTTGGCTCTATTTCAACCTGTCATCCCTTACAAGGCTCTCGTGTCCTGCAAAGGATAAAAGGGAGTGTCTGGAATAGCCCTTCTGAAATCGAAAACTGCCATTGAAAGCCGGCAACAAGCCAGAATGGAAGCTCCCAGTCTTGACGTTATTGTACATCAGATCAACAGTTCTTCAGCCACGCTCTTGGCTCAAACTGAAGGAAAGAGTATTCAAGTCTCCTTTACTGTCATTGTTGTGCACCCAACAGTTTTATTCTGGAAGAAATCACCTTTTTTGCATAATTTCTTCTGAAACCAATCTGGTACACTAAGACCCTATTGAACGGAAGTTTTCTCTACAACCATCTAAGTTCACCATGAGTGACATGGTCATTTCAGATATGGGATAGGTACAACACGAGTGGGATTGAAAGTTCTCTTGCTCCCCCCATAAATGAAGTCTGTGTGTATGTATGTGTGTATATAATATAGAGAGAGATATATTTGTGTATACACACATATATGGTATGTATGGCTAAGAAGAGAAGAGCTTCAATAAGCCTGGCCTTGTTAATCTGAGATATTTTGCAGACTCAGGACCATCGACAGTTGTCATTTCAGCTTCTTCCTTGGTTAAAGCTGTCCTGTCTTATGTTATGCACTGTCAAGCTGCGACACAAGGTTTCCCCTCGCCTTTCTGTTATACAAGAACTGTCTACTTGTCCCGGTTCTGTGAGCCGAGGATTTGTTACAGAACAGAAAGCATTAATACACTGCTCCGTTTGGTGTGGTGTACCTAGAAATATCTGATAATGCAATATATCTATATATATCTACCAGCAGGCATATGATGACTGTAAAGTTATTCAGCATAGATCAAGAGCTGCATTTTATGACAGTGTTCTGCTGCCTTGCACACAAGCAGTAAACCTAAAATACTTGGTTATATCTAAAAGAGCCAAAATAGCTGTACATGTAATACAAAAGTATTCACACCTGGAGAGAAATTGACATAGTTGAAGTTATATTTGATTTAAATGTGTAATCTACTGTTGGCAGTTAACAATATTTAATTGTGGGAATATTGTACAGGAGGTTAGCTCTGTGTAGGTAATGATCTCCCCAAATAACTACATTTACTATTTTCACTATATTCTTTGTCATAGGCATCTAGGGTACAATTAGAAGCTCTTTAATTTAAAGCAACTTGACATTTTATATTTACTGACCCATTAAAGTTCAAATGGTCCTGTGATGGAGGCCTTTAGGATTAGTAACTGGATGTTCACATACATGTGCTGATAACTGACATGTATGCAGTTACTCCATATCTCCACATGGTCATTGGCACAAACACAGGAAAACTATGCCCCAGAATACTTAATTTGGCCATTAGTCATTCTACTTTTGCCATGGTGCCCAGATCTTCCTTATTTCATCATTGCTTAAGGCCTTCATCGGTAGGTATCCTTAGGCACATCTAGCAAAATGGGGTTTGCCTTGTGGGTTATCTTTTGCGTTTAAGCTATTTCAAGGATTACAGTAGTTCATATGATAATATCATGCAGAGACAATTTGGTAATTATATGTATATATGTTGCACAATCAGATATTAACCCCCAAGCTCTGAAACACCTATGCAGGTTGCGTTGGGTCAGTTTGCATTTCCTCTGAATAGAGGAGGCAATTTTTGGAATGTTGAGTTTTCTATGTGTGATGAAAGCATGCCCATGCACAGAATTCCCTCTATGGCACCCTCGGTTTTGTGAAAACCACACCCACTTGGGTCAAAAAAATTGCACCAAAGCCACCCCTTTGTCACCTCCCTTTCCTTCTACACTGTCATGCGGAAAACCAGAGACCCTCACCAGCTAAGCAAACCAAAAATTTTCTAAGAAGCACTTTTTAAAGCGCCATTATTGCATATTTAACCCTTCTTTTGCTGCTCTCTTGCACCATTCTCTGGATCTTTAGTAATGCGATACTTTGTGGCTTTATGAAGTTCCAGGCCTTATTGTATAGCAAGTGACATCCTTGGCCTAACCCACTTTTTGGGTTGCTTTGCAAATAGTAGGGGGTAGATCCCCATTGTAATGTAGACTGTAACTATGCCCAATCCTTTCTTCTTGCACTTTGCAGAAAAGCACTTCTTACCAATGATGATCTCCAATTTATGTTTGAATGTTTTAGTTCTTAAATAAGCTCAACTTTAAAACAAAAAAGCACTTATTTTTACCTTTGCATCCCATATTTATTGTTTTTAGAGAACTCAGCGCTGAACTTAAAAAAGGCTGTGTTCTTATAGTTAGCACTTACCAAAAATGTATTTTTCATTGAGGAAAACAACTAAAAATAGCATTGCTAGAATCTCTGAATTACTAATATAGATAAAGGCGCACCAAGAAAGCAAAAAAAACGTTCATATCCCATAGAAACCGATCAGATGGTATGTTTGGTCAAATCAGAATACATTCTCTTAATTGTGCTGTATTATCTGCACTATAAATACAATTTCATAGGTGCGTTTTACCTACACTTATAGCGGCCCATAACTAGAAAAAAAATTTAATCAGACTCCTAACTTTAAAGGATAAGGTCACCTTTTTAGAAAAAATTATAAATGCACATATTTTTGCAGGTAAAAAAAAAAAACATTTATTGTTTTTTCCTGTAGGAGCCTGGGAAGCATTACACCCATGATTGGTGGATCAGGGCTGCAGTTTTATGCTTCTGCAGACAAGCCCTGCAGTTTCAGCCATACCTCCATATGAGCTGTCAGTTTGAAAGTTGCAGGGCTTGTAAATGAACTATGAGAGCTCATTAGCGCCCTCACAGTTCATTCAGAACTACAAGCCCGCTGGCGATACTTGCTGTTCATTAGTTCACAGGAAACTGTGAATGAATGACACGGCCATGTGAGTGCTGTTTTTGAATTTTGACAGCAGGTGTGGTGATAAGAACCCCACCCGCTGATACATTGAGGGAGGGAATTGGGGAAGAGGCAGCAGGAGCTGTAACATGTTCCAGAAGGCAAACTTATCCTTTAATTCTTGCTGCAGCATGCATGTTTACACACAACCTCCTTTTCCCTGAACTGCTCTAAAGCTTGTCCCCCATCAAGCCTGGAGCATTTGGAAGTTATGTATGCTATGAGCCAGGAGAACAGCCAAGTTCCTCATGTCTGTGGTCTGATAGATTACACCCATTGGTATACCCCCTTGTTATAGTCTTTTGAACCCTTTTTGTTGTACCCTTGGGAGATTTTAGCTGCTGCCAAGATAGAAATATTTTGGCTAACAAATTAAAGCACTTAATATGTAGTATTTTCCCCAATTTACACCCCTTCCCCCGTTTTATTTTTCTTTTTTCTTAGTTTTAGGGTTCAACATTTTCCGCAGGCAGATCCCCATCCTTTCACCCCCAAAAGCCGAATTAACAAAGCACTTAATTATACATATGCATGTATATATACACGTTTCCTTTTATAAAGCCCAAATATGCAGATTTTTCTTTGTTACAAATTTGTATTCATATTATTTGGAAGCGAGGTTGGCTCTGCAAAAGGGAATTCTGTGCCATTAGCTGGGGATACAAATATTGCCTTTGATACTGTGCTGTTAACAGAGACATCAACTAAGCCCAGATGTTCTTTTTTCCCCTGAAATAATAGTTGTAGAATATGAAGCTCAGAGGAGCAAAGCAGGCAGTAGTATATTATCAAAAAGTGTGCTAAAAACATTTTTGTAAACCACCATGAAGAAATGTGTATTCATGTACCTAAAAAGTGCCCACTTGGGTGATTTTTAGGCAGCACAAGTTTAGCAGAAGAGAAAGATGGGTCCAACATGGCCTGGTGGCTCTCGCACTCTTCTTCATCATTGACATTGCAATTGTTGTCAAATGATGGTAGAACCACAATAATCAAATTATGAAAATCTGCTGTATAGGATGACAAAAATATGAATTACATCACCATTTGTCCAGTAACCTGGGATTAGTTGATGTCTGCTTTTCCAATATGGGAAACCCGTTGTTAGATCATTCCACTACCAGAGAGAATTCTAAGCTGAGAACTATAAGAAAAACAAACCCAAAATGAATTTGCTTTCCTTTCCAATGTAAGCTATAGGCATATTTAGCATATTACACCTATTAAATGCTGACTTCAGTCATTTTGGTAAAAAAAAAAAAAACATTTTTAATCTATATCAAGCTATTTCCAAGGATGCATATACAACTTTTCTATCAAAAGGTGCTTTTTTTCTCTCTGGTTTTGGGTGGTGCTAAGTTTTCTTGCAGCTAAACTACAACAACACTCTGCATCTGCTTTACCTCAGCTATTTAGTAAAGGAAAAATGTTTTGTTTTTTGAAATAGTGTTTCTTAGTTCTGGGCTGTGTTGACGGTCAGCCTTTTGCACTGCCGACTGCCAATGTGGCCCTGAGCACACGGCTATCTCTCTTAGCTTAACGTCTGCGGACTGGACGTTAAAAAGATAAAAAGGTCCGGTCCACTCAGTGGACATTAAAACTTCCAGGCCTTAGAGACCTGGCTAATTAACCCAGAATCCCTTTCACCTCTGCCCTCTTGTCTGTCTCGGTTTTGTCTTTGCAAACCTGTGTGCTTAGCACACCCTAAATAAGAAAACAAAAATGTGTATATATTTGTATATATGTGCTGCTGTGTTCACCTGTAAGGTGGCTACATCTTGTTTGTTGTTTTTTCCTTTCATTCTTGTAACTTTGTTTCATTTACTTTTAAAGCCCCTTTGCTGCCGAAAAACTCTCAAAGGCACTTGAGGGGATGCAGGCTTGTTCTTTTCTTTCAGAATACGGCTGGAGGGGAGGTTAAAATACAAAGAACAACAAAGAGTTGGTTGGTTCTTGCAACAGGTAGCAATACTGAGTACCTCAGTAGCCTTGTACCTTACCCTTTTGTTCATGTGCATATTGGGTTACAGGAACATATCCTAACAGAGGGGTCTAGAATTAACTCTTTGCTCCCGACTTCACAGAGGAGTCTCCGTGCCTGTTTTTTCTGACGCGCTTACTACAGAATGATTTTGTGGATGGGTTTGCGACTAAAGTTGGGAGCTATCAGCTGAGAACAATTATTTAGCTGTTAGGAATGACATTTGTACAACCAGTAGGGCTATGAGAATGATATTTCAGCCTTGAATTAACAAACCCACCAGCTTCTTATGGGGACATATCTCCAATACTTTACTAGGTGTTCTCCAAACAGTACAGCTTGGACTGACACTTTTTTTTTTTTTGCTCTCGGGGAGGTGACATCAACCACAGCCTGCAGCCCATATTCTTCTTCCTGTCCAGCCCTGATCTCTGGTCGCACATCTATGTACATCGAAAACTAGATTCACAGAGGGCACATCAGTGAAGATCTGAGGCCACCACATCTCTTGTGAATCCAAACGACCCTGAAGGTTGGCCAGCTTCCTAATGACTAGCTGCATACAAAATCTCAAGGCTGAACGCCACTCAATTTTTTGCCAGGATTGTGGACCTCCCCTGAATGCCAACTTCTCTACACTACATATGTAACTCTCTCCGAGAGATTTCTTTTTTTTTTTCCCCCCCATACATTTATTATATTTAGCAGAAGAAACTATTAAACTGACAGTAAACGGAGGCGGCGTGATTTGCAAGCCAGGAAAGAGGAGGTGAGCGAAAACACCAAGCTCACGCTCCCACCTCGCACACATACACTTTACTCACACCAAGATTAAACCAGGAAGATGTTTATTTGTTACTTTTTTTCTCATACACTCATACCTCAACCATCGCAACCCTTTGCCGTCTCTCTCCTGCCGACCTCACTGTCGTGGCTCAGGGTGAGAAGTTTGTATTTGGAACTCTCTGGACTATCAATTCTCACCAGCTGAAACAGCTAAAAAACGGGGTCTCTACAGAAAATATCCATGCACAGGAGTGGACAGATGGGACATTCACTGAACTTAATTAAAAAGAAAAAAAAAATATATATATATATAAAAAAAAAACAGGGGGATACCAAAGCTCTCCCTTCATATTTCTATTTACAGCATAAAAAGAAAAAAAAAACACAAGGACTGTCTCAGCCACAGATAATTGATCCTACAGACCTCAACAGTGTGCCTCCTCCAGCCCCATGCAAGAAAAACAAGGATTTAATAACAAAAACTATTTTTTTTAAAATTCATTTTAGATACCTTTTTACCTTTAAAATTAATTTGATGGGATTTTTTTGTTTTAATTGTCTTATTAACCCCAAATGTGTGGGGTAAACATGTTGGGTTAAACAGATCTTAGCCATAATTTACAAAACAAACACTTTTACAGGAAAGTGGATGTTTTATACATTTTTTTTTTCTCTTTACTAGGACAGAGGTGAAGGTTTGAGTCTTGCAGAAGCATCATCAACCATTACCTCTTTATAGTCTAAAGCTGGATACACACTATACAACTCTTGTTGTTCGATTTTTTTTTTATATTCACCTTCAACTATGTAGTGCAAGGGCTTGCCTGATTGCATACTAATTAAACGTTTTTAGGTTTGACCTCATATATTATATGGTTTTGGCAAATCTAAAGGAAAAAAATCTAAAGAAAATTGTATAGTGTGTATCCATCTTTAGAGGTGGGTACTTTAAAATTGAAGGGATGGAGAGCTGCTGTGCTGCCAAAAGCAACTGGATTCCAACTGCCATTTCTACTGTGCAAGTCAGAAAGTTTATGGAAACATCTTCTTAGATGCTATGGCCAACACAGAAACTTTGAAAGTTCCTCTATGTTTACGTATTACCACCGTTAGAATGCTTTATACAAAACTGGGAATTGTGGGGAGGGGCTAATCTGGATTTCTTTAACCTCTTTGCTTTCGGGAATATTCTGTCAGTTTAGTGGTTAAACATTCCTCTCTTCAATCCCCTTGTTTTTCCCATTAGAGATAATTTGAAAGTAAAAAAAAATGCATTGTATTGCCTCAGCTTGCAATACAGGGCAGGAATTGGGGGGGGGGGGGGGCGCAAACCTATTTCCTACAGTGCTTTATACATCCTCAAAGCTCTGACCTGCAGATATGTTGGTTTATTCAAATATTACTGAAATATAGCTATATATAGACTTTTTTCTCTTTTGGTAAGACAAAAAAATAATGTGAGATTAACTTCTTCACTGCTGGAAAATACTACTGGGGCACTGAAGGGGTTAAAGGACACTGCTATGGCTTTCTTTTTCTTTTTTATCCCCTTCTGTGGGTCAGAATCTGCTTTCTGTCTCGGAACACTCTCAGGTTCTATATGTTCCATGCCTCTGGACCTTAATTATTATGCAACCTGAGACCGAGCTTCTGGGCTCACCAGTGAACTGAAACATATAGGAGTTGTGAGTACAGACACACACCCCTTTCCCATTTCTCTCTATAAGATACCCCTCCAGCTTATCTGTATATTTATAAAAAATTCAGGAGTCACCTGACATTGTCAGTGTACACAAGAACCACAAAATGGAAGTCTTTGCTTGAATTTGCTCTGCCTGAATTTGTGCACAAGTTGTTTTTCTCACAAGTGAAGAAAGATTCTTCTAAAATATATACGTATATATTTATATATACGTATGTATGCATACATGCACATTCTGGCCTGGGGTCATCCTGTCACTATAATACTCATTTCCTACCATTTTGTTCCCCGTCTGGAATGTAGACTTAAAAAACCTTCCATGCTTCTCTCTGGTAGGGTTAAGGTGCAGAGACACACTAGCTGCGTCACAACACAGGGTTAAAACAAAGCTCAATCTCAATATTTTCTTGTATTTTCTTGTGGGAGGGTCTGTATATTTAGGTCTATATACGAAACACAAAACTATAAAAAAAAAAAAAACTAAAACTTTTTTTTTTTTTCATTTTACGGGTTTCCAAGCAGATCTTTCTCATTCTGTTCTTCAAGATAACCCATTAATTGCTGCGATAGGCCATGAAGGCGGTACAGTTTATTCTTTAGACAGAGATTTATGTGATAAGATTTTTATACTTCTGGTGAGACATGGAAACATGCAGAAGTGGACTAGTCACCTGCACACTGTGGTGGGCCCATTTTGTTGGGAGAGTCAATGGTCAAAATTTCCAAAAGAAAAAAAAAAAGTTATCAGAAATTTCTGAAACAAGTAAAGCGATTTTGTATGTCATGTTTCAGTGGTGCTCTCTTCTTGTGAGTCAACAGACTGAATATTTTTAATGACACAAAATGGGTGACCACCACTGTGTACAGGTGGTAGATGTACTTACGTGTGTCTGCACTGTACATTACAGGTGCATTATAGGTTGTATTCTATTGCAGGTGTATTATATTACTAAGGGCCTGAAAGCCAGATGATACCAGCCTGCCTGCTGACAGCCCTAATCACAGTTGACAGCCTGAATGTTCCCCCCCCCCAAGTACCCCCTCACTCAGGTTAGACTATAGTTCAGCATCAGGGATGGTTGGAAAACAGTCATTGGGGAGGCCTATAATCTTGTTACCATATCGAATCCAAAGACAACAGCAAGGTTTGCGGGATTTCCTCACATAGGCAACAAGGACGCTGCTTGGTTTTTAAATGCCATCTTATAATGATATTTGCTTCTTAATGGTGCAGAATGTATCTGCAATATTATGCCTGCACGTTAACAGCTAGCTTGCAACCTTTGTTGCCTCTGTATTGTGTGTGTATGTAGATGTGTATATATAAATATATATATATATTCAAATTTATATTTTATCATGCTGAGTGGCAATCTTATTATAGTCTTTTAAGTTGTCAAAACCATCAGTGCTTATGTGATAAAATCTTGTAAGCTTGCACTTGCAGGTAGGTTTTTGGATGACCATAAGAAGGATTGTAAGTGGACCTCTCCTGTTGCTCATATACAGAAGGGTTCAGCTATTTTGTATAAATCAAACCATTTATTAGCCTGTCTGATTACGACACTCAGAGTTATGTCAGTTGTTCATAGCTTGTCAACAGGCCCGTTTGGACAAAGTGGTTGCCTTGATTGTATATGGGTGCTTGGTACACTTTAACAAAAGTATACCTTTTGCTGGACATGGTCACGTCTGTTATACCCCCATACTATAAAATCTGTGTTACTGCCCCAACCCACTTTCCTTTCCAGCACTTGAAGGGTTACCAGGCAGGAATCAGTAGAAGAGCTATGCAAGTGGTGTTTAACTACGGTGGTTTAAAAAAAGTGCTGTATTTACATTCCGTTCATAGGGCAATCTGCTCACAGGGAATATACTGGAGGAGAGTGTGTATTGCTTATAGCTACCAAGCATTTTCTAGAAATTGAATGCATGTTTGCTATGGGCAGTTTCCTTTTTCTTCAGTTATAAATTAGCCCTATCCTTTCATGTCAGGGAAGCATCACATTTAGCCTCATGAAGGAAGATCGGGCACCATTTTCTTCTTTCCATGTTATGGGTGCGTTATGGAGAAATTAAACAGTTTGGTTGCTTTAGGAAACAAAAACATTTTTGCCTCCTGATTTTAATCATAAGTACCTTTTAGGGCATCTCATACTGAATATGCCAGAAATTTCCTGGACAGCAAAGCATACAAACTTTTATACAAAAGCTGAAGGTCACATCTACAAAGGTATCTATAAGTGCTCTCTCAGTTTTGGCCTATATTCCAAACATTGTAAACTGTGAACAGTTTGGCTCAGAGCAGGATACTTTTTTTTTTTGGATGTCTTAGAGGAAAACTAAAATGTTTTTTCAGTTAATACACATTTTCAGTTAGGACTGGTCCAGACTTGTGCCGTTTCCAAAAGTGAAGCTACATTTAAAGATTCCTGTCAATGTTCCATGTTATAATAATTCTTGCTTCAGGCTTGGGGTCTCTTGTTTTCACTCAACCTATAATAGTCTCCATATGTAATATGCAATAATGCCTGCCCCTCAGTTTTCTATAACCATTAAATCCCATTACCAAGATCATTTATATCTGAATGAAACTCCAACCTACATTTTAAAAAAAGGGTAGCTTTTCTTTTACATAAAAATATTTCTAAATGTAATTAACAGCTCTACTTATTAGACAAAAATCTCTATCATCAGTCAAATACTTTGGCAAGCAGATATTTAAATGGCATTTCCATGAAGACTAAAATGTCTCTCTTTGACAAGAACCTGACCTATCCCATCCCCACCTAACACAGCGCCCGAACAGCAGGACTGTTCTTACTATAGAGAATATTTACATTTTAAGCCTGGTACACATTAATAGTTTTTTTCCTTTGTTCAGAAAAAAAAGCTGTAGGCTACGTCGATGTGCTTAAAATGCAAAGTAAGTATATTGATCTCCCCGCTTAGCTATTGTGCTCTGACATTGGCTGAGAGCGCTGATTGGGAGTTGGTTGGAAGCTGGTTTTCCAGCATACTCATGCCACAGAAGTCAACCAAATGGCCGACTTCTGTCAGCTAGGCCAACATACACGGGCCAAATGACTGCTATTTTTTTTTGCTGGAAAATGTCTCCCAATATTCGGCCTATGTGTACCCAGCTTTAGCAGCAATTGGCGCTACAGATAAAATCTGACTGCTACAATCCGTACTTCTGTTAGCTAGAGGAATCTCAGACAGACAATCTTATCCCACTCTAACAAAAAAAAGTCACCGGCTAGACTTGCATTTTAACATTAATAAGGGGGTACATCTATAAACATGTTCACACAAGACTCACTTCACACATTTTTCTAATTGTATTGCTGGCTGAAAATTGCATGCATCTTGTGTGAATACATTTATAAATCAACCATTAAGTTTCAAATGTTACATAGAAGATTTTTACTTCAGAATACTACAAAGATCAAGCTTTTAGCCCTCAGCTTTCCAAAACACAGTGGAATTGGTCATCCTATGATTGAATAAGCATATAAAAAATACAGTCTTATTAGTTTCCTGGAAGCTGTGATTTAGCAAAAACAGTAACAACCTCTGCTGTTTCCAGATAGAAGCAAATTTAAATGTAAACCAACTGCCAACTCTTTAAATCCATATAATTCAGGTTATATTTAACTTGTCAGTGCAGAAAAAGACATTCATTGAGGTTAGTATTATGGTGTAATAAAGATGTATATTCACCATAATAGATTTGTATGCTGCCATTTAGTCAATAGTATACAAAAATGATAATACAAGTGACGAGTACTAATGTTGGTGCACTATTCTATATTTTTATAGAACAGTGAATTTGTGATATTAGTAGGATAGTAAACACTCTGTAGAGCTATGCATGTAGAGTTCTAGAATTCCCCAAATGACCATATTTATGCATATGCAAAAGACTGTTATCAGGTTGTGTACAGCGTACTCTTAATACATAGAGGGATGTGCTTATTAAAATTCTGAGGAAAGAATTGTTTCTTAGTTTGCCACGCCCACAGCAAAAAGTATTCTTTCCCTCATTTTTTTTATACTGAGATTATTAATGAGTTTGACTGGATGGTACAAGCAACACAAACCAAGGCTGCATTCAGATGGGCCAAAATGTTTGGCTTGTTTTCTGCGTTTAGATGTGGTTAAATGGTGCCTCTGGATGCAGCAACGCTCTGTGCTATGGTCGCATACAAACTGGCTAATTACCTGTGGCCAAAACTCAGCTGAAACATTGACTCTCGGCTCAAAAACCTGGCTGGGTCAGTATTCGAATGTAACCGCTCGGATAAGTGGTTACGTGCGAATAAAAGTGGTGTTCGCATGTATTGGATTCTTGTCAGCGACCACCCCTAGCCGCACACATTTGTCTGACTGTAACTTTAAGCAGTTACTCTCTTCAGATGCATTCCACCCAAAAGTGATATTTCAGACATTGACTGCCAACTTGTTGCAGTCAGTCACAGGATCTTTTTGCCATATTCATGGCTTTGTTTTTGCCCACCCTGAACCCTTTTTTTCCTCTTGTTGCATTCTCTGTAATATAAAATAGATACAAATCCCAAAATGGAGCGAAATACCTTCTTCATAATGGCTGCAGTTCACAAACAAGCAGCACTTTGCATTACAATAGTAAGCAACTAAATCATGACCGTATTTTGCATTATTTTTAGTTTTAAACAGATGAGTTTTGATTTACTAAAGGTAGATATGCATTTCATTTTTCAAGGGAATTTTTCCCTTAGCTTAGTCAATCATCTGATCATGTGTAATCAAATATTTTTTTTTCCTTTGCACGTAATTAGGTATATTTTTGCAAAGTGAACTTTCACCACATTCAATTAGCTAAGGGAAAATGTTAGTGCAAAGTGAATAGCCTATTTGCCGTCAGTAAATCAATTCTTTTATGTAAAATTTAATTTTATTGTTAATAGAAAAATAGAATGGCACGTGGTATGAAATGCTACTGTAGCAAAACATGAACTGCCTGTGCTGTACATCAAGTCTGCACAGAAAAAGTGAAATTGCACAGTTTGTGTTTGGGCCAAGGAGCTTTTTTTCCTTTTTTTTGAGTGTTTAAGTGCATAGATGTCAATCCTGGAGTGCCTGAGATATATATTGTTATTCTCCAGCATCTTCAGTAAACTGAAATATCCATTTTGGATGGAATGGTCTTTTAACAAATCAGGGCTGGTGCCCTAAATAAATTGTTTAAAGTGAAATTGATGAAGTACAGAAAAGACACCATTGTTGACACCATTATTAGATATTCTTTAACTGGGCCACTAAATTTCAGGGCAGAGATATATCAGCTGATATTGTTAATGTATTTGCTGTATGTATGTGGTCATCCTACAACCATTTCAGTTGTCCTCTGTCTAAAAGTATGGTTTGGGGGGTCCAAGTGAAGGCAGGCTCCTGCACAGTTCACCACATTCATTCCCACAAAAACAAAAAAGAGTACTTCTCTTTCTGGATGACAGAGGAGTAACGGATAATGCATGGGAATGTGTCAGTATATATATGGGCCAGATTCAGGTAGCGTAGCGTATCGAATATACGCTACGCCGCCGCAACTTAGAGAGGCAAGTGCTGTATTCACAAAGCACTTGCTCCTTAAGTTGCGGCGGTGTAGCGTAAATCGGCCGGCGTAAGCCTGCCTAATTCAAAGTATGCGATTCTGAGCGCATGCTCAGAATCACGTTGCATAAACTCCCTAAGATACGTTGGCGTAAATGCCTATGACGTGAACGTAACTTACGCACAGCCCTATTCACTTAGTACTAGTACTTAGTAAAATTCGACAGCGTCGTTCCCTGGCCCATACCTTTGCATTAGCTGCGCCTGCTATAGCAGGAGTAACTTTACGCCGGACGTAAGCCTTACGCAAATCGCGTATATGAAGCGGCCGGGCGCATCTACGTTCGTGAATCGGCGTATCTTACTCATTTGCATATTTTTTTTGGCGTATCTCGCTTTGTGAATCGGTGCAAAGATGCGACGGCGCACATTTGAAATTACGGCAGCGTATCTGGAGATACGCAGGCGTACTTCTTTGCTGAATCTGGCCCATTGTCTTTTTACTATCACTACCCAATGTGTGAATGACAGCTTTGACCGCCCACATTAATTAGCACAGCCTGACATTATCGTCGGCATATGTGTATACTAGATGCCACTTGTCTTGAATGAGCTCTCAAGGAATACGATTTTGTGTGCTGTAATGCCCAGCAGCTCCATTTCTGTTTACTGAAGTCAGATCGGTTTTCGAACATTTTTAATAGGTTGTTGTGGCTTACAGCACTGTGCTTGTAGCGCCTTGCCTTATTTTGGCCTTTTAAATGTTTCTAAAAGTATTCATCTTAAATTACCTGGATAAATTATGGTAAGGCATGTAGGGGACAGCAACCACCTCTGAGCAACCACCTAGCCGAGTATACCCATGTTCTAATTCTCGTTCTTCCCTGTGTACAGATTGCCCAGTCTCTTTACTCTTTTAACCTGCTGTGGTACCTACCGTGTTACTTACACCTATCACACACCAGCATCTACCTACACCTCAAATCCTACAGAGTTTATGCAGAATGCATTAGGTGGTATAGATAATCTTGCAGCCTTGCTTGTAATGCATGCACCATTTGCTGACTGGTCTGCAGGTTTTCCTAGTCACCCGTGACGTTGCAGTGCCACATTCATCTCTGTGCCGTTATAACACACCCCCATCACTCGGGGGAGCTTATGTCATGTTTTTTGGGGGTTGTGAGTTCTCATATTGCCTTTAAACCCATCAGTTAGGTATCTTCGTAGGTGATATTAATGTCTTGTTCTACCACAATTACATGTGGAGGTCATTTATGCTCACACTTGGGGTTCTTTTTCAACAAACTTTCTGTATAAATAAATCAGCATTTTTACTTTTCCTCCACCTACCTCTGTGTACTTTAGTGAGCTTACAGAATTCCACAGACAACATAGGGTAACGGATTATTTTGCAATGTTTGTTTCTGGCCTCTGTAAGGGTTCATCCTCTAGGTCCTATATTAGGATTCCCAGTGGTTTATTAGTTACTGTTTTCCTTTTTTATGTGTTTTCTTTTGTTTTTGTTTTTTTCCTAGGTCTGCTCACTTGCCCTTTTCACCAAAGGGAAGTTTGTGCACTTAGTTAATAGCCCAGATCTTGTTGTTCTTTATTCCACGTGTATGCCTCAAAGGAACCTATTGTTGTACAGGAAATGTGGTTTCAGGAGAGGAAAGATGACATTGGACATATATCCATTTACCTAGGTTGTATAGGGATGTTTGAAATTTTAGTGTAGGTTTACCAGTGCAGATGTATTGAATGGATGGTGACTGGCTGTGGGGGTGCTAGTGGGTTAACAAAAATTCCCTTTATATGGCACTTTTTACCTATCCCAAATAACCAGGTTTATACCCCAACCACTGCACAACCCATTTATATTGCCTTATCTGTCCTCAGCCCCTTCCTAACTTACCCCGTCCTCTCCCTAGACTCAGGCACGGTTTGCTTACACTAAAGAACTTTATATTTAGAATGATATATAGACTAGGAATGAGCAAGCCTGGCTCCTACCATGGGCAAGCCTGGAGGGTTCACATGCCATAGGCCCAGCCTACGCCATATGTATAGTATAAGGGATTACTTGAGCATTGGCCATCAGGATAGACTTCGTGCTGGGCTCCTATCAAGTATAGGGTGACCTCCTGTCTTGGCCATATCAGGCCAAGCTTGGCTAATGTTTCATAATATAGAGTGGCCTGTAGATATTCTTAACTCTCTTTACACTTGTTGCCCCACAGAGTTTTAAGATTTTTATGAATAGAGGGTAAGGCAATACTGGGTTCATATTGATATATAGGACAGTGTCAGGCAGTCCTATAGCTCAATGTTAGGCCAAGGTTATCCGAAACACCTCCCTGAGGTCTAGTGTAACCTGTGTAATCGTTCGTGTCTTCTTAGCCCAATATATATTTAGCTTTTCCATTTCTTTTAGTAGGCCTCTTTCAGTTTTTTTTATTGTTTTTGATTTGCAAAGCACCACAAAACATAGTTGGTCAGCACTGCCTTATGATTCAGTTTGGAGGTGGAAATATACTCTTCTAAACGTAATTTTTGCAATACATAGTACTGCAGAGCATAGCAACATTGCCTGGTCGTTACTTGTCAGAATGCCTTATAGACACAAGATATGAAAGATGAATTGAGCAAGGGGGCCGATCCAAAAACTGGAGGGAAGATAAAGTGAAGGTATGGCTTATAGCAACAAATAAAATTCCAGCTATTTCCTCCTTCAGGTTAGAAAATTAAATTGACTGATATGGTTGTTATGCAGAATATCTACGCTGTATCCTTACTCCAGTTGTTACACAAGAGTCCAAAGCAACCTCTTGCACCCTTTAAACATGTATGTACCTAAGAGACTAGCTCTACAGCAGCATGGTACTAATTAAACAACGTATTAGAAACGAAAGCCAAGCAATGGTGCCAATCTCTAAAATGTATATTAAGTTTAGGGTTATTATTAAATAGAGTATATTTTCCCTTTTATCATTTTGCCTTTTTTTATTTTTATTGGGAAACATGTATAAACCAGAGGAATTGTTTACCCCAAATGGGAGGTATTTTCCCTCTTCATGCCATTAGGAAGGGCACTTCGGCCCCTTCTGCAATCTTATCTATGCTTTGATGTTCTATGAAACAAACAAAAAAAGGAAAAAAAAAAACAAAGGGGTTAACTGTTGTCTAGTAATGTCTGTGTCTATGTATCTTTTCAGGGACTCCCCCAAACCCCTTCTCTTTTCTGATTTCTCTCCGTTTTCCCCCTATCCTACAAAGAAATATTGCCTGTCTATTTTTTTACTGTAATCTTTATATGCAGAGAGCCTATAAATGCTGTATTAAAAAAAAATTGAAAAAAATGAAAATGCCATGCTTAACCGTTAGGATTTTTTTAATGTCTTTCTCCCTTTTCCTTCTCTATAGTGTTGTGCTCCTGAAATTTCTTGAATTGAACAGCTCTTTTGAACGCTGAGGTGGGGGGGGGGGAGTCGGCCTGCACCCAGAATTATAGGGAGAGTTAGCACCTACAAGGCTGTCCCACTGCCTGGCATAAAATGATGGCAGTGGAATGGTTACATGGGAGGCAGTGCAAGCTCAGGGCTTTTTGGTATGTTAACTCTTTCTATGGAAACAAGGCTGATTCCCCCGCCCCCTCTTCTATGTTTTTGTTTTTATAAGCTTTTATCTTCAGTAAAATAGGCTAAGTTATTAATATTAAACATCATATATACACACACACAACTTACCTCAGATCAATGGCAGGAGGGTGGTAACGTGAGAATGGAGTTGGGGGGGAATGAATAATCAAACCACCCACCTCCTTGCCCTCTCTGTCTGTTACCCTCTGAAATCTCCCTCTCCCTAAAACCATGTTGTTCCCTGTTTTCTAGATATTCCTCCCCCACCCACATGCTTTTGTTTTATTTTTTATGGTCCCGTTTTTCGAGGCCCGAATGTCCTTTCCACCAATAAATTGTAAGCTTTGTAATTACGTGTTGCAATGCATTCTGAGTCTTGTCTTTCTTTTCTGTGGGGCAAGGTGGGAGGGTTGGGCTTGGAAATAGTCATTGACCGTGTGTTTTCATTATCCTGCCTTAGCCAGGGGATCTTGATAAAGGGTTTGTTCACCTTTACCAAAAAACTGCCTATGCAGGTAAGGGGCTATTGCAGATAAAAACAAGTTTGGCCAAAGTTGAAAAATGCCCTTGCTATAGGTGGGGGGGTCATTTACATACAGCGAGAGAAAAAAATGATTTGATCTCCTGCTGATTTTGTACGTTTGCCCATTGACAAGTATATAAGTATAAAGTAAAAATATCCAGAAAAACGCATTTCAAAAAAGTTATAAATTGATTCGCATTTTAATTAGTAAAATAAGTATTTGATCCCCTATCAATCTGCAAGATTTATGGGTCCCAGGTGACTTCTATACAGGTAATGAGCTGAGATTAGGAGCACCGTCTTAAAAGGAGAGCTCCTAATCTCAGCTTGTTACCCGTATAAAAGACACCTGTCCACAGACGCAATCAGATTCCAATCTTTCCACCATTTTTTTTTTCTATTGAAAAGCCTGTGGCGTGCAAAACACAACCTAAAAACTCCACCTGGTGCAGAAAAAATGTGCACACACCTAAAGAGTATAATCACAAAAACGTGCAGCGTGTGCTGCGTCAAACGGCCCTCCCCGGGGCGTTAGGCTCCAGACAGGGACTAGAGTAATCAGTGGTCCATAAAGCCGACACGGACCCAACTTCCTTGTAGGGTCTGCCGAAACAGAACCCGCCCAGGTGGGGCTCCATGAGACACCATAAGAGCAAGCTAACTAAGCCATGTCCACCCACTCCCAAGACGTTCAGGGCTGGCCCGAGGACCGGCACCCTACTAATCACACACAAGGTGTACAAACGTGCAACAAACAAAAAAAATGCATAAAAGTGACAACACAGGGGGAAAAATAAACAAGAAAGTGGGGAGAAGGAAGGTGGGAGATGTGAAATTCCTCTGGTCCCAGCCAAAAGGCCCAACCCTAGAGGCAGGTGGTAAAAAAAGTGTATGTGGAGACGTGGCCCTGGTGCCATACGAGTAAGTGCCCTCTCAAACACTTGTGCAATGTATGGCACCTCTGGACTGCCACTCCAGGGGCACTATCTCCACAGGCTTTTCAACTGACCCGGACCAGCAGCACCCATCCCAGCCAGGAAGGTAGAAGCTCTGAGAGATTGGGCAGAGCCAATAGACTACTCCCACCTAATCACCTTCGGGAAATACTAATCGCTTCCCAAGGGAAAGGAGGAGCTAGTGTTCTCTCCCGAACAACTGACCGGGGGCAAGGACCACAAAATCCAGGCCAGTGGAAAGCCCCTCAGCTTCGACCTCATGTTTCTCTGTCCAAATCAGTAGGCTTCCACCTCCATGACAGCAGGTTTAGCATCTGCCAACCACCATCCCTTTCCACCTCGCCGTGTACTCAGGACGGTTAGCATAGCATCACCTACTGGCAACTGATAAGAACAGATACTACACTTGATCTTAGCCAAAAGCAGAGAAGCAATCTTTCCACCATTTTTTTTTCCATTGAAAAGCCTGTGGCGTGCAAAACACAACCCAAAAACTCCACCCGGTGCAGTAAAAATGTGCACACACATAAAGAGGTGCAACAAAAAACTGTGACGGGTGCAAACGTCAATTGGCCCTCCGAAAAGGGCCCAACCCTGATCCCTCAGGGCGTTAGTCTCCTAACAGGGACGAAGGTAAACTATGGTCCATGCAGCCGAAGCCGACATGGACCCAACATCCTTGGAGGGTCTGTCGAAACAGAACCCTCCTCGATGAGGCTCCCCCGAAGAGAGACCCCATGAGAGCAGGCGAACAAAGCCAGAAGGCCATGTCCACCTACTCCCAAGACGTTCAGGGCAGGCCCGAGGACCAGCATCCTACTAATCACACAAAGTGCAGTGCACCAACAAAAAAAAGACGTAACGTGAACACACAGGGGTAAAATAAAAAAGAAAGTGGGGAGAAGGAGAGTGAGAGAGGTGAGTAGAAAGTGACCAACGTGCAATACAAAAATTCCCCTGGTCCTAGTCAAAAGGCTCGGCCCTAGAGGCAGGTGTTAAAAAGGTGTATTGTCGAGATGACCAAGGTGCCGACACGATGAGTGCCCCTCACACACTCGTGCAATGTATGGAACCCCTGGACTGCCACCCTGACCTACGGCCCGGACAGTCACAGTCCCCTTCCCCATCCCCACCAGGAAGGATCAGGAGCTCTAGAGGCTCAGGGAGAGTGCCCTTTCGCTCCTTACCCAATTATACTCAGGGAGGTACTAGCTACACAATAGACCCCCCCTAAGGGTGGGGCCAACGTTCCCTCTCGAAAAACTGGCAAGGCAGCATTAGGAACTGCATCAAATCCAGGCCAGGGGCCCAGCCCTCCAGCTTCGACTGCATGCCTCTCCATCCTCACCAGAAGCACCCTTCCAGATGGATCAGACTCAACCATAGGCTGGCCCCCAGTAACTGTCGGGCAGCACAGTGTAGTCCCTGCTGAAACTATTCTTCCAGGTGCAATGACGTCATTGGATTGCATCCGCCCTCCCCATGTAGGAGGTGCTTCAGCTCTCCTCCGACAACTGATAAGAACAGATACTACACTTGATCTTAGCCAAAAGGCAGAGAAGCAATCTTTTCACCATGGCCAAGACAAAAGAGCTGTCCCAGGATGTCAGGAACAAGATTGTAGACCTACACAAGCCTGGAATGTGTAGGTCTACAAGACCATCGCCAAGCAGCTTGGTGAGAGGGTGACAACAGTTGGTGTGATTATTCGCAAATGAAAGAAACACAAAATAACTGTCTCCCTCCGTCTGGAGCTCAATGCAAGATCTCAGCTTGTGGAGTTTTAATGACCATGAGAACGGTGAGGAATCAGCCCAGAACTACACGGGAGAATCTCGTCAACAATCTCAAGGCAACTGGGACCATAGTCACACCAAGAAAACGATTGCTAACACACTACGCCGTTAAGGACTGAAATCCTGCAGCGCCCACAAGGTCCCCCTGCTCAAGAAAGCACATGTACAGGCCCGACTGAAGTATGCTAATGAACATCTGAACGATTTAGAGGAGAACTGGGTGAAAAGAATCATACACACGGCCGAGAATCCTGTCGTAAAAAAAAAAACTAGTTTTTCTCAATGTGATTCTTGTCTAGCTTTCCTTGCATACACACTGTCGAGCCACAATCTCGTTGTTCTCAAATGCGGTGACATACAACGGCACTATAAAGGGGAAGTTTGATTCTACTGGCACCACTTGGGGCTGCTTTTGCTAATCACATGTTACAGCGTGTTAGTAAAGGTTTGGTGAGAGACGATTCGCGCTTTTCAGTCTGTTACAGTGTAACGAATGTGCTATCTTCAATACGAATGCTAGTTTTACCGAAGCTGCGCTCCCGTCTCATACTTGATTCTGACCATGCGCAGGTTTTTAAGACTCGGAAAAGCATACACACAAATGTTTTTCTCGTCATAAACCAACTCGACGAGAATCGCGATGCCGAAATTGAGACTCCCGACGAGAAAATAGAGAGCAAGTTCTCTTTTTTTCTCGTCAACAGTTTTCTCAACGAGAAACCATACACACAAACGGGTTTCTCGGCAAAAAGCTCTGCCAGCAGTTTTCTTGCCGTGAAAAACGAGTGTGTGTACGAGGCTAAAGTGTTGTGGTCAGACAAGACCAAAAATCAAGCTCTTTGGCATCAACTCACGTTGCTGTGTTTGGGGGAGAAGGAGGAATGCTGCCTATGACCCCAAGAACCCCTCTGTCACTGCCAAACATGGAGGGGGAAACATGATGCTTTGGGGGACAACTTCACTGCATCAAAGGGACGATGGACTGTCAAATCTTGGGTGAGAACCTTCTTCCCTCAGCCAGCGCATTGAAAATGGGTCTTCCAGCATGACAATGACCCAAAACACATGGCCAAGGCAACAAAGGAGTGGCTCAAGCACTGAAGGTTCGAGTTACTAAATGTCAGCCTCAAAACCTTAATGTCTTGGAGAGGATCTCCAAAGATGTGTGGGACAAAATTCCTTTTGAGATGTTTGCAAACCTGGTGGCCAAATGCAAGAAACATCTGACCTCTGATTGCCAACAAGGGTTTTGCCAAATACTAAGTCATGCTCAGCGAAGGGGTCAAATACTTATTTGACTCATTACAATTCAAATCAATTTATAACTTTTTTGAAATGCGTTTTTTTGGATATATTTGTTGTTATTCTGTCTCTCGCTGTTAAAATAAACCTACCTGTACCATTAAAATGATTGCCCCCTGACAAATGATCATGGTCTAACATACAAAATCAGCAGGTGATCAAAAACATTTTTCCCCTCACTGTACTTCCTGAAGCCCGACTGAAAAACTTCTAGAGATTGCATCATTGTGTCCTGCCTTGTTGCTAGGATGTTACTAAGACACTGACAGCTTTTACTGTTCACCATCGCAGGAGCAAGCTCTGAAATGCTGAGCTCAGAGCTGCAGCGGTAGAAAGCACTTTGAGCCCAGGTTCACACTGGGCTGCGGGAGTGAAGCTTTGCGAGTTCAGCTGAACTCGCATGATTTCACTCCCGCTTGTCAGTCCCGATTTCGGCCACGATTTAAGAGACATCTGTGCAGGTTTCTGCACAGATGTCAATGTAAATCACGGGCTGAAATCGCAAAAAGTAGTACAGAGACTACTTTTTGAAAACGGACACGCCGATTAGGACAGTGCCATTGCCGGCAATTTGCAGCAAAATCCGCCGTTTTGACATGCCAAATCGCATGTCAAAACGCACCAGTGTGAACCAGGGCTGAAGGGTGTTAAAATCAGAGAAATAGCCTGATACTGTGGTAGCACAGGTGAAAAGTAACAGCTGGGAGTGCCTTAGCAACAAGATGTGATGATGTCACCTGGGAATTTTTCAGCCAGGCTTCAGGAGGTAAGCAATTGGCCTGCCTGCACCTATAGCAAAGGCATAGCTGCACAGTTTGGTTTTTTACAGGCACCCCTTGTCTGCATAGGCAGTTTTTCATTAAAGCTGAACTATGCCTTTAAAGTCTAAATATGGAAGAGTTCAAATTTCTGTCTAGTTTTTCTGTAACCCCACATATATATATATATATATATATATATATATATACACACACACACATATATATATATATATACACACACACACATATAAAGGAGCAGACTTTGTGAAAATTAATATTTGTTCTAATATTCTGCTGGGAAATTATTCCAGTTTTAAATGACTCTTGAAGCGCAAACCCCAGCTGACATTTATTTTTTCTGGATAGATGGTATGAGTGTTAGAGCCTCAGTCAGGTTTTACTCTAGTCATTACCCCCCACCCTGCACTCAGCAGCTCAGTTCGGCAAAAAGCAGTACAAACTTAAAAAGGAGGGGTGGGTGCTATGTCTGTCCATGGACTTCAGAGAAAAGGATTTTACAGTGAGTACAAAAATCCTATCTTCCCTTTTTTCCATTGATGGACACAGCTTCCTTAAATCTTGACATTTGGGACATCCCCAAGCAGTGTAAAAAAAACGAGGGGTGGGAACAGCAATCAAACAAACTTCAACCCAAACACACAGAGCTCCTCAAAGGAGGAGTTGCAACCTTAAACAGCTGCCTGCAAAACCTTGTGGCCAAAGCAATCATCCGCAGATGCATGCACGTCCACCTTGTAAAATGTAGTAAAAGTGTGAACGGACGACCAGGTTTCCGCCTTAAACACCTGTGAGACAGACGCCTGATGTCGGAAAGCCCAGGAGGCACCAATTGCCCTGGTCGAATGCGCCGTGATAGGAAAGGGGGGCGCCTGCCCTTTAAGGGCATAAGCCTGAATCAGAATCTGTCTAATCCACAGAGAAATGGTGGTCAACAAGACCGCCAGGCCTTTCTTTGGACCAGTCACTGACACAAACAGTGAGCCCGACCTCGGAAACTGAGCCTTAGCAGACAGATACACCCGCAGAGCACGTCTAAGAAATGTAACACAACCTCTTTGGAATGCGACAGCCAAGGACACAAGAGTGGAAGTACAATGTCCTCATTCAGATGAAAAGCCAAAACCACCTTCGGCAGAAACTAAGGCTACGGGCGTAGCACCGCTTTTTCCTTATGGAGGATCAAGTAGGGGGACTTGCAAGACAAGGCCGCCAACTCAGAAACCCTCCTGACTGATGTAATGGCTACCAGAAAGGCAACCTTCTGAGAGAGTGTGAAAAGAGGAATCTCTCTGATGTTCTCAAAGGGAGGTTTCTGTAGTACAGAGAGCACCAGATTCAAATCCAATGGAGGTAGTGGTGGTCGAACCCGGGGGGGGGGCCACATGTCGGACCCCTTGTGCAAACGTACTCACCAGTGAATGAGTCGCCAAGGGTCGTTGAAAGAAACTGCCAAGGCTGAAATCTGCCCCTTATTGGTACTTAAAGAGGGGGTTCGCCCTTAAAACAACTCTGTGTCATCCCATCCCAACTGTTTAATTGATCATTTTATTTTGTCCCTACCGCGGGAATGGCGCGGCTATGGAGCGTCACGGCTTCCGAAAAAAGCCGACTAGCACTCGGGTCTTCCCGGTGCTATACGGCGCCTGCGCACAGACCTAGGAGCTGACTGCAGGCGCCGTATATATCTGAGTCCAATGGCTATGGCGCTTCACGCCCTCCGAAAAAAGCCGAAATAGGACTCGGATATATACGGCGCCTGCGCAGTCAGCTCCTAGGTCTGTGCGCAGGCGCCGTATAAAATTATCAATTAAACAGTAAGTACAGAGATTAAAAAAATAAAAAATAAAACAGCATACTGGCGCTGACGCCAGTATGCTGGATGGGATGACACAGAGTTGTTTTAAGGGTGAACCCCCGCTTTAAGGCAAGATGCTGATCCACTCCACGCTGCAAATACAGCAGAATCCAGGAAACCGAATATGCCTGTGGGTGCCACTGCGATGCGATGATAGATCTTCCAAGATCTATTGTTTCTGTGTCCTTGTGTCGACTGAACACCCCAAACTCCCCCCAACCGGTCAGGCTGGCGTTCGTCGTGATGACCGTCCAGTGAATGAGAAGGAACGACTTTCCGGACTGAAGGGCCGAGATCTCAGCCACCAAACCAGGGAAGTCCTGACTAGTTGGCTCACCTGGATTTAACAATCCAGAGACCATGGAGACTTGTTCCACTTGGGACAGGATTTTCTTCTGCAAGACTCGAGTGTGGAATTGAGCAAATGGTACTACCATGAGACCCAGGACTCGCATGTAAAAGCTCAGCGTCGACCACCTGCAGGATGCCAACAGCCTCACCGCCGTCTAAAGAGTCTGCAATTTTTCCAGAGAAAAACTCTCGCCTCTGATGTGTCCAGAATCAAGCCGACCTCTGTAGGTTCAGTACCCAACCAAATTCTTGAAGGGCTTGACTGACAATCACCACATCCTCCTATTATTCTGAGTCTGAAGTAGCTCTCAGAAGGAGGTCGTCCAGATAGCCCACGATAGCGATTCCTCGCTGTCCCAGCAAGGCCAGAATCGGGCGAGCACCTTGGTGAAAACCCTTGGTGCCAATGCCAGGCCAAAAGGGAGAGCCACAAATTGGTAGTGGTCGTCCCCAACTGCAAAACGCAGGAATCTTTGATGCCCGACATATATAGGGACATGCAAGTAAGCGTCTTTGATGTCCAAGGACGCCAGAAAATCCCCTGGATGGAGTGCAGCGACCACAGAGCAAACCGATTCCATCCTGAACTTTCGTACTTTTACAAAAGGAGTTGAGGTCCAGGATTGGACAAACCCTGTCCTTCTTTGGGACTACAAACAGATTGGAGTAGAATCCCTGAAACCTTTCCGGCAGTGGCACTGGTGTTATTACCCCGCGTCTCAGCAGGTCCTGTACCGCCCCCAAAAGGGGACCCCCAGTCGAGCCGGAAGAAGATGAAGGTTTGAAGGAAAAAATCTAGTGGACAAAAAAGAATCTTGTACCCTGATGAAACCACTTTGCAAACCCACTGGTCAGAAAGCAGGGAGGTCCACCGAGCTGCGAACTCACAAAGGCGACCCCCCACCCGAGAGTCGGTCAGGGGGCAAACAGCAGGTTTGTTAGGCTTGCGAACCCAGGGACACTTCTGTCCCTCAGTTGGCTCCTTGTCAGCCTGGGAACACTTACCTGCGGGCCCAGATTGGCGGAAAAAAACACTTCTGAGAGGAAAAGGAGGGCCCTGGTCTATGGCATGGCTCCTTACCCTGTCTGGATTGTGGGAGCAATGTGCTCTTACCCCCAGTGGCATTCTTAATAATGTCATCCAGCGAGGCTCCAAATAGCATCTCACCCTTGAAAGGCAAATCCGCTAGAGCTTTCTTGGAAGTCTGGTCCGCGGACCAACACTTAAGCCAAATCAGGCGATGTGGTACCACAGTAGATACTAATGCTCTGGAAAGCAAGAGAGCTGTATTCAGCGCTGCTTAGCAGACATACTTAAGGTCATGCACTAACTGGTCGGCCAGTTCCACACAGACCGGGGAAGCCTGTTGCTTCTCCAACTCACAGTGCAGCAATTTTGCCCATTCTGTAAGAGTCTGTGACACCAGGGTTGTGCCCAATACTGGTCGCAAGGCTGACCCCAGCATGGTGAACATGGATCGGGGTCACAGCTTCGGACCTCCTATCTGTAGGGTCCTTAAAAGCAGGAGTCCCCTCTACCGGAATTGTGGTGAACTTGTTCAACCTGGATACTGGGGGTCCACCACTAGAGGAGATGCCATTTCTTCAGAAGACTCTCTTCAAAAGGGTACCGGGCCCACTGTGGTCGTTGCCATTCCTTGTCTATAAACTTATCAAAATAAGTTACATAAGGAAACACTTTAGTAGTGCAGGTCAGTTTGTGCAAACCCAAAAGGGACAGACACTTCAGTAGATGCCCCAGCTGCATCCTCCAGCTTGAGGGCTTCCCGAACTTCGGTGATAAGTGCTCTAACAAGCGCCTTGTCCTGCACTGACCGGGCACAGAGTCCTCCTGGCTGTCCGAATGGTCCTGGTCCGCATATTCTGACACTTCAGAAAAGGGGGCCTGTGTCACAGCCAGGCCCGAGTCAGAACTTTCCCCAGAGGATGGTGGGGGGAGGGGGCGTTTTTTATCCCCCTTTTCGCCCACACACTGCTTCCACCCTGGCAAAAAATTACTCCAGTAGTGCCAACAAAGCGTCCACAGGCACCAGTTGCATCGGAATGTCTGGGGAAGAAACGCCAGCTTCTGACGCCATACTGATCCACACACCTGACAGTCACTTAGGGACTAGGTCAAGGTACAAAAAAATGCCCACCCTCCTAGCTGCACAGACCGAGGGCTATTCCCAGAGGACTCGCCACCCTGAACCAGGCACTGCTCAGCGCTGCCGTCTGCTCTAACACCTGCTCAGTGTCTGCCTGAGGTGTCTCTGAGGTGATCTGCTATATGCGCCATTCAGTAATAATAAGGAAGTGCTAGAGGCCAAACCATGTGAAAAAACCCCAAGAAGATGGCCGCCGGTTACCCTCAGGCAGAAAGAGCACGAGCGACAAGAAAATAGCCGCCACTGTATTATCAATAGGAAACATCGCAGCCACAAGAAAATGGTGCCGGCGCTTTAAAAATGGCGCGGATCGTTCTGAGGCAAAGAATTAAGGGCCAAACAACACTGGGCACTCAAACAGGGACCCCCAAAAGGGCAGACCACCTACATCAGAGCGGACCCGTGCAGCCACCAGTCAGGAACTGGAGCCCCCCCCCCAGGGACCCCCAGGTGAGATAAACAGCAGGCCCAGTCAAGCCTGGGGAGGAGGGATGGACAGGGAGAAAGGAAAGGGAGGACTAGAGACCCCCTAATCGACCACCCAAGGAAAGCCCAGCTGTTCCATCCTACCAAGACAGGAGGAACTGTACTTACCCGTCGTTGCGAGGACTGCTGGACGTGTTCCTGACAGAACGATCACCGAGCAGTACAGATTGGCTGCCAGCCACGGCCCACTGTGACTGGACAGCAGTAGCCTGGTCATATGTGGGCCCCCGGAGCATATAGCTCAGGATCTTAGGCAGCCAGGTCCTTCTCCTACACTAGGCAGAAAAAAACTGAGCTGCTGAGTGCAGTGTGAGGGGTTATGATCAGAGGAACCGTCCCCTGGGTGGGGCTGTTCAGCTTTGGTATAGTTACACGTTTTTAAATATCTAACATGTCGTCTGCCTAGTCCTCTCCTAATAGACGGAACATAACCCAAATGTCAAGATTTAAGGAAGCTGTGTCCTTCCATGGATGAAAGAGAAATAACTTTTACTTATCTGATCTTCTACTCCCCTGGAAAAGGGCACACACACTCCGCCAGTGGGACGGTTTTTCGGCATCCTCCTATTCAATCCAGGGCTATGGACCCTGCATCAATTTTGATGATTTCAAATTACTTTAAACTGCCAGAACATAGGGGAGAAAAGGCTGCAGGGGCCAGTCTAAAGCCTGTACACAAGGGGCCGAATGTTGGGCATCATCAACCAATTCAATATAAACCATCCAACATTCAGCCCATGTGTACTGCAACCGGCCCAACAGAAGCCAAGGATGACCAAAAAAATTCTACTGACTTTCTTCTAGTCAGTGATCACTGACAGGAGTGTTCTGGTTCGGGACTGTCCCCTTGTCAGAACACAATAGAACAGGAGGGGAGGTTGCTGTACTAACTTCAGATTATTAGTACAGTGGCTCCAACCTGAGCTGTCATTTTTTTCCATTCAGGCCATTGGGTTGAATGAAAAGAAAACTAGCAGTTCAGGTGGCTTTACAAAGCAATGTTAGCCTAAGGGAGCAGAGGGTCAGGTAAATAAATTTGATGTACCAAGTGCAATGGATATAAGCAAAAAAAGGATTTTTAATAAACAGCTTACCTGTAAAATCCTATTCTTGAAGTACATCACGGGACACAGAGCGCATAGCCATTACACTTGGGTTATATGGGTACCTTCAGGTGTGGACACTGGTGTAATCAATTTCACAGGAAGTTTCCTCCCTATATAACCCCCTCCCACTGGGAGTGCTTCAGTTTTGTAGCAAGCAATTCCTCCGAGGTTACACAATGTTCCCCAAAAGAGGGGTGGGAGCTCTGTGTCCCGTGATGTACTTCAAGAAAAGGATTTTACAGGTAAGCTGTTTATTAAAAATCCTTTTTTCTTTATCGTACATCACGGGACACAGAGCGCATAGCCATTACACTTGGGATGTCCTAAAGCAATGCTCTATGAAGGGAGGGAGACCGTAAGGCCAAGAATAGCCAAACAAAAAATTATCAGGAAGTAAAGTAACTCCACCAACAGAAAAAAGGGGGCGTGACCCGGACCAGAGGATTCTATACTGCTGCCCGTAGGACCGCCTGCCCAAATGCTGCGTCCGTACCCTTTGCAACGTCCAACTTATAAAATTTAGTAAACGTATGTACGGAAGACCAGGTTGCCGCCTTGCAAACCTGTGCCATAGAGATCTGATGGTGTGCCGCCCAGGAGGCACTCATGGCCCTCGTAGAATGGGCTTTAACTGATAAGGGAGGTGAAACGCGCTTCAGACCATAGGCCTGAAAAATCAGCTGCTTAATCCACCTAGCCAAGGAAGACTTGGCAGCCGGCTGACCCTTCTTGGGGCCATCCGGAAGAACAAAAAGCACATCTGTTTTCCGAATCTTCTCTGTAGCCTTGAGATAGACCCTCATGGCTCGAACCACGTCCAAAGTATGAAGCAGTCTTTCCTCTCTGGACTGGGGTGTAGGAAAGAAGGATGGTAGGACTAGGTCCTGATTCAAGAGAAAACTGGATATGACCTTAGGAAGGAAAGAAGGTTGAGGCCGCAGAACCACTCTGTCCTTATGCAGAATAAGGTATGGCTCCTTGCATGACAAGGCTGCCAGCTCGGAAACCCTTCTGGCCGAAGCCATAGCCACCAAGAAAACCAACTTTCGGGTTAGTAGCACAAGAGGGATTTCTGTCAGAGGTTCAAACGGCTGCCTTTGTAAAGCTGACAAAACCAGATTTAAGTTCCAGGGGCAGAGGGGAGCTCTAATAGGGGGATTCACATGCAAGACCCCCTGCAAGAAGGTTTTCATAAGCGAATGGGTGGCCAAGGGTCTTTTTTTTTTATAAATTCTTTATTTTCTACTTTTTTCTTTTCCAAAGTTTCAAGTTACACATTAACAAATTTCTTGACGTTCATTTGAATCAATTATAACCAAGATATAGAGAGATCGAGAGAGAAAATAAATAAATAAATAATAATAATTAGCCGAAAAGGAGGAAGCGAGTGAACCCCCTTCCCTTCAGCTCCTCTCTCCCTCTCCCTAACTTCTATGGAATAGTGTACCCTCTTATTTCTTACCGATCTAGTCCCCCCCTGTTTCACCCCCCTCCCTACAAAAAAAAAAAAAAGGGGGGGCTTCCCTGTCCACCCCCCCATCGGCCATTTCTCCCCCCCTTACTCATCTAACCCCACTACTCCTCCCTATACCTTAGATATGGAGCCCATATCTTCCGGTATCTCTCATCTTCATCTTTCAATGTCAAGGGTCTTTGAAACCATATCGATAAAGCCGACACCTGCCCCTTTAGAGTACTAAGAGCCAACCCTTTGTCAACGCCAACCTGGAGGAATCGCAAGATCCTGTCAATAAAAAACTTTCGAGGATGCCATTTTTGAGACTCGCACCACTCCACATAGGTTCTCCCGACTCTGTAATAAATATTTCTAGAGACCGGTTTCCTAGCCTGAATCAACGTAGATATGACCTGAGCTGAGAGGCCTCTGCCCTTAAGAATTAGGGATTCAGCCGCCAAGCCGTCAAATTTAGCTGCTGTGAAGCAGGGTGGCAGATTGGGCCCTGAGACAGCAGATCTGGGCGCAGGGGGAGCGGCCACGGCGCCCCGACTGACATCTTCACGATGAGTGCGTACCAAGCCCTCCTGGGCCAGGCTGGGGCCACCAGGATCACAGGCCTGCGCTCCACCCTGATCCTCCGTAGAAGGCGGGGAATCATCTGCAGTGGAGGGAACGCATACAGGAGAGAAAACTGGTGCCAGGGGCAAACCAACGCATCGGTCCCGTAGGCCGAGGGATCCCTGGCTCGGGATATGAATTTGTCCAACTTTTTGTTGGATCTCGTTGCCATAATGTCCACATCTGGGACTCCGAATCTTTGGCAAATCTCTTGGAATACCTGGGGGTGAAGAGACCACTCCCCCGGGAGCAACTGTTGACGACTCAAAAAATCTGCTTGAGAATTGTCTATCCCTGGGATGAACACCGCCGAGATGCAGGGTACATGGGCTTCGGCCCATGAGAAAATCAGGTTTACTTCCCTTTGGGCTGCTAGGCTCCTCGTGCCCCCCTGGTGGTTTATGTATGCCACCGCAGTGGCATTGTCGGACTGTATCCTTACTGGCAGACCCTGAAGGGGAAGAGTCCAGGCGATCAGGGCCAGCCGAGCAGCTCTGATCTCTAGGATATTGATGGGAAGCAGTTTTTCTGCCTCCGACCACTGCCCTTGCTGGGTCTGTCCTTCTAGAACTGCCCCCCAACCTGACAGGCTGCCATCTGTGGCTACTATCTTCCACGTGATGGGGCAAAAGGATTTCCCCTTTGACAAATTTTGAGGGACCAGCCACCAAAACAGACTGCGCCGGACTCCTGGGGAGAGCACTAACGGACGATCTAACGCCTGAATGGACTTGTTCCAAGCAGAGAGAATGGCTGCCTGGAGATATCTGGTATGGATCTGGGCGTAGGGCACTGCCTCGAAGGCGGCCACCATCTTCCCCAGCAGTCGCATACATAGGCGAATAGTCGGCCTCTTCTTGCCTAAGATCAATTGAACTGCTTGAGTTATTGATCTGACCTTTGCTTGAGGTAAAAATATCCTCTGGCAGTCTATCTAGCCGAAGGCCTAGATATTCCAACTGCTTTGTGGGTTTCAATATCGATTTTTCTTGGTTCACAATCCACCCGAATTCCTCTAGATGCTGAACTGTGCGAACTACTGCATGATTGAGGCTGGAAGCTGAGCTGTCGATAACCAGAAGATCGTCCAGGTATGCCAGGACCAAAATGCCTTCTGTCCTTAGGACGGCTAGCACCGGGGCTAACACCTTTGTGAATACCCGCGGAGCTGTTGCCAACCCGAAAGGGAGGGCTACGAACTGGTAATGACGGTGATCTATCATAAAACAAAGAAACTTGTAATGTGCCGGGTAGATCGGCACGTGCAGATACGCATCCTTTATGTCTATAGATGCTAGAAAGTCGTCTTGATGTAGGCTGGCTGCCACCGAACGTATGGACTCCATACGAAAGGTCTGAATCTTTAGAAAGCGATTTAGGCGTTTGAGGTCTAAGATAGGCCTGACGTCGCCATTGGGCTTTGGTATTATGAAAAGGTTGGAGTAGAATCCCAGACCCCATTCCTGGGTTGGTACTTCTACAATTACTCCTTGGAGCAAGAGACGATCCAATGCTTTTACAAGAGAGGCCCTCTTTAATGGGTCGCTTGGAAGACTTGACCCCTGAAAATGAGGAGGGGGGACTTCCCGAAACTCTAGCTTGTAGCCCGTGGCTACCACGGACAGTACCCAAGAGTCGGGAATTCTGGCCTCCCACACTTCGGAGAAAAACCGAAGCCTTCCCCCCACCCAAGAGAGTGGGGGCGCCCCTTCATGAATCTGACTTGATGACTGGTTTAACTGGCTTGCGAGACCATGGCCTCTTGCCTGCCGTTGCTTGTCCTTGTGGGCGGCTATTAAATGCTGAACGCCCGGGAGGCCGTCGATACTGATGGGAAGTTGAAGGGGCCGAGCCTGCGAAGGCCTGTCGCTTAAACGCGGGCCCACGAGATCTTTTCTTGACAGGCAAGAAAGAACTTTTACCACTTGATATGGTCTGGATATATTTATCTAGGTCTTCACCGAATAGTCTCCCACCATGAAAGGGAAATCCTGCTAAAAGCCTTTTGCAGGGTGCCTCTGCTGACCAGTTTTTCAGCCACAAAAGGCGACGCATATGAACCAACAGCAGAGATAAATGGGACGCCTGCTGAATGGAGTCCTTAATAGCATCTACTGCAAAGCAGAGAGCCCTTGGGAGGTCAGCCAATTCACGAGCTTGCTGAGCCGGTATGTCCCCTAATATCTGTTTAGTCTGATCCTTTAAAGCCTGACAAACGCCAATGGCTGCCACCGCTGGCTGAACCACGGCACCTACTGTGGTAAAAGAAGCCTTCAGTAGGGTCTCCAACTTTTTGTCGACTGGATCTTTAAACATCTGGACATTTTCAACCGGACAGGTCAGGAATTTATTTACGCAGGAAATGGCTGCGTCCATGGTAGGGAGTGCCCATTTCTTTGCAAATTCCTCTTCCATAGGATAGAGAATAGTGAACCTTTTAGAAGGGATAAAAATCCTATCAGGTCGAGCCCAATCCTGAAAAATCACGCTCTCCAGAAGGGGGTGAACCGGAAAAGACGCACCACTTAACGGTGCCTTCAAGGAACCTAAAGAGGATACCGCGGGGGCTAATTGTTCTGACACTGGAAGTTTAAAAGCAGCGCGAACCATATCTGTCAGAGACTGGATCCACAGGCTCTCTGCTTGAGAAGCCGAACAAATTTCATCTATAGTGGAACCCTCAATGTCTGAACCGTCGGGACTCGGGTCCGCTTGATCCCCCTGTGGGTCCAATTCCTCCGAAGAGAGGACCTCTGCATCTGAAAACACCAATCTAGGTGACGGGGATCTAGCCCGTTTGCCACCTGGCAAAGAGCGGGCAATTAAAGCAGTTAACCTTTCCTCTAGCCCACCCAGGGTGGTCGCTAGCATTTCTTCCGTAACGTAAACGGGAATGGGTTGATTGGGGGCCGCCTCTGCCCCTAGCACCCTCAATGGCTCCTGCAACATGCTGTTCGGTGGTCTATCTGGTGAGGGTGGGACCGCTAGAGCCTGGCCCGAATCCTCTGACCCCGATGGAGACCCCTTTAGTTTTTTGGTACCTTTTGCAGCCTTAGCTGGTCCTGATCCCTTGGGAGCCATTGCACAACCTTGAGACACCCCTAAAGCCAACACCCAACTGTTGTAGCTAGAAGTGAACCATTAATAAGAACAGGCTATGGTAAAAAAATTCCAAATTTTCATACGCCCGAGAAGGCGGCAATATCGAGGAAGGTCCTGTAAGTATTGCCACACCAATGCCCGTTAGCTGGAGCCCAAGGTTGCACCGACTCAGATACTGCCAGATCTAAGGCTGAGTCCCTTCAAGAAAAAAACTTTTTTTTTTTCTGGTCAGTATGGAGCTAAGTCCAGACCTGAAGATCCACAAACCCCCACTGGGTGTCACTGTTAGCCAGAAATAGCTCAGCTGCGCGCTCTGTGTCCTCAGCCTCCTCTGCCTTCAGGAGGGAATGACCAGCCAGGAAATGCTTTGCTTTAATTGAGACCTGACGCTGCTGGCCCGCCCCCCCCCACGCACGCTGACGCTGTAAAAGGCGGCGCGCGCGCGCCCCCCCCCCCCATGCTGAAACCAACATGGAGGAAGCAGAAAGCAGAGGAGAAGCCTGGACCAGCGCTAGCAACCCAACAGACACCAGGCAAGACACTAATCTTATTGTAGTGCACACATAGAGGAAGCTGTCCCCATAGGCTTCCTAAGAAACAGGAGTTTTGCCAGCATTTCCTCCTTATAGCACGTGGGGCTGCAGTATCATGCTAACAGGCAGATCTGGGGGGAGTAGTAAATACATATCTTTTAAAAGCATACATATACCTACATGTTATCTGGGTAAACATTAGTACATCCCATCCTGCCTCAAAAGACATAGTGGAGATAGTGGCTGATGCACAAGCATACCATTAGCCGACCCAGAACCCCCAGGGGGATACCTACTGTCGAACCAAGTCCCGCAGGTTCCCTCTTACCTGCTCCACGCCGCAGGGTATTGCAAAATGCAAGAGGCCCAACCTTCCCCCATCTCCGTGGGTATTGTCTTGGACCTTCAGGGACCGGGGTCCTGTGTTAAGGAACCCACACACCTGGACCTATATAGCATCCTGGCATCAGTAGCGTTTAGTTCTTGGAAGAGACTAAGGCACTGGAGCCCAGAATCCAGCCCTCCAAGGAGAGGCATTATAGGCAAAACCCCACTCCAGCAGGGCCCGGGTATCGTACACCTTGGCTTTGAAGCACTTCGGACGGATCTGGCTAGCTATCCTGGGTCCCGAGACCTCCGAGGGACAGCTAGACGTGACCAACACCTAAGACACTGGCGAAAAAACTGAAGCACTCCCAGTGGGAGGGGGTTATATAGGGAGGAAACTTCCTGTGAAATTGATTACACCAGTGTCCACACCTGAAGGTACCCATATAACCCAAGTGTAATGGCTATGCGCTCTGTGTCCCCTGATGTACGATAAAGAAAAGTTAATGCTTGCAGTGTGGATGCAGCTCTGCTGCAAGGGAGGACTTTTAGTTTTCCCAGAGTTCAGTTTTTTTTTTTTTTTTAAATCAATAAAATAATTTATTGATGAAAATATATCATACAGAACAATTAACACGATTGTACATGTAGCAGGAATATACATATAATACACAGGGCAATACACAAGCAAACAAAGTGCAACGAGAAATAACCAACCAAATACCTCCCAACTAGATGGAGGTACCAGAGTCCCTGAGATTATTATTAGGTTGTATCAAACACGACATTCCATTATACAAATGCTAGAATCTTGATTACAGAATTCAAATCAACAATCAAGTACAGGAGAGAGACACGTATTGCAATATAGCACCTAGCATACTAACAGAAACTAACACCAACATTTTGGTTGTCTATAGATTAGCAACATAGGTAATTTGCACATCTTGCCGAACCCATCCACCATGACCCTCCTCACGCTGACCCTATGGGCTCTTTTACATGGGGCGGATCAATAATGATCCGTCCCGTGCACCTCAGTTTGCTCAGCGAGGATCGCTCCGTTGATCCCCGCTGAGCCGGCGGAAGACAGGGCGGTCCCTGCACACTGTGCAGGGACCGTCCTGTCTTTTCTCCGCTCTCCCCTATGGGGGGGATCGGATGAAAACGGACCGTGTGTCTGTGTTCATCCGATCCGCCAGACGGAAGAAAAAGTAGGTTTTTCCTCCGTCATACTTTGGCGGGTCGGATGTCAGCAGGCATGTCACCGCTGACATCTGCGGCTCCATAGAGGAGCATGGAGCGTCCGTTCAGGTCCGCAAAAAACAACAACTGCCAGGTGGACCTGAACGGGCGCTCCGTGTGAAAGAGCCCTATATCAGGATAATGAGTTCAGGTTTAACACAGCAGTTAAATTTGAGACGCCAACCCTTTCCTACTCTGTTCCTACTATATATCCAAAATAAAGAGAAAATGTCTGGAGTTTCACATTATTTTTTACCACCAATGCACAAGAGTTCCATTCTGCGGTGTCTGCTAGCCCTTTTCCATCTAGTTTATGTTATATGGCTTGAATGTATTTTCCTCCAAAACACCCTAGGTCCCAGGAGATGCCAATACACACAGACCCCTGACACAAGTACCTACATGAGGTCTTCACCAGAGGGGGATATACCGTGTGTGCTAGTGCAAAGGGCCCAAACACTGCAAGCCCATCAGGTCTGTTCATGGCAGACCTATTTTATAAAAACTGGGGTAGTGTGACGGAAGAAGCTTTCAACATTTACTCCTGACAAGCTTTGGTAGCAAAACTTGAAGAATCTCAACATACAGTGCCTTGAAAAAGTTTTCACACCCCTTGAAATCTTCCACATTTTGTCATATTACAACCAAAAACGTAAATGTATTTTATTGGGATTGTAGGTGGTAGACCAACACAAAGTGGTACATAATTGCAAGGTGGAAGGAAAATGCTAAATCATTTAGAATTTTTTTTTTTTTTTTTACAAATAAACATCTGAAAAGTGTGACGTGCATTTAAATTTGCAATTACAGCTGCAAGTCTTTTTGGGGATGCCTCTACCAGCTTTGCACATCTAGAAGGGACATTTTTGCCCATTCTTTGCAAAATAGGTCAAGCTCTATCAGATTGGATGTAGAGCTTCTGAACAGCAATTTTCAAGTCTTGCCACAAATTCTCAATTGGATTTAGATCTGGACTTTGACTGGGCCATTCTAAGACATGAATATGCTTTGATCTAAACCATTCCAGTGTAGCTCTGGCTGTATGTTTAGGGTCGTTGTCCTGCTTGAAGGTGAACCTCCACCTCAGGCTCAAGTCTTTTGCAGACTCTAAGGCTCCATTCACATCTAGGCGTTTTTACGCCCGACGCCGCATACGCCAGAGGGGAAATTTAACATTCCCCTCTATGGAGATGGTTCACATCTCCACGCCGGACGCCTGAAGCTGAAATCAAGTCCCGGACCCTTTTTTTCCGGCGGCTTCGGCGTTCGGCATAGGAGATAGTGGACCTCTCCAAAAAAGGGGGGTTAAAAACGAGGCGTTTTGTTGCCGCAAATCGCGGTACAAAACGCCTCACATTTGTTGCCGCCAATCGCGGGTCAGGACGCGCGATTAGGTGTGAATGCAGCCTAACAGGTTTTCTTCTAAGATTGCCCTGTATTTGGCTCCATCCATCTTCTCATCAACGCTGACCAGCTTTCCTGTCCCTTCTGAAGAAAAGCATCCCCACAACATGATGCTGCCACCGCCATGTTTCATGGTGGGGGTGGTATGTTCAGGGTTCAATTTTGGTCTCATCTGACCAGAACACCTTCTTCTACATGTTTGATGTGTCCCCCACATGGCTTCTCCCAAACTACAAATGGGACTTATGGCTTTCTTTCAACAGTGACTTTCTTCTTGCCACTCTTTCATAAAGGGCAGATTTGTGGAGAGCACGACTAATAGTTGACCTGTGAACAGATTCTCTCACCTGAGCTGTGGATCTCTGCAGCTCCCCCATGGGCCTCTTGGCTGCTTCTCTGATTAAGGCTCTTCTTGCCTGGACTGTCAGTTTAGGTGGACGGCCATAAAACTTCACAACTTTATCCACGACCTGTGTCCTTGGCTTTCATGATGCTGTTTGTTCATTAAGGTTCTTTTACAAACCTCTGAGCGCTTCATAGAACAGCTGTATTTATACCAAGATTCAATTACTCACTAATTAGGTGACTTCTGAAGGCAATTGGTTCCACTAGATTTTAGTTAGGGGTATCAGAATAAAAGGGACTGAATACAAATGCACGCCACACAAAACAAATTGAAAAACATTTAGCATTTTCCTTCCAATTCACAATTATGTGCCACTTTGTGTTGGTCTATCACATAAAATACATTTGTTCAACTGAGCAGTCCTCTGTGATATGTATAGGTCACTGTCTTCACTCAGTGTTGCTTTAGTTCTAGAGACTTTGGTTGACCTGTCAGTGAGGTCTCCGGAAGCCACCAGATACATATATTTAAAATGTATATGCACACTGACAAAATATTATTACACTATATGATAGTAGTGTTGTACGATTACATGAGTTTGGCTTCATCCAAAAGAACTATCAACCAGTGGCAAGAAATCATCACCCACAAGGTATGCATTAGGTTGATGTTGGTGATAATAACATATGAAACACTTCATAATACCATGAAAACTGCTGTTCAGCATTGGATCCCAACTTCTACAGTGTTCCCTGGGTAGCAAAACACCATATAATCATATGCATCAGAGATACGGGCTCATTCAAAGCAATGCACAAAGGTGCAAAGTGCTACATATGTACAAATATGCCATGTTGCTTTATGAACAGTAGGATTTTAATCTAAAAAGTCACATGGGGCCATACAGTATGTATGGCAAGGACATTTTTTAAATATACGCAGATGCATTTATTTTCATATAGGTAAAAACTATTTACAAAAGACAGCAGAACAGTGTAACCACTACATTAACATGTTCGATTTTGTGTGGCTATATTGTGCTCCTTTCTGTTAGTCACTGTATTTCACTGCATTCTACAGGCAGTCTGGCCCTGATTTATTATTGCTGTCAGGAATTCGCCAGAGCAGCACTACCTCACTTCTAAATAGACGTGCCATCACATTTATGAAGTTCTATATGGCTGTTGCTGATACAACACAGCAGCGCAGAATGCCTGAATCATGACGGCAGTTTGGAGTGTGCCTGTAGCTTCTGAAAATCCACCAACTATATAGTAGAGGTCCACTTCCTCAAATGGTTTGCAGAGTGGTTTCTTTTCAGGCAGAAAATTGACAGCTCTGGAATGAGAAAAAAAATAGATGTGTCGCAGGAGCATGCTAGGCCTATGTGGCACCTTACTGGGTATGTATTCCTACTGCTACTCCGTGCTCTCTTAATCAGCAGCCAAAAATCATCCTTCTTTTAACTCAGTTGCCTGATGGGTCATGTTGCCCAAACAGACCAGTTTGCTTATGAGGTGAGGGTTAGGCAAGAATATTTGGTAACCATTCTTTTACAAGATTGCATTCAGGTGAATGCTGCACTCCTTTTGCAGCCTGCCAAGAGAGGAACGTCACGCAAGACCTCACCATGAAGAGAAGTCGGCACCACTCACCTTTCTAGTCATCACTATTTGCACGAAAAAAATTGCTTATCCAAAAAATTCAGTGCTGAATGCAGTGGCCGCTGGTGGTATTTTTTTTTTTTGGGGGGGGGGGAACAATGCACCCACAGCCACAACACTTATCCCCCCAGTCAGTCGGTCACCAGCCCCACACTTACCCCATCTATGTCGCGAGCAGCGCTTCCCCTGGGTGGCAGCTTTGATTGTGTCTCTTCCTCGGTATCACGGTGGCTTCCTCCATGCATCTCCTCTTCCTAGATGGCCAATAAGATTGCTTCTCCTCTCGGCCGATAGGGTGACGGGTCTTATGCTCTCATCATGTGCTTCTACAAAAAAAACATTGGAATCCATGCGTCCGGTGCCCTGCATGTTGATTAGGGGCCTTAGCATGAATTAGAGGGGGGGCAGTGCTCCTGTATGGACAGGCCGCCGCTGACTATATATGTGTATATATATATATATATATATATATATATATATAGTGTTAAAATGTAAAAAAAATACTTAAAGTATAAACTGTGGTATATAGTCCTAAACACATAAAATGTATTATTTTAAAGAGGAATTAAACCCTGTGGGTTTTTTTTCTTCTATGCAAAGTAAAGGCATAATGTTCTACAATGCATCGCATACTAGCACATTATGTGACACTTCCCTGCTGCAGGCCGCATCCATGTTCGCCCGTCTTCCTTCCGGGGCCGCGGACTCCGGCTGCGTGACATCTTGGGACTCCGGCATGTGCGTGGGAGCTGCTGGTCCTGAAGAAATGGCACAGGTGGCTGTTCCTTCAGAGCACATGTGCCATAGACATCATCGGTGCAGTATACAGTAAATATCTCCTCAACAGCGCACCTTAATTTATAGCACCAGAGCTCATGTGTCCAGCCATCTCTCTCGAGCGGACAGGAAAGTGGGCGGAGCCAAGAAACCCCCACTGACAAAACCCCCACTGACATCAGCTGGGAGGAGAAGAGGAGAGAGACGGCCAGCCACGTGGGCTCCTATTGGCGCTATAAAAAAAAGGTATTTAGCAGTGGATATTTTTTCGAAAACACATGCAGTGCAGCACAACATAATATTGCAGAGAGGATGGTAGCAACAAAAACATCTTATGATACCAGCAGGAGGGGGGGGGGCTGGTACTATCTGACAGGCAGGGAGGGCGAGGGAAGAGGATACAGACACAGGTGAGCAGGCTGCGGATGACAGAGGCACAAAAACTGACCACGGTGTCAGGGCTCAGCAGCCATAATAAACCGTGGTCAGTCGGGTAGGGTACAAACTGGCAGGATCAGCCAGGTTTTTTAGGTGATACAGGGAGCCAAATGACACAACACAAGCACTGTGCTGTATAACATGCTTTAAAAGAAACAGGATAGGTCTGGGTCCACGAATACTGACCATGATCTTGGCCCTATATTCAAAACCGTGTGCCCAGGTCAGGGTGAACGGCGCCCTATCCTCTAGATTCCCTATACAGAATGGCACAAGACAGGGGTGCCCTCTGTCACCCCTTCTGTTTGCCTTAGTCTTAGAACCCCTGCTTCGGACCGTGCGTGCCAATCCAGACATCACGGGCTTGAAGGTCGGAAACACAGAGCATAAGCTCTCGGCATACGCGGACGACGTCCTCTTCCACCTATCAAATCCACTGATATCACTGCCTAACCTAGTGAAAGAGCTGAAGCTCTTCGGGACCTTGTCCAACTTCAAAATTAATCTGACAAAGTCAGAGATCCTCCCCATCAGTCTCCCCGCCCGCATAGCTGCTAGTTTACGGGCGTCCTTCCCTTTCACCTGGGCCACGACATCCCTGCGATATTTGGGAGTTCAACTGACCAACAGATTTGATACCCTGTACGCGGCAAACTACACCCCGCTACTGGCCACGGTTAAAAGTGACCTTTTGCGATGGACGCGCTCGGCCTTCACCTGGTTGGGCAGAGTAAATATCATAAAGATGACTGTCCTACCGCGCATTCTTGTCTACCTACAAATGCTCCCGATTCCCCTGCCCAAACAGTTCTTTGACCGTATCTCCGGCCTAATGTCCACTTTCATCTGGAACACGCATAAACCTAGGGTGGCACTTAGGACACTGTGACGCTCAAAGCAGACGGGGGGTCTGGGGGTTCCTGATGTTAAACAATACTATCGGGCGATAGCTATGCAAAGGATCCTCAACTGGCGTTTTCATACCCACGCCAAGGTCTGGGTGTCTCTAGAGAAGAGCCTAGCGGGCAGGAATTTGTCTTACACCCCGTGGTTGGCACGGGAACACAGGGGGCTGTCAACTACGACTTCCCCTCTGACTACCCATGTACTAGCTGTCTGGGATAAGTCTAATGCCGAGTTCCACTTGGCTCCCCCGACATCCCCGCTTGCCCCCCTAGGGGGAGCAAATGTCCTTCTTTGACTCGTGGGTGGACGATGGGAACGCCAGCTGCGGGAAGCTCATGAAAGATGGCAAACTCTTGAACTATGAAGCGCTCCCGGTAGGCAGACAGGGCTCACGCATGAACTTCTGGAAATACAGACAATTGCACCACTTCTTTGAGACCCACGGTCACAATATTAGAGACCCCTTGACGCTCATCCCATTCGAACGCTTGTTTACTGCTGAGGCACCTCCTGCCCATATAGTCTCAGAACTGTAAAGACTTCTTAATTTAACTGGGTCGCAAATCAGACCCGCTTATATCCGACGGTGGGAGTCTGACCTAGAGACAACGTTTACGGAGACAGAACTTGCCCACCTATACCATCTGACCCATTCATCCTCCATTGACTCGAGAACACAGGAAACAAACTTTAAACTCTTGTCCCGGTGGTACAGGGTCCCGGCAGACCTGGCCCAAATTTACCCCTCCGCTTCACCGCTGTGCTGGCGGGGTTGTGGTCTCAGGGGCACGTTGCTCCACATATGGTGGGACTGTCCGCTGGTTAAACCTTTCTGGGAAGATGTCTGTGAACAGATTAAAGTAGTGACCGAAGTTGAGGTCCCGTTGTCCCCGAAACACTTCCTGCTGCATCTCCCCACGATCCCCACCCAGCACTATAAGAAAAGTGTACTGCCTCACCTGCTTAACGCGGGGAGGCGTTTGTTACCGATCCACTGGAAAAAAAACAGGATCCCTACCAGGGAAGAGTGGATCACTGTGGTAAATGCAGTTAGGGAGGCAGAGGACTGGATAGCGACCTGTCGTGACACCCGAGACCGATTCGACAGCATATGGTCCCCATGGACGGATTATGCTTCTGACCCCGCCTTTGTCCCGTCTAGCTTAGACACGGCCTTATTAGAATTATCAGATCTCTCCCTTGAAGCTCGCAGACAAGCAAACAGATAGAGGAGAACTTGACACTCATGTGACTGGCTGTGCTGGGCGGAGGAGGAACGCCTATAGAGACCAGCTCCTGGGGAACCGGGCTTGGCGTGGAGAACCTTACGGCTCCTTATGAGATCGCAGATACATCTGAACTTTCTTTCTCTGTTATTCTCTTTCTCTTTTCCTCCCCCCCTCTTTCTTTTTCTTTTCTGTCCCCAGTCTTCCTCCTATACCTGCCATGGTATGTTTATATGTTTATCTGTTGTGTTCGCAACTGCACTACCAACCAGAGGATTAAATGTGTGGTCGAGACCAGGACTAAATTTATATTATTTTTTGGGACAGTGAGGCCGTCCCTAGGTGGTAGAGGGACACTGATGGACTCATGTCCAGACCTAGATCCATATGTGCGAGTGCCCATGGTGGGCGGGTGGAGGCAGGGGGAGGACAGCTGGAGGCCTTTGTGGCCCTCCCCCCCTTCCCCGCTCACAGACCGGGGCCTCCGCAGATCTAGCGTGCCTAGCGGTCGGTTGATGGTCCCACCTGTGGGGGCCGGGACCGTCCGTGAGGCTAGTCGACGCCATATTCTGTATATCGAGCTGTCCTGATAGTCCGACCTTAGATTGCTCAATTCCTACTAGCAAAATTCCTGGTTGAGACAACACCGTGGGCCACCCGTCTGGTACCAGATATCTTAGCATTGTTCCTGTTTTGTTTTGATATTGTCTGTTCAACGGACCCCTTTTGGGGATTACTGCTTATACGACCCTGCGTGGTTGACATTTCTCTTTGTTTACAACTTATTGTTGAATGTCTGTGCTTTAAGTGTTGAAAATAATAAACTTGATTATACAAAAAGAAACAGGATCCATTTTTTGGGGGGGGTTAACAAACGCTTTAAAGTGGCAATCAACACTCACATTAACTGGACATCCCTCCACGTTCAGATAAAAGTGGTCCCTGCGGCAGATTCACCGGAAGATCACTTTTATCGGCCCCCTCCCACCACTTACCGTAGCCATCGGTAGCAGCGGAGGTGACTGGAGGTGACTGAAGTTGATACATCCCACAGGTGACCAGTGCAAGTGGTTAATGCAAAGATAAGGGTCCACTAATGATGGTGTTGATTGGGTTTAATCACAAATATAGAAATTTCCTTTGACAAAAAAATCCAAATTATTTTCAGCCGTAGATATACACTCAGACAGATTAGCCGCTTACCAGATCCGGTGGACCTCTGTTATGGAGGTCATACGGGCTCATAGAAATCCGGGGTGTTTGACCAATGGTATACAGGTGTGTCCGTCTTCCTTCAGGTTTCCCTGGGCTGTAATGGATCCTATTCCCAGCAGTCTCAGGAAATCTCGACTTTCAACAAGGTGGTATGTTGCGTTTCTCCTCAAAAGGCATCGACAGGGATAGGAGGCAGTCTCCTATCCCTGTAGATATATTCGCCAGCACACCAAGGATCGTATAAAAAACGTCCAAAAAGATTTATTGCACAGGAACCATCACAAAAATAGCAACGTTTCGAGGTCGCACAGGACCTCTTCGTCAGGCAGGTGATGAGGCACCCTGCTGGTGATCACCCTTTTTCCTATTGGCCTTATTTTCAGGAAGGTGTGCAATTGGAATATTTATTGAGTCTCCTATCCCTGGCGATGCCTGTTGAGGAGAAATGCAGCGTCGGGCGGAGCAACTACTACTAGACGTCTCCACGCCCCAGCTAACTGGCTGAAGCCACTGCTGGAAGGGTTTTTTATTCTGTTTTTAAAAAGACTGTTCTGCTGAAATCAGCTTTTATTTTTTGATGTCAGTAAACCTACTTTTCAATAAAGGAGTTTTATGATTACCCAAATCATACTGCACTGTGAAGCTTTTTTTGCTCTTCCTCTAAAATATATCTGCACACCATGCCACCTTGTTGAAAGCGGAGATTGCCTGAGACTGCTGGGAAAAGGATCCATTACAGCCCAGGAAAACCTGAAGGAAGACGGACACGCCTGTATACCATTGCTCAAACAACACAGGTTCCTCTGAGTGACCCCGGATTTCTATGAGCCGGTATGACCTCCGTAACAGAGGTCCACCGGATCTGGTAAGCGGCTAATCTGTCTGAGTGTATATCTACGGCTGAAAATCATTTGGATTTCTTTGTCGGAGGAAATTTCTATATTTGCGATTACACCCAATCAACACCATCATTAGTGGACACTTATCTTTGCATTAACCACTTGCACTGGTCACCTGTGGGATGTATCAACTTTTTGAAGTTGTATTTATTTGTGAAGTCCATGGACAGACACAGCTTCCTCATATTCTTGACTGTAGGGTTATGTTACGTCTATCGGGAGAGGACTAGGCAGACATGTTAATGGTTAAAACATGTAATCTTTAGCAAAGCTGAAACAGACCCGCCCCAGGGGGCGGTCCCTCTGGTCATAACCCCTCTCACTGCAGTGAGCAGCTCAGTTCGTCAAAAAGCAGTACAAACCTAAAAAGGAGGGGTGGGTGCTGTGTCCGTCCATGGACTTCAGAGAAAAGTATTTTACGGTAAGTACAAAAATCCTATTTTCTCTTTTGTCCATGGACGGACACAGCTTCCTTATATTCTTGACTGTAGGGACGTCCCCAAGCAGTGTAAAAAAAACGAGGGGTGGAAACAGCAATCAAAAGTCAAACTTCACCCCAACACACCAGTGCTCCTCAACCGAGGAGTTGCAACATTTAAACAGCAGCCTGCAAAACTTTGCGGCCGAAGCAAGCATCCGAAGATGCACTTACATCAACCTTGTAAAACTTAGTAAAGGTATGAACAGACGACCAGGTCACCGCCTTGCACACCTGCGAGACAGACGCTTGATGTCAGAAAGCCCAGGTCGAATTTCCAATTTCCCTGGTCGAATGCGCTGTTACAGAAAAAGGGAGGCGCCCGCTTCTTAAGGGCGTAAGCCTGAATCTGTCTGATCCACAAGAAATGGTGGCAGACGAGACCTCCGGGCCTTTCTTTGGACCAGACACTGATACAGTGAGTCTGACCTCCGAAACGGAGCCGTGGCAGACAGATACACCCGCAGAGCACATACCACGTCTAGGGAATGGAACACAGCCTCCTGGGAATGCGACGGCCGAGAACACAAAGATGAAAGTACAATATGCTTATTTAGATGAAAAGCCAAAACCACCTTCGGAAGAAATGAAGGCTGCGGGCACCGCCTTATCCCGAAGAAAGAACACGTAGGAGGACTTGCAAGACAAGGCCGCCAACTCAGAAACACGTCTGACAGATGTAATGGCCACTAGAAAGGCAACTTACTGGGAGAGTGTCAGGAGAGGAATCTCTCCGATGTTCTCAAAGGGGGGTTCCTGAAGTACCGAGAGCACCAGATTCAAAACCCACGGAGGTAGAGGTGGTCGAACCGGAGGAGCCACATGTCGAACCCCTTGAACAAAAGTGATCACTAGTGAGTGAGTCGCCAAGGGTCGTTGAAAGAAAGCAGCCGAGGCTGAAATCTGCCCCTTAATGGTGCCTAAGGCAAGTTTCTGATCCACGCCACGCTGCAAAAACAGCAGGATCCTAGAAACTGAATATGTATGTGGATGCCTCCCCATCTCTTCACACAGAGATGTAAGAGATACAAGAGATGGTCAGAGACTACAGACATGATACAAGAGATGCTCAGAGACTGCAGACATAGTACAAGAGATGGTCAGAGAATCCAGATATAAAACAGAAACAAGAAAGCGCCGCTGAGTAATCTAATTTAATTCAACAACAGCAAAAGTATTCCAACACTTACATCTAGGGGCACTCTGATGCAGTCTGAGATGCTAGTGTCAAGGGCTTCAGTGCAGTCCGGAAACAATGTGGGAGGCTGGAAAAGCTGTTCAATGGAGGAGCGTCAGGCGTTCTTTAACCATAGAGGGGCCGACTGCAAAGTCCATATGTAGATGTTATATTCTCAGCTGATCCGCCGCGCCGCTGGTCCGTGATGTCACTGGGACGGTGGTCAAAGAGGGACACAACGCGTTTCAGAGCCAACGCTAGGTGAATAGAAGACCTGCGCGCTCCTTTATCAAGTGCAGTATGAGGAGAAAGCTGGAGGATGTGAGTTATATAGGTCACATGATCAAGCACCAACCAATAAGAGAGCTTATAATACGAGTGGCTTGAGAAGCCAATCGCACATAAAGGGGAACAATTGTGGAATCTTTAAATACAAAGTAAAAACGGGAAAAGCTATAAAACAATAGTGTTAACATAAATGCAGATATAATAGCGATATGTGTTTGTTTGTATTAGCTCAACAATAAAAATACTACTAAAAATACTAACGCTATACGATACAGGGCTGCAGGGTGCTAATGACAATGACACATGTTTAAAAGGTATTAAAATGTAATGGGGATCATAGTTAAATTAAAATAAAAAATGAAAGATGAGAGAGGGGGAATTAGATTAAACACAGATGAGAGTCTAAAAAGAGTCTGTATTATAATATCATCATAAAAAGAGAAGGAAGGGGGAACAGAAAAGTCACAGATAGTGTCATGCACTCGAGTGCATGTATATTTGTAGGTATGCATACACGTCTTTATCGCACATGCATATCTTTACTTATATTTATATTTAAAAATAGTCAAAAACAATCAAAAAATGTAGGGGTATGGTGGTTATTACACAAAAAAATGTGTGTGTATCGCGTACAAGTAAAGAAGAAGAGAAAAAGAGAAAAAGGGGTTTAAACGTTTTCTAAGAGTATATTATATTATATATTTGGCAGTGTATATTAAAGGATGGTATTAACATCTAGTTCTTCATTTAAGCCTAGGGGCGCGAGACAATTTAGGGTAAAAATCCAGAAAGTCTCACGCTCACATAGACGTGAAAATCGTTCAGCCTCAGATAGTTTTTTGGGGATGGTTTCAATAACCCATACCCGCAAACCATCACTGGATTGGGCGTGATGCTCAAGGAAGTGGCGTGGTACACTGTGCTCGTCACAGCTGGCTTCGATGAGGCGTCGGTGGGTGTCAAATCGCTGTCTTAGTGGGTTAATGGTCCGACCAACATATAATAATTTGCAAGGGCACATAAGGCAATATACAACATAATCTGTAGAGCAGTTATAAAAATGATCTAGTTGGTAAGTTTTGTTTCTGTGAGTGAACTCTTTTTGACCATGGTTTATAAAGTGGCATGTTTTGCAGCGGGGCTTATTGCATCTGTACATTCCTGTAATGGGAAACAGGCAGATAGCACTATTAGATTTGAGATCTTTTAGTCGGCTAGGGGCAATTTTATTTTTTAATGTGGGGGCCCTCCTATATGTAACCTTTGGTTTGTCACACAGAACAGTATATAAGTGGGGGTCTTGTTTTAAAATATTCCAGTGCCTTGTCAAGATGTTTTCCATTTTTTGATATTGGTCATGGAAACCAGTAATAAATCGTACCATTGGTTTTTCAGGCGATTTTTTAGGTTTAGTTTTTTTGCCCGGAAGAAAAATCCTGTGGGCTTGGTCCACCAATGGTTCAGGGTAACCTTTTTCTAAGAATTTTTGTTTAAGGTATGTACTCTGAGAGATGTAATCGCTGTCTCTTGTACAGTTTTGTCGAAGTCTGCAAAACTGACCTTTTGGTATATTTTTTATCCACTGTGGGTGATGACAACTGTGATAGTGTAAGTAGGAATTACCCGCTGTGGGCTTTGTATAATTACGGGCAAAAATATTGTGATTGTCGTGACAAAGCTCAAGGTCAAGGAAAGCCAAACTGTTTTGGTTGCACACAAAGGTAAAAGAGAGGCCTAGAGCATTGTTATTGCAATAGTCAACAAACTGGTTGACTAAAGGGGAGGGGCCATCCCAGATAATGACGATATCATCGATATAACGCCCATAAAAGATGATATGACGGGAAAAAGGGTTTTCTTGCAGAATAAATGTCTTCTCCCAAAAGCCCATTGTTAGGTTGGCATAGGAGGGGGCAAAATTAGACACTAAAAAAGAACACCAAATCCTTTGAAAACTCTCTCATTAAAACTAAGTTAGGCAAATTTCACAGGGACCTTAATGATTATCGCCATAAACGGATTTTTTCGTGGAAAAATAAAAATAATATACCAGCCCTCATGTCCCTTGATCCTTATGCCAGAATCTCACCTTTGACTATATCCAAACATACAGAACAGTACATATCCATTAACGACACCCACCCTAATAGTGCCTGTCCGTTACCTCAAAGGGCAAAGCCTACACGTCGAATAATAAAAAATAAACAAATAGCTCCTGCAACCCAGCCTCTTTTGACCCCAAACATAGAAACATCTCTTGTATCACAATCTTTAGATACCTCCACTAATGTTGTTTTGAGCATCCATACCCCGCATACCACCAGTTCCAATAGCAAATTTGACCCTTTAACCCATTCCAATAACTCTAGTGAAATCCCTAGTACATCTAGTGCTCTACCTTCAGTGCCATTTGATCTTATTTTAGGAGATTTTACCACTGACGAGATACCGTCCTTCTCCACCTCGTTGTCCTTCTCTCCTTTTTTAGAAAAAGGCCCACATCGCAAAAACAGACTAAAAAGAAAACATATAGAAGAGGATGTAGGGGAGGACGCAGAAATCATCACCCTAAGCGCCAAACAACTGAAACTATAAAGATATTTAACCTATCATCCCAGATATTAACATTTGACGATTCAGCATTGTTAAGCAGAGGCCTCACTTTCTCTCCCACTACACAACCTAATTCATTCCAATTATTCAAGGATTTAAATAAATTTATTAGGAATTTAACCCTAAAGAGGTTCTTTCATATACAATCCCTTAAGGATTTACCATTAGAAGAATCTATCCATTCTTTGATTATCAATGATACATCCCTAGATTTCTCTATCTATGATACACCATTGCCCTCAGACTCCAGTGAAGCCGACCCAGATCTAGAACTTCATCTACTCACCCAGCAGTTAGCTACTTCCCCTCACATAAAGCATACTTCATTTAAACCAAAATCATTATTTTTTCCTACAAAATCCAAAGGTCCCTATATAGAATCCTATTACAGAGTGGTACTCTCTGAACTTCAACAACTTTGTCAACAATCTTCCTCTAACAACAAACAATATAAATCCAATTTAAGCCCCGGAGAAAGGGCGTCCCTCAAACGCTTCCTCGACAACCCCGACCTTGTCATCAAGCCAGCTGACAAAGGTGGTGGCATTGTAATTCAAGATAGAACAGCATATGTGTCCGAAGCATTGAGACTACTATCGGATACTAATACATATAAAAAGTTACCAAATGACCCTCTTCCCCTCTTTCGCAAAGAATCGGATGAAATTGTTACAAAAGCACTTGCAGATCTCGTAATCGATAAAGATGAAGCTTCATATTTACGAAAAAATTTCTATAACACACCCTATTTTTATCATCTACCAAAGATTCACAAAGATTCATTATGCCCACCTGGGAGGCCCATTGTGGCCTCCATGAATAGCATCACTAGCGGCTTCTCTTTATATATTGATTCCTTTTTACAACCCCTATCTCAACAACTTCCGTCCTATATACGCGACTCAATACACTTGATGGAATTGTTATCATCATATACATGGCAAGAAGGCTATTCTTGGCTATCTTTAGATGTAAATTCCCTGTATACATCAATCCCTCATGATATAGGACTGTCAGCTGTCCAAAACTTTTTGTTATCTGACTCTATGCTTAATTCCAGGCAGATGGCCTTTATCCTTGAAGCCACGGCATTCTGCCTTAACCACAATTATTTTTATTTTGAAGGTGAGTTCTATCTTCAGACCCACGGCACAGCCATGGGAGCTAATTTTGCCCCCTCCTATGCCAACCTAACAATGGGCTTTTGGGAGAAGACATTTATTCTGCAAGAAAACCCTTTTTCCCGTCATATCATCTTTTATGGGCGTTATATCGATGATATCGTCATTATCTGGGATGGCCCCTCCCCTTTAGTCAACCAGTTTGTTGACTATTGCAATAACAATGCTCTAGGCCTCTCTTTTACCTTTGTGTGCGACCAAAACAGTTTGGCTTTCCTTGACCTTGAGCTTTGTCACGACAATCACAATATTTTTGCCCGTAATTATACAAAGCCCACAGCGGGTAATTCCTACTTACACTATCACAGTTGTCATCACCCACAGTGGATAAAAAATATACCAAAAGGTCAGTTTTGCAGACTTCGACAAAACTGTACAAGAGACAGCGATTACATCTCTCAGAGTACATACCTTAAACAAAAATTCTTAGAAAAAGGTTACCCTGAACCATTGGTGGACCAAGCCCACAGGATTTTTCTTCCGGGCAAAAAAACTAAACCTAAAAAATCGCCTGAAAAACCAATGGTACGATTTATTACTGGTTTCCATGACCAATATCAAAAAATGGAAAACATCTTGACAAGGCACTGGAATATTTTAAAACAAGACCCCCACTTAGATACTGTTCTGTGTGACAAACCAAAGGTTACATATAGGAGGGCCCCCACATTAAAAAATAAAATTGCCCCTAGCCGACTAAAAGATCTCAAATCTAATAGTGCTATCTGCCTGTTTCCCATTACAGGAATGTACAGATGCAATAAGCCCCGCTGCAAAACATGCCACTTTATAAACCATGGTCAAAAAGAGTTCACTCACAGAAACAAAACTTACCAACTAGATCATTTTTATAACTGCTCTACAGATTATGTTGTATATTGCCTTATGTGCCCTTGCAAATTATTATATGTTGGTCGGACCATTAACCCACTAAGACAGCGATTTGGCACCCACCGACGCCTCATCGAAGCCGGCTGTGACGAGCACAGTGTACCACGCCACTTCCTTGAGCATCACGCCCAATCCAGTGATGGTTTGCGGGTATGGGTTATTGAAACCATCCCCAAAAAACTATCTGAGGCTGAACGATTATCACGTCTATGTGAGCGTGAGACTTTCTGGATTTTTACCATAAATTGTCTTGCGCCCCTAGGCTTAAATGAAGAACTAGATGTTAATACCATCCTTTAATATACACTGCCAAATATATAATATAATATACTCTTAGAAAACGTTTAAACCCCTTTTTCTCTTTTTCTCTTCTTCTTTACTTGTACGCGATACACACACATTTTTTTGTGTAATAACCACCATACCCCTACATTTTTTGATTGTTTTTGACTATTTTTAAATATAAATATAAGTAAAGATATGCATGTGCGATAAAGACGTGTATGCATACCTACAAATATACATGCACTCGAGTGCATGACACTATCTGTGACTTTTCTGTTCCCCCGTCCTTCTCTTTTTATGATGATATTATAATACAGACTCTTTTTAGACTCTCATCTGTGTTTAATCTAATTCCCCCTCTCTCATCTTTCATTTTTTATTTTAATTTAACTATGATCCCCATTACATTTTAATACCTTTTAAACATGTGTCATTGTCATTAGCACCCTGCAGCCCTGTATCGTATAGCGTTAGTATTTTTAGTAGTATTTTTATTGTTGAGCTAATACAAACAAACACATATCGCTATTATATCTGCATTTATGTTAACACTATTGTTTTATAGCTTTTCCCGTTTTTACTTTGTATTTAAAGATTCCACAATTGTTCCCCTTTATGTGCGATTGGCTTCTCAAGCCACTCGTATTATAAGCTCTCTTATTGGTTGGTGCTTGATCATGTGACCTATATAACTCACATCCTCCAGCTTTCTCCTCATACTGCACTTGATAAAGGAGCGCGCAGGTCTTCTATTCACCTAGCGTTGGCTCTGAAACGCGTTGTGTCCCTCTTTGGCCACCGTCCCAGTGACATCACGGACCAGCGGCGCGGCGGATCAGCTGAGAATATAACATCTACATATGGACTTTGCAGTCAGCCCCTCTATGGTTAAAGAACGCCTGACGCTCCTCCATTGAACAGCTTTTCCAGCCTCCCACATTGTTTCCGGACTGCACTGAAGCCCTTGACACTAGCATCTTAGACTGCATCAGAGTGCCCCTAGATGTAAGTGTTGGAATACTTTTGCTGTTGTTGAATTAAATTAGATTACTCAGCGGCGCTTTCTTGGTTCTGTTTTTTCTCTTGTATGATTTGAGCTGACTTCGCTCCTGGAGAGAGCAGCCCTGAATATCCACAATTACCCCTACATTGGTATTGTCACGATCAAGTTCCCCTCTTGGACTCACACCCAATGGACTAGACTTTTATTATATTTATACTTATTCTTATGTGGATTCTATTTACATGGTCACTCAGAGCGCTGTAATCCTGTGCTAAGAGAATCCAGATATGGTACAGGAGATGGTAAGACACTGCAGTCACGGTACAAGCGATGGTTAAAAACTGCAGAGATGGTACAAGAGATGGTTTAGAGACTGGAGACATGGTACAAGAGATGGTCAGAGACTGGAGACATGATACAAGAGATGGTCAGAGACTGCAGACATGGTACAGGAGATGGTCAGAGGATGCAGACATGGTACAAGAGATGGTCAGACTGGAGACATGGTACAAGAGATGGTCAGACTGGAGACATGGTACAAGAGATGGTCAGAGAACAAAGACATGATACAAGAGATGGTCAGAGAACAAAGACATGATACAAGAGATGGTCAGAGAATGCAGACATGGTACAAGAGATCAATGCAACCTCACTGTGCCCATCAATGCAGCCTCACTGTGCCCATCAATGCAGCCTTACTGAGCATATGAATACAGCCTTACTGTCCATGAATGCAGCCTTACTGAGTGTATATGACTGCAGCCTTACTGTCCAGGAGAATGCAGCCCAGCCTTACTGTCCATGAGAATGCAGCCCAGCCTTACTGTCCATGAGAATGCAGCCCAGCCTTACTGTCCATGAGAATGCAGCCCAGCCTTACTGTCCATGAGAATACAGCCCAGCCTTACTGTCCATGAGAATGCAGCCCAGCCTTACTGTTCATGAGAATGCTGCCCAGCCTTACTGTCCATGAGAATGCAGCCCAGCCTTACTGTCCATGAGAATGCAGCCCAGCCTTACTGTCCATGAGAATGCAGCCCAGCCTTACTGTCCATGAGAATGCAGCCCAGCCTTACTGTCTATGAGAATGCAGCCCAGCCTTACTGTCCATGAGAATGCAGCCCAGCCTTACTGTCTATGAAAGAAGCTTTACTGTCCATGAATGCAGCCCAGCCTTAGCTCAGGTTCACACTGGGCTGCAGGAGTGAAATCATTCAGCAGAACTCGCACAATTTCACTACCGCTGGAAAACCCGGTTTCGGCCGCGATTACAAAGACATCTGTTCAGGTTTCTGCACAGATGTCAATGTAAATCGCGGGCCGAAATTGCAAAAAGTAGATCAGAAACTACTTTTTGAAATCGGGGCAGCGCCACAGATGCGGTGTCGCACCGATTAGTACGGTGTCATTGCCAGCAAATCGCAAGTCAAAGCGCACCAGTGTGAACCAGGACTTACTGTCCATGAAAGCAGCCCAGCCTTACTGTCCATAAATGCAGCCCAGCCTTACTGTCAATGAAAGCAGCCCAGCCTTACTGTCAATGAAAGCAGCCCAGCCCAGCCTTACTGTCCATAAAAGCAGCCCAGCCCAGCCTTACTGTCCATAAAAGCAGCCCAGCCTTACTGTCCATAAAAGCAGCCCAGCCTTACTGTCCATAAAAGAAGCCCAGCCTTACTGTCCATGAAAGAAGCCCAGCCTTACTGTCCATGAAAGCAGCCCAGCCCAGTCCAGTCTTACTGTCCATGAAAGCAACCCAGCCCAGCCTTACTGTCCATGAAAGCAACCCAGCCTCTGTCCATGAAAGCAAACCAAACCAGTCTTACTGAGCATGAAAGCAGCCCAGCCCAGTCTTACTGTCCATGAAAGCAACCCAGCCCAGTCTTACTGTCCATGAAAGCAGCCCAGCCCAGTCTTACTGTCCATAAAAGCAGCCCAGCCCTACTGTCCATGAAAGCAGCCCAGCCTTACTGTCCATAAAGCAGCCCAGCCTCACTGTCCACGAAAGCAGCCCAGCCCAGCCTCACTGTCCATGAAAGCAGCCCAGCCCAGCCTTACTGTTCATGAAAGCAGCCCAGCCTTACTATCCATGAAAGCAGCCCAGCCCAGCCTTACTGTCCATGAAAGCAGCCCAGCCTTACTGTCCATGAAAGCAGCCCAGCCCAGCCTCACTGTCCATTAAAGCAGCCCAGCCCAGCCTCACTTTCCATGAAAGCAGCCCAGCCCAGCCTTATTGTCCAAGAAAGCAGCCCAGCCCAGCCTTATTGTCCAAGAAAGCAGCCCAGCCCAGCCTTACTGTCCATGAAAGCAGCCCAGCCCAGCCTTACTTTCCATGAAAGCAGCCCAGCCCAGCCTTATTGTCCAAGAAAGCAGCCCAGCCCAGCCTTACTGTCCAAGAAAGCAGCCCAGCCCAGCCTTACTGTCCAAGAAAGCAGCCCAGCCCAGCCTTACTGTCCATGAAAGAAGCCCAGCCCAGCCTCACTGTCCATGAAAGCAAACCAGCCTTACTGTCCATGAAAGCAAACCAGCCCAGTCTTACTGTCCATGAAAGTAGCCCAGCCCAGTCTTACTGTCCATGAAAGCAGCCCAGTCCAGTCTTACTGTCCATGTAAGCAGCCCAGTCCAGCCTTACTGTTCAAGAAAGCAACCCAGCCCAGTCTTACTGTCCATGAAAACAGACCAGTCCAGTCTTACTGTCCATGAAAGCAGACCAGTCCAGTCTTACTGTCCATGAAAGCAGACCAGTCCAGTCTTACTGTCCATGAAAGCAGACCAGTCCAGTCTTACTGTCCATGAAAGCAGACCAGTCCAGTCTTACTGTCAATGAAAGCAGACCAGTCCAGTCTTACTGTCCATGAAAGCAGACCATTCCAGTCTTACTGTCCATGAAAGCAGCCCAGTCCAGTCTTACTGTCCATGAAAGCAGCCCAGTCCAGTCTTACTGTCCATGAAAGCAGCCCAGTCCAGTCTTACTGTCCATGAAAGCAGCCAAGTCCAGTCTTACTGTCCATGAAAGCAGACCAGTCCAGTCTTACTGTCCATGAAAGAAGCCCAGTCCAGTCTTACTGTCCATGAAAGCAGCCCAGTCCAGTCTTACTGTCCATGAAAGCAGCTCAGTCCAGTCTTACTGTCCATGAAAGCAGCCCAGTCCAGTCTTACTGTCCATGAAAGCAACCCAGCCCAGCCTTACTGTCCATGAAAGCAGCCCAGCCCAGCCTTACTGTCCATAAAAGCAGCCCAGCCTTACTGTCCATAAAAGCAGCCCAGCCTTACTGTCCATAAAAGCAGCCCAGCCTTACTGTCCATGAAAGCAGCCCAGCCTTCCTGTCCATGAAAGCAGCCCAGCCTTCCTGTCCATGAAAGCAGCCCAGCCTTCCTGTCCATGAAAGCAGCCCAGCCTTACTGTCCATGAAAGCAGCCCAGCCTTACTGTCCATGAAAGCAGCCCAGCCTTACTGTCCATGAAAGCAGCCCAGCCTTACTGTCCATGAAAGCAGCCCAGCCTTACTGTCCATGAAAGCAGCCCAGCCTTACTGTCCATGAAAGCAGCCCAGCCTTACTGTCCATGAAAGCAGCCCAGCCTTACTGTCCATGAAAGCAGCCCAGCCTTACTGTCCATGAAAGCAGCCCAGCCTTACTGTCCATGAAAGCAGCCCAGCCTTACTGTCCATGAAAGCAGCCCAGCCTTACTGTCCATGAAAGCAGCCCAGCCTTACTATCCATGAAAGCAGCCCAGCCTTACTGTCCATGAAAGCAGCCCAGCCCAGCCTTACTGTCCATGAAAGCAGCCCAGCCCTACTGTCCATGAAAGCAGCCCAGCCTTACCGTCCATGAAAGCAGCCCAGCCCAGCCTTACTGTCCATGAAAGCAGCCCAGCCTTACTGTCCATGAAAGCAGCCCAGCCTTACTGTCCATGAAAGCAGCCCAGCCTTACTGTCCATGAAAGCAGCCCAGCCTTACTGTCCATGAAAGCAGCCCAGCCTTACTGTCCATGAAAGCAGCCCAGCCTTACTGTCCATGAAAGCAGCCCAGCCCAGCCTTACTGTCCATGAAAGCAGCCCAGCCCAGCCTTACTGTCCATGAAAGCAGCCCAGCCCAGCCTTACTGTCCATGAAAGCAGCCCAGCCCAGCCTTACTGTCCATGAAAGCAGCCCAGCCCAGCCTTACTGTCCATGAAAGCAGCCCAGCCTTATGCCTCGTTTCCACTGAGCGGATCGGTTCGGTACGCTATTTTGGGTGTTTCCATTATGAAAGCGTACCGTAAAATTGAACCGTACCACACCAGCAAGGGTCCTGCTTCAGATGAGGGACCAGAGAGTGTGGAACGGTTCGGTTAGGGCGGACCTACAAATGCATGTCACTGATTGGTGGATGCGCTAGGAATTTTTTCTAAACCCTGAATGGTCCCTCACGGTCCGATTTGCAGTGGAAACGCTTATGCGATTAGACCGGCCCCATCCGAACCGCTCCAAAATTACTGACCCGACCCGTGCAGAGGAAACGAGTCCATGAAAGCAGCCCAGCCCAGCCTTACTGTCCAAGAAAACAACGTAGCCCAGCCTTACTGTCCATGAAAGCAGCCCAGCCCAGCCTTACTGTCCATGAAAGCAGCCCAGCCGTACTGTCCATGAAAGCAACCCAGCCCAGCCTTACTGGCAATGAAAGCAAACCAGCCTTACTGTCCATGAAAGCAGCCCAGTCCAGTCGTACTGTCCATGAAAGCAGACCGGTCCAGTCGTACTGTCCATGAAAGCAGACCGGTCCAGTCGTACTGTCCATGAAAGCAGACCAGTCCAGTCGTACTGTCGATGAAAGCAGACCAGTCCAGTCGTACTGTCCATGAAAGCAGACCAGTCCAGTCGTACTGTCCATGAAAGCAGACCAGTCCAGTCGTACTGTCCATGAAAGCAGACCAGTCCAGTCGTACTGTCCATGAAAGCAGACCAGTCCAGTCGTACTGTCCATGAAAGCAGACCAGTCCAGTCGTACTGTCCATGAAAGCAGACCAGTCCAGTCGTACTGTCCATGAAAGCAGACCAGTCCAGTCGTACTGTCCATGAAAGCAGACCAGTCCAGTCGTACTGTCCATGAAAACAGACCAGTCCAGTCGTACTGTCCATGAAAGCAGACCAGTCCAGTCGTACTGTCCATGAAAGCAGACCAGTCCAGTCGTACTGTCCATGAAAGCAGACCAGTCCAGTCTTACTGTCCATGAAAGCAGACCAGTCCAGTCTTACTGTCCATGAAAGCAGACCAGTCCAGTCTTACTGTCCATGAAAGCAGACCAGTCCAGTCTTACTGTCCCTGAAAGCAGCCCAGCCTTACTGTCCATGAAAGCAGCCCAGCCTTACTGTCCATGAAAGCAGCCCAGCCCAGTCTTACTGTCCATGAAAGCAACCCAGTCCAGTCTTACTGTCCATGAAAGCAACCCAGTCCAGTCTTACTGTCCATGAAAGCAACCCAGTCCAGTCTTACTGTCCATGAAAGCAACCCAGTCCAGTCTTTCTGTCCATGAAAGCAACCCAGTCCAGTCTTACTGTCCATGAAAGCAACCCAGTCCAGTCTTACTGTCCATGAAAGCAGCCCAGCCCAGCCTTACTGTCCATGCATGCAGCCTTACTGAGCCCATCAATACATACTTGCCTGGATCACATATACGCCAGATATCTCCAGCGCTGTGTGTGAGAGCTGGCTGGGTCTGTGTTTGGCTGTGCTGCCTGTAGGAAGGTCCAATCAGTGTTCCACCATGATCCATCTACTATAACACAAGCAGGTCTAGAGGGGTGGGACCTTCCTACAGGCAGCACAGCTGAACACAGATCCAGCTCTCACACACACATGAATGCAGCCCAGCCTTAGCTCTGGTTCACACTGGGCTGCGGGAGTGAAATCATTCAAGTTCAGCTGAACTCGCACGATTTCACTACCGCTGGCAGACCTGTTTTCGGCCGCGATTACAAAGACTTCTGTGCAGGTTTCTGCACAGATGTCAATGTAAATCGCGGGCCAAAAATTGCAAAAAGTAGATCAGAAACTACTTTTTGAAATCGATGCAGAGCCGCAGATGCATTGTCGCACCGATTAGGACGGTGTCATTGCCAGCAAATTGCAAGTCAAAACGCACCAGTGTGAACCAGGACTTACTGTCCATGAAACCAGCCCAGCCTTACTGTCCATAAATGCAGCCCAGCCTTACTGTCAATGAAAGCAGCCCAGCCCAACCTTACTGTCCATAAAAGTAGCCCAGCCCAACCTTACTGTCCATAAAAGCAGCCCAGCCCAGCCTTACTGTCCATAAAAGCAGCCCAGCCTTACTGTCCATAAAAGCAGCCCAGCCCAGCCTTACTGTCCATAAAAGCAGCCCAGCCCAGCCTTACTGTCCATAAAAGCAGCCCAGCCCAGCCTTACTGTCCATAAAAGCAGCGCAGCCCAGCCTTACTGTCCATAAAAGCTGCCCAGCCTTACTGTCCATGAAAGCAGCCCAGCCCAGTCTTACTGTCCATGAAAGCAACCTAGCCCAGCCTTACTGTCCATGAAAGCAACCCAGCCCAGCCTTACTGTCCATGAAAGCAACCCAGCCCAGCCTTACTGTCCATGAAAGCAACCCAGCCCAGTCTTACTGTCCATAAAAGCAGCCCAGCCCAGCCTTACTGTCCATAAAAGCAGCCCAGCCCAGCCTTACTGTCCATAAAAGCAGCGCAGCCCAGCCTTACTGTCCATAAAAGCTGCCCAGCCTTACTGTCCATGAAAGCAGCCCAGCCCAGTCTTACTGTCCATGAAAGCAACCTAGCCCAGCCTTACTGTCCATGAAAGCAACCCAGCCCAGCCTTACTGTCCATGAAAGCAACCCAGCCCAGTCTTACTGTCCATGAAAGCAACCCAGCCCAGCCTTACTGTCCATGAAAGCAACCCAGCCCAGTCTTACTGTCCATGAAAGCAACCCAGCCCAGTCTTACTGTCCATGAAAGCAACCCAGCCCAGTCTTACTGTCCATGAAAGCAGCCCAGTCTTACTGTCCATGAAAGCAGTCCAGTCTTACTGTCCATGAAAGCAGCCCAGTCTTACTGTCCATGAAAGCAGACCAGTCTTACTGTCCATGAAAGCAGATACATACTTGCCTGGATCACATATACACCGGGTATCTCCCGTGCTGTGTGTGAGAGCTGGCTGGGTCTGTGTTTGGCTGTGCTGCCTGTAGGAAGGTCCAATCAGTGTTCCACCATAATCCATCTACTATAACACAAGCAGGTCTAGAGGGGTGGGACCCTTGTACAAGCAGCACAGCCGAACACAGATCCAGCTCTCACACACAGCGCGGGAGATGGTCAGTGTATATGACACATAGGAGAGAGAGCGAGGGAAGGGAGCGCTGCATTCAAATGCAGCTCAAAGCATCCCCAGGACAGGTAGCTTACCGGGAATTATCCCGGTATCCCGGTGGGCCAGTCCGGCCCTGTTCCCATTGAAGTCTAAGGCCATCCATACACAGGGCGAATCTTGTCTGGTTCAGCGTGTATTGTTGTGATCAGCTGTGATTGGCCAGAGCTAATCACATGGTACAGTTGAGCTGTGATTCGGCCTGTCTGTACCATGTGATAATTCTGACCAATTACAGCTAGCAACAGAATTGTACACAATGAATGGCATGGAAGGAAGCCATCCATTGTTTACAATTGTCAAGTAATCTGCTGTGATTGGCCACAGCGAACACATGGTACCAGAAATGGCCCAGTACAGTGATCTGTAATTAGCTGTGTCCAGTGGCCACAGGTGGTGACCGATCGCACCGCAGTGTGGCTCCTGGGGTCATCTGACATCCACTTAGAAAGATGAAGGTCCAGCCCGGCTATCCTTTTACTGTAGGCTGTATGGGAACTGGTTAAACCCCCAAAAAAGTAATATATTACAGCTTACCAATTAGTTCTGGTGGCTGTATTTATTTTCTTTTTAATGCTTTCTTCCTTTACTAATACCTAGTGATTGTGTCAGTAGGTCTGTTAAATTTTCAACTTCCTTTAACAGACCAAGCTGTTCAGCCAAAACATTTAACACTGACAGGGGTGCTTACAATGGTCAGTTTATATTCATCTATGCAAAACAGATTCAATTAAAAAAAAGAAAAAATTCATTGGTCACAGGTAAGTAGGTGTTCGCATCTTAAATTCTCAATGGCCCCTTTTTAAGTTAAACACTGCACTATATAATTATTATATCCACCACAGAATGGTAACACCTCTGACCACTAGGTGGCACCATATGCACATTTATTAAATTACAACATCTTATGACATTGCTGTATAAACAAGAGGTATTCTTCTTGTAACCAATGCAGAAATAGGGATAACAGTAGATATCAGTAAAGCTGCTACTGTATGGGCAGATCCGGGGGTGCAACGAGGTGATGGCCCCCCCCTTCCCCCTGGAAATTAGTGATGGGCAGGCAGGTGAGCGGGCAGGCCAGTCAGCGGGTGGGTGGGTGGACAGGCAGGCAGGCTAGTCAGCAGTGGCGTCACTAGGGTTGGTGTCACCTGGTGCGGTAAAACATGGTGTCACCCCCCCCGTCTAGGCTGCCTAGCACCATGCAGGAAGTGCACAGTCACGGGGCGCACTCCAAACCAGCCCCTGTAAATGATAGTATAGGGCGGTATAGTGGCAGGTTAGGGTAGAATAGGGTGGTATAGTGACAGGTTGATGTGGTATATGGCAGGTTAAGGTGGTACAGGGCAGGTTAAGGTAGTATGGGGCAGGTTGGGGTGTTATAGGGCAAGTTAGGGTGGCATAGGGCAGGTTGGGGTGGTATTGTGCAAGTTAGGGTGGTACAGGAAAATGAGGGTGGGAAAGGGCAGGTTGGGGTGGTATAAGACAGGTTGGGTTGGAATAGGGCAAGATGGGGTGACACAGGGCAGGCTGGGGTGGTATAAGGCAGGTTGGGGTGACACAGCGCAGGCTGGGGTGGTATACAGCAGGCTGGGGTGGCACAGGGCAGGCTGGGGTGGTATGGGGCAGGCTGGTATGGCACTGGGCAGGCTGGGGTGGTACACAGCAGGCTGGGTGGTATGGAGCAGGCTGGGGTGGCACAGGACAGGCTGGGGTGGTACAGGGCAGACTGGGGTGAAAAGGGGCAGGCTGGTATGGCACAGGGCAGGCTGGGGTGGTATACAGCAGGCTAGGGTAGAACAGGGCAGGCTGGGGTGGTACACAGCAGGTGTTGGCACAGGGCAGGCTGGGGTGGTATACGGCAGGCTGGGGTGGCACAGGGCAGACTGGGGTGGTATGGGGCAGGCTGGGGTGTTACACTGCAGGCTGGGTGGTATGGGGCAGGCTGGGGTGGTATACGGCAGGCTGGGGTGGTATGGGGCAGGCTGGTATGGCACAGGGCAGGCTGGGGTGGTATACAGCAGGCTGGGGTGGCACAGGGCAGGCTGGGGTGGCACAGGGCAGGCTGGGGTGTTTTGGGGCAGGCTGGGCTGGCACAGGACAGGCTGGGGTGGTATACAGCAGGCTGGGGTGGCACAGGGCAGGCTGGGGTGGTGTGGGGCATGCTGGTATGGCACAGGGCAGGCTGGGGTGGTATACAGCAGTCTGGGGTAGCTGTATAGCTGGGGTAGCTGGATTTCCTTTAGTTGAACTAACAAAAGTGTGTCCATTCTAGAGCTGGTAACATTGAGGGTATTCAGTATCATTTTAAAGAACTGTTTTTGCGGGTAAGCGACATAGGGGAGGAGTACGGATGGCATATAAATGGGAAGTATGTGCAGGTGAGGGAGAGGAATGTGGAGGGTCTAACATTGGGCACTATGTACAGGAGAAGAGTGCAAAGGGTACGGCAAAAGGCACAATGTACAGCAGAGGAGTGTGGAGGGTATGACAGTGGGCAGTATGTACAGGAGAGAAGTGTATGACAGCAGGCACTATGTACAGGAGAGGAGTGTGGAGGGTATGACAGTGGGCACTATGTATAGGAGAGGAGTGTGGAGGGTATGACAGTAGGCAGTATGTACAGGAGAGGAGTGTGGAGGGTATGACAGTGGCCACTATGTACAGGAGAGGAATGTGGAGGGTCTAACAGTGGGCACTATGTACAGGAGAGGAGTGTGGAGGGGATTACAGTGAGCAGTATGTACAGGAGAGAAGTGTGGAGGGTATGACAGTGGGCGATATGTACAGGAGAGAAGTGTATGACAGCAGGTACTATGTACAGGAGAGGAGTGTGAAGGGTATGACAGTGGGAAGTATGTACCAGAGAGAAGTGTGGAGGGTATGAAGGGGCAGTATGTACAGGAGAGAAGTTTGGAGGGTATGACAGTGGGCAGTATGTACAGGAGAGGAATAGGGATGTATGATAGTGGGCACTATGTATAGGAGAGGAGTGTGGAGGGTGCGACAGTGGGCACTATGTACAGGAGAGAAGTGTATGACAGCAGGCACTATGTACAGGAGAGGAATGAGGGGGGTATGACAGTGGGTGCTCTGTATAGGAGAGGAGGGTATGATAGTAGTCACTATGTACAGGAGATGAGTGTGGAGGGTATGATAGTGGTCACTATGTACAGGAGAGGAGTGTGGAGGGTATGACAGTGAGCACTATGTACAGGAGTGGAAGGATGTTTAGGGACTGCGTAGTGGTTAAGCGGCTCATACATGGATTGAAATTACACCAATTATGCAGAGACCAGCCATAGTCGATCTATGTATGGGCTAGCTGGTTTTACACAAGTCAATCTATTAATCGACTTGAGTACAACCAGCCTGTTTTTCCCAAAACAATCAGTGCTGCCAGCTATAGATAACAACACTGATCATTGTACTCACTGGCAGAACACAACAACATTACAGGAGTGATTCCCCCATCTACAGGTCAGCAGGTAAGAGGGTGTGTAAGGACAGGCTGGGGAGAGATACCAGTCAGTGGCTGGGTAGGCACTGGCTAGTATCAGAGCCAGATACACACAGGTTACATACGTCGCGATCGTTAGAGCGAGAGCAATAATTCTAGCACTAGACCTCCTCTGTAACTCTAAACATGTAACCTAAAACATTTTTAAAGCATCGCTTAGGATACCAAAAAAAATCGTGCTAACTTTAGTGTTTTTTTTAAATGAATTAAACGGTTTATTTCCCAAAAAAAATTTGAAAAATTGCTGCGCAAATACAGTACCGTGCTAGAGCTGCACAATTAATCGTTAAAAAATTGTAATCTCGATTCAACCCCCCTGACATCTCTAATGCAGAGTTTGCTTTCATATAACAAGTGGAGAGACTTTCAGCTGTCAAAAGAAAATATCTGGGCAGTCTGCTAAGTTCTTATCAGGAAACATTGTAACTAACGCTTTCTTCTTAGATCAAAGGGATAAACTTCTGTGTGTAAAGAAAATATCGCAGTCTGCCAAGTTTGTAAACAATATGAAACATTGTAACCAACTTCCTTTTTAGATCAAACTTCTGTGTGTAAATGCAAGAAATGTAACCACTTAAAGTCCAACACTTGTTACTTAAGTAAAAAGCAATATTTTTTGCTAGAAAATTACTTGGAACCGCCAAACATTATATATATTTTAGCAGAGACAAAAATGGCAATTGCTGCAATATTTTATGTCACACTGCATTTGCCTACTTCAATGAATAATAAAAACCATAAAAACAAAACAGTAAAGTAAGCCCATTTTTTTTTTTTTCATTTTAATGTGAAAGATGATGTTATGCCGTACGAATTGTGAGAGAATCGTGATCTATCTTCTAAGCAAAAAAATTGCAATTGTCATTTTAGCCAGAATCGTGCAGCTCTATACCGTGCAACATAAAAAGTTACAAAGACCACCATAGAGTAATTTTATAGCAAAAAACAAATGATGATTTTTTTTCTCAGTCTGCTGCAGTGTGTCAGCTTGTATTTATAATGGCCACTCTGTATGTAGCTTCTGATAGGCTGTGCAAGCAAGCCCGTATCTCCGGAACCATAAATGATAGCCATCCCATATTTTGACTGGTGGTGGGGTAGGTCTTCAACTGCCTTCCCCCCCAAATGTGGGGTTTATGTGACCTCTGGTCGTCGAGCTACAACCCCCGAAGTCAATCTTTTTTTTTGAAGATTTTTTTTTTTTTTTGGGCAAATGGGCCTATCTTGAGAAAGGGGCCTGGAGCTGCAGCTCCAACAGCCCCTATGTTAGTCCGGCCCTGTGTTTGAGAGTCCTCCCACACTATCTCTCAGACGACCTGCCAGTACCATGGCCACCCCCCCACCTAACCTTGGGTTCAGGCCGGCGGTGGACACCATGAAACCCCCTCGCAAGCTGAGTGTCACCCTTTACTAGTTCACTTCCCTCCCGCCTGTACTGTACTCACACATGTTCCGGGAGTCTGGAGAGGAGACAAGGACAGCATCACAGCATGCAGCCGTGCCGGCTCCTCCCCCACTGTCCCCGCACATTGCATTGAGCACGCAGAGGAGATCCCGGCGGGATCCCCAGTCTGCTTCTGCCTTACTCCCTCCTCCCCCATTCTCCCTGCACATCGCATTGAGCAGAGGAGATCTTGGAAGGGAAGGAGGAAACCACCGCGCCCCTCTCAATGTGGCGCCAGTCTGAGCCGGGTGTTACCCTCTGGCGGGTGTCACCTGGGTTCGGGCCGCACCCCCCGCACCCCCCTAGCAACGCCTCTGCTAGTCAGCAGGTGAGGGGACTACATCTCTCACCACCCACACTGCCTCACTGCAGTTCCACTCTCACTGTGTTTTCTCTCTGCTGCCTGTCTTTACTCTGGCAAGTGACAATCTGCACCTCGTAGCAGGCAAGTGACAATCTGCAACGTGTGGCAAGTGGCAATCAGCAACGTGTGGCAAGTGATGTGGCCAGTGAAAATCCACAACTTGTGGCAAGTCTTTGCTCAGAGCACAGACACACACAGCACACACACTAGTCTGCAGTCAGTCAGTGGGAGAGTAGGACGCTTTGGCCTCCCGCACGAGTCTGCTCTCGCCAGGGACCAGATAGACAGACAGTGATACTGACAGGCTGCTAGGTAGGCTCTCCACAGCTCCGTATCCTCCTAGAGACTCACCATCCAGCTCCCCTCGGCTTTACCTGACCGCCCTGGCTCCCTTTTCTCACCCCACAACCAGCAGGTAACCAGCCAGGTAAGCCATCCACTGTGGATACAGGCGGCCGTCCTTTTCAGGACAAGCCGGCGTTACCCACTCAATGCCATAACTCTCCATAATAACTCCTCTCCTGTACCCCCACACTATTTCCCCAACCCTAGTAATATATCCCCCACCCATCCGATGCTAGTTGCGCCTTTTCGGGTGTTTTTTTTTTTTTTTTTACCCCTCCGCGCCGGCCTGGAAGCATTCGCGGCAGCCGCAACTAGGAAAGGCCGCGGCTTCAACCGCGGCCTAGCGGCGCGCTGCCTCTCGCCTTCCCAAGCTCTCCCAAACTCCAAAAACGGCCCAGAAATCCCCCCTATAGCCCTGGAAAGTAGCTCCTACCCCCCCTCGATCCGTCCTGGCCCCTACAGCAGTACCGATCCACACAATATGGGTGGTCACCAGCCTGGATCTTGCTGCTGGTTCAGCTGCCATCTTTACTACACCCAGCCCCAAGCTCCCCTTACTGAACACTGTAATAACTTGATCCAGGCTTCGTCCGATCGCCTCTCGAGGGGTCAGGAAGGAATTTTTTTCCCTGCCACTGCATATTGGTGTAGCACGGTCAGGGTTTTTTTGCCTTCCTCTGGACCAAGTCAGGATAGAGGATTCGGCTAATCCTTGACTATCCTTCCATCCCCCCAACCCCCACCCCCCCCCCCCCCCGGTGTTTGGCGACCATGGTTAATCTGCAATATTCAGCAGAGACCATCTGGGGTCTGAGGCGATTTGCTGCAATACTATCAGCCATCACCAAAAAAGCCCTGCAAGCTGAGCGACTTTGGAGAACCGATCGACGATTGACTATCAAAGGTCGCAGCAGCTTGCCACAATTGAAGCACATATCATGTGCTTTGATCAACACAAGATCGGCAGTAAAACACCGATCAGAAATCCATGACTTCATCCTGCAATACAACTTAGACTGCCTCTTTATTACAGAGAGCTGGCTCACAGCCAACTGTAACACCATTCTAGAAGAAATTGGTGCCAGAAAATTATCGTATTATTACAGAAAACAGAATAGGGCAAAGAGGAGGAGGACTGGCGGTGATCCATAAGATGCATCTTGCGATCACAAAACCAGTCCTTCAAAACCCTCTTCCATTAATGGAAACCCTTACTCTACAACTGCAAGCAAATTCCCAGGAGACCGTCCGGATTCTACTCTGCTATAGGCCTCCCGGCCCTAAGTCGCAGCTTCTTCCATTATTGACGGACTTTATCTCCACCTATACCCTGAACAGCAAACACCTTTTGCTGCTCGGGGATTTCAACCTCTGGGCCAACTCCCCACAAGACCCCATTGCTGAAGCCTGCATCGACCACCTGGAAGGATTAGGGCTACAACTAGTATGTGGGCCCACACATGCTTCAGGTCACACACTTGATCTCATTTTCAGACAAAATCTGGAAATAAAAATCCTGGAAAATGAACCGTTGCCATGGTCAGATCACCATGCAATCAAATTCATTATTTCCGATTTCCCCCCCTTAACAAAAACATCAAATCCAGTGACAACACACTGGACTAGATGTCAGAAGAAACTCCACTCGGAATTCTTCAAAGCCGCGTTAAAGGAAAAAATAAAAACAATTCAGCTGCATCAAACGGCTGAAGAAACACTGGACGCCATAAACACAGCCCTATTACAGTCAGCTGACGTAAAACCCACATCCGGAAAACAAACTCCAGCTGGTTTAACAACCAGCTGGCGTTACTGAAGCAAGAGCGCAGAAGGGCGGAAGCCGCCTGGAAGAGAAGCCCATCAGATGAGAACCTTTCTATCTACAAGGCTGTAACTAAGAAATATCACAAAGAAATCTTCAAGGCCACGAAAAATTATGTTTCTGAGGCTATCAACAGCGCCCTGAATCGCCCCCGCGAACTCTTCAAGCTGGTCACTCAGACCATGAATCCAGGATGTCTTGAAGCTCCTAATTCAGACTCACAAGAATTTTGCAATGAATTATCGGATTACTTCATTAATAAAATCGAGGGAATCCGGCAAAGCATTCAGCAAAACAATTCCCCCCTGTAGCCCCCCCGGAATAATTTACACAACACCTGTAGTAATTCACCACAACCAGGTAAGTTCTCGCTGGAACCCATCGATATCCAAGCCACAAAACACATCATCGGTGCTCTGCGTAACAGCACTGCACAGAATGATATCATCCCTGCCAAACTGCTGAAGGAATGTGCCGACATCCTGGCACCTCCTATCACGCAGCTTATTAACCAATCTTTCATGGAGGGCATAGTGCCCTCTCAGTTGAAGGAGGGTATAATTAGACCCATCTTGAAGAAATCTACCCTGGACCCCAACGATCCAATCCACCGCCGCCCCATAACAAGCTTAAACACTCTCTCCAAGATCATGGAAAAAGTAGTGGTGCAACATTTGCAACAGCATCTCGATACCCACAACCTACTCGACCCATTTCAATCGGGTTTCCGCCCCGGACACGGGACGGACACAGCATTGCTCAAAATATGGGATGACGCTCTTGAGGCCGCAGACGAAGGAGAATCTTGTCTTCTGGTTCTGTTAGACCTAAGCGCAGCCTTCGACACAGTAGACCACAAGCTTTTATTGACCCGGCTAGCTGAAGTAGCCAGAGTCGCAGAAGGCGATTTATCTTGGTCCTCCTCTTTTTTGGAAAACAGATTGCAAATAGTGAAGTTAGGACCTTTCTTTTCCGAAAAACGCACAGTATCATGCGGAGTCCCTCAAGGATCCCCTCTGTCGCCGGTGTTATTCAACATTTATCTCCGTCCTCTTTTTGAGATCATCAGCAGTCAAAAACTGCTTTATCACTCATATGCAGACGACACGCAACTGTATTTCCGCATTTGCAATAAAAAGGATCACCACCTCAATCTAGAGACATGTCTCTCTATGATAGAGAACTGGATGACAAAGAGTAATCTAAAACTCAACGGAGCGAAAACAGAACTCCTTCTGTTCCACGCCAAGCGTAAGAATCTACCTGTAACAACTTGGAGTCCCCCACCCATTCTAGGTAAAATCATCACCCCTAGCGCCAAAGTAAAAAGTCTCGGGGTCATTTTCGACTCCTACATGACTATGGACGCACAAATAGGGTCAGTAGTCAGTGGATCTAACCATCTGCTGCGCCTACTGCGTAGGCTCATCCCATTTATTCCCAAAGAAAACATAGTGGTCGTGGTGGGAGCAATTGTAAACTCAAGATTGGACTATGCAAATGCCCTTTACCTCGGACTCCCAAAGTAGCAAATCGCTCGTCTACAAGTCGTTCAAAATACGGCCGCCAGACTTGTGACTGGGAAAAAACCCTGGGAATCCATCTCACCTTCACTGAGATCCCTTCACTGGTTACCAGTAAAAGACAGAATTGCTTTTAAAGCACTCTGTCTAACGCATAGATGTTTCCATGGGAATGCTCCCCATTATTTATGCGAAAAAATAAAAGCCCATAACCCCAATCGCGTTCTGCGATCCACTAATCAAAATCTCCTCCAGATACCGAAAGCCGGATATAAATCCAAAGGAGATAGAAGATTTGCGGTCCAAGGTCCCAGACAATGGAACGCTTTGCCAACCAGTATTCGGTTGGAGGAGAACTACTTAGCATTCAGGAGAAAGATCAAGACTCATCTCTTTTGATACCAAAGGAGACAGGAACAACAAGCGCCCAGAGGCGATTCAGTTCGCATGTGCCGCGCTATATAAGTTTTCATTCATTCATTCATTCAAGCGACAATCCGCAACGTGTGGCAGGTGTAGTGGCAATTGACAATCAGCAATGTGTGGCAAGTGACAATTTGCATCTGGTGGCAGGCAAGTGACAATCCGCAACTTGTGGCAGGGACGTGGCAAGTAAAAATCTGCAACTGAAGGCAGGTGACATGGCAAGTGACACACTCGGGGCTCCCACAGATTCTGCATTATGGCGAGTTTAACTATTTCATTTTATATTACAATGTAAGAATAGAAATAATGCGCTTCAATCATCCCGACACCATATTAACCATAACGAAATAGAGAGAAGATAGTCACCACTCCAATTAGGTATGTGGATGAATCCGTATCCTCTCAGAGAAACCCAGGTGTCGGCAATGCACGAAGCAATTGTAGAAAGAAATGTTTGGATAGCCGCACTCGGGAAAAACCTTCTCGGTTGCCTTTTATTGATAAAAGTTTTCAAACACCACACATCACAGCAAAGACAGGGGCATACAGCTGACGTTTCGCACTACTATCAGTTCTTACTCATAGCTCCGAGTAAGCACTGATTGTAGTGAGAAACGTCAGCTGTATGCCCCTGTCTTTGCTGTGATGTGTGGTGTTTAAAAACTTTTATCAATAAAAGGCAACCGAGAAGGTTTTTCCAGAGTGCGGCTGTGCAAACATTTCTTTCTACAATAACCATATTAACCATGGTGCTGGAATGATGAAAGCGCTAACACCAGCCATTGCCCCGATAAATTGGCCGCAAAAAGAGGATTTTTAATAACAGCTTACCTGTAAAATCCTTTTCTTGAAGTACATCACGGGACACAGAGCGCATAGTCATTACATATGGGTTATATGGGTACCTTCAGGTGTGGACACTGGTGTAATCAACTTCACAGGAAGTTCCTCCCTATATAACCCCCTCCCACTGAGAGTGCTTCAGTTTTGTAGCAAGCAATTTCTCCGAGGTTACACAATGTTCCCCAAAAGAGGGGTGGGAGCTCTGTGTCCCGTGATGTACTTCAAGAAAAGGATTTTACAGGTAAGCTGTTATTAAAAATCCTCTTTTCTTTATCGTACATCACGGGACACAGAGCGCATAGTCATTACATATGGGATGTCCCAAAGCAATGCTCCATGAAGGGAGGGAGACCGTAAGGCCAAAAATAGCCAAACAAAAAACATTATCAGGAGGTAAAATAGCTCCACCAACAGAAAAAAGGGGGCGTGAACCGGGCCAGAGGATTCTATACTGCTGCCCGTAGGACCGCCTGCCCAAATGCTGCGTCCGTAGCCTTTGCGACGTCCAACTTATAAAATTTAGTAAACGTATGTACGGAAGACCAGGTTGCCGCTTTGCAAACCTGTGCCATAGAGATCTGATGGTGTGCCGCCCAAGAGGCACTCATGGCCCTCGTAGAATGGGCTTTAACTGATAAGGGAGGTGGAACGCGCTTCAGACCATAGGCCTGACAAATCAGCTGCTTAATCCACCTAGCCAAGGAAGACTTGGCAGCCGGCTGACCCTTCTTGGGGCCATCCGGAAGAACGAAAAGCACATCTGTTTTCCGAATCTTCTCTGTAGCCTTGAGATAAACCCTCATGGCTCGGACCATGTCCAAAGTATGAAGCAGTCTTTCCTCTCTGGACTGGGGAGTAGGAAAGAAGGATGGTCGGACTAGGTCCTGATTCAAGTGAAAACTGGATATGACCTTAGGAAGGAAAGAAGGTTGAGGCCGCAGAACCACTCTGTCCTTATGCAGAATCAGGTACGGTTCCCTGCAAGACAAGGCTGCCAGCTCGGAGACCCTTCTGGCCGAAGCCATAGCCACCAAGAAAACCAACTTTCGGGTTAGCAGCACAAGAGGGATTTCTGTCAGAGGTTCAAACGGCTGCTTTTGTAAAGCTGACAAGACCAGATTTAAATTCCAGGGGCAGAGGGGAGCTCTAATAGGGGGATTCACATGTAAGACCCCCTGCAAGAAGGTTTTCACAAGCGAATGCGTGGCCAAAGGCCTTTGAAACCATATCGATAAGGCAGACACCTGCCCCTTTAGAGTACTAAGAGCCAACCCCTTGTCAACGCCAACCTGGAGGAATCGCAAGATCCTGTCAATAAAAAACTTGCGAGGATGCCCTCCTTGAGACTCGCACCACTCCACATAGGTCCTCTAGACTCTGTAATAGATATTTCTAGAGACTGGCTTTCTAGCCTGAATTAACGTAGATATGACTTGGGCTGAGAGGCCTCTGCCCTTAAGAATTAGGGATTCGGCCGCCAAGCCATCAAATTTAGCTGCTGTGAAGCAGGGTGGTAGATCGGGCCCTGAGACAGCAGATCTGGGCGCAGGGGGAGTGGCCACGGTGCCCCTACTGACATCCTCACGATGAGTGCGTACCAAGCCCTTCTGGGCCAGGCTGGGGCCACCAGGATCACCGGCCTGCGCTCCACCCTAATCCTTCGTAGAAGGCGGGGAATCATCTGTAGTGGAGAGAACGCATACAGGAGAGAAAACTGGTGCCAGGGGCAAACCAACGCATCGGTCCCGTAGGCCAAGGGGTCCCTGGCTCGGGATACGAATTTGTCCAATTTCTTGTTGAATCTTGTTGCCATGATGTCCACATCGGGAACTCCGAATCTTTGGCAAATCTCTTGGAATACCTGGGGGTGAAGAGACCACTCTCCCGGGAGTAACTGTTGACGACTCAAAAAATCTGCTTGAGAATTGTCTATCCCTGGGATGAACACTGCTGAGATGCAGGGTACATGGGCTTCGGCCCATGAGAAAATCAGGTTTACTTCCCTTTGAGCCGCTAGGCTCCTTGTGCCCCCCTGGTGGTTTATGTATGCCACCGCCGTGGCATTGTCGGACTGTATCCTTACTGGCAGACCCTGCAGGGGGAGAGTCCAGGTGACCAGGGCCAACCGAGCAGCTCTGATCTCTAGGACATTGATGGGAAGCAGACTTTCTGCCTCTGACCACTGTCCCTGCTGGGTCCGTTTTCCTAAGATTGCCCCCCAACCTGTTAGGCTGGCATCTGTGGTTACTATTTTCCACGTGATGGGGCAAAAGGTTTTCCCTTTTGACAATTTTTGAGGGACCAGCCACCAGTACAGGCTGCGCCTGACTCCTGGGGAAAGACCTAATGGACGGTCTAATGCCTGTATGGACCTGTTCCAAGCAGAGAGAATAGCTGCCTGGAGAACTCTGGTATGGATCTGGGCATAGGGCACTGCTTCGAAGGCGGCTACCATCTTTCCCAGCAGTCGCATGCATAGGCGAATAGTCGGCCTCTTTTTGCCTAGGACTATTTGAATTGTTTGAGTCAATGACCTGATCTTTTCTTGAGGTAAAAATATCCTCTGGCATTCTGTATCTAACCGAAGGCCTAGATATTCCAACTGTCTTGTGGGTTGCAACCTCGATTTTCCTTGGTTCACAACCCACCCGAATTCTTGTAGATGCCGAACTGTGCGGACTACTGCATGATTGAGGTTGGAAGCTGATCTGTCGATAACCAGGAGATCGTCCAGTTATGCCAGGACCAAAATGCCTTCTGTCCTTAGGACGGCTAGCACCGGGGCTAACACCTTTGTGAATACCCGCGGAGCTGTTGCCAACCCGAAAGGGAGGGCTACGAACTGGAAATGACTTTGATCTATCATAAAACGAAGAAACTTGTGATGTGCTGGGTAGATCGGCACATGCAGATATGCATCCTTTATGTCTATAGATGCTAGAAACTCGCCTTGATGCAGGCTGGCTGTCACTGAACGTATGGAATCCATACGAAAGGTCTGAATCTTTAGAAAGCGATTTAGGCGTTTGAGGTCTAGGATAGGCCTGACGTCGCCATTGGGTTTTGGTATAATAAAAAGGTTGGAGTAGAATCCCAGACCCCTTTCTTGGGTTGGTACTACAATTACTCCTTGGAGCAAGAGGCGATCCAACGCCTTTACGAGAGAGGCCCTCTTTAACGGGTCGCTTGGAAGACTTGACCCCTGAAAATGAGGAGGGGGGATTTCTCGAAACTCTAGTTTGTAGCCTGTGGCTACCACGGACCGAACCCAAGAGTCGGGAATTCTGGCCTTCCAGACTTCGGAGAAAAACTGAAGTCTTCCCCCCACCCAAGAGAGTGGTTTAGCCGGCTTGCGAGACCAGGGCCTCTTGTTTGCCGGGGCTTGTCCCTGTGGGCGGCTATTAACTGCTGAACGCCCGGGAGGCCGTCGATACTGACGGGAAGTCGAAGGGGCCGAGCCTGCAAAGGCCTGTCGTTTAAACGCGGGCCCACGCGGTCTTTTCTTGACCGGTAAGGAAGAACTTTTACCACTTGATATGGTTTGGATATATTTATCTAGGTCTTCACCGAATAGTCTTCCCCCATGAAAGGGAAACCCTGCTAAAAGCTTTTTGCAGGGTGCCTCTGCTGACCAGTTCTTTAGCCACGAAAGACGACGCATGTGAACCACCAGCAGAGATAACCGGGATGCCTGTTGGATGGAGTCCTTAATAGCATCTACTGCAAAGCAGAGAGCCCTAGGGAAATCTGCTAATTCACGAGTTTGCTGAGCCGGCATGTCCTTTAATATCTGTTTTGCCTGATCCTTTAAGGCCTGACAAACGCCAATGGCTGCCACCACTGGCTGAACCATGGCACCTACTGTGGTGAAAGAAGCCTTCAGTAGGGTCTCTAATTTTTTGTCGACCGGATCCTTGAACATCTGGACATTTTCAACCGGACAGGTCAGGGATTTATTCACGCAGGAAATGGCCGCGTCCACTGTGGGGAGTGCCCATTTCTTTAAAATTCCTCTTCCATAGGATAGAGAATAAAGATCCTATCAGGTCGAGCCCAATCCTGGTAAATCACGCTCCGCAGAAGGGGGTGAATCGGAAAAGACACACAAGTTAATGGAGCCTTTAAAGAACCCAAGGAGGATACCACAGGGGCTACTAGTTCTAGCACTGGAAGTTTAAAAGCAGTGCGAACTATATCGGTCAAAGACTGGATCCACAGGCTCTCCGCTTGAGAGGCCGAAAAATATTCATCTACAGTGGAACCCTCCATGTCTGAACCTTCGGGACTTGGGTCTGCTTGATCCCCTTGTGGGTCCCGTTCCTCCGAAGAGGAGACCTCTGCATCTGAAAACACCAAACTAGGTGAGGGGGATCTAGCCCGTTTGCTACTTGGCAAAGGGCGGGCAAACAAAGCAGTTAACCTTTTCTCTAGCCCACCCAGGGTGGTCGCTAGCATTTCTTCCGTTACGTAAACGGGAATGGGTGGATCGGGGGCCGCCTCTGCCCCCAGCATCCCCAATGGCTCTTGTACTATGCTACTCGGTGGTCTAACTGGTGAGGGTGGGGCCGTTGAAGCCTGGCCCAAATCCTCTGACCCCGATGAAGACCCCTTTTGTTTCTTGGCACCTTTTGCAGCCTTGGCTGGTCCTGATGCCTTTGGAGCCATTGCACAACCTTGAGTCACCCCTCTAGCCAACACCTGACTGTTGTAGCTAGGAGTAATTAATATGAGAACAGGCTGAGAAAAATTAAAACATTTTTTTTTTTTTTTTTTTTTACCCGCCTGGGAGGTGGCAATACTGAGGAAAACCTGTGAGTATTGCAACACCAATGCCCGTTAGCCGGAGTCCAAGGTTGACTCAGATACTGCTGGATCTAAGGCTGAGTCCCTTTAAGCAAAAAAACTTTTTTTTTTTCTTTCTGGTCAATAGTGGAACTAAGTCCTAGACCTGAAGATCCACAAACCGCCACTGGGTGTCACTGTGGCCAAAAGACCCAGCTGCGCGCTCTGTGTCCTTCTTCCTCTGCCTCCAGGAGGGAAAGACCAGGCAGAGAAAAAGTTTTACTTTTAAAACAGACCCTGACGCTGCTGGCCCGCCCCCCCAACGCACGCCGACGCTATAAAAGGCGGCGTGCACGCGCGCGCGCGCGCACACACACGCGCGCGCACCCCCCCACGCTGAAAACAACATGGAGGAAGCAGAGCAGAGGAAAAACATGGACCAGCGCCATGCAGCACCAACAGACACCAGGTAAGCACTAATCTTATTGTAGTGCACAGAGAGAGGAAGCTGTCCCCATGGGCTTCCTAAGAAACAGGAGTTTTCACCAGCAATTTCCTCTTTAAAACATGTGGGGTTGCAGTATCCATGCTAACAGGCAGACCTGGGGTGAGTAGCAAATATATATCTTACACAAGTATACATATATCTACATGTTATCTGGGTAAACATTAGTATCCCATCCTGCCCACACAGACATAGTGGAGATAGTGGCTGATGCACAAGCATACCATTAGCCAACCCAGAACCCCCAGGGGGATACCTACTGTCGAACCAAGTCCCGCAGGTTCCCTCTTACCTGCTCCACGCCGCAGGGTATTGCAAACTGCAAGAGGCCCAATCTTCCCCCATCTCCGTGGGTATTGTCTCGGACCTTCAGGGACCGGGGTCCTGTGTTAAGGAACCCACACCCCTGGACCTATATAGCATCCTGGCATCAGTAGCGTTTAGTCCTGGGAGAGACCAAGGCACTGGAGCCCAGAATCCAGCCCTCCAAGGAGAGGCATTATAGGCAACACCCCACGCAGGCAGGGCCCGGGTACCGTACACCTTGGCTTTGAAGCACTTCGGACGGATCCGGCTAGCTATCCTGAGTCCCGAGACCTCCGAGGGACAGCTAGACGTGACCAACACCTAAGACACTGGCGAAAAAACTGAAGCACTCTCAGTGGGAGGGGGTTATATAGGGAGGAACTTCCTGTGAAGTTGATTACACCAGTGTCCACACCTGAAGGTACCCATATAACCCATATGTAATGACTATGCGCTCTGTGTCCCGTGATGTACGATAAAGAAACATATTTTCTGGCAGTGCCCCTCCCGAGACTAGACTCTGGATCCACCCCTGTGTTACTGAGGAGTTACATAAGACCTACAAAATAAAAACTATTGCTATCACCTTGAAAAAGTGGCTAGAGAAATTATTCCATCTCAACACTCATGTAATGGGAACATTCTTCCACTAACCACTCATGTATTAGGACCCAAATAACTGTAACCTTCTACCATTGACCATCCATGTAAGGGGACTTTTCTACTAGTGCACACCCATAAAAGAGGACCCATCTCCAGGTGACTAGTTAAGTAAGGAGACCCTTTCTCCAGGTCACCAACCAGGAAAGGAGACCCTTCTCCCATTGACCGCCAGTGTAAAATAACTTTTCTGCCACTCATCAATGCAAAGGGACCCTTTTTCCACTCACCACTGATGTCGGAGGACCCTTCTTTCAATGACCTTCCATATAAAATGGACCGGGCCTTCTGGGATTACCCATGTAAATTGATCCTTCTTTTCCCCGCCTTGTTATTTGTCTTTATTACTATTGACTGCCTATTTGAATAGTTCAGTTTTACAGTATAGCGCATCAAAATCAAATATATGGGGTAGGGCGGGATTTAATGAGTTGTTGGAGAAAATGCCTAAGTTGTAGGTAGCTATAGTGCCCCTGATGATGTCATTACGACGAAACGATCGTCGGGCAGACACACTCGTATTGTGCATATGCTAACGGCCTTAGGCGGTCTGATATTCATACGGAGCTTTTTATCCTTGCAAGGACTTTTGTATCACTCTCTATGAATGAGAGTATTTTAAGCGGTTTCAATTTTTTTAGTTTTTAAATAAACCCGCTCGTTTTTTACGCCTACACTAAGGGATTGTCCCTTTGTTTTTTCCCACATGGTGTTTGATAAACACACGCTCACATACATCTATGCAAGTTCCATTTGGAAGCAGTGGTTAACCCCATGAGGAGCTGTGGATTCTACCATCTAATCTGTGGAGTGACGCGGATTCGTTCCTGACACCCCAAAGGATCAGAATTTCCTGCTATGCCTGTTTAGACTACTCCTGAAAGGGATAGTCACAGGCTTTCTGGTAAGCCTTTATTTCTACTGGTGTTGGGCCACTGATGTCTGAAATCTCCCTCCTTTCTCACCTGTAGATCTCCTAATTGGACTTTCATTGTTTGCATCTTTTCATCACCTGCATTGGAAGGGGCTAATAACTCCTAGCTTTTTTCTGTGGACTCTATTTGTTTTGCACCTCATATGCTGAATTGGTCGCTTTATTTTTACACTGTTTATTTATCTGTTGATAGTTATAAGTACTTTATGCTCAGTGCCATACAGGGGCGGACTGACCATTGAGGAACTCGGACACTGCCCGAGGGCCCCATGCCCCTAGGGGGCCCCATCAGGGTTGACAGGCTCATTAAAACCAGAGACAGTATGTAAAAATCTGTGTTTTTTTTTATATCTGTCCCTGATATGTCCAAAACTGACATGCTTTTGATGTGAAAATCCCGAGATTTTAGCTGCCCCGCCTCTGTACTGCCTCCTGGCTTGGTGGCCATCTGTAAGCCCGGGGGGCCCATAATCTTCTATTGTCCGGGGGCCCCATGAGTTGTCAGTCCGCCCCTGGTGCCTTATTGATTGGCACAGTGTTATAACAACCTATGCACTTATAGCTTTTGTGTATTCACATTTTGATTGTTACCATTTATAGATTAACACTGTTTACACCAGTTACTTTAGATACTTATGTGGTATATGCTGTCCAGCGCTACACTGTTTTTGCACAGGTAGCTATAGTGTTCTCGCAAGGGGTTATCATGAGAAGAGCATAGGGCATCTAACATCAGTATACTGGTAGAAGTGAACAGGGAGTGGATATCCGTGAACTCATTTATGGTCCACCATGAAAACTGTGATGGATTTTTCACAGCCTGGAGGAAACAATGGGCAATGGAGAAGTCGCAAAAGTGGGAGGTGAGGGGGGGGGGGGGGTCAGACCCACAGAATAATTGTAAAGAGTGGGTTAGACATGGTCCTATTACAGCCGGGTCGGTGGATGGGAGGGAGCCAGGGTATAGAGGAAACAGGTATGGGGTCGGAATCAACAAGGTCAGTCCTAACCCACAGCGGCATCTGATGTGTCAGGAAGATAGGAGAGTAGAGCTATGCTTGCCGCAGTGTAATAGGCCTGCAAGTTAGGGACCGAAATGCCACTATTGATTCGTCGAGCGTACAAAATCTGTTTAATGATTCGAGGATGATTAGAACCCCAAACAAACTGCAAAAGCTTGCGTTGATATATTCGTAAAATATGTGAAGGGACTAAAACAGGCAAGACCCGGAAGAAATAAATTATGGGAGATAGGTAGGTGTAAAAACTTTTGTGCTACTAGTGAGTAAAGAAAGTGATAACGTGAATAAAGGTGTGTTCCAAAGCAGCAGTATCTAATAGTGTTCACTGTACACAATAATATAAATAAATACAAATGGTGACAGGAATCCTTTCTTCAGCGCTTTTCACCATTTGTATTTATTAATATTAATACTCTTAGGTCCAGGTCTGTTACCTACTTTCAGGTCTTTAATGCATTGAAGGACTTCCAAAACCTTAATATCCCGGTCCATAAGGGCCATATGAGCCTCAGTCAGTGTGGGGAGCGAGAGATTATTAAGGAAATTGTCAGCGTCCCTGACTACCCATCCCATCAGGAGCCAAGTACAATTTAGTAAGACGGTAACGGAATTCCTCCAAGACCTTCACTGCGTTACCCATGAGTACGTTATGTTGAGTACGCAATGTAATAGGAGTGGGCCTAAGAGTAAAAGTGCGGAGTCTGATGGCCAACATTTGGTTCGGTTTGTTAGCTTTAGCACACCACTTCTGATGAGACCAGCGTAAGACATGCTCAGCGCTATCAGTGAGACAGAGGTCCAACTAAGCGTGCTTGATCCTAGAGTTTATGGTTAGCAGAGGTGGGAGATTGTTTAAACTTGTTTGAAAGTACTTCTAGGCGGGTCTCTAAGTCTCGTCTATATGATAACCATATAGCACTACAGGTCCTCTTTATGGAGAGATCAGGGGTCAATAAGACCCCACATCTCTCCTCTACAATGGAAAGCATCAGATAAAAAAAAAAACACACACATTGATCACATGCTTGCCGAAAAAAAAAAGACATCGTTCACATCGGTCATGAACTGGAAGTGATGTCATAACGTCACTCCTGGCACTTAGTTCATAGAGATGAGTGGAGGCCATCTTTCCTCTGATAATCTCTATGGCCAGCCGCCGCAACCATTAACCACTTGCATACTGGGCACTTACACCCCCCTCCTGCCCAGGTAAAATTTCAGCTTCCGGCACTGCGTCGCTTTAACTGACAATTGCGCGGTCGTGCGACGTGGCTCCCAAACAAAATTTACGTCCTTTTTTCCCCACAAGTAGAGCTTTCTTTTGGTGGTATTTGATCGCCTGTGCGATTTTTATTTTTTGCGCTATAAACAAAAAAGAGCGACAATTTTGAAGAAAAATACAATATTTTTTACTTGTTGCTATAATAAATATCCCAATTAAAAAAAAAAAACATTTTTTTTCTCAGTTTAGGGCAATACGTATTCTTCTACATATTTTTGGTAAAAAAAAAAAAAAAAAAAATCGCAATAAGCGACTGGTTTGCGCAAAAGTTATAGCGCTTACAAAATAGGGGAGAGAATTATTATTTTTTATTATTTTTTTTTTACTAGAAATGGCGGCGATCTGCGTTTTTTTTGGTACTGCGATGGTATGGCGGACACATCGGACACTTTTGACACATTTTTGGCGCCATTCACATTTATACTGCGATCAGTGCTATAAATATGCACTAATTACAGTATAAATGTGACTTGCATTGAAGGGGTTAACACTAGGGGGTGAGGAAGGGGTTAAATGTGTATCCTAGGTGTGTTCTAACTGTGGGGGTAGGGGGGGGGGGTGACTGGGGGGGTGACCGATCTGTGTCCCTATGTAGGAAGGAACACAGATCGGGCTCCTCCTCTCCAGAGACAGGACGCTGTCTCTGTGTAAAACGGCAATGAGAGATGATCTATGAGATCATCTCTCATTCGCCCACAGATCGCATCGCAAACGGCCACTCTGATTGGCCGTTCGCCGCGATCTGTGATTGCCCGTGTCCAAGGGACACGGACAATACAGGGCTTCCTGGGAACGCCTAAAGGACATGCCGTCATGTTGGATATTCAGGCCCGCGCTGTTGCCGTCATCCGACGGTAGTGCGGGCCTGAAGTGGTTAAATCAGTTCCTGAGCTTCCGGATTAGCCAGGTAAGCCTGGCAAACAACTGAAAGCGGAAGGAGGGAGTGGTGACTCCTCCCATCACTTCTAAAATTGATTCGGTGGCTAATGGGATGCGCGGATCACTTTTAGAAGAAAGAGTGGCGGCTGCTGAAAATTTTAATTACCGGGGTTATGGCATCAAGCTGCAACCATAAACCCATTATTCTACTCTACCTTCTCCGTTCTTCACTGTGGCGCTGTCATTGATCGTGTGTTCCCTGATATAGGGAAACACAATCAATGACGTCACACATCTAGCTCAACCCCCCTACAGTTAGAAACACAGATGAGGTCACAGTTAACCCCTTCAGCGCCCCCTAGTGATTAACTCCCAAACTGCAATTGTCATTTTCACAGTAAACAATGCATTTTTAATGCATTTTTTGCTGGGAAAGTGACAATGGTCCCAAAAACGTGTCAAAATTGTCCGATGTGTCTGCCATAATGTCGCAGTCACAAAAATAAAATAAAATAAAAAAATCGCTGATCACCGCCATTAGTAGTAAAAAAATAATAATTACCATTAGACGATTGCGCTCCACTGGAAATCCAGTGCAGTTCTCCTGGCACAGATTGTGTCCAGGGTAGACCAGATTATGCTCACGGAAAAGATACATCACACACTGTCCCAGTATTCGATGCTAAATGGAACCCCTGGTTTTTATATCGTATTTCAGACCTACCATAAATTGATTTTTGCATATTCTTTATCTGACTTTTACTTTTTTTTTTTTTTCAAATAACAATTTTTATTTTCATAAAAGGTCATTACAAAACATAGCAGCAGTTCAAGTGCATTAGATAAGAAGGTGTACAAAATTCCAGCTAGTTAGGCTTACACAGTGGTTTCGTATCTATTTATGCTATCAGTAACTTGTAACACAATTGGGGATTCAAAAGAAGAAAAAAAAAGATAAAAAAAAAAAAAGAGGGGAGATAGAGAGAGGGGGATGGGGTGAAGAGAGGGAGACAGGGAGGAGGGGGGGGGGGGCGAGGAAGAAAAGGGGAGAGGACAGGATAGAGGGGGGAGGGGGGGGCAGGCAGGATTATCGGGGGGAGTAGTGTACCTTGGTGACCTGTTGTCGGCTCACGGCGGGTCTTCCTCCACGTGCCACCTCTCCCAGACCAGGTCGTGGTCCTCCAACCTATCCAGGATCCTAGCCGTCATTTTTTCCATAAGTTCTACATCTTTGACCCTAGCATAAAGGGCTTCTTGGGATGGGGGGATTGGTTTCTTCCAATGAAGCGCTATCAGGCACCTCGCAGCCGTGATTATGTGTCTCAACAGTTTCTTGTAAGGTTTAGCTATGCGAGGTTGGGATAAGCCCAGCAGAGGCGGAGGGGTAAATCTTGTGGAGGACGTCCGGGGTCAGGTACCAAAAGAACAGTATTTTATACGTGTTTTCCTTATAAAGGGTGCAGATCGAACTTTTGGCCGCCTGCCTCCAAACCGCCCTCCACTCATCCTCCGAGAGCACCTCCCCCAGCTCTCTCTCCCATCGGAGCATATATGCATGTTTACCTTTGGTTTGTAAGGGGTATTCATTGAGAATTTGGTAAATATCAGATATGAGGCCCCTTCGGGCTGTGCCCTCGAGTATGATTCGCTCAAATGGGGTCGGTTTTGAGAAAAGGAGCCGGGGGGCGATTGTGTGGGCATAGTGCCTGATCTGTAGGTAGCTGAAAAAGGCTTGTCATGGGATGTCATGTTTGGCTTGGAGATCAGTGAAGGAGTGTAGGGTGCGGGATCTGGGGTCTATTAGATGACCAAAGTGGAATAGGTTTCGCGAGGCCCAGGGCCAGGACATCTGGTGGGGGAGACTAGTCGGCACTTTAGGGTTGTAGAGGAAGGAGGTCAGCGGGGAGCTATCGGACTGAAGTTGACCGTCTCGGCTAGCCTCCTCCAGGTACTTTGAAGCTGCCGCATGGAGCCCAGTAGATGTCCGGGCTCCGCTACCGCATTCGCGTTCCACAGGAGGTTGTTGGGGTGTATTGGTGCCAACCAGATCTTTTCCACCTCCATCCATCTATTGTAAGACTTCTGGGGGAACCATGATGCCACTGCCCGGAGTTGTGATGCCTGGTAGTATTTGACCAGGTCTGGGAAGGCCAGGCCTCCCTCGGTTTGTGACGCCATCATATCCGAACGTGGGATCCTGTGGTGCTTGTAGTTCCACACGTACCGGAGGAGGTCGGCTTGTAGGGCTCGTAGCTGAGCATAGGGGACCGGGATAGGGAGGGTCTGGAATAGATATAATAGTTTTGGGAGGACAACCATCTTTATGGCCGCTATCCGGCCCAATAGGGATATCTGGTGGGACTTCCATTTATGGATCAGCGCCCTTATTGAGCTGTATAGGGGGGGGGAAGTTGGCTTGATATAGGGATGCAAAGCTTGGGGTCAGGTGGACCCCCAGGTATTTCAGGGAGGTTCGCTCCCAGTGGTATGGGAAAACGGACTGCAAGTGTAAGGCTTCTGGTTCGGGCATATTAATCGGCATGGCCATGGACTTGGACGTATTAGTCTTGTATCCCGAGAGGGCCCCGTAGCGTTCTAGTTCCCTGTGTAGGTTGGGCAGGGAGATGCGGGGGCGCGTCAGTGTCAGGATGATATCATCGGCAAAGAGGGAGATCTTAAACTCCCTCCCCCTTACCGGGATACCTCGAATGTCCGGATTGTCTCGGATCGTCGCTGCTAAGGGCTCGACGCAGAGGGCAAAGAGGAGGGGGGAGAGGGGGCACCCCTGACGGGTTCCATTAGTAACGGGGAAGGTGGACGAAGTGGCAAAGGGTGTTTTCACCTGTGAGATCGGGTCGGTATAGAGGTGTCGGACCGCCTGTAGGAAAGGTCCCCTAAAACCCATATGCTTTAACGTGGCGAACATGAAGGGCCAGCCAAGGCAATCAAACGCCTTTTCTGCATCCAGACTCAGGAGCAGAGACTCCGGGCCCTCCCTGCTCGCCACGTCAATTAGGTCAATCACCCTTCTCGTGTTGTCCCCCGCTTGGCGGAGGGGGACAAAGCCCACTTGGTCTTTATGGACCAAAGAGGGTAAAACTACATTTAGGCGGAGGGAGAGGACCTTCGTGAAGATCTTGAGATCAGAGTTCAGTAGGGCTATCGGCCTGTAGCTTGCGCATAGTGAAGGGTCCTTGTCTGGTTTGGAGATGAGGGTGATGAATGAGCGCTGCATGTCTTGCGGGATGGGGGTCTGCCGTAGAAAGGCGTTGAAGAGCTTCGTCATGTGGGGGAGGAGTGTGGGGAGGAAGGTCTTATAATATTCATATGGGAATCCGTCAGGGCCCGGAGATTTATGGGCGGGTAGGGACTTAATGGCCATGGTCAGCTTCTCACCTGTAATGGGGACGTTGAGGGAGGCTAGGTTGTCCGGTTGTAGTCGGGAAATGCCCGCCCGAGTTAGGTATTGTGTCATCCTATCTAGCAGGTCGGGGGGGGGGTGGGTCATGGGGGATTTCCGGCTTGTTATACAAGTCAGCGTAAAATGCTGCGAAGGCATCTGCAATACTCTGAGGGTGTGAAAGAATATTGCCCGAACTATCCTGGACCTGGTGTGGGGTGGACGCGTGCGAGCGGTCTGCTAGTTTCCTCGCCAATAGAGCTTGTGCCTTGTTGCCCTTGTCATAATATACCTGGCGGAGGCGTACTAGAGCTTTCTCGACTCGACCCAGCGCAAGGTCCCGGAGCGTTGACCGTACCAGGGCGATGCGTTTAAGGAGCGTCAGGGAGGGGGAAGTCTGTAGGCGAATTTCTAGGGCTCGGAGCTGCGCTTCCGCCTGTTTCCTAGCCGACACGGCATTCCTCTTAAGGGCCGAGGAGATGGCCATACACCGTCCCCTGATTACCGCCTTGTGAGCGGCCCACAGTGTGGTGGTGGAGATGTCCTGCGTGGTGGAGATGTCCTCGCTAAAGTAGAGTTGCAGGGCAGAGTCTATTTCCATTTTGGAGGGGGTGTGTTTCAAGAGAAAGTCATTCAGACGCCAGTTATAGGGCCTGCGGGTGAGAGTATTGAGGTCAAGGGTCAGGGTGATGGGGGCATGGTCGGACCAGGAGATGGGCAGGATCTGTGCGGAGTCAGTGACGCGTAATGTAGTATTGTTGACTAGAAAGTAATCTATACGTGAGTGCGTGTGGTGGGGGGATGAATAGAAGGTGAACTGGCGATCCCCTGGGTGAAGCGCCCTCCATGCGTCGAATAGAGCATGTTTCCTTGTAAGCTGACGGAAGAGTTTAGAGTCCCGCAGGGCTTTCGTCTGAGAGGCCCGGGGATTCACCACCAGGCGGTCCCAGGCCACCGAATGGGGGAGGTTAAAGTCCCCCCCCACCACCAATAGGTCGCGGGGGGATCTGGCCAGGCGGGTAAGAACCCGGCTTAGAAATCTGTGCTGATGTGCATTGGGAGCATACAGGGTGCATAGAGTGACGTCTCGTGAGTGCCATGTTCCCCTCAGAATGATGAAGTGGCCCAGAGGGTCGATGTAGGAGTCTGTGCATGTGAAGGGGGTGCCTTGTTTAACCAGGATTGCGACCCCTGCCCATTTACGTGAACTAAAGGCCTGGTATACTAAGGGAAAATACCTGGATGCAAACGTAAAGGAATCGCCCTTGGAGAAGTGCGATTCCTGTACCATTAGTACCCCTGATTGCCTGAATTCCCTAAGTGCTAGATGGCGTTTCCTATTGGAGTTAAGCCCGTGTACGTTTAAAGATAGCAACTTAGCCATACTGTGGGTGGAGAGATCGTGGGTTGTACTTAGCTGGAGTCAGGCGCGCTGCATCAGGTTCTGGGAGGGTGAGTGGGGAGACCGCCGAGGCGACAGCCACCAGGGTGCGTTGTCGGGTGCTGCCTGCACAGGAGAGGAGAGAAAGATATCTGAAAAGAAAGAAAAGGGTGAGAGCAAAAACAAAACATAAGGAGAACACATCAACATTCAACAGTGAGGGCCCAAGCGGCCCGGGGGCCCTCAGGTCTGGCAGCCGGGGAACAGGGATGTCCAGGGTTCTGCAGAAGTCGTCCAGGTCCTCTGGGTAGCGTAGAGTGACTGAGGTCCCCTGGTGGTTGGCGGACAGGCTGAAGGGGAAGCCCCATCGATACACAATGTCCTTGTCCTGTAAGGTGCGGAGCAGGGGTTGTAGTAGGCGTCGTTTCTGCAACGTGATCCAAGAGAGATCCGGGTAGAGCTGCAGAGGGTTGTTGTCAAAGGCCAGGTTGCGCATGGGACGGGCTTTGCGCATTATGTTTTCCTTCAACTTGTAGGAGTTTGTGCGACATATGACGTCACGTGGGTTGGAGGCTGGGCTCTTTGGTTTAAGGGCTCGGTGGGCTCTGTCCATCTCGATGGTCTTGTCTGGTGGTTCACCCAGTATTTCATTAAATAAATTCTGAAGGGTGAGCTGCAGGTCTTCTGCCCCGTCTGCTTCAGGGAGACCGCGTATGCGGATGTTGTTGCGGCGCCCCCTGTTGTCCAGGTCCTCAACATGCAGCTGCATGTCTCTTAGCATGAGACGGTGGTCTGATGCCTGAATCTGGGTGCGATGCACTGCCAGTTTGGTCTCTTGGATCTCCTCCTCTGCCATTTCCATTCTGTCAGTTAAGTGTTTGAGGCCCGTTTGGAGAACTTGAATTTCAGCGCGGCAGGTCGCCTTAACGTCCTCAACAAGCTGTTTAAAATCATCTTTCGTGGGCATGGCCTGCAAATAAGACTGCCATGGTGGGGGGGTGGTAGGGGGGTCCCCTGACATCATAAGTAGGCTGTAGTGGATCAGTGGGGGATGGATGGCGGGAGGGAGCGGATTCCCGGTGCTGTCTGGCCTCGAGGGGGGGTTGCTGGGGTAAGTCCCATGGGTTGGACCAGGCCTCAGCCTGATCCACGAGTGGAGTGGGGGCCCTCCCGTGCCAGGGCGCACTGGTGCTGGCCATAGAGGCATATGAGGGGGGAGAACTCCCCAACTGATCCCCATTCCCCGGATGGATGGTTGGGTGGGTCTGTCCCTGAGCTGCGGGGGAGGTAAAGCCTGGCCTGGCATCAGCAGAGGAGCTGCTGCGCTCTGAGAGTCCCATGGAGGCCTGGGAGCGTGAGGAGGCCTGCAGGACCGGGAAATCCTCCTCAAACGTGGGTGAGGGAGAGATCTGCGGACCGCTGTGCTGCTCAGGGTCCGGGGCCGTGCGTAGCAGGAGGGGGAAGGCCCCCGTGCATGGGGTGTCCCGCTCCCGAGAGGTGAGGAGGGCCGCAGCCTGTGCCTCGTGATCCGCTGTGGGGGGGTGGGGGTACTGAGGTTCACTCACCCACGGCTGTGAGCCATCCGGGCTCAGGGATGGAGCGGTGGTCCGCGCTCGGGTCGGGGATGGCTCCGGATGGTCAGGCAAGGGGGAGCGAGGAGGAGAAGTCTCTGTCCTAAGGGTGGCTGCGTCCGGCGCCATCTTGTCCCCTCCGCCCGGCGGCATGTCGGGCGGCTTAAAGTAGTCTTTTAGCGTCGTAGCGGAGCCTGGCGGGGGTTGGGATGATCCCCTTGCTTTGCTGGATCTGGTGGTCTGCGAACCACCCATGGATGGCGGCGTATACCCCCGTTTTTTTGCCTGTAAGCTGCGGGCTGGAGAGGAGCTCTCAGGGGATGCTTCCTTCCAGGCTGGCTTCCGGTCACGCCCCTCTTACTTTTTTTATTATTATTTATTTTGTTTTTGTTTTGTTTTATATTCTTTGTGATTCATGTGATTTACTTTGACCATTTTTTGTTTGGCATTCATGACCTCTGTGTATAGCAGACTTTGGTTGACAATTCTCATTGCTTGACTATTTTCATTACACTTGGCATTCACTGAAGTCTGTTGGTATTGATGTATCTTACCTTGTTTGTCATGCTGACTGAATGACTTTCTATTGTATGCTATGTCTTGTTAATTTTCAAATAAAAAACTTTAAGTCTAAAAAAATATTTTTTTATAAAAATGCAATAAAACTATCCCCTATTTTGTAAACGCTATACATTTTGCGCAAACCAATCGATACACGCTTATTGCGTTTTTTTTTTCTACCAAAAATAGGTAGAAGAATATGTATCGGCCTAGTAAAAAATATTGCATTTTTTTCAAGATTTTTTTCAAGATTGTCGCAGAGGTGATCAAATACCACCAAAAGAAAGCTCTATTTGTGGGGGAAAAAAAGGACGTCAATTTTGTTTGGGAGCCACGTCGCACGACCGCACAATTGTCAGTTAAAAAGAAGCAGTGCCGAATCGCAAAAACTAGCCAGGTCCTTAACCTGCCTAAAGGTCCGGGTCTGAAGTGGCTAAAAGTCTGAAATTCCAAGCTGCAGGGGAAGTGTGTTCAGGCAAGGCTAACGATTTGGATGAGATGTGTGTGGCACAGATGAAAAAAAAAAAAAAATGATGCCATAACAAAAGGACAAACAATGGAAGTCTGTAAGTAGAGGTAGGACATGGACCACTAATACTTTCCATAAGCAAAAAGCTGTGAATCTGCTCAACTCAAATAATCTTTCTTGGAGCAATTTCTTCTAAGCCAACAAAATTACCCTTGGGAGATCATTTTAATCCACCTTGAGTGATGGCAACTCCGAGTATGTAAAGGTAAACATTATTATTATTTGTATTTATTTTTATTTTTACTTTTTTTCATTGCTGCTCATACCCAATACATATTTCACATGGCCCATGCAGTCCCATGCATGACCCTCCTATGTGGAGGTACTTTTTAGCCATCTCCTCCTAACTATTTTGCCGGTTTTCTTTATTATTATCACTTTTATACATTTTTCACACACACACATATATATATATATATATATATATATATATATATATATATTCCCTATGTTTACCTACACATGCGACCTTTATAAAACCCTACAAATAGGTCATACGAGTACCATTTGCTCATTTATACACTATAATTGCACGTAGTATATATATATATATATATATATTTTTTTTAGAAGCTGGCATTTCATAGAAAGATATTTCTCTACATATTCAGATAAAACAAGGGCTAGCAAATCTTTTACTATACATTGATACTTTCTCTTCACCTCATTCATTTTCTCTGAACAATTTTATAATTGGATATCAATGGCTATTGGATTATAGTTATTCCTCTCGTTCTTCATCCGTTTATTGTACTCATGTTTTTTCACATGTGTTTTTGTATATGTTTATGTATTTATTTATACATGTATGTACACATAGAAAGCTCTATTTTTATTATTTACTTTTTAACTAGAGACTTTTTAGATTTTTTAGATTTCCTATGTGACTTTTGTCTATCAATCGAAACAAGGTGTGTCTCCTTACTCATCAATTGATCCACACCTGTCATTCGTCAATTGTTGTCACATGGTCTCTTTAGATTTTTCTATATATTTTCAGAATATGTTGTTTTTATCAGCCATGATTAAAAACTAGTATTAGTGTGAAACGCGTCGGCTGTCCCCTCCTGGCTGTATGTTATTGTATACCATCTGTATCTTTTACAATAAAGACAACTTCTTTAGTCACTTGATTTTTTCCCAGTTTTTAACGGAAGATCTCTATAGATCTATTGTGGACCAGACTAATTTGTATGCTGGTCATTTCATCGCCACTTGTCCCCAGTCCACCATTGCCAGAGAATGGAAACCAGTTACGGTTTCCGAATTTAAGATCTTTCTGGGCCTTTCCCTCAACATGGGCATACATAAATTCCCGAAGTTGCGGACGTATTGGTCCACACGTCCACATGACCATATGCCCATGTTCTCTGCCTCCATGGCCAGGAAACGATACGAGGCGATCTTGCGGTTCATGCACTTCAACGACAATGAACTTTGTTGTCCTCGTGGAGACCCTGAATACGATCGGCTCTACAAAATTCGGGCCCTTATAAACCACTGCAACAAACGTTTTGAAGCTTTTTGTATAGAAACGTTTTGTATACTACTCCCCATCAAGTTGTCTGCGTTGATGGGTCCCTGATTACATTTTCTGCCCGCTTGTCTTTCAAACAGTACCTTCCCAGCAAGCGTGTGAGATACGGGGTCAAGCTCTATAAGCTCTGTGACAGGACAACAGGCTATACATGGAGCTTTATGGTTTATGAGGAAAAAGATAGTCAGGTAGACATGGAGAACTGCCCAGATTACATAGGGAGTGCTGGCAAGATTGTGGGGGACTTGGTGTCACTCTTATTCGGAAAGGGGTACCACTTAAATGTGGACAATTGCCACTTTTTTTTAACTTGTTTAATCATCAGATTGGAGCATGTGGCACTGCGCAACCTAATTGCCGGGGCTTTCCCCAGTGGCTTGTAGAATCCCATCTTAGGCTGGGGAGAGAGCCTGCTCAAGGTGTAATAATTTGCTCGCTGTGAAGTGGAGGGATAATAAGAATGTTTTCATTCTTACCTCCCTTAATGCAGACATGACAGTCCAAATTCGTACAGTGGCTGGTGTTGTGGAGAAACCCCTCTGTGTCCACGAATATAACCAAAATATGGGAGGGTGGACCTCAACGACCAGTTGTTGGCGCCATATCAAATTGCCCGTAAGGCGAGGCGCTGGTACAAAAAAGTGTCTCTATACTTATTTCAATTGGCTTTGCTGAGCGCTCATGTGCTACACAGAGCTTCAGGACAGACTGGATCCTTCCTTACATTCCAGGATGAGATTGTCACAGCCCTTCTGTATCCAGGCGGTGCTGCACCTCACCATTTCCAACCAAATGCAGTAAGCCGACTGCATGAGAGGCATTTTCCGTATGTCCTCGAGAGTACCCCTACCCAACGAGCTCCCCAAAGAAAATGTTGTGTCTGTAGAAAGCACGGATATAGGCGTGACACCTGTTATTATTGTCCCCACTGTCCTGACTATCCTGGTCTTTGCATTGGTAAATGTTTTGAACGCTACCACACACTAGTGCAGTTTTAGCGTAGGGTACAGCATTTCACAGGCTCGACACACTTACACAGGGTCTCCCAAGATGCCATCAAATTTTGAGAGACCCAAATCTGGAACGGAAAAGTTGAACAGTTAGAGTTACAAAAAAAGTGTAAAAAAATATAAAATAAAAAAAACAAAAATAGTTGTAGTTTTATTGTTCTCTCCCTCTCTATTCTCTCTCTATTGTTCTGCTCTTTTTTACTGTATTCTATTCTGCAATATTTTATTGTTGTTATGTTTTATAATGCTTGCTTTTCAGGTATGTATTTTTTTATACTGTTTACTGTATTTTATTGTTAACCATTTTTTTGTTTTCAGGTATGCCATTCAGCTGCAGCGCGGATATATTTATCTTGACAGCAACAGCGTTTGCTCCCACGATACATAAAGCCGTGACTCCAGTGCTGTAGGATGTGATTTCACCACCACAGTTAAAAAAAAAAGAGCATATATGCCGAAGCATGGGGGCAGCAGGGACGGAGGAGTGATTTTGCTCCTAATGGGGGGTACATATGGTTGAAATTCCGACGGAGGCTTTCCCCTGGAAAAGTCTGACCGTGTGTACGCGGCATAACTTTATGACGCGTACATACGCTCGAAATTCCGACGGAGGCTTGTCCGTGGAAAAGACCGACCGTGTGTACGCGGCATAACTTTTTATGCCGTGTACATATGGTCGAAATTCCGACAGAGCCTTGCCCGTGGAAAAGTCCGACCATGTGTACGCGGCATTACTTTTTTGCGGGAGGATGCCCCCATGCTTCGGCATATATAAATGGTGCATGTATGCCCATCATTAGAAGTGGGTGGATGAAGGAAGGTATTCTAATGGTGGGAATACCCACCAATCAATCCCTTTTTTTCGTTCAGCCAACAGGCTGCATGAAAAAAAAGATTACAATACATGTCCAACAAGGACCAGCAACGTTCTGGTATACTGCTGGACTTTGAATGGTTATACCAGAATGATGCCTGTGGGTTTAGGTAGGCATCTTGCTATCATTCTTTTCAGCTAGCGGTCGGCTTTTATGTAAAAGCAATCCTAGTGGCTAATTAGCCTCTAGACTAATTTGAGAAGCAGTGGGAGGGAATTGGGAAATTCATGTATCTCGAGTTATGCCGCGTAAGTGCACATATTCACCGTCGTATCTATGCGCCTGACTCTGAAAGCAAGATACGCCTGAAAATCTTCTTCTTACGACTGAGTTTCCTACGACGTCGTATCGTGGTTACATATTTATGCTGGCCGCAACAACAACGTGGAGCGAGACACAGTCCAATCTGTGAAAGTAAGATACACGACACCCAGTGCAGCCGCCAACCACTGGAGGATAGGCATAGAAACACAAGAACAAAAACAGCAGCCCTCTGTGGGTAAAGTCATAAAACTTTACTGTCTAAAAAATGAGGTAACATTGGTATAAGACACACACAATAAAGATATATAGAAACTCATGTATCTAAAAATTGATGAATATGACAATAAGTCCAAAATGAGAGCTACAGAGGGGGGTACTGTGATGGAATATTCTCCCATATCTGATGTGTGTTTGCATACTTTAATAAAACGACTATGGACATTGCTATGTTTGAGTATTTGGAGCCATCTAGTGGCCAAATACTTTTTTTCTGAGAGAAGCAAAAAAGACTAGACAGGAAGTGACTGTTGTGTGGAGGCGGCTGACCTTTTTCACCCAGGAGGTTTGGTGACCTACCCATGAACACTTTCTTGAGCAGTGCATGCTGGGTAGGAGTTAAAAGGAGCCGGAGCGGCCATTTTAGGTCTCTTGGAATCGTGTGGCCTGCCTGAGAGGACCTGTGGGGAGACGGTGGCCAGATTGCAGAGACCTACTGCAGTACTTTAAGTGAGATCTCACGCATAGCTTATAAAAGTAGAGGGAGCTCCCAGGTATATATATATATATATATATATATATATATATATATATATATACACACACACACTGTTTTTTTCAAATTGTTTATATTGAAATCCATTGTGCTGTCGTCTTATGTTGGGATGACAGCACAATTACTGTAATCACTTATTTGCATATTCTACAGTAAAACATATCTCTGGTTAAGTGTCCAGTTGTTGCGGCGTACTGTTTTCTTCCACCAGGTACAGTCAGTGGATCCTGGGGTGACAATACAGGTATTTTGTACTGTCTTACATTGTATTGTATTGCATTGCATCACAGCTGTGCCAAGGGGATTGAGCCAAGTTAGTGGGGTTTATTGGTAGAGTGCAGGCCCAAATCAAACCAGCAGCTCCTTCGGGGGTCAGTGCTACATGTGCATAAAATGCCAGGACAGTTCAAAACCCCCCAAATTACCCCATTTTGGAAAGTAGACACCCCAAGCTATTTGCTGAGAGGCATGTCGAGTCCATGGAATATTTTATATTTTGATACAAGTTGCGGGAAAAATAATTGTTATTTATTTATTTTTGCGCAAAGTTGTCACTAAATGATATATTGTTCAAACATGCCATGGGCATATGTGGAATTACACCCCAAAATAAATTCTGTTGCTTCTCCTGAGTAGGGGGATACCACATGTGTAAGACTTTTTGGGAGCCTAGCCGCGTACGGGACCCCAAAAACCAAGCACTGCCTTCATGCTTTTTTTTAAAGCCCATTTTGCATCGGATTAAAATCGTATCAAAAGTAGTGTATGCACTACTTTTGGAAATGCACTGCATCCGAATCACGTGGTATTTTTGTACCATGCGATTCGGTGCAGGCAAAGCACTGTGTTTGTGTCCCACATTTGGGGTGTCATTAACTTATTACTGACACCCACTGCAGATTGCGGTTTGAATCGCACTGAAATGCACAATGAAATGCTGTGCGATTCCTGTTCAAAGAGGTGTGAACTGGCCCTTAGTTCTGCACTACTGTGTCCCATATTCAGGCGACAGCGGACTAAAGTCTGTTGTCGGCTGACATTACAGAGCCAGTCCAAGCTCTGCAAGGATCCCGACAATCCTGACGGGCCCTTTCACACGGGGCGGATCAGTATTGATCCGCCTCCGTGTGTCTGTTTGCTTAGCGGGGATCGCTCCGTAAATCCCAGCTGAGCTGGCGGCTGTCAGTGCGGACCCCGCACACTGTGCAGGGACCACCCTGTTTTTTCTCCGCTCTACCCTATGGGGAATCGGATGAACACGGACGGAAGAAAAAATAGGGTTTTCTTCCATCCGCAAAAGCGGATGTTTGCGGAGGCGGACAATTACGGGTGTCAGCAGATGTTCATCCGCTGACACCCGCTATCCCATAAGGATACATGTACGTCCGTATTTCATCCAAAAACAAATGGATGAAATACGGACATACGGTCCGTATGTGTGAAAGGGCCCTAAGTGGTAGATGGTTCATGCTCTCAGTGGGTGGCTGAGAGCCTGAGCCAGACACTTTTAACCCTGCACAGCCTTGCACTCCAGTGAGCACTAGAGAGGCAGAGCAGATAGGCGGTGACTGACAGTCATGGCTCCCTGCTTATTCAAGACCAAGAACTGAGTGTTCAGTGGTCTTTGATCACTCCGTTTCGGTGTAGAGCCAGTGGGGGAACAGCTGCATCTATCTAGGCGAATATGTAAATTTGTTGTTTTGTGAACCCTTCATTTCTCTTTTACCCCTTGGCACCGGCCTTACGCAAATATGCAGCCTCTGGGTGACCGGGCTTGGAGCAGAGTGGCCGCATATTTGTGTGAATTGCGGTCAATACCGATGTGCCTGAAGCGCACACCCTGCGTGTTCCCGTCACAGTTAACAGCGTTTAACTGAAAGCTCCCGATTGCAAGCAGCAGTTTTCGTATCACGTGACCACCGTGACAGGATCACAACGGTCACATTATCTTACACCCGGCCCTGACTCCCAGCTTCCTAAACATCTTAGAGAGCCAGGAGGCTCCAGCATGAAGAGGTTAAAATACATAAAATGAAACATGGCCAAACCAACAAATTTCATACATCAAACACTACATTCCTGATTCTTAAATAATCCTTTAAAACATGTCATAAGCACAACAGAATTTTTTTTTGTATAGAAAATGATAAAATAAAAAAAAGTAAACATTATAGTTAAAGCCGTTGTTGTTCTATACACATTGCAAGTTTCAGGCGCTTTGAACCACTTAACCATATCATTGTAACCCAGTTCCAAGAATTGTGATCCTGCTTTAAATGAAGTATGGCTTATACTATGTACTGTATAAATATAATAACTAAATATATACAGAAATTAGGTTTTCAGATCTTTAAGGGCTTTTTTAGACTTTTTTGATGTTTTACCACATATGCATTAACCTCCCTGGCGGTATGATTCTGTCTGGAATTACGTACCAAAAGCGGTACAATTATTTGCATGGAAATTTGGCATTTTATACTGTAGGCCTGCAATTCTTAGGAATAACCTGCTTAAATCTGTCCAAACAAGACATCCCGGGTATGATAAAGTTTGAAAAACAAAATAATATTTTTTTTATATAATAAAAAAGTATAAATAATTATAACAAATTATAATGTAATTATAATAAAAAATATTCAATAATGTAATCAACTCAAAAACACTGAAATTTGCTCAGTTGCAGAATTGTCGCTGTCATTTTTTTTTTTTTTAATGACGAATTTCCCCACAAATCGCTATCGCTCAATTCTGCAAGTGATTAAAATTTATTATCGCTGTTTTCTAGCTGATCTAAAACCATTTTTGACATAAAGGGACACTTTTGGTTGCTATGGGCAATCTACAGTTTCCAGGCAGAAAGAACATTTTTTATTTTATAAAAACATGCAGGGCACTGGACAGACCACTAGGGACAAGGGGTGTGTGTATTTTTTACATACAGTACTGTAATCTATAAGATTACATTGTACTGTATGTAAAGTGTTTGTTTACATTTTTGAATTTGGCGCCGTTCTCCGCTTCCGTGCGTCGTAACGTCGCAGGAAACGGAGATCGGCGGCACACGGGGACGCTGTGTGAATCGAGCGAGCACCCGCTCGCTCACACAGCGGGGATGCATCGCTGGATCCAGGAAGAAGGTAAGCCAGCGCGCGCTGCATGCTCTGCATGGCTACCCCGAGCGTGACTCGGGGATACCGTTCTTAGCAGAAAAAATCCACCCCGAGTCACGCTCGGGGATACCGCCAGGGAGGTTAACATGCATTGTGGTAAGGCAGCCTAATTGGTTTGCATAAGCTGCTGACACAGCACAATGACCTGTATCTATTTTGTCAATGCAACTCATGACAGCGCACAAACGGTTAATGTGTGTATATAGTGGTGCACTAAAATGTACATGCATTTTCTGTGCTCAGTCTAGGGGTGTTGGGGTGCCATTCAACACTACTTTGTTTTATGTGTTATGTTGCAGTTATGCAGAATAACACAAAGTTCACTAGAGCCATTTATCAAATATATAATTAATATAGTGTAGCGCTAATATTCTCCCATGTTGATGTGTGTTTGCATACTTTAATAAAACGTCAATAGACATTGCTATGTTTGAGTATTTGGAGCCAAATACTGGTAATGCAGATATGTTTTTCCTGAAAGAAACACAAAAGACTAGACAGGAAGTGACTGTTTTGGGAGGAGGAGGCTGACCTTTTTCACCCAGGAGGTTTGGTGACCTACCCATGAACACTTTCTTGAGCAGTGCATGCTGGGTAGGAGATAAGGAGCCAGAGCAGCCATTTTAGGCCTCTTGGAATCGTGTGGCCTGCGTGAGAGGACCTGTGGGGAGACGGTGGCCAGATTGCAGAGACCCAGAGACACTCATCCGAGCATCGGAAGACGGGATCCACCCAGTGGAGCTGAACGGAGCGTTTGGCCCATCTGACGGAGAAGCAAGTTGCAGTCACCGGACAAAAGTTACCACACAGAGCCTCTATCCAGTGGGTGAGCGGGTCTCGGCCCACAGTTTGTTAAATCTCACATGCAGTTAGACTCATATACAAGCCTCACTGGAAATTATAGTTCCACGAAGGAGCAGAGCAACTGACACTGAGAAGGCTTGAGGCCTATCTACCTTGATGTCTCAAGCAATGTTAAAATAGTTGTTACAGCTACACGAGCATTTTCACTTTAATTTAACTCACCAAAACTGTGGATTACAAATCACAAGGAGCCACTTTAGCTAGCGAAGAAAAGAAGATCCAGGACTAAGTACTTTATCTGAGATCTCACACATAGCTTATAAAGTAGGGGGAGCTCCCAGGTATATATATATATATATATATATATATATAGTTTTTTTTAATTGTTTATATTGAAATCCATTGTGATGTTGTCTTATGTTGGGATGACAGCACAATTACTGTAATCACTTTTTTGCATATTCTACAGTAAAAAATATATCTCTGGTTAAGTATCCAGTTGTTGTGGCGTATTGTTTTCTCCCACTAGGTGCAGTCAGTGGATCCTGGGGTGACAATACAGGTATGTTGTACTGTCTTACATTGTATTGTATTGCATTGCATCACAGCTGTGCCAAGGGGGTTGAGCCAAGTTAGTGGGGTTTATTGGTAGAGTGCAGGCCCAAATCAAACCAGCGGCTCCTTCAGGGGTCAGTGCTACAATAGAATCATTTATGTAAATCCATTCATTCATAAGCTGACATTCTGACCCAATGATAACACTGCAGAGCACACCAGGGACACAGGAGACAGCGCTGTATTCCCCAGCCAGCAGAGAGGGGCTGGTAGCTCCACTGATAATCTTACCCCACCCAATGCAGCCTGTATGCTCGGGAGGGAGTGAAATTCGATTGGGAGTCCTGCCCCCGGACGCCTTAAAGCGCATGGCTGGCCGGGCATGACCCCCCCCCCCCCCTCATAGACTGCCTGACTCCTAAACCCTGAGTTGTTGTTCAACTGTAAAGCTGTGCATTGCTGAAAGGTCTCTGGTCATCTCCTGTAGTATGTCTGCAGTTTCTGACCATCTCCTGTGATATGTGCATTAATGTGCTGCTTTAGTTGCTCAATTATTTGGGATTAAAGGGAAAACAACAGGAAGCGCTACCTAAGTGCAATATGTTTGATGCAATTTATTTGTACAAGTAATGCACTTACAGACAGAAGTTTAAAAAAGCCTCATTAAACTTCTGTCTGTAAATTCATTACAAATAAATTGCATCAAACATATTGCACTTAGGTGGCGCTTCCTGTTGTTTTCCCTTTTCTCCCTACCTGCAGAGTCGGCTTTTTTCTGGGGACAGCTGCCGCCTACCACCATCCCCCCTCTTTAGGACTTGTCCTGGCATCTTTACACCACATGGACTAATGAACTGTGACTGTCCATAGATTGCCTGTTTATATTCATATAGGTACACTAGTGTCTGCGCTAACAGTTTTCCTTTTTTCTGTCCAATTATTTGGATTTGCTCCACTAGCGATAATGATGTACAGTAACCTGTAGCAACCAATAAGTGAACACTAGTGATCTGCTGTTATCTCTAACAACCAATCAGTTAGCATTAATGATGTGCAATAATCTCTAGCAAAAAATCAGCGTTAATGATGTGCTGTAACCTCTAGAAAGCAATCAGTGAGCGGTAATGGTGTGCTGTAACCTCTAACAACCAATCAGCAAGCAGAAATGATGTGTTATAACCTCTAGCAACCAGTCAGTGAACGTTAAAGATAGGCTGTAACCTCTGGCTACTAATTGCAATCACTGCGTGATCTGCTTTAGTAAACAGATTTTGAGTCTCCCTGCTATTTTTTTGCATGTCTCAGAATGAGGTCGGCCCAAGAAAATGTTTTCCCAGGGTCCAAACAACTATAAAAGTGGCACAGAGTACAGAAAAATACCTTTGGATCTGCCAGAGATGCACTCAGCGAACTCAGTGCTGTTGTAGGTTGACAATATTGCAGTTTTGGGGAGTGCTGTCAGTCTGCTTATGCTGGGTATACACATATCAAAACTTTGTCTGCTTAAGCAAAAATTTGACAAATTTCGATCCGTGTGAACCCCTTTCTATTCAACAGAAGCCAATGATTAGACCGTCATTAGACAGTCCTGCTAGAAACCCAGCATTTGATCAGCTGCCGCAGCACTGATCAGTGTATTCTGTCAGGGAAGGAGGGAGATCCCCGCTGTAAGAATACAATAGTGCAGCGGGAGGAGATCCCTGTATCCATGTCTCTTGTGTGGATGGGTTTGGTGAGTGTTTTTTTTTTTTTTCATTCAACCTGCTGGCGCAAAAAAAAAAAAAAGTTACGTTTACCGGTAACGTCTTTTCCTCGAGTCTTTCAGGACAGCCACCATGATAGACACTGGCTCCTCACTTCCACAGGAAACATTGCGTCAGCTATCTTTAAAATTCCAGCTTCCCCTGCTGGCCCTTCAGTTTTTTAACTCTGCTTGGGAGCCAGAGGGGTCCCTTCATCTCTGACAGGGAAGACCGGCAGTATTGGTGCCGAACCCTGCTGTGCTGGCTGAGGAGCTGGGACAGGTATAAGGGCAGTCAAAGACTGCAGAACCTGGAATCCTTCAAAAAGCATCTTTAATGACTGGAATGTGGAGGAAAGCTTCTTCACTGAGGCTGCTAAATTGCTCTTTTGCTTGGTTCCCTAACAAGCGCGTCTATGCATTCTTTGCATAACACTTTGGACGAACTGTCACCTAACGTGGTCCTGCAGAAGGGGCATTTTTGCTTAAAGCTATGATAGTACGTCAACTTCTCTGTGGCTTTAGTCTGAAATACATAAGAACATTGGGGCTGCGTTTTAGCAGCTGTTGTGACCCTGATCCCTCTCCCCCAGCCTAGGGAACACACCCACTCAAGGCTCTCCTCCCAGGGCCTGAGCTCCTCTGACCACTGGTGGGGAGAAGTAAAGGTAAAGGGGAATCCCTCCCAATGTTTCCCTTACTTTTTGATGACTTGGGCTGGCATGGCTGTGGCCAGTGGGCTCTGCCCCTGACATCCTTTGATGTGGTACCTGGAGCATGTCGCTGCCTGTACAGCATGGTGGCTCCCTCAAGCCTCTGCCTGGCCCGTTTTCAGCGTCCGCGGCCAGAACCAGAAGCCCGGATTGAGGGGAAGTGTCTGCCCCCATCGGAAATGACATCACCCGCCACTCGGCTCACTTGAGCGCCATCATCACCGCCAGAGCTTTTTTTCTTAGAAAATGGGTGCAGGAACTCAACCACGACCCCGTTCAGATTTCAAAAACAGTAGGAGGGTCTTAAAAGGGGCATTAAATACCAGGACTGCATTACATACAGAGTGTAGAGTTCAGGGGGTTACACACAGAGTGCAGAGCTGTCACTTGTAAACACAGAAACCGGACTTCTGTGTTTACAAGTGATTGTGGTGTGCAGGCAGGGTCTGAGCCAGAGGTGGTGGAACTGAGTTCCCCCAAGTTTCCCCTGAAAAAAAGCCCTGGTGGTGGCACCGTGTGCGAGGGGGGAGGGTTCCTTCCCCCTGCACCACCACTGTGGATCTGAAAACGGGTCCCCTGATTGTCCACTCGCACTCGGGAGAAGATGGGGTGGCATACATAAAACTATGGTCAGTTATGCAACCGCTGCTGATCCCAGGAGTCCCCAGCCTCTTTTCAGGATACAATCTGCCTCAGCCTTACTAGCTATCAGGCCTCGGTTCCCTGCAGTGTCCCCCCGCCGGTGGAAACACTGATAACTGAAGGGCCGGCAGGGGAAGCTTACTATTTAAAGATGGCCTATGCAGTGTTTCCTGTGGAAGGGAGGAGCCAGTATCTCTCATGGTGGCTGTCCTGAAAGACACTGGGGAAAACCAGTATATACCCATGTTTAATGTCTTTTACTAAACTACTCAACCACTCCTACTCTCATATTTCTGTAACATAAATCTTAAATAATTCTGTATTCCAAAATGAAAACTAGGGAGGCTCTTTGAGATGCCCCAGAAGTGTGGAGAAGACACAGGACAGCTCTGAATTTCCGACAAGATAACATTTTTTTTGCCGTTATCAAACAGAGATTGGTACTTACCACTGTCAGACTGGAGGTTTTGGCTGCCGAGGGGGCTCTAGAAACCTAATCAACGTTTTCCAAAATGCTTTGTCTATAGGCTTGCAGAACAGGATGCTCTTCAGACATTTGCAAGCTAAAATAAAAAGAAATAAGAAATACTGAGCCTGTCATTGTGACCTTCTTAAAAAAGGGTCCGCTTGTCTCTAACCTTATAGAGACCTTCACACAATGCCTCCTTTTAAAACTGAAGTTTAATCTGCTCATATTTTTCCTTCCCTGTCAACATCAGCATGATAATTACATTCTTAAATGAAACACGTTTTCGTTGTACACCTTAGACCCAGTGATGTCATCAGTATGCAGCGCAGGCAGATCCTGGCTCGGGGGGGGGGGGCAGGAGCGGCAGGGTATGCAAGCAGGCATCTTAGGAGGTGTAACGGCAGGGCCCGTGGGACCCAGAAGCACTTAGAAAGTATGAGATACTCCTGTTTCAGCTTCACCGATGCCTCTTATGTGTAGATCACCCTGTGTCTCTAATAGGGGCACAGGGTGAATGAGAACCCCACTATGGTCTGTGCAAGTCACATTTAATGCGGTATAGATATTGTATATATTGTATATATATTGTGTGTTGGCTGATGTGTACTATTATGCTTGCTGTGTTAATTAAGTCTGCTACTGTGATGTAAATGAAGCTCGGATGGCTTCTGAAAGACCTTTCATTGTGTTATGCTAATTGACACTGTATTGTGTGAATTTCCATTGATGATAAATGTGGATTGCGAGTTGGCACTGTCTAAAGGTCAGATGTCTGACTTTAAGCTCAAGTAGATTATCTCGCAGACAACATGTCTGTCTACTTAAAGATGTGTATTGAGGGGGGACTCGTTAGTAACCATTGTATGGTGTTGTGGGTGGAGTGTGTCATTGTCCATTTGATTACTGCAAGTATTCTTTTTGGTGTATATAAGAGCCTGCCTTCTCAATAAAGATTGGCTATTCCTGTTGAACCAGAGAACAGAGCTGTGTGTCTCGTTTCTGGGGGAATTCGTATGGGTCGTGTCGCCGGATTGTGGGGTGTCAATAGCTGTCTTGGGTTCGGAATGGAATATCTTAAACGGCTTTAACCCCTGTCCCATTTGGGGTTCCGTTACAGGAGGTATTAGGCAACTATCAAGATGCCTTGCTTGGTGGATCTAAGTCTAGAGGAGTGGGCATTCCTAGGGCCTGGGCAGGATGCATCAGCATGCAGACTGCCATAATATCCCCATACCTCTTAACTGTCACTCGTTTGAAAGGACTGGCCTTCTTTTGGAACCCAATCCCTTTGTCTTTCTTTCTCAGTCTACCCTCATTTCGGACAGGAGGTGGCGACCCCTATAATAAACACGATACTTAACCACCAAAAGTGTTTAACCAACACTAAGGCTTAAACCAGGGATTCTCAAACTACGGCCCTCCAACTGTTGTAGAACTACACATCCCATGAGGCATTGTAACACACTGACATTCACAGACATGACTAGGCATGATGTGAATTGTATTTCCTGAACATCTGGAGGGCCGTAGTTTGAAGACCCATGGTTTAAACCTTTGCCTCTTTAACCATGTGATTGGCTGTGTCCAATCACAGCCAGTCACATGTACAGTTGCAAGAAAAAGTATGTGAACCCTTTGGAATGATATGGATTTCTGCACAAATCTGTCATAAAATGTGATCTGATCTTCATCTGTCACAACAATAGACCATCACAGTCTGCTTAAACTAATAACACACAAAGAATTAAATGTTACCATGTTTTTATTGAACACACCATGTAAACATTCACATTGTAGGTGGAAAAAGTATGTGAACCCCTAGACTAATGACATCTCCAAGAGCTAATTGGAGTGAGGTGTCAGCCAACTGGAGTCCAATCAATGCGATGAGATTGGAGGTGTTGGTTGCAGCTGCCCTGTCCTATAAAAAACACACACCAGTTCTGGGTTTGCTTTTCACAATAAGCATTGCCTGATTTGAATGACGCCTCGCTCAAAAGAGCTCTCAGAAGACCTACGATTAAGAATTGTTGACTTGCATAAAGCTGGAAAGGGTTATAAAAGTATCTCCAAAAGCCTTGCTGTTCATCAGTCCACAGTAAGACAAATTGTCTATAAATGGAGAAAGTTCAGCACTGCTGCTACTCTCCCAAGGAGTGGTCGTCCTGTAAAGATGACTGCAAGAGCACAGCGCGGACTGCTCAATGAGGTGAAGAAGAATCCTAGAGTGTCAGCTAAAGACTTACAAAAGTCTCTGGCATATGCTAACATCCCTGTTAGCGAATCTACGATACATAAAACACTAAACAAGAATGAATTTCATGGGAGGATACTAGGGTTGTCCCGATACCGATACTAGTATCGGTATCGATACCGAGTATTTGCGCGAGTACTTGTACTCGCGCAAATGCTCCCGATGCCTAATCCGAATACTTTTTTTTTTCGGAGTGGGGCGGAGAGAGGGCGGAGAGCAGGCGGAGAGCGGGCGGGAACCGATCAGAGGGGAGACTGAGGGGGCAGCAAAGAAGGCGGAGAGGAGGGAACCAATCAGAGAGGAGACTGAGGGGGGCAGCGAGGAAGGTGGAGTGGAGGCGGAGAGGAGGCAGAGAAGAAGTCGGAGAGAAGGCGAAGAAGAAGTCGGAGAGAGGGCAGAGAGCAGAGCAGTCCCCAGGTATGTATAACATCACACTGGATGGAGAGCTGCTGCCGCTGCCGCCATCTAGCTGTTCGGCGCTTTAACCAGGGAACATAACAGCTTTCATTTGAATAGCTGCTGTTCCCCGCCGCGCGTCGTCATGGCCCCTCCCCCTTGTCAGGCACTTTTCTCAGGATTGGACAGGTGATCTGTCTATCAAAGTGCCCGGACAGGGAGGAGGGGCCGTGACGACGTGCGGCGGGGAACAGCAGCTATTCAAATGAAAGCTGTTATGTTCCCTGGCCTGAGTGCCGAACAACTAGACGGCGGGGGAGACATGACTGCATATGAGGGGGGAGACATGGCTGCATATGGGGGGGGAGATATGACTGCATATGAGGGGAGTCATGGCTGCATATGGGGGGAGACATGGCTGCATATGGGGGGGGAGACATGGCTGCATATGGGGGGAGACATGGCTGCATATGGGGGGGAGACATGGCTGCATATGGGGGGGAGACATGGCTGCATATGGGGGGGGGAGACATGGCTGCATATGGGGGGGGGAGACATGGCTGCATATGGGGGGGGGAGACATGGCTGCATATGGGGGGGGGAGACATGGCTGCATATGGGGGGGGAGACATGGCTGTATATGGGGGGGGGACACATGGCTGCATATGGGGGGGGGGAGACATGGCTGCATATGGGGGGGAGACATGGCTGCATATGGGGGGGAGACATGGCTGCATATGGGGGGGAGACATGGCTGCATTTGGGGACACATGGCTGCATTTAAAAAAAGTATCGGTATTCGGTATCGGCGAGTAGATGAAAAAAAGTATTGGTACTTGTACTCGGTCCTAAAAAAGTGGTATCGGGACAACCCTAGAGGATACCACAGAGGAAGCCACTGCTGTCCAAAAAAAACATTGCTGCACGTTTACAGTTTGCACAAGAGAACCTGGATGCTCCACAGCAGTACTGGCAAAATATTCTGTGGACAGATAAAACCAAAGTTTAGTTTTTTGGAAGAAACACACAACACTATGGGGCTGATTTAGCAAGCCTGTGCGCCATGACTCATGGTGCACAGGCAGGAGTAACAGCCGTTTTTACATTTACTAAAGAGATACGCTGGCAGTGCAGCGTATTTCTCTATTTACTATAATGCCTAGTGCGCCCAGGAGAGGGCGCATTGAGCACCACTATAGAGCTGGCCCACAGCATCTATAAATGTAAATAGCGGGGATTTGGGCGGGAGTTTATTAGGGGAGGGAGGGGGGGTGATGCAGGGGAAGTGTAGTGACATGTGTTTGAGTGTGTGGCGTGGGCCGAATTGAAAGTGAAAGTGACTTTTGAGAACCGATCCCTGTACGCTTGCACAGTACTCCTGAACCTCGGGAGGTTCATTTGCAGACTGGGCATGTGTACATGGAAATTTCGGGGATTCACGTGCGCCTTCTCAGTACGCCGAGAAATTCTTGGTAAATACCAAGCGGTGTAGCTGTAATTCCTGTGTGTGACGCGGCGCACAGGAATCCTCGACCTGTTTTCAGCCTGCGCTGACCATGAAGGGGAATTCCGTGACAAATTTCAAACAAGAAACCGGCGCGGGTTCCCCTTCAGGGGTACATTAGGCTCTTCGGCTTGGTCTGGAACGTGAGGGGTTAAACACATGCCGAAAAAACAGCGTGGGGTTCCCCCCCAGATCCAGACCAAACCCTCATCCCAGGCACGCAGTCTGGCCCAGACAGGAATTGGGTTGGGGACGAGCGAGCGCCCCCCCTCCTGAGCCGTACCAGACCGCATGCCCTTGACATGGGGGAGTGTGTGCTTTGAGGTAGGGGGGCACTGCCCCCCGCCCCAAAGCACTCTTGTCCCCATGTTGATAGGGACAAGAGCCTCTTCCCGACAACCCTGGCTGTTGGTTGTCGGGGTATGCGGGCGGGGGCTAATCGGAATCTGGGAGCCCCTTTAATAAGGTGGCCCCAAGATTCCGGCCCCCACCCTATGTGAATGAGTATGGGGTACATAGTACCCCTACCCATTCACCTGGGGAAAAGTGTAAAGTAAAAAACACACCACACAGAATAAAATAATTAGTCAGCTCCGGGGGTCTTCTGCCGGGCCCCCCCTTCTTCTTTAAGCTCTTTTACAGGGGGGGGTGTAGGCCCAGTCTTCTCTCTTCCGCCGGGGCCCTGGGCTTTGCCGTTTTCTCCCGGGGGGCCGCCACCCCATTAAGCCCATTAAGCATTCTGCGATGCCTTCCGCCATTGCCCCCCACCCCATTAAGCTCCTTTACTTCCAGGGGGGGGGGCGCGGGCTTCGCCGTTTTCTGCCAGGGGGTGCCACCCACTCTGGTCTTCCCGGTGTCTTCCGCCAGGGCCTCTGGCTTCTCTGTTGCCTCTTCTGCCTTGCTCCTCCGCGGGGGGGGCAGGGCTTCTCTCCGCTGTCTTCCGCCGGAGGGCGCCACCCTCCCGGCTTCTGCGGTGCCTTCCGCTTCTGCCTGGCACCTCCACGGTAGCCAAGGCTTCTCTCCGCTGTCTTCTTCCTTCTCTTCCATTTGATGTTGACACGACGAGTCCTGTCAGGGGGGTGGAATGCCTGATCGTCTGATCATACAATGTATGAACAGCGATCTGTCATTTCCCCATGTCAGTCCCACCCCCCTTACAGTTAGAACACACCCAGGGAACATAATTAACCCCTCCCTCGCCCCTAGTGTTAACCCCTTCCCTGCCAGTGACATTTTTATAGTAAGCAATGCATGGAATGTGTCCGCCATAATGTCGCAGTACCGATAAAAAAAAAAAAAAATCGCTGATCGCCGCCATTACTAGTTAAAAAAAATATATTATTAAAAAAGCCATAAAACTAACCCCTATTTTGTAGACGCTATAACTTTTGCGCAAAACAATCAAACGATTATAGCGATTTTTTGGAACCAAAAATATGTCGAAGAATACGTATCGGCCTAAACTGGGGGAAAAAAGTAAAAAATATATATATATTTTTTTTAAATGTCGCTCTATTTTTGTTTATAGCAAAAAAAAAAGAAAAAAAACGCAGAGGTGATCAAATACCACCAAAAAAAAAAACTCTATTTGTGGCAAAAAAATGGATGCCAATTTTGTTTGGGAACCACGTCGCACGACCGCGCAATTGTCAGTTAAAACGACGCAGTGCCGAATCGCAAAAACTGGCCCGGTCATTGACCAGTAATATGGTCTGGGGCTCAAGTGGTTAAAAATTAACAAAACACTAAAGTTAGCCCAATTTTTGGCGATAATGTGAAAGATGATGTTACACCGAGTAAATAGATACATAACATGTCACGCTTTATTATTGCAAACACTCATGGAATGGCGCCAAACTTACGCAAGTCCCACCCACATATGTAAACATCGTTCAAACCACACATGTGAGGTATTGACGCGTGCGTTAGAGCGAGAGCAATACTTTTAGCACTAGACCTCCTCTGTAACTCTAAACTGGAAGCCTGAAAAAAAAAATGTGCGTGTTCGCTTCTGACTGGGAGCTACTAGGGACAGGGGCGTTTTAATTATTATTATTTATTTTTGTTACGCAATAATTCACTTCAGACTGGAAAGCATGAGTTCAGGGGAAAAAAACACAGCTTTCATGCTTTCAGCAGCCATTGCAGCTTTGTTCCTGCATGTGAGCTGCACTGAGCATGCTCAAGCACAAATGTTTTACTTTCTTTTTGTGGGTGAAAATCACTTGGATGTCTCTGAGCATGCTCATAGAGCGTGGGTGGGTTAGTAATTTTTTTTTTTCTTAAGTGTATTTTGTGCATGTACTCAAACGAGGAGCCGGACTGCAGGAGTTGGGAGTAGGCAGACATCCCCCAGAGGCAATCTGCCATCTTTCTCCAGGGGGTCCTCCCACACAGCCCGCCCTACCTGCTTTGCTTTGAAGCCCAACGGGGCAGAGGGACTCCCCTATGAGGGAGTGAGAGGATCTAGCCCGCTCAGCCAGCCCCGTTCGTTCTTCGCCTCTCTCCTTTTTTTTTTTTTATTTAGAGACCGCGTGGCCAAAGTGCGTGCATGTTAACCCAATTTCGAGTGCGTGTAAGTGTGGTGGTTTTTGTGGGAGGAGGGTGGGTGGGTGTACTAAGCGCAGGCTTACCACGCAATAGCACACCCACCGGGAGCCGGGCTAAGACCACCAAACTCAATTCACATGCAGCCGAGACCGGGATCCGAACCCTTAGCTGCAGAGGTGAACGGCTTGTCAGCGCAGTGCCAATCGCGTTGAGCCACCGCAGCTCCTCTGGGGTTAGTAATTTAAGGACATCCTTAACACAGCCCTCAAAATTTCCACTCGCCTACTAGCATTTGGCGAGTGGATTTAAGCCAGGGGCGAGTGATGCCAGGGCTGCATGACCAATCTCCCTGCAATCTGTGCCTACATTTAGAGTCCTGATGAGATTGGCGGCCGAAGAGGAAAGGTGCATGCTCGGGAAAAGTAGTCTGGTGAGCCGTGCACAGGCAGAGCAGTACACAGGTGCTCTCCTTACAATTCTCATTAAGCCATGGGACCTAACAGTATGACCTCTCTGAGCCTGCCCCCCTCCCCCCGGCCCCGACCAATGTAGCTGGAGAGGAGAAAGTAATGAGTGAGGTGGAGGATTGTGAAAATTACCACTCCGGTGCAGCGGAGACCCAGTTCTAGTGCCCTGTCCCTCTGGTCTGCCCCCAGTGCCCTGTCCCTCTGGTCTGCCCCCAGTGCCCTGTCCCTCTGGTCTGCCCCCAGTGCCCTGTCCCTCTGGTCTGCCCCCAGTGCCCTGTCCCATTTTGTTAAAGTTGTTGTTGGTAATGATTAATTAATTAAAACATTGCCATTCTATGAGATAATCTACGAGGGTGTGTTTACAGATGCAATTGGGGGCAGGGCAGTGTATAAATTAGGTGGGGCAACTGGTGTAACCACTTACAAGTTCACCCAAACTGGAGACTGAAATTTGTTCATGTGATTTCAATTGCTTCATTAGCACAGGTTATAAAAAGTGTGGATAGAGCAGTCCTCAGCTGCCCTGAGAGGGTGTAGGCTGGCAGGATCGTTGTTGCTAAACAGAGATGTGTTTTGGAGCATGTTTTTTTTTTTTGCCAATGTTTTTTGTTTATTTTTAAATGATGTTCACTTTGATGTATTTGTCTCTGCTGCCTTATTTTGAAAAATATTTCTGAAGATGTTGGGACGGTTAACCTATGTTTATTTTGATTTTTTAAATGTATTTTTGTTTGTGTGTGTGTTTTTGTTTGTTTGTCTTTTATGCTTTCCTTGTTTTGTTGACCAATAAAAATTACTTGAAGTTTGTTTTTTACTTTTTCATGCTACAGATTTTGACAGCTGCAGCTGAAATAGGTTTGGCCTAACAAATTAGGTGTGATTTTAGTCTAAGCTTCTTTCCTGGTGTGTATGCATGAAATGTTTGCTGCCATGTTTAACCACTTAAGGACCGCCGCATGTACATTTACATCGGCAAAATGGCACTGACAGGCACATCAACGTATATATACGTTGGTGTCTTGAGGGGGTCCGAACATGCGGCGGTTCCTTTAGCTCCGGGGGTGATCCGGGATGAGGAGAGAACACATCACCAAGTAAGTTGCACCAAGCACCACACTGACACAGGGTCACATAGGCACACTTAACCCCTTCCTGTCACCGCCGATCACCCCCCCCCCCCCCAGTCCACTGTAACATTGTGTCACTAAATGCAGTAATCATTTTTTTCTAATAGCTGCATTTAGTGTCAGTGTTACGGTAAAAAGTGTCAGGGCAGTTAGTCTTAGCCCCCTTTAGGTCTAGGGTAGCCCCCCTAATAAAGGTTTAACCCCTTGATCACTGCCCTAGTTAACCCTTTCACCCCCTATTGCCAGTGTCACTAAGCGATCGATTTTCTGATCGCTGTATTAGTGTCACTGTTGCCGCTAGGCAGTTAGTTTTTTTGAGGTTCGCCGCCAGGTTCTATAGCACTAGGTACCCCCATAAATAAAGTTTTTAACCCCCGATTGCCCCTAGAGTTAACCCTTTCACCAGTGATCACCATACAAGTGTCAGTGGTGACACAGGTTAGCCAGTTAGTTATTTAGGTTATTTAGGTTTTTAGAAAGCGTTAGGTACCCCCATATATTACCTAATAAAAGTTTTAACCCCCTGATTGCCCCCTAGTTAACCCTTTCACCAGTGATCACGGTATAAGTGTTACGGTTGACGCTGGATAGTTAGTTTGCTGTTTATAGCATCAGGGCACCCGCCGTATATAACCCAATAAAGGTTTAACCCCCTGATTGCCCGGAGGGTTATATAAATTACATTTTTGCGTCAGTCAGGGTCTGCGTCGCCCCAGGCAGCGTTAGGTTAGTGCCAGTAACGCTTACACCCACTCGCAAAGCATACACCCCCCTTAGTGGTATAGTATCTGAACGGATCGATACCTGATCTGATCAGATCTATACTAGCGTACCCAGCAGTTTAGGGTACCCAAAAACGCATTGTTAGTGGAATCAGCCCAGATACCCGCTAGCACTTGCGTTTTGCCCCTCCGCCCAGCCCAACCCACCCAAGTGGGTCGATCACTGTCACTTCAAAAACACATAAAACACAACTGCATCGTTCGCAGAGACAGGCCTGATCCCTGCGATCGCTAACAGTTTTTTTGAAGCGTTTTCTACATTTGCCTTTCTATAGCCAGGTGTTTTTTTTACCCGTGAATCATCACCAGTCTACGACTAAATTTGGAGCCCAAAATGGCAAAGCAAATGTACACTGGTGAAGAGGCTGTTTGGATCCTGAGCAGGTCAGATAGTGAAGAGGAGGTCACGCATCTGACAGATTCGGGCTCAGAATACGATCCTGTTTACGACAGCGGCTCCATGTCAGATAGCTCTGACGAAGGAGTGAGGGTCCCTGCTAAGGTAAGGTGACCAGATTTTTAAAATGAAATCCGGGGACATATTTTTTCTTTACCAGTAATGGCAACAATCAGCAACTCTCTACCCGTCACCGCCCGCTCCGACCAGCACGTGATCATCAGAAAGGGGCACAGGTAATGGGAAAAATACAACCACCCTATGCTAGTAGGCATGGCGGAGCGGGGGGGGGGGGTGCAATTCTATTTTTTTTTATTTTAATTCTGCACTGATTGTCTTTGAAATTGTCCCTGCCCCCTATTAAATCCAATCTGGGGACAAAACCAGGGACAGACTTGGTCCGGGGACAGTGTCCTCAATCAGGGGACTGTCCCCTGAAACTGGGGATGTCTGATCACCCTATGCTAAGGCCAGGCATACCCGATCCCATTCTGAGGTTGTTGAGGAGCAAGAACCGCAGGACCCTTGTATGGAGCAGAGAGCCAGTACTAGCGCCGCTATTCCTTCTGGTGGATTGGCAAGCACCAGCGGCCTAGTACACCCTGGTCGTTCATCCAGCACTGCAGTATCACGTGGTGACGTGGCAAGTCCCATAAGTGCAGTTCAAGCTGGCGAGGTGGCAAGCACAAGTAGTGTCCCGCTGCCACCAACAAGAAGAAAAAGACAGGCCCGTCGTGCCCATAGTGCCCTTCCTGCAGAATTTGCCTATCTTGATTGGGTCCCCACCACTTCTGCAGCACCCGTACTTCCCCCATTCACTGGCCAACCCGGAATTCAGGTGGATACAGCGAATTTTACGCCACTTGATTTTTATTCGCTGTATTTCACAGACGATCTCTATAGATCTATTGTGGACCAGAGTAATTTGTATGCTGGTACCTACATCGCCGCTAATCCCCAGTCCGTCCTTGCCAAAGAATGGAGACCTCTTACGGTTTCCGAATTTAAGACCTTTCTGGGCCTTACCCTCAATATGGGCATACATCCAATTCCTCAATTGCGCATGTATTGGTCCACACATCCAATTGACCAAATGCCCATATTCTCTGCTCACATGGCCAGGAAACGATACGAGATGATCCTGCGATTCCTGCATTTCAGTGACAATGCACTTTGTCGTCCACGTGGAGACCCTGAATTTGTCCGGCTCTACAAAATTCGGCCTCTCATAAACCATTTCAATGAACGTTATGCAGCCTTGTTTAATCCCCAGCAAGTTGTCTCCGTTGACGAGTCCCTGATTAAATTTGCTGGCCGCTTGTCTTTCAAGCAGTTCCTTCCCAGCAAGCGTGCCAGATATGGGGTCAAGCTCTATAAGCTTTGTGACAGGGCAACAGGCTACACATGGAGCTTTAGGGTTTATGAGGGCAAAGATAGTGAGGTAGAGCCGGAAGGATGCCCAGATTACATGGGGAGCGCTGGCAAGATTGTTTGGGACTTGGTGTCACCCTTATTCGGAAAGGGGTACCACTTATATGTGGACAATTATTACAGCAGTGTGCCACTTTTTAGTCACTTGTTTGATCATCAGATTGGAGCATGTGGCACCGTGCGACCTAATCGCTTGTAGATGCCCGTCTTAGGCTGGGGGCGAGAGCCTGCTGCAGATGTAATAATTTGCTCGCTGTGAAGTAGCGGGACAATAAGAATGTTTTCATTCTTACCACCCTTCACGCAGACACGACAGTACAAATTCGTACGGCGACTGGTGTTGTGGAGAAACCCCTCTGTGTCCACAAATATAACCAAAATATGGGAGGGGTGGACCTCAACGACCAGTTGATGGCGCCATATCATATTGCCCGTAAATCGAGATGCTGGTACAAAAAAGTGTCTCTACATTTATTTCAATTAACTCTACTAAATGCTTTTGTCTTCTACAAAGCTTCAGGACAGAACGGACCCTTCCTTCAATTCCAGAAGGATATCGTCACAGAACTCCTGTATCTAGACGGTTCTGCACCTCACCATCCCCTACCAAATGCAGTAAGCCGACTGCATGAGAGGCATTTTATATATGCCCTCGAGAGTACCCCTACCCAAAAAGCCCCCCAAAGAAGATGTCGCGTCTGTAGCAAGCGCGGATTTAGGTGTGACACCCGTTATTTTTGTCCCCGATCTCCTGCCGATCCTGGTCTTTGTATTGGCAAATGTTTTGAACGCTTCCACACACTAGTGAAGTATTAGAGTAGGGCAAAACATATCACAGGCTAGGCACACGTACACAGGGTCTCCCAAGATGCTGTCGCATTTTGAGAGACCCAAACCTGGAACCGAAAAAGTTGAACAGTTACAAAAAAAAAAAGTGTAAAAAAATAAATAAAAAGAAAAAAAGTAAAAAAAACACAAAAAAAAAAAATAGTTGTCGTTTTATTGTTCTCTCCCTCTCTATTCTCGCTCTATTGTTCTGCTCTTTTTTACTTTTTTTCATGCTTGCTTTTCAGGTATGTAATTTACTTTACTGTTTTCAGGTACGCCATTCAGCTGTTGCGCGGACTTATTTATCTTGACAGCAACAGCGTTTGCTCCCACGATATATAAAGCAGTGACTCCAGTGCTGTAGGAGGTGATTTCACCACCACAGTTAAAAAAAGAGCATATATGCCGAAGCATGGGGGCATTAGGGGCCGAGGAGCGATTTTGCTCCTAATGCCGCGTACATACGGTTGACATTCCTACGGAGGCTTTCCCGTGGAAAAGTCTGACCATGTGTACACGGCATAGAAAAGTCTGACCATGTGTACACGGCATAGAAAAGTCCAACCGTGTGTACGCGGCATAACTTTTTTGCGGGAGGATGCCCCCATGCTTCGGCATATATATATTAGGCACAGGTTGCGTTAAAAAATGTTTTATTTTTTACTATGTTTTTTTTATTGGTATTTGCTTTGCAGGTATGGTATGATCTTACTGTTATACTGTAATGTTACTTTGTTTTAATGTTAGCCATCATTTGCTTAGCAGGTACGCCATTCAGTTGCAGCACGGATTTATTTAGCGTGACAGCAACAGCGTTTGCTCCTACGATATATATAAAGCTGCGACTCCAACGCTGTAGGAGGTGATTTCACCACCACAGTCCAAAAAAGAGCATATATGCCGAAGCATGGGGGCATTAGGGGTGAAGGAGCGATTTTGTTCCTAATGCCGCGTACATACGGTTGACCCATCCTACGAAGGCCTTACCCGTGGAAAAGTCTGACCATGTGTACACGGCATAGAAAAGTCCGACCGTGTGTACGCGGCATAACTTTTTTGCGGGAGGATGCCCCCATGCTTCGGCATATATAAATGGTGCATGTGTGCCCATCATTAGAAGTGGGTGGATGAAGGGAGGTATTCTAATGGTGGGCATACCCACCGATCAATCCATATGTGAAATTACACCCCAAAATACATTCTGCTGCTTCTCCTGAGAACGGGGATACCACATGTGTGAGACTTTTTGGGAGCCTAGCCACGTACAGGACCCCAAAAACCAATCACCGCCTTCACTCTTTCTAATGGTGTACATTTTTGATTTCACTCTTCACTACCTATCACAGTTTCGAAGGCCATAAAATGTCAAAATAGCACAAAAAAAACCCCAAATGACCCCATTTTGGAAAGTAGACACCCCAAGGAAACTGCTGAGAGGCATGTTGAGTCCATAGATTTTTTTTTTTTGTCCAAAGTGATTGAATAATGACAAAAAAAAAATAAAAAAATTCAAAAAGTTGTCACTAAATGATATATTGCTCACACATGCCATGGTTATATGTGGAGTTGCACCCTAAAATACATTCTGCTGCTTCTCCTGAGTACGGGGATACCACATGTTTGGGACTTTTTGGGAGCCTAGCCACGTACGGGACCCCGAAAACCAAGCACCGCCTTCAGCATTTCTAAGGGCGCAAATTTTTGATTTTACTCCTCACTACCTACAGTATCACAGTTTCAAAGGCCATAAAATGCCAAAATAGCACAACCCCCCCCCCCCAAATGACCCCATTTTGGAAAGTAGACACCTCAAGCTATTTGCTGAGAGGCATGTTGAGTCCATGGAATATTTAATTTTTTTGCCCCAAGTGATTGAATAATGACCAAAAAAAAATGTACAAAACATTGTCACTAAATGATATATTTCTCACACATGCCATGGTTATATGTGGAATTGCACCCCAAAATACATTCTGCTGCTTCTCCTGAGTACGGGGATACCACATGTGTGGGACTTTTTGGGAGCCTAGCCGCGTACGGGACCCGAAAAACCAATCACGCTACGCTACGCTATAACTTTTGCGAAAACCAATAAATATAACGCTTATTGCAATTTTTTTTACTAAAGACATGCGGCTGAATACATTTTGGCCTAAATGTTTGACTAAAATTTAGTTTATTCGATATTTTTTACTTGTTGTTATAAGAAAATCATTTTTTTTTCAAAATTTTCGGTCTTTTTCCGTTTATATCGCAAAAAATAAAAATCGCAGAGGCAATCAAATACCATCAAAAGAAAGCTCTATTTGTGGGAAGAAAAGGACGCAAATTTTGTTTCGGTACAACATTGCATGACCGCGCAATTACCAGTTAAAGCGACGCAGTGCCAAATTGTAAAAACACCTTGGGTCTTTAGCCTGCATATTGGTCCGGGTCTTAAGTGGTTAATCACCAGGAAATTAAAAAGACAACGTGGTAAGTATTTTCCTTTTACTTCAGCGGTCCTCAGCCCTCAAGTACCCCCGACAGGACATGTTTTGTGGATTTCTCTTATCAAGAATTGCTGTCCAGACTGTCTTTTAAAGCACATGTGCAAGATGAAGGAAAACCTGCAAACATGGCCTGTGGGGGGGGGGGGGGGGGGGTGTATTGGTGGACAGGCTTGAAGTGCTGATTTACATTACTGTGCTTAAATCTAGCACAAGACAATCCTATTCTAATTGTGGGTGTTTGAGGGAAGCCAAGTAAGTGTTAGAACCCCTTCTTGTGGTTTTTGGGTTGGGCTTTGAGTCACTTTTCTTAAAATTGGACCCCCAAAGTCCAAGATCCCTAATAATTTGGGGTGTACACAGCAAAATGCAATTTCCATAATTGGAAACTATTTAGATTGATCTGTGTCCCCAAAAGACATTAGTAAGGTTTTACCCTCACTTACTGTTAGGCTATGTGACAGGAAGTGAATGAATTTGAAGTAGAAAGTGACAACATACAGTGCAGAAAATAAGTATTTGAACACCCTGCTATTTTGCAAGTTTTCCCACATGGAAATCATGGAGGGGTCTGAAATTGTCATCGTAGGTGCATGTCCACTGTGAGAGACATAATCAAAAAAATAATAATTCCAGAAATCACAATTTATGAATTTTTAACTATTTATTTGTATGATACAGCTGCAAAGAAGTATTTGAACACCTGTCTATCAGCTAGAATTCTGACCCTCAAAGACCTGTTAGTCTGCCTTTAAAATGTCCACCTCCACTCCATTTATTATCCTAAATTAGATGCACCTGTTTGAGGTCATTAGCTGCATAAAGACACCTGTCCACCCCATACAATCAGTAAGAATCAAACTACTAACATGGCCAAGACCAAAGAGCTGTCCAAAGACACTAGAGACAAAATTGTACACCTCCACAAGGCTGGAAAGTGCTACGGGGAAATTGCCAAGCAGCTTGGTGAAAAAAGGTCCACTGTTGGAGCAATCATTAGAAAATGGAAGAAGCTAAACATGACTGTCAATCTCCCTCGGACTGGGGCTCCATGCAAAATCTCACCTTGTGGGGTCTCAATGATCCTAAGAAAGGTGAGAAATCAGACCAGGACTACACGGGAGGAGCTGGTCAATGACCTGAAAAGAGCTGGGACCACCGTTTCCAAGGTTACTGTTGGTAATACACTAAGACGTCATGGTTTGAAATCATGCATGGCACGGAAGGTTCCCCTGCTTAAACCAGCACATGTCAAGGCCCGTCTTAAGTTTGCCAATGACCATTTGGATGATCAAGAGGAGTCATGGGAGAAAGTCATGTGGTCAGATGAGACCAAAATAGAACTTTTTGGTCATAATTCCACTAACCGTGTTTGGAGGAAAAAGAATGATGAGTACCATCCCAAGAACACCATCCCTACTGTGAAGCATGGGGGTGGTAGCATCATGCTTTGGGGGTGTTTTTCTGCACATGGGACAGGGCGACTGCACTGTATTAAGGAGAGGATGACCGGGGCCATGTATTGCGAGATTTTGGGCAACAACCTCCTTCCCTCAGTTAGAGCTTGGAAGATGGGTCGAGGTTGGGTCTTCCAACATGACAATGACCCGAAGCACACAGCCAGGATAACCAAGGAGTGGCTCTGTAAGAAGCATATCAAGGTTCTGGCGTGGCCTAGCCAGTCTCCAGACCTAAACCCAATAGAGAATCTTTGGAGGGAGCTCAAACTCTGTGTTTCTCAGCGACAGCCCAGAAACCTGACTGATCTAGAGAAGATATGTGTGGAGGAGTGGGCCAAAATCCCTCCTCCAGTGTGTGCAAACCTGGTGAAAAACTACAAGAAACGTTTGACCTCTGTAATTGCAAACAAAGGCTACTGTACCAAATATTAACATTGATTTTCTCAGGTGTTCAAATACTTATTTGCAGCTGTATCATACAAATAAATAGTTAAAAAAATCATACATTGTGATTTCTGGATTTTTTTTTTGTTGATTATGTCTCTTACAGTGGACATGCACCTACGATGACAATTTCAGACCCCTCCATGATTTCCAAGTGGGAGAACTTGCAAAATAGCAGGGTGTTCAAATACTTATTTTCCGCACTGTATGTGAGGTGTCTTCACCCTATTAGGGGTGCAGGCATCCCCCCAAAATGAGCAGATAATACTTATTAGCAAATTAAGAAATAGTGTATTTAACATTGGGTGGTGTTTGTGGGGGTCCCTAACACACATTCATACATATTAGCAACGCTGTATCCTGGCCTATTGGCATGGTTATATTTTCTTAGGCCTCTCAATAAAACTCTCTGAAATTTGTGCTTAAACTAGAACTATAATCAACACTTTTTTTCTTTCATTTTGGATAGAGTGGGGGAGGGTTAATGGCACTGTCAGTTTATTTTGTATTATCCCTGTCCGTTTGGGGAGATTTGCCTTCACTTCCTGCCCCATAGCCAAACAGGAAGTGAGAGAAAAACTATTCAAATTAAGGGAATCCAGTGCCCCACCCAGAACTAGTGTGTGTGTGTCCCCTGAAAATTCCTGTGTGGGTCATAAAAAAACAGGGTGGGTCATTGAGAGGAAGGGTGGTCCATTTTTCTATTAGGAGGTGCAGAAATTTAGTCAGGCCTAGGGCAGCACAAAACCTAAATATATTACTGCATATTAGAGCTTATTTAGACAGGATCCAATTTACAGCATGTTTTTAGATTGTGGGAGGAAACCCACGCAGGCACAGGGAGAACATGCAAACTCTAGGCAGATGGTGTCATGGACGGTATTCGAACCAGCGACCCTTTTGCTTCTAGGTGAAAGTGCTATACACTACACCACTGTGCTGAACGAACATGATCGCAGCTGAAAGCATGAGATCTTTTTATTTTTTATTTTTTTCCAATACCATGCTTTCCAGCCTTATTGACCCCTCCTCTCTCCATAAAGAGGAACTGTCACACACTAGTCCTATTACAAGGGATGTATACATTCCTTGTAATAGGAAGAAAAGTGCAAAAAAAAAAAAAAAAACATAAAAGGATAAAAAAGTGCAAAAAGAAAAATATTATGTTAAAAAAAAAAAAAAAAAAAAACGCCCCTGTCCCTAGTAGCTCGCATTTAGAAGCGAACACACATGCAAGTCCCACCCAAATATGTAAACGCCGTTCAAACCACACATGTGAGGTGTCGCCACGTGCGTTAGAGCGAGAGCAATCATTTTAGCACTAGACCACCTCTGTAACTCTAAACTGGTAACCTGAAAAAAAAAACTTCAAGCGTCGCCTATGGAGATTTTAAATACCGAAGTTTGGCGCCATTCCATGAGTGTGCGCAATATTAAAGCGTGACATGTTAGGTATCAATTTATTTGGTGTAACATCATCTTTCACATTATCCATAAAAATTGGGCTAACTTTACTGCTTTGTTATTTTTTAATTCATGCAAAAATTTAGCAAAAATGAAAAAGACGGTAGAATTTTTTTTGCGCAAATACCGTTAGAACAAAAAAAAATGGCGGCTACTTTATTCCCTAGGGCATGGGTCCTCAAACTACGGCCCTCCAGTTGTTCATGCCTAGTCATGTCGGTGAATGTCAGTGTGTTACAATGCCTCATGGGATGTGTAGTTCTGGAACAGCTGGAGGGCCATAGTTTGAAGATCCCTGCCCTAGGGTGTCTGCTAATAAAATATATATAATGTTTGGGGGTCCTGAGTAACTTTCAAGGAAGAAAATATAATTCTTACATGAAGGAGAGAAGTGCCAGAATAGGTGCGGTATGGAAGTGGTTAAAGTGCAACAATAAAAGTGAAATATTCTTTTAACTTTCGTACCTGGGAAGGGTGTAAAGTCAGCATGTGAATTTTTTTTTTTTTTTTAAATGACGTGAGGTTCCCCCCAAATATCCATACCAGGCCCTTCAGGTCTGGTGTGGAATTTAAGGGGAACTCCACCCCAAATTTAAAAAAAAATGGTGTGGAGTTCCCCCAAAATCCACACAAGACCCTTATCCGAGCACGTTGACCTGGCCGGCCGCAGAAAATAGGGGGGGGGGCGCGGCCCCCCTCTCCTGAACCGCACCAGGCCACAGGTCCCCCCAAAGCACCTTGTCCCCATGTTGATGGGTACAAGAGCCTCATCCCCACAACCCTTGCCCGGTGGTTGTGGGGGTCTGCGGGCAGGGGGCTTATCGAAATCTGGAAGACCCTTTTAACAAAGGGGCACCCCAGATCCCGGCCCCCCCCTGTGTGAAATGGTAATGAGGGTACATTGTACCATTTCACCAAAAAAAATGTGAAAAGTGTTAAAAAAAGACAAGAGCCAGTTTTTGACAAGTCCTTTATTAATATCTTCTTTCCACACTTCTTCTTCTTCCATCTTCTTCTTTTCTTCTTTCCTTCGGGTTTCTTCCTCCATCTTCTTCCTCTGCTTCTTTCTTGGGGTCTTCTTGTCCCGCATCTTGACCGGCATCTTCTTCCATCTTCTTCTCCTTCCACCGGCCTTCTCTTCTGCATCTTCTTCTTCTTCCCCGGAGGCTCCGCTTCCAATTGAATTCCCCGCCGCGTGCCGCTCCTGGGACCACGCCCCCCTCAGACGCCACGGGTAATCTCCTAGGAAAGTCCCTGTGTGGTGCGTGTGCGTCAGAGGGGGGCGTGGTCTCATCTTCTTCTCCTTCCACCGGCCTTCTCTTCTGCATCTTCTTCTTCTTCCCCGGAGGCTTGGCTTCCAATTAAATTCCCTGCCGTGTGCCGCTCCTGGGACCACGTAATCTCCTAGGAAAGTCCCCGTGTGGTGCGTGTGCGTCAGAGGGCCGGGGAAGAAGAAGAAAATGCAGACGAGAAGGTCGGCGGAAGGAGAAGAAGATGGAAGAAGACGTCGGTCAAGATACGGGACAAGAAGACCCCAAGAAAGAACAGAGGAAGAAGAAGATGATGGAGGAAGAAACCCGAAGTAAAGAAGAAAAGAAGAAGATGGAAGAGGAAGAAGCAGAAAGAAGATATTAACCACTTAAGACCCGGACCAAAATGCAGGTAAATGACCAGGCCCCTTTTTGCGATTCGGCACTGCGTCGCTTTAACTGACAATTGCGCGGTCGTGCGACGTGGCTCCCAAACAAAATTTGCGTCCTTTTCTTCCTACAAATAGAGCTTTCTTTTGGTGGTATTTGATCGCCTCTGCAATTTTTATTTTTTGCGCTATATACAAAAATAGAGTGACATTTTTGAGAAAAAAACTATATTTTTTACTTTTTGTTATAAGAAAAATCAAATAAACTAAATTTTAGTCAAACATTTAGGCCAAAAAAAATTAGCTACCTAGTGGGAACAGCGACACTAATACAGCGATCAGAAAAATGATCGCTTAGTGACGCTGGCAATAGGGAGTGAAATGGTTAACTAGGGTGGTGATCAAGGGGTTAAAACTTTATTGGGGGGGGGGGTACGGGGGCTACCCTGGACCTAACACTAACTGCCTGTCACACTGACAATAAATACAGTAATCATACATGTATGATTACTGCATTCAGTGACACTGTAACAGGGGGGGGGGTGTTAAATGTGTCTATGTGTAGTGTGTGTCAGTGTAGTGTTGTGCAGACTTACTGTGCGATGTGATCTCTCCTCAGCGGTGGTTGAAAAAACCTCTGAGGGGAGAGATCACATCACTTCCGCCTTCCTGTGTTTACACAGGAGGAGGAAGTGCACTGCAGGGGGAGCGCGCGGATTGGCTGGGAGCGATCCGGAGGGGGCGGACAAAAACGAATAGCCGACCCCTCATCCCGGATCGCTCGGCCAGCTACGGGGACCGCCGCATGTACCGGGGGGGGGGTCCCGATCGGACCCCGACCCACCTCAAGGCACCAACGTATATATACGTTGATGTGCCTGTCGGTGCCATTCTGCCGACGTAAATGTACATGCGGCGGTCCATAAGGGGTTCATAAAGGATTTGTCAAAAACCGTCTCTTGTCTTTTTTAACACTTTTCACATTTTTTTTGGTGCAATGGTAGAGGTACAATGTACCCCATTACCATTTCACACGGGGGGGGGGATCTGGGGGGCCCCTTTGTTAAAGGGGTCTTCCAGATTTCGATAAGCCTCCCGCCCACAGACCCCCACAACCACCGGGTAAGGGTTGTGGGGATGAGGTTCTTGTCCCCATCAACATGGGGGGACAAGGTGCTTTGGGGGGGACCCCAAAGCACCCTCCCAATGTTGAGGGCATGTGGCATGGTGCGGTTCAGGAGAGGGGGGGCCGCGCTCTGCCTCCCCCTCTTTTCTGCGGCCGGCCAGGTCAACGTGCTCGGATAAGGGTCTGGTGTGGATTTTGGGGGAACTCCACACCATTTTTTTTTTTTAATTGACGACGGGGTTCCCCTTAATATCCATATCAGACCTGAAGGGCCTTGTAATGGAATTTGGGTGGACCCCTACGCTTTTTTTTTGTTGTTTTATGAATGAATCTCTCACAATTGCCGGGAGCCGACAATTCATTATGGCCGCGAGTCAGTTTTAAACGGCTTTTTTTCTTCAGAATGTCATTTTGTGCAGGGACATTTCTAACCATGGGAAACGTGCGCTTTTTCACATGCTGACTTTACACCCCCCCCCCCCCCCCAGGTACGAAATTTAAAGGAAAATTTCACTTTTAGCATTATTAAAATCACTGCTCCCGAAAAAATGGCCGTTTTTAAAAATAAAAAAAAGCATTGATACATGTCCCCTGGGGCAGGACTGAGGTCCCCAAACACTTTTCAGGACAAAACTTGCAGATTAGCCTTTTAAAATAACACTTTTGATTTCCCCCATCGAGTTATACAGGGAGTTCGGCGGTGGCTTTACTTATCAATTGCATTGCGCTGCTGCTGCGCCCGGTTCATGCGCCTAAATTAGGGATTCATCCAGCGCACTAATTAGGGCATGAACCGGCGCAGCGCAGTGACAATGGTAAATCAGACCCTATGTGTGGAGAAAAAGAGGCAGAGCACACCAACCTCAAAACCTCATTTAGCCCTGGTTCACACTGGGCTGCGGGAGTGAAATCGTGCGATTTCACTCCCTTTGGCAGTCCCGATTTCAGCGCGATTTAGGAGACATCTGTGCAGGTTTCTGCACAGATGTCAATGTAAATCGCGTCCTGAAATCGCAAAAAGTAGTACAAAAAGTAGTACAGGAACTACTTTTTTGAAAGATGCGGCGTCGCACCGATTAGGACGGTGTCATTGCCGGCAATTGCCGCCGATTTGAGATGCGATTTCACATGTGAAATCGCATCTCAAATCGAACTAAATCGTACCCAGTGTGAACCTGGGCTCCAACTGTGAAGTATGGTGGTGGGGGCATCATGGTTTGGGCCTGGACGGATTGCTATCATCGGAGGAAAAATGAATTCCCAAGTTTATCAAGACATTTTGCAGGAGAACTTAAGACCATCTGTCCACTAGCTGAAGCTCAACAGAAGATGGGTGTTGAAACAGGACAACGACCCAAAGCATAGAAGTAAACAATAGAATGACTTAAACAGAAGAAAATACGCCTTAAGGAGTGGCCCGGCCAGAGTCCTGACAACCTGATTGAGATGCTGTGGCATGACCTCAAGAAAGCGATTCACACCAGACATCCCAAGAATATTGCTGAACTGAAACAGTTCTGTAAAGAGGAATGGTCAAGAATAACTCCTGACCAGGGGCGGACTGACCATTAAGGAACCCGGGCACTGCCCGAGGGCCCCATGCCACTAGGGGGCCCCATCAGGGTTGCCAGCCTCATTAAAACCAGGGACAGTCAGTAAAAATCTGTGTTTTTTTTTTTACATCTGTCACTGATATGTCCAAAACCTTAAAATGCTTTTAAGGTGAAAATCCCAAGATTTTAGCTGCCCCGCCTCTGTACTGCCACTTGGCTTGGTGGCCATCTGTAAGCCTGGGGGCCCCATAATCTTCTATTGCCCAGGGGGCCCCATGAGTTGTCAGTCCGCCCCTGCTCCTGACTGTTGTGCACGTCTGATCTGTAACTACAGGAAACGTTTGGTTGAAGTTATTGCTGCCAAAGGAGGTTCAACCAGTTATTAACCACTTCAATACCTCACACCGTCATATGACGTCCACAAAGGGGATCTCCTATCCTGGGTGGACGTCATATGACGTACTGGACTTTTTTGCGGTGATATCTGAATAATGCCTGCAGCTACAGGCATCATTCAGATGTCATTGTGTTCCGGCGGCGATCCTGCGCACCATAAGAACAATCATAGCGGCTGTCCTGCCTCTTGATCGTTCTTATAGGGGGCGGGAGAGGACACCCCCCCTCCCACCACCATCCGGTGCTTCTCCGGGCTCCCCCGTGCCATCAGGGGCCCAGAGAAAGGATCGCCCTGCGCCGGATAGAAAGCATAGAGATGACTGGTGACCAGATGGTCACTAGTCATCTCTATGACCGTCGGAGGCCCAGTTGAGATATGATGACGTCACGCCCGGGTACCCGTAAGTAAACAAAGCCGCAATTGCGGCTAGTAAGCAAGAGATCTGTGATTTTTTTTTCACGATCTCATGCTTTCCAGCCTGGAGGAGAGATGCAGGGTCTTATTGACCCCGCATCTCTCCTTAAAGAGGACCTGTCACACACTATTCCTATTACAAGCAAAGTTTACAATCCTTGTAATAGGAATAAAAGCGATCAAAAAAAAAAAAGTAAAAATTGTGTAAAAAATAAATAAATAAGTAAAATAAAAAATAAATAAATTAAAACGCCCCTGTCCCCGATAGCTCGCACCCAGAAGCAAACGCACACGTTAGTCCCACCCACGTATGTAAACGTTGTTCAAACCACACATGTGAGGTATCGCCACGTGCGTTAGAGCATGTGCAACAATTCTAGCACTAGACCTCCTCTGTAACTCTAAACTGGTAACCTGTAAACATTTTCAAAGCGTCGCCTATGGAGATTTTTAAGTAACGAAGTTTGGCGCCATTCCATGAGTGTGCGCAATTTTAAAGCATGACATGTTAGGTATCTATTTACTCGGCGTAACATCATCTTTTACAAAAAAATTGAGCTAAACTTACCGTTTTGTTATTTAACCACTTAAGGACCGCCGCATGTACATTTACGTCGGCAGAATGGCACGAACAGGCACATCAACGTACCTGTACGTGGCTGCCTTGACGTGGGTCCGATCGGGACCCCCCCCCGGTACATGCGACGGTCCTGGTGGCTGTGCGAGCGATCCGTGCTGAGGGGGAGGGCCCCCTGCGAGCGATCCGTGCTGAGGGGGAGGGCCCCCTCCGGATTGCTCCCAGCCAATGCGCATGCTCCCTGCAGTGTCACTTCCTCCTCCTGTGTAAACACAGGAAGAGGGAAGTGATGTGATCTCTGCTCTCGGTGTTTTTTTCAACCGCCGCTGAGGAGAGATCACATCACATAGTAAGTCTGCACAACACTACACTGACACCAGGACACGCAGGCACATTAACCCCTTGCGATCACCCCCCACCTCCCCCTGTCACAGTGTCACTGAATGCAGTGATCATATATGTACTGATCACTACATTTAGTGTCAGTGTGACAGGCAGTTAGTGTTTGGTCCAGGGTAGCCCCCATACCCCCCCTAATAAAGTTTTAACCCCTTGATCACCGCCCTAGTTAACCCTTTCACTTTCTATAGCCAGTGTCACTAAGCGATCATTTTTCTGATTGCTGTATTAGTGTCGCTGTTCCCGCTAGGTAGCTAAAAAAAAAATGATTGCGATTTTTTACTAAAGACATGTGGCTAAATAAACGTTGGCCTAAATGTTTGACGAAAATTTAGTTTATTTGATTTTTCTTATAACAAAAAGTAAAAAATATTGTTTTTTTTTTAAAAATGTCGCTCTATTTTTGTATATAGCGCAAAAAATAAAAATCGCAGAGGCGATCAAATACCACCAAAGGACGCAAATTTTGTTTGGGAGCCACGTCGCACGACCGCGCAATTGTCTGTTAAAGCGACGCAGTGCCGAATTGTAAAAACCCCTTGGGTCATTTAGCAGCATATTGGTCCGGTCCTTAAGTGGTTAATTCATGAAACCATTTTTTTTTCCAAAAAAAAAGGCGTTTGAAAAATGATTGCGCAAATACCGCGCAAGATAAAAAGTTGCAATGACCGCCATTTTATTTCCTAGGGTGTTTGCTTAAAAAAAACATATATAATGTTTGGGGGTTCTGAGAATTTTTCTAGCAAAAGAATGATGATTTGTACATGTAGGAGAGAAGTGCCAGAATAGGCTCGGTATGGCGGTGGGTATAAAAGTATCGAAGTGGTTAAATCCAAGGGTTCACATACTTTTTCCAGTGTGAATGTTTACAAGGTGTGTTCAATAAAAACATGGTAACATTTAATTCTTTGTGTGTTATTAGTTTAAGCAGACTGTGATTGTCTATTGTTGTGACAGATGAGGAACAGATCACATTTTATGACCGATTTGTGCAGAAATCCATATCATTCCAAGGGGTTCACATACTTTTTCTTGCAACTGTAAATACTGAAGTGCCATGAATCGGTTCTCATCGCCTCACACTGACTGAGTGTGTGGAGAGGAGCGACGATCAGCGGCATCTTCTTGCAGGGCCTTGCGGACCTAGGCTTGTTTAGCAAACGATTAAAAAAAAAAAAAACACAGCAGTATTTAAATACCACCAAAAGAAAGCTCTAGTTGAGTTGTTTGGGTACAGTGTTGTCATTGTCATTCAAAGTGTGACAGCGCTGAAACCTGAAAATTGGCCTGGGCAGGTGGCCGGTATTGAAGTGGTTAAAAATTATGCCACACCAAAACACACGGTACATTGTTGCTGAGCACTTTTATGCGCATGCATTAGTAAAGCGTGTGGGCGGTGCTATTAAGTTTTATTAAGACATCCACGCACCTGTAAAAAAAAAAGTGTGCGTTTTTGTGTATTGTGGGGAGGTGCGCAATTTTGCATGCATTCCTGCAACGCACTAATGTGAACCTAGCCTAACAGGCCAAACTATTCATGTGCATGTATCCTAATGTAACACAGTGCATGTGGTTTGCTGTATGAAACCTGTGTTACCAGACCCTTTATGTTACTCTATCAGTATCAATGTATTGAAATAATGTAATTTAAACATATATCTTGCTTATTAAAAAATAAAAATAAAGATACAACACACAGCAGCCACATACAAGGAAGAGTAGTGAGCTCTCACCTGTGTTACACCATGGACATTTACCTCATAAACAGGTGAAGAGGTTGTTTGTCCCTCCCAGGACCACAGCAACAGTCAGCTGACTGGAAGAACATATCAACCAATCAGCTGCCTACTTCCGCCTTAGCAGTGCCACAGCTGCTGGTTAATGAGGAGAAAATGAAATACAAAGCCTCACAGGACACAATTCTGTGAAAAGGAAAAACTGTTCATATACAACTTCCCTTGTTCACTGAACCCCTCACACCTCACACCTCACAACTTCCTGAGAGGGACACGTTATAATGCTAAGGGTTTTTATTCCTTGCAAGAAAAATGTTTGGCCCAGATACACAGGGAGTTGGGCGCACATTACGCCGCCGTAGCGCAAACGCTGTACGCTACGCCGACGCAGCAAGCACTGCATTCAGCAAGCTATTGCTCCCAACGTTGCGTCGGCGTGGCGTAAGTTTCGAAGGCGCAGGCCGGCGTAGGTGGAAGTGGGAGTGAGCATGCAAATTATGGTTGCAGTGTTTTACGCGTATCACGAACTGCGCATGCGCCGTGAACGCATGAAACAGCACCCTTATGCGCATGCTCACAACCACGTCTGGACAAATGCCTAAGCTACGCCGGATCACCACGTACGCCGTGAACGTAGCGTACGCCCAATACGCCGGCTTGTGTTCTCTGGTGCAGACCTTTGCATGTCTATTGCCGGGTTGCGCCTCATCTATGGGGAATGACTTTACGCCGGACGTAAAACTTAAACGCACCTCACGTAGCATGCATCCGGGCACACGTACGTTTGTGAATCGCCGTATTTCCCTCATTTGCATATTTGAATGCCTAATCAATGGAAGCAGCAACATGCGTGCAGACCAAGAGTGCGCCGACGCTACGCCGGCGTATGTAAGCTACCTCGGCGTATGGTGGCCAGTTTTTAGGCGTATGTTGGTTTGTGGGTCCGGCGCACAGATACGCCGGCGCACATTTGCACTTACCGGCGCAAATTTACACTTACGTCGGCGTTAGTGCTGTGTGAATCTGGGCCAATCTCTTTACATTCTATGGGCCTTTTCACACCACTGCATTATTAGGTGCAGTGCGTTTTGTCCTGCAAGCTGCATCTCAAAAACACGGCTTCCCATTTAAATTGTGGTAAAAAAAAAATCACTTTTCTTGTGAAAAAAATAAATAAAAATCACTGCTGTGTTTCTGGTGCGCTTCCTGTGTGTTTCTGGTGCGTTTTTGGGCCACCTGCACCTGTGTAAAATGGACACGTGACTTAAAAACGTAAATTGCAGGTGCGTTTTTACCGCGATTTCCATTCATTTTAATGGGAAGCTATGTTTTGAAAACTGCACCCAAGATGCAGCATACAGAACTTTTCAAAACGCACTGCACTCATGGCGCAGTGATGTGAAAAGCCCCATAGGATTTAAAGGGAAACATTTTTCCTGCAAGATAAAAACGCAGGAAGATTGTAACCATTTGATGAAAAAAAACGCTGAATTTATAAGCTGAAGTTACACTCTGCAGAGCTCAGTGAGGAGAGATTTGAGAGCTGATTGGAGGAAAGTACACCCCCCCCCCCTTTCACACAGCACACAAAAACAGAGCTGAGGCTGTCAATCACCCTTTTTCTCTTAATGTCAGGAAGACTTGTGCTTTTAACTACTTGCCGACCGCCCGCCGTCATATTACTGCGGGACGGTGGCACTGCTACGCGAGAGCACATAGCTATACGTCCGCTCTTTAGCGGCCGCTAGGGGGCGCGTGCGCGCCACCGGTGGCCGGCGTGCGTGCCCCCCGCTCACCCCCGAGTCCCAAGCGCGTGCCCGGCGCGTACGACCGCCCCAGGCACACGCGATCGCTCGTTACAGAGCAGGGAACGGGAGCTTTGTGTGTAAACACAAAGCTCTCGTTCCTGTCAGCGGGGGAAACGCTGATTTTCTGATCATACAATGTATGGACAGAAGATAAGTGATTTCCCCTAGTGAGGCCACCCCCCCATACAGTTAGAACACACCCAGGAACACACTTAACCCCTTCCCCGCCCCCTAGTGTTAACCCCTTCACTGCCAATGGCATTTTTATAGTAATACAATGCATTTTTATAGCATTGATCGCTATAAAAATGCCAATGGTCCCAAAAATGTGTCAAAAGTGTCCGAAGTGCCCGCAGTACTGAAAAAAAATGCTGATCGCCGCCATTACTAGTAAAAAAAAAAAATATTAATAAAAATGCCATAAAATGACCCCCTATTTTGTAAACGCTATAACTTTTGCGCAAACCAATCAATAAACCCTTATTGCGATTTTTTTTTACGAAAAATATGTAGAAGTATACGTATCGGCCTAAACTGAGGAAAAACTTTTTTTATATATATTTTGGGGGATATTTATTATAGCAAAAAGTAAAAAATATTGAATTTTTTTGAAAAATAGTCGCTCTATTTTTGTTTATAGCGCAAAAAATAAAAACCGCAGAGATGATCAAATACCACCAAAAGAAAGCTCTATTTGTGGGAAAAAAAGAACGCCAATTTTGTTTGGGAGCCACGTCGCACGACCACGCAATTGTCAGTTAAAGCGAAGCAGTGCCGAATCACAAAAAGTGCTCTGGTCATTGGACAGCAATATGGTCCGGGGCTAAAGTGGTTAATTGAGACAAGTAGAGGGATATGCTTTGTTCATATTTCATGTCTGAGGTTTACAACCACTTTAAGTAGGTGTCCTCCAAACTCCTCTATAGTTGGACTTGGAATTAGCATTCTTTTTTTTTTATTCTCCAATGAGTATGGGTCATTCCTGCCCAGCAGCCTGCCGCTTTGCTTATATATGCTGTTACAAATCACGGGTCCCCGTACAGCCTACCTGGCAGGGCCCCCCAATATATGAAGACCATATTTTCACAAAAAATACACTTAAATCATTATTAGTGGACACAAACATAACAGAGGACCTGTGTGAATTAGCCCTTTTTTATTTGTTTTTTTACATAATTTTTTTTATATTCACAGTGACAAGAGGGCACATGGGGGAAGGGGGGGGGGTCAGAAGCAGGCAGAACAGGGAGGGGAATCAATGTCGGAAAAGCAATTACTGGAATGATGCCCTGTGTCTGTGTCTCTACCTGCAGCAGCTGAAAGACAGCAGGAGGGGGAGGTACTGGCTTTCAGCTGCCGCAGAGAGCTGCACAGAGCATCCTTCTGTAACTGCCCCTCCGCCAAAACACACTAATTCCCCCTGCTGTTTGGGCCCCCCTGTGTGCCTGGGCCCCCTACAGGAGGACTGGTGGTCCCCCTCTATCAGCAGCCCTGGGTGTAATGACCTGATCCCAGTGGCGTATCTAGGGTATGGCAGCCATGGCAAGTGCCATGGGCGTCATATGAATGGGGAGCTGTTGAGTGGCTGGGCACTTACCAGGGTCTGAGGGTTTCTTCTTCCCTCCTCCTGAGCATAGGCAGGATCTCCTTTTTAGCACCTTTGCTAATGGACAGTGGCAGCGCTATGAATGAATGAATGAATGACTTATATAGCGCGGCACATGCAAACTAAATCGCCTCTGGGCGCTTGTTGTTCCTGTCTCTCTTGACATCAAAAGAGCAGAGTTTTGATCTGTTTTCTGAAGGTCAGGTGGTTTTCCTCCAACCGAATGCTGGTTGGTAAAGCGTTCCATAGTCTAGGACCCTGTACCGCAAACCTGCTTTCTCCTTTGGGCTTGTATCTGGCTTTGGGTATCTGGACCAGATTTTGGTCGGTGGATCGCAGAACGCGATTATAGTTGTGAGCTTTTATCTTTTCGCATAAATATTGCAGAGCTTTCCCATGGATGCACTTATGCGTCAGACAGAGTGTTTTGAAAGCAATTCTGTCCTTTACTGCCAACCAATGAAGGGTTCTCAGCGAAGGTGAGATTGATTCCCATGTTTTTTTCCCAGTCACAAGTCTGGTGGCCGTATTTTGAACGACTTGCAGACGAGCGATTTGGTACTTGGGGAGTCCGAGGTAAAGGGCTTTTGCATAGTCCAGTCTGGAGTTCACAATTGTTCCCACTACGACTGCTATGTCTTCTTTAGGAATAAATGGAATAAGTCTGCGTAGTAGGTGCAGCAGATTGTGCGATCCGCTGACTACTGACCCAGATTTCTCCATAAAGAGGACATGTCACTACCCAAGGTATCACAAGGGATGATAAATATCACTAGTTTTGTTAGATGTTTTGTTCATTAAGATTATCTGAAAGATGAGTCCGCATGCTACGTAGACTCATCCCCTTCATCCCGGAAGAAGACACAGCAGTAGTGGTAGGAACAATCATCAACTCACGACTCGACTACGCAAACTCCCTCTACTTAGGACTACCAAAATACCAGATCTCACGTCTACAAGTCGTCCAGAATACGGCAGCCAGACTGGTAGCAAGAAAAAAAACGTGGGAATCAGTCTCCCCTGTCTTGAGGGCCCTCCACTGGCTGCCCGTACAAGACCGGGTGACTTTCAAGACACTCTGCCTAACCCACAAATGTACACAAGGAAACGCTCCCCAATACTTAAGTAAGAAAATTAAACCCTACGTTACCAACCGCGTGCACCGGTCAACCAACCAAAACCTTCTCCAAATCCCGCTACAAATCTAAGGGAGACCGCAGATTTGCAGTCCAAGGACCTCGGCTCTGGAATGCTCTACCCACGACCATCCGCCTGGAAGAAAACCATCTGGTCTTTAGGAAAAAACTGAAGACCCATCTCTTTTGAATGACCAGGACCACACTGGAAGGAAAGCGCCTTGAGGCGATTTAGTTTGCATTGTTGCGCTATACAAGTTACTCACTCACTCACTCAAATGTTTCGACAGGGGCGCAGTTTCAGTGCTTGCCATAGGCACCATTTTCACTAGATACGCCTGACCCACAGCTCATTCGAAGAAAAAGAGCACAAGTTTGGCGTTTGACTACATATGTGTTTTGGGGGTACTGAGGTCCTCCGTACTTAAAGTGGTTGTAAACCTCAAACATGAAATATGAACAAAGCATATCACTCTACAGTGTACACTTGTCTCAATTAAAAGCACACGTTTTCCTGACAACAAGAGAAAAAAGGTGACAGTGGAGGGACCTCCAGCTGATTGAAAGCCTCAGCTCTGGTGACAGTGGAGGGACCTCCAGCTGATTGAAAGCCTCAGCTCTGGTGACAATGGAGGGACCTCCAGCTGATTGAAAGCCTCAGCTCTGTCTGACTTTATTCTCGCCTAGGTGAGAAAGATAGAAAGTGCAAAGCCAGGTCTCCCAAAAGAAAAAAGAAAGTAATTCTTTAAAATAAATATCTGACTTTATGATAGAAAGTTAAAGGGTTTGTTAACCCATTTATATAAGACTATGCCAGCCCCTCTATTGGAGGCTAGTATAGCACACTCTAAATAACGAATTTGAGCTGTCTTCAGGCCAGTCACATAACTCACAAACACTTTTCAGCTCAGATGGATGTCTTCTGCAGTAAGAGCCGTGATCTCCCTCTGACGTCAGCTGGGGAGATCATGTGGCTGCTCGGCTCCTTCCGCAGAAGCTCTGTCTCGTAGCTGTAGAGCGGCAGCGAGTCATGTGATCAGCCTAAAGACAGCTCTAAAGAGGTATTTAGACTGCTTGTTTTTACAAAGGAGTCAGGAAGGAGGGGGTGAGGGGGGAGAGAGGAGAGCAAAGCAAGGCGGCTTATAATGGAGGGACGCACTCTGACCACGGTGATCAGGGTGGAGCAGCCCTGGTTATCGTGGTCAGTATAGAAAGGAAATACAGAAATGTAGCGCGGGCATGGAGACAGAGACACAGCTGACAGTCAGGAAGGAGGGGGTGAGGGGGGGAAGACAAGAGAAGAGCAGGGCAGTGTATAATAGAGGGATGCACTCTGACCACGGTGATCGGGGTGGAGCAACCCTGGTTATCGTGATCAGTATAGAGAGGGCATACAGGAAGTGTGGCAGGGGGGCTAAGACAGAGACACAGCTGATAGTCAGGAAGGAAGCGGTGAGGGGAGAGAGAGAGACGAGAGCAAAGCAGGGCAGCGTATGACGGATGGACACACTCTGACCACGGTGATCAGGGTGGAGCAGCCCTGGGTATCGTGGTCAGTATAGAGATGGCATATAGGAAGTGGCAGATTCAGTGAGTTTCTTTTTACAGTTTAGAGTGGGAAAATTACACAGCACAAGCGCTATGCTGTGTAATCTGCTTTAAGGGACCAGGATCTGTATTTATTTGTTTGGGTTAACAAACACTTTAAGAAAACCGCTGAAGAGGGCGAGGGTTCAATAACACTGCCTGCATGCTAAATTATCCATGTTAGCGTATGGGCAGCTATTAATCTTTCCCTGCGGTGCGGGAGTCAGTGTGATGCATGTTTCAGCAAACTGCCTGGTTTACTTTTTTTAAACTTTATTTGACATTCCATTTTTGTCTCTGTGCAACAGCATCAGGCATGGCGGTGCACTACAGTGACATGCAGTGCCATCCAGTGCACTCCGGAAAAAGGCAGTGTGCTCAATTGTTTTCCATGTGACCTTTATCAGTGAGGGAAAAAACACCAGTCACTGCACATGGCATGACTGAGCCCTCAATTGTGCGCAACATTAATCAGTCACAGTTTATATGAACCCTTAGCTCAGGGGTGTCAAACTTATTTTTATCACGAGCAGCATCAGAATTATGGTTGCTTACAGAGGACCGGTTGTATCTCTACTCCACCCCGCCCCTTACATCAGATGTCAGATGCAATATAGTTTATTAGTTAAAGGGTCACTAAAGGAATTGTTTTTAGCTAAATAGCTTCCTTTACCTTACTGCAATCCTGGTTTTATGTCCTCATTGTTCGTTTTTGCTTTGAAATTGCTGTAATCCTTCTCTGATCTCCACACTTCCTGCTTGTCTGTTTCCTTATAAAAAAACTCATGGGAGCTTTTCACTGTGGTCCCTGATCAAGGAGGTGTGATTACTGTGTGTCTAAAACCCCTCAGAACCAATCAGATTCATTTTAAAAACAAACACCGTCCTGTGTTTGTTTGTTTTTGTTCTGTGTGTCTCTGTAATTCACAGAAAAATGAAACTAGATTAAAAACTAAACTGGAACTGCAGGCACCTTATATGATTGATTTTTATCTATTTTTAATCATTTTTAAAAGGAATCAGTTAACTATTATGTCTCTATACCCTGTAAACAGTAATTTCAGCAAAAAAAAAAATTCCTTTACAACTCCTTTAAGTATTATATTTTTTCTCCTTTAGATGACATTATGTGACCAAGAGGTCTTTTCTATTCTGTCATGGAACGTTCATGGCCTTAATTCAATATTTAAGAGAGCATTGCTATTTAAGAATTTGAAAAGTTACCTTCTACATATAGTGCTACTCCAAGAAACTCACCTTATGAGGAGCAAGCTTTTGGCCCTTAAAAAGCCTTTGGTACAGAAGGCCTACCATGCCATATATTCAATGTTTTCTAGAGGGGTCTTGATATTGATCTTTACCATGCATAGTGAAACATGTATTTTCTGACCCACAGGGTAAATATGTTTTGGTTGTGTTTCTTCTGTGGGGCCAGAGATATATAATTGTTAATGTCTATTAACCACCTCCTTTTGCGGGGACTCGCCTATATAGTTTTTTTAGAAAAAAATTCCCTGTATGGTCCAGCTAAGTTATTGATAATGGGCGCTATAACGCTATATTTAACCCCGCTTTGGATAGACCAATTCCTCCTAAAAATTGCTCTGCAGAGCTCTTTTATTGGGCCCAGACTGTAGGACTAGTAGAAGCTTGGCGATAGAAAAATCCACAAATTAGATCATATTCTTGTTTTTTAAACCTCCTATAAGACCGTCTCCCGCATAGATTTAGCTTTTGTTCATTCGGCGACATTTGTAGATATGGTATATATTAATTAGTAACTGAGCGGGTTGTCCGACCATGCTCCGCTCATGCTTATACTACATCTGCATCACTTTTGTGATGCAGCACAGTGGAGATTGGGCACTCAATGGATTTCACATGCAGATATAGTTGATAAAATTCTGCCCCTCCTGGTAGAGTATTGGGAGTTTAATACGGGGTCATCTACTTCAGTAATACGATGGAATGCTTTTAAGGCCTATTCTAGAGGATAATATATATCTGTTATTAAAGCAGTCAATAAGTCTTAACGAGTAAAGAATGATGCTTTGAAGTTTACAGTAGATGAAGAAACAGCCCAATATGCTGCGGATCCTTCAGAATCTAATTTTAATGCTGTACTCCACACCAAAGGGGCCTTTCATTTGCATATGGCTGAGGTCACGAGGATGGACTTAAAAATAAATAAACAGAAACCTTTTGAACAGGGAGACCTTAATAGTCATTTTTTTTGGCCATGATGGCCAAACATGAACAATCTAGTATTCCGATTTCGGAAATTCATACCTCCTCTGCAGATATGGCCAGTACACAGCCAAAAATCTTGGAGACTTTTTAACAATTTTATCAGACATTATATACATCTCAGTTGCCTTCGTGTTTCCAGCTGACTGAATAGGTGGGTAGGCTTGATTCAGTCGCATTGGCCTCGTTAACAGATAATGAGAGGGAGATGCTAGTACATCCTACAACATCTGAGGAATTCCTTTCTGTCATTGGTTTCTTTACATTGGGGAAGTCACCGGGGCTGGATGGCCTTTCCATAGAATTCTATAAGGTTCATGGTGAGCTTTTGGCTCCTGTATTGGCCACTCTTTATTCTGATTGTCTGAAGGAGGGAGCTTTGCCGGACTCAATATGCTCATATAGTGTTAATCTATAAGCATCCAAAAGATCCATCCTCCTGTGCTTCATATAGGCCGATTGCTCTTTTGAATGTAGATTTTAAGATTTTGACTAAATTAATCTCCCGATGACTACAACCCTTGATATTATTGACCCAGATCAGATGGGGTTTTATGCCCCGTAGGGCCACTGATGTGAATTTGAGATTATATACTAACATTTATGCTTCACATCTTAATATAGGATCTAGAGTCATTGCCTCCCTGGATATCAAAAAGGCTTTTGATACCTTGGAGTGGCCCTTCCTGTGGGAAGTACTCCGCACGATTGGGTTTTCCAATGGTATTTATAAAATGGTTACAGGCCTTATATAGGAATCCTATAGCTGCAGTCAGGGGCAGACTGACCATTTGAGCACTCGGGCACTGCCCAAGGGCCCCATGCCACTAGGGGACCCCATCAGGGTTGCCAGCTTCAGTAAAACCAGGGACAGTATGTAAAAATCTGTGTTTTTTTTACATTTGTCCCTGAAATGTCCATTCCCACATCCTTTTGGTCCAAAAATTACAAGATTATAGTTGCCCCGCCTCTCCAGTACCTTCTCAGTGTCTGTATGTGTATTCTGTGTGTATGTATACTGTGTGTGTATACTTTCCATGCATACTGTATGTGTGTGTATACAGTACTGTGTGGCCCCATAATCTGTTGCCTGGGGGCCCCATAATCTCCTATTGCCCTGGGGCCCAATAATCTCCTATTGACCAGGGGCCCCATGAGTTTTCAGTCCGCCCCTGGCTGCAGTAAAAATGGGAGGTGGGTTGTCATCTCCCTTTTCATTATTTAGGGGAACTCAGCAGGGTTGCCCTCTCTCTCCAACACTTTTTGCGATTGTTATGGAGCCGGTGGCGGAGGCTTTATGCAATTCCCCCAATATTAAAGGATTGTGGATCGGTTGGTTGGAGGGGAGGGTAGCTTTGTATGCAGATGATCTTCTATTGTTTGAAAACGGTGCTGGATTCATTTTCAGCAGTTACAGGGCTGAAGGTAAATTGGACTAAGTCATTGTTGTTTCCAATAGTTACAGAGGCTCGTAGCACAGCTTTGAAGTATATTCCACTGCATTGGGTGGACAATTTCAAGTATTTAGGAGTTGTAATTTCCCGGCAAGCTTCTGAATTTATGTCTTTGAATTTGACTCCAATCTGGGAGACATTGGGTCCAAATTGAAAGCATGGAAGTCTCTACCACTGTCCTTATTGGGACACATTAATCTTCTAAAAATGAAAATTAGACCAAAATGTATCCATCTTTTTAGACATTGTCCACAATAGCTCCCTGTATCTTTTTTTACAAGATTAAATCAGCTGTTTTCATCTTTTCTATGGGGGTCAAAAAAAAAACAAAAAAAAAAAAAACAGGTATAAATTGTCCAGTCTGATGCACCCTTTTGAACAGGGAGGATTAGCTTTTCTGGATTTATCCAATACCTCCACTCGGCTGGAAGCAGCAGTGGTAGGCTTCACAGAAGCTCTTAAGTTACTTTTATTTAGGGGCCGTAGGGTACTTTATAAGTTGACTAGTTCAATGCTTACTACTATTCGAGCCTGGGAGGCGGATCTCAGATGCGAGTGCCATTTCTCTAAATGCACCTTTATGGTTTAACCCTACTCTTTCTAAATGTTTTAAAACACCAGAGCCTATTGCATGGACTAAATACAATATGTCACCTGGTTATGCAATATTCAAGCTAAATTTTATAATGATGCTTTAAATTTGAGCTGTATTTATTAGGGTTGTCCCGATACTAAGCATTTGCAAGAGTATCGGTACTCGTGCAAATGCCTTGATACCAAAAACCGATACCTTCAGGCGCTGTACTTTCAGCTCTCAGCAGGAATTCCCTGCTAACAGCTGAAAAGTAAAGAAAAAAATGCTAGCAATCATTGGTTGTTAAGGAACGGGACCGCCGCTTCCTTGACAACCAATCACGTGTCCTTTCCTCCCCACCTCCTCCTCCCCTCTCGTCAGCTATCACCAGGCGATGGGCGGTAAGTTGCTCTGTGGGAAACACGGGCGTAATGTGGGCAGCTGATGGACCCGCCCTGTCCCTGGGTCGTATGCCTCAGCAAGCTGCGCCGGCTCTTGCACAGAACAGTGAGGGGGATCGCTACCGCTGTCCCCGGCAGCCTCTCGGTTAAAGTTTTGTGCTGGGCGGGACTACAATCTCCAGCATGTCTTATTGTGCGGCTGGAGGTGAAGGTTTCCGGCATTTTCTTCTCTGCCGAGTGCTAACACATAACACCAACTGCAGAGAACAGGAGGATCTGCGGGCGGAGGTAGCGGGACTCGGGAGCCCTGAATGAAGTACACGCGAGTCACTCTGTGTGTGATAGCTGAGCTGGGCGGGACTATGGGACTACAATCTCCAGCATGTCTTATTGTGGGGCTGGAGGTGAAACCATGGTGGTGTATCAGTGTAGGCGAGACCACATGTGTCTGGATGGCAGGAGGGAGGAGCTCAGAACACCCTGATATTTTTTGAGGGGTCAAACTGGTGGCAATTGATAGGCACAGTGATGACAATTAATGGCATGGCACAGAGGTGACAATTGATGGCACAGTGGCTGCGTTTGGCATGGCACAGAGGTGACAATTGATGGCACAGTGGCTGCGTTTGGCATGGCACAGAGGTGACAATTGATGGCACAGTGGCTGCGTTTGGCATGGCACAGAGGTGACAATTGATGGCACAGTGGCTGTGTTTGATGACATGGCACAGTCGTGACAATTGATGGCGTGGCGACAATTGATGGCAGGGCACAGTGGCGACAATTGACGGGCACAGTGGCGACAATTGACGGGCACCGTGGCTGCGTTTTGATGGCATGGCACAGTGGTGACAATTGATGGGCACAGTGGCTGCATTTGGCATGGCACAGTGGTGACAATTGATGGGCACAGTGGTGACAATTGATGGGCACAGTGCCTGTGTTTGATGGCATGGCACAGTGGTGACAATTGATGGCATGGCACAATGGTCACAATTGATGGGCACAGTGAGGCTGCAATTGATGATTTTTTTTTGTTTGTTTGCCCTGCTACAGTCTCCCAGTCATTCAGTCAGCACATCTTCACCCCAGCCTCATCCAACTCCCCCAAACCACCCCTTTACCTAATCTTCCTAGGTGATAGGTATCGGTAATCGGTATCCGCGAGTACTTAAAAAAAAAGTATCGGTACTTGTACTCGGTGTCAAAAAAGTGGTATCGGGACAACCCTAATATTTACTGTTTATTCCTGGACATAAATTGCAGGCAAGGCCAAACATCTGTTTCTAACAGCATATTAACAGCTGGATCTGGGGACACTTCACCCCTGTTCACACTGTCACAACTTTGAATTTGACATGCTGGCACAAATTCATCATGGCTTGCATACAAATTCTTTAACAGAAGTCAATGCAAGTCTGATTGAAGACAGACCAAAAAGTAGTGCAGGAACCATTTTCCAAGTCACTCTTATTCGAACGGTTCCATTGCTGCTGATAGGACGCGACTTGTCATGTGACTTTGAACTCTCAAGTCGCGGGAGTGTGAACCAGGGCTTACAGCCCCAGCTTCTTTCAGCCTGCCATTGGAGTTGTACAAGCTCTGCTGATTGGAACACCTAAGATCTTGGCCATAGGTATACTATGGATACCTAACACAGCATTCACAATTTAGGATGTGTAAACAAGGCCCTAAACCTACATGTTTCCCTTAGCACAGGTATCCTGCAAGAAAACGATTGAAGATCTCACCAAATAGGTGGTCAAGAGAAGGGACAAAAATTCCTAGAACTACCCAGGTTTTAGGCTGCACACGTTTTTTCTTTTTTTTTTTTTTCCCCCACACCCTCCCCCCTCTCGTGATTCCACTGACCCATCCCTCCCTCCCAAAATTCTCTCCTAGGTTTAAGGTTTTACTTGCCCTATTCTCTCAGCTAGTTCTTAGATTCTCTGCGTAACTCCAGGTTTTTTTAAAGCTTCTCCAAGATCCCCACTTATCTCGTGTATTATTGCTGTCTTCTATCCCCTTCAATCTTAGCTCCTCCCTCCTGTAGGTTTCCTCCACCGAATCGATCCATTCCCAGATCTGAGGGCTATCCTTATCCCTCCATTTTTTGGGAATCAATCGCTTCGCTGCGTTCAGAAGGTGGGGTATCAACGTTTTTTAATATTCTTTTATCGGTTCGACCCCCCCATGAAACAGGACTGTCCAGGGTTCCTCTTTGATCTCTTTTTTGGTTATTTCCTTAATAAGTGATAGAACTTTTTTCCAGTAGTCGTTGATCTTGGGGCACTTCCACCATAGATGGGCCATTGACCCCCTCGTTGGACAGCCCCTCCAGCAGTCTGGTGACTGCCCTTCTTTATACTTACTAACCTTATCTGGGGAGGCATACCATCCCGATAAGAGTTTAAAGTTCATCTCTGCTGTTCTCACGTCTATAGCTGAGGTATGGGTTAGATTGAGTATTCTTTCCACTGACATATCTCCCCTTGTGTTTTCAAGTTCACTTTCCCATTTTTGTATATATCTAGGCGTCCCTGGCTCCTCCGCCCTCATCAGGAGTTTGTATATTTTTGATATATTTCCTTTTGAGCTTTCAACCAGGCATAATTGTTCCAGAGGATTGTAGTCCTTCTGTTCCCGTATTGGTCCCGGGAGGCTCCTGATGAAGGAGGATAGCTGCTGGTATCGCCATTCGTTCCACCCTGTGCAATCAATCTTAACTTTAATCTCGTGAAGTGTCATTATTTTACCCTTCTGAGTGAAATCTTTTACTTGTGTTCGTTTTTTTATCCAGTTCCCGCCCACCCCTTTTAAACCCGGTGTAAAGTATTCATTCCCTTTCAGATCAATAAGAGGGGAATTATAGGCTAACCCCAGCTGTTTATATATTCTATCCCAAATCCTAAATGCTATATGTGTTATTTCATGTGTCCTTATGTCTAAGTGTCTAAACCGTGGTGGATTCCAGATTATTCTGCCCAACTGTGTCTTTGCCAGTGTGCTCTCCATCTGAACCCATCTTTTGTCGTTCTTCTCTTTGAACCACTCTATTATTCGGGAAATTACCGCCGCCTCATAGAATTTTCTAATATCCGGTATCGCTAGGCCCCCCAGTTTTTTTTCCTGTTTTAAAACCTTAAAAGATATCCTGTGTTTTTTGTTGTTCCAGATGTAATTTAACAGCATCGAGTTAAGTATTCTAAAGTAGGAGTGTGGTAGTGCAATAGGGACCATTTGAAATTTGTACAGGATTTTCGGGATTAACTTCATTTTTACTGTATTAATCCTTCCGAACCAGGATATCGGCCGGTTCTTAATTTTTTTGATTTCCTCTTTTATTTCTTCTAAAAGGGGAATATAGTTTAATCTATATAAGCTTTTGGGGGAGTTTGCTAGTATTATTCCTAGATACTTTATCTCTTTCTGCCATTTAAAGTTATACTTTTCTTTGAGCACTCGTTCTACCTCTCTGTTGGTGTTGATGTTCAATATTTCAGTTTTAGACTCATTCATCTTGAAATTGGATACCTCCCCATATTGTTTGATGTTGCCTATTAAATATGGAAGGGTAGATTTTGGTTTTTCGACAAAAAATAGCACATCATCCGCAAAAGCAGCTAATTTATGCTCTTCATCCCCTGCTCCTATCCCCCTTATATTGGTGTCATTTCGTATTATAGCGAGTAAAGGCTCGAGCGACAGCACAAAAAGGAGGGGAGACATGGGGCACCCCTGTCTGGTCCCATTTCCCATTACGAAAGGTGTCGATAGGGCACCATTGATCCTGACCCTCGCTCGGGGATGAGCATATAAGACCTGGATCCTCTCCCTCGTTCTTGGGCCCAGTTCTATATTTTCTAATATTTGCATCATAAGGCCCCAGTCTACCCTGTCAAACGCCTTTTCAGCGTCAACTGACAGGAGTAGACTGGGGTCCCCCTTTTCTTTCATTTGTTTCATAGCTAGAAGTACTCTAACCCCGTTGTCCTTCCCTTCTCTCCCTGGTATAAAACCCACCTGGTCGGGATGGACCAGAGGCGTCATGATTTCTTTCAGTCGCTCCGCCAGTATTTTGGCATATATCTTTATATCATTATTCAGGAGTGAAATTGGCCTGTAACCTGAGCATATCGTGTTATCTTTCCCCTCCTTTCCTATAACCGTAATGTTTGCCGTTGCAGCCTCTCTGCTCAGTCCATAATCTAACCCTAATCCATTGAGGTATTGACAGAGTCTTGGTATTAATATATTTCCAAATTTTTGTAAATATCTGTTTGTAAAACCGTCCGGTCCAGGACTTTTCCCTTTGGGCGAGTTTAAGATCCTCCTAATCTCTTCCTCCGTTATTGGCCTATCTATGTTTACTGCTTCTTCCATAGGGATTCTAGGGAGGTTTGCTTTTCTAAGAATTTCCTCTATTTTAGCCTCTTTCTCTCCGGGGTTCCAATTTTTTTGTTTAATATTATATAAGTCTTCGTAATAATTTCTAAATACTTCAGCTATGTCACTGGTTTTATATAGGACGTCCCCATTTTTTTTCCTTATTTTTTCTATGTAATTTCTAGCTTTTTTTTTCTTTACCATTCTGGCCAACGCTTTACTAGGTTTATCCCCCCAGATGTATCTTTCTCTTTCGATAGAATTTAGATCTTTCTTGGTTTCTTGTTCTATTAGCTCTCTATACTCATCTCTTTTCAAAGTTAACTTATGCCATATTTCTGTTTTTTGCCCCTTTGTTTTATGCTCTTGTTCTAGTTTAAGAATTTCTTTTACTGTTTCCTTTAGTTCCCTAGTTTTTTCTTTCTTCTTCCTCACTCCCTCCATAATTAATATCCCTCTTATATAGGCTTTGTGGGCTTCCCAAAGTGTAGCCCTGGAGATCCCCTCTGTATCGTTCTCTCGGAAAAACCTTTCTAGTTCTCTCTGAATTCTTCCTACTATTACTTCATCTCCCAATAAGCTTTCATCTAATCTCCATTCTGGTGGGACGGTTTCCTGACCCGAGATATTTATCTTAATGGTTATAGGGGCATGATCTGATATTGTCATGGCTTCGATGCCCGTCTCCACTATCCTTTCCAGGAGTCTATGTTCTATGAGGGCGTAGTCTATCCTCGAGTACGTCCCGTGCACAGGGGAGTAAAATGTAAAATCCCTCGTCTTGGGGTGTTGGATTCGCCAAATGTCCATCAGCTGGTCTTTATGCAGTCTTTGTTTTAAACTTTTCAGCTGACCTTCATTATTCCCCTGTGCCCGGGACGTACTGTCCTGTGTGGGATCCATACAGAGATTGAAGTCCCCCATTACTATCAGGTGCCCTACCCTAAAATTCTCAAGTTTCATCAGTACCTTGTTTACACGTTTTTTTACACGTTTTTTCTAAACATCTTCTTGATAATAGAAAACATACAGTTGCATATACACATTTTAGTATGCTGGACAAAAGTATGAAAAAAAGACAAATTATGGTTTCATAAAATATTTTATATTTAGCACAACCTCTGATATACACACAGATATTTACACAATGGTTTCCACTGTATGACAGTAAAGTATTTACAGATGTATACGTATATATACACACAAACATTAGTCCTCGGGTCTTGCTCTCATAAGTGCCGATCCCGCCTCTATACCATTTCCTGGCTTTTAGAAGTCTCATATACTGCACACGCCAATCCAGATACATCACCGTCACAAAGTAATCTCGCGACACAATGGGCGTTTTGCAACCCCCATCTCTCTTGAGGTCCCTGCCAAGTGATTTAGTTTTCTGCAGGGAGTGACAGAGTCTGTGATGCCATCGCAACATGACCATTCTTAGTTTAGTGCCTGTACTTAGCCAGTCGCTTATTGAAGTCAGTGCGTGTCCACACGGAATGACAGCAGTTTTTCAGAGTGCATGCTGTTTAGGGTTCGCAAGTCCGGCAGTCGCAGCAGCAGTTTGGTAAACCGGGAAGTGTCGTTTGGAGTGTTTTTCAGGATGAGGGAACGGAGGGCGCGTATCAAAGTCTCTTGCAGCTGCTCTACTAATGAAGCGTTTTCCATTCCGGAGCGATCTGCAACAAAGGAAATAAAATAAAAACCTTAAAAAGTGTATTCTGCATTTGTTTTTGTTTCTAAACAGGAGTTATTTTTAAATATTGATACAACTTTTTTTTCTACACAAGCCATTTTTGTATTTTAGCACTAATAAAAACTGACCATATTAAAGGATAAGTTCACCTTTAAAAAGGAAAAAAATAATAATAATAATTATTATTGTGCACTGATGGGGACACCTGATGTGATCACCTGATGCAAGGGGGCACTGTAATGGGGACACCTGATGTAACGGGGCACTCTGACGGGAACACCTGGCAATGGATTTATGGGGGTAGTCTGATGGGGGCACCCAATATAATGAATTACTTTGGTTGGGGCACCTGTTGTATGGGGGAACACTATTGGGGACATTTACAGAGATACTACCAGAGTGTGTGGAGGAAACCTTAAGAAAAGCGCCAGAGAGTGCGGCTTGCGCCAAAAAATGAAAAGACCTGTACAATCTTTCATGGCACAGACTTGCGATTCAGGATCACAACTAATCTAACTTTACTCCAGCTAGGATAGCGACACTAAAATCTCAGTTAAAGTGATGGTAAACCTATTTTTTTTTTAAAACATACATATTATATTTACCTGCTCTGTGTAATAGTTTTGCAAACAGCAGTCCCGGTCCTCCTTTTCTTGGGTCCCCTGCTGGCACTCCTGGCCCCTTTCCCTGCCAAGTTCCCCCACATAGTAAGGCGCTTGCTATGGGGGCACTAGTACAGGCTCGATCCTGAACCGCAATCAATGTGTCTATTGACACACAGAGCGCAACTCGGCTTTGCCCCCCACTCTCTGCTCACTGGCTGTGATTGGCAGCAGCCAATGGCTCCCATTGCTGTCTCTCTGTCCACTGAAGAGGGAGGAAGCTCAGGAGAGCTGCTGCTCATGGGCACATTACTGGATCGAAGTTGGGCTCAGATAAGTATAAGGAGAGAGCTGCATATAGAAGGTTTTTTTTTTTTTTACTTTAAAGCAGAGAATGCGTTAAGATAAAAAAACGTGCCTTTAGAACCAAATTAAAAATCATTTACTAAGCCAATCAAAAACATCTTTAAAGCATCCAAAGGAAAAAGGGATTCTCAAATTTCAGTAAAATAGTGAATACTGACCTGCAGATACCAGTACAAGTGCAGTGAATATGCCCAACTCCTCCTGACTTAGGTTGAGAGATGCAAGCTTTTCACTGAAGTCAAACATTGAGCTGAGAAGCTCTCCCATGCCCATGGCTTGAAGTTCTGGTAGAGTGTATGTTGCTCCACTTAGGAACCTCAGAGAACGCTCCCGCACATCAAACAGGGTAGCAAACCGCACCATGAGGACCTATAAATGTGAAACAAGAACAGAACAGAGGGGCATGAGACAAACAAGAAGCCAGAAGAATGTAATTATGGAGTGAAACTTGCAGAGACTACAACTAGATATTTTTTATGTCAGGCTGAAACTAGACAAATGACGTACAGTAAATTTTATGTTACCCATGAATAACTGCAACATATTTGTATCTATGTGCTTTTGCTGCCTGGGGTCATCTGGCCTCCACTGGGCAGTGGAGGCACAATGGCCACTGACAAATTACCCACATGCATTCTATTGAAGTAAATGAGGCAGTTATTGGAAGATCCCATAATTTGTGGTTTGCCTACTTTCACTAAATAAGTGTGTGCCAGTCTGTGCAATTAATAAACTACAGGAGATCCTGCATGCTGGATTTGGACAGTTCTTATCTTATAACCCAGCCTTTCTCAAACTTTTTACCGCTGGGGAACCCTAAAAATTATTTTCAGGTCTCGGGGAACCCCTGATAAAACCCATTCATTGGAGGTCAGTGGGAACAATCCCCCTTACTTTGGTGGTCAGTGAAAAGAATGCCCTTTTTTTTACAGCAGTGGTAAAAATAGCCCCCTTACAGAGAACTATGAAGATCGTTGGTGTAATACCACCGGATCCTCCAAGTGGAATTGGCTCTGAACTGTGTAGGCACCATCAAACAGGAGGTAAATCAGCCACAGCTCAAGGAACCCCTAGCCACCTCTAGAGGAACCCTAGGGTTCCACGAAACCCTGGTTGAGAATGGCTGCTATAACCTATACTGGCTTTGTACAATTGTCTGATGTACAAGGGGCATGAGACGTTCATGTGAGAAACAGATTTACTGAGCAATATGCCCACAGGCAAAGCACTCACCTCAAATGTGCCAGCTTTCAGCAGGGTGACCTGGTCTTGTTGTGTCAAGTTCTGGAACCCGGGAATGTGACGTGCAAATTCCACTACCTCTCGTACAGCTGGGGTAAAGCTAAGTGAGAACTCTTCCCAAACTTCCTGCACAGAGCGGAGAGGACTCCCACGGGGCAGAGCATTCATTGGACATGCCTGGAAAGAGGTATTAAGAAATCATTAGCATTATTCTGGCCACTGTGAACCAATCTGTAATATACTTGTCTATTTGCATTATATATTTTTTTACTTCCAACAAAACATTTTCCAATTATAAAATGTACAGGTCTAGCAAAGACAAAGTGGAGCTGTATTTATAACACCCCCCCCCCCCCCATCCTGCTCCCTACAGTCATAATAATAGGAAACACAAATCCTGAAATCCATTTGTACTGAAACATGGATATAGGATACTACAATGGCCAGACATGCCATTGAAGGCCTGGGCTCTTGTAACCAAATGACTAGGCAACAGATCATCTTTCACCATGTGTAGCAAAAATAAATTTGACTGAAATCAGATATTAGAGAGATCACCCTGCTCTTACCAGATGCACGCTGCGTCCGCCTCTGGAATCTCCACTGTCCTGTGCCCAACATGGAGGGGGTGGGTTGTTATGCTGCTTCTCCCAAGATGCAATGCTTCTGCTGATCTTTTCATGGGCATACACAAAAATCTGTCGATGAGCTTGGGTGACCTGACCAATGACATCATCAACGTGGTCTGGGCTGGGGGATCGAGGTGGTGTCAGTTGCTGGGGGTAGTGGGGGTAAACTTCTGGAATTGAAGGAGGTGAAGGACAGGAGGCCGGTGCCACATGGAGAGGAGAGGAAGGCCGAATCTGCTGGGGTTGAAGAGGGACAGGGCTCCTTCGGCCAAAATGTCCTCCAGTGATGTGGCTCATTGCACTGTGCATTTCAGCCAACATTCGCTGCTTCTCCCTCTTTGGAATTCGACCAAATCGCACAGCTGGAGAAAGAAAAAAAATCAATACATTAGCCCACGGAAGATCATGCCAACTTCAGATGTCCACATCATATTGCGCCTCTTTTATCAAAGTGTCAAACAGCTGTTTTTTGTTGCCCACAACAACTAGACTCTTCTTTATGTTTTCATAGAAGCTACATTAATAACATTCTATACAGGACAGTGAGAGCCGGTTCACACAGGTGCGACTCGTCAGACGACTTAGCCGCCTGACATGTCGCACTCCATTCTGTACTATGGAATCGTTCTAATAGGAGTGGCTTAAGTGGCTCTGACTTACAAAAAGGTTCCTATACTACTTTGGGATGACTTCAGGGCCACTTGCATTGACTTTAATACAGAAGCCATTTTGCAAGTCGCCTCTGAAGTCGTGGGCAGATCGCCTTGCCGAGTGTCTTGGCAAGTCGTGCTGCCCCTGTGTTACGTTTTTTTATTTTTTTATTATTATTATTTTTTAGACACTTTGTAAAGTAAACCCAAACAAAGAAATACGCAATGCCAAAGGAACTCACCATCTCTAGACATGCCCACTGAGAGACACTTGCGGAAGCGGCACTGCTGACAGCGGTTCCTATTAATGCGTACAATGGAGCAGGTCTCATTCTTCAGACATTTCTTGTACTGAATGTTCTGCTGAATGCTGCGACGGAAAAATCCCTATAAGAGAGAATAAATGGGGGTGTCACATGGCTAATCAATTTATTTATTTTCCTACACCAATCAGAAGATGAAAACACTATCAAGATTAAAAAAAAAATGTATGCATGTATGTATGTATGTATGTATGTATGTATGTATGTATGTATGTATGTATGTATATATAAAAAACCTGACTTTACAATACATTTACACAGATTATGAAGTTCTGTAAGCAAACACGTGGTTGTTTGTGAGGTCATACAGTTATTTTTACGTAGATTTAGTGTTAGCAATGTAGTTTGGCTGCATATGTGGATATCCAAAAGAAATTTACTTGTGTTAAGGAAAGGTTTGAGAAACATGGATATACAGCTTATCCGTTACATCCAAAATTAGAAATAGGCCTATTAATCTATATGGTACAAAGAACAATGACATGTTTGTACCTTGGTACCTGCAATCTCGAAAGGAAAGAGATATTCAAAGCAATCATTCTCACTACCGGCTAAAACTAGAGCCTCCCTAGATACCACTAATCGGCTATCAATTTCCCAGTAACCAAACACCTATTAAAGATTAAAAGCATTTTTCTTAAAAGAGAACCAGTATTTAAAAAGGTCACTTTACTTTAGTTAAAAAAATAAAAATAAAAAAAATATTACGGTATATTCATTCCTAAATTTAATGAGATGACTCTGAAGCTCAGTTAGCAATGCAAGGTCCCCAAAATGTAACACTTGCTCCCTTGTCAAATGCCTAACCAAAAGCTGAGAAGACATGTTATCTCCCTGCTCATGAGTGTACATAACAGCTTAGGAGTTCTGTAATTAAAGTGGAACTTCTCTCCCAATCAACAATGACCATTTCTCTGATGCTAGCATTAGTAAATAGATAGTAACGTACTGTATATCATATTTACTTATTATAAAACTTTTTACATTTCTTCAGTTACTGCCTGGTATCTGGCCTATGCAAAAGGGGTCATACATCCCAGGAGTCTTTAGGAGGGGAGGAGTTTTCTCAGCTAAACACACCTTCCTGCCTGCATCTGCCCTTACTCAAGATGGCCACAGTAAGAAATATTAGGGGGTTATTTTTCAAAGTGATTTCTCAATAAAATAAAAAGCATGTAGACATGGCTGGATGGAGGTGGGTTTGCTTTGAATATTAAAAAGTGTGTGTGGTGCACATGCAGTGTAGTTCCGCTTTTGGAACCAAAATGTACCTACAAAAAAGGTACCAGTCTGACATGATTATCAATACAATCAATCGCACATTTATCTTTTTTCTGAGTCAGACTCACCTTGCAGCCTTCGCAGGCATGTACACCATAGTGAAATCCAGAGGCTACATCACCGCAGACTTTACACAACAAGACCATTCCATTCAGCTCTGGATAAAACAAGAAATAAATAGCCATAAGTACAAAAAAAAAAAAAAAAAAAAATCATGACATGATCTTAGGTTGCATACGTTATAAAGACATAGATCATGTAATTATTTTGAGGTTCGTGTGGTTTATTCATGGAACAAGTATGATATACAGATCAACAAAGAGTATTCTGCTCATAAAAGCACAAAGAGATATGGAAATAAACCGATACACTTCCAACTACACTTAGGGTCCTTTCACACGGAGCGCACTGTTTTTCGGTCCGCTCCGTATGTGCGTCAGCTCAGCGGGGGGGTCTCCGCTCAGCTGTCGGCGGACAGGGCGGTCCCCGCATACTGTGCAGGGACCGCCCTGTCTCTCCTCCGCTCTCCCCTATGGGGAGTCGGATGGAAACGGACCGTCTGTCAGTTTGCATCCGATCCGTTTAGCCGGACGGAAGAAAAATAGGACATTCTTCCGTCCGAAAAAACGGATGCAGATCTGGCGTACGTTAGCGGATGCATCATCCGCTAACGGATCCGCTCCCATAGGGGCCCATTACAAGTCCGTAAACGGACTTGTAATGAGCGGACGAACGGTCCGCTAGTGTGAAAGGACCCTTATAGTGCCCTAATACCCTAATAAGGCTCTAATAGAGTAAGTAATTGCAAAAGGAGGGCAGAAATACTTTTGAGGAGAAAATGCTGCTCCAGTGTTTCTCAAATAACAAAATAGTATTTATCCATGTACTTTCTGCAGATGTTTTGACTGGATGACCTTCCCTTACACCAGGGATCATGTAATTTAATGGTTTTTGGTTATGCGAAAAGAACTGGAGCAGCTTTGCCATTTACAAGACAGGTATGCTTGTAGATCTAGGGATACAGTCAACTAAAGATTTATGCAAATACTGACTTTTCCCATTAAAAGTAAAACCCGGTCCTGCCTCTTCTACTGTCCTATGCTCCCAATTGGTCCTTTATGTGATGGACAGCCTCACAAACCAATAAGGAAGTTTAGTAGGTAGAGGCCTGCAGAGTCAGTTTAACTTTTACATGAAATTTGAGATACAGCTGCCTACATTTTTGAATCAACTGATTTTTTTGACTTAAGGCAAAAAACTTTGCTTCTTTGTCCAGGTTTGCTTCAATGGTTCCCAATTCGAAAACATTATTCAGTTTTTCAATTTGACCAATTAAAGTATTAATGGTTGACTTACTTGTAATGTTGCTGGAAGTTTTGCTTGGTGAAACTCTGCTGCCATCATCTAGAGCAACATGAAGTCCTCCAGGAGAGGAAGCCAGGCCATAGGTTGATCGTGGAGAGGTCTCTCCCGCTGAGCTGGAGGGACTGGCACTGTAAGAGTTGGTTGGAGAGGGTGGCAAGTATGATGGATAGTGTGTAGTGCCACCCTGAGGGCTCCCTGTTGAACATTCACTGTACAGAGACACGGGGCTGGTCCGACTGGGGGAGGAACCACTGGAACCAACATAGCTTATGACACCCCCTAGAAAGATACAGATAGAACAAGGTAAGGAAACAGCCATAACTAGCCTTTCTGAATACATAAATGAAGCATCCATTTTCACAATGTACATGGAATCTATTATTTAAAAAGAAACTGTATTGCAACATACAAACCCCTAATCTGTCTTGACATTGCTACAAATTACATAACACCATCCTTGCATCCTTCACCCCAACCAACCATTCTCAACCAAGGTTCTGTGGATCCCGGGGTGCCTCCAGGAGGTTGCTAGGGGTTTCCATGAGTTGTAGCCAACAAACCTTCAAATTGTATGGCGCCTGCATAGTTCCAAGACAAATGCCACTTGGCAAAGCCAGTAGCAGGTTGCCAAAGGCTGCTTCGAACAGTATAGTGCTTCTAAATGGCCAAATCTTAGGAGAAAGGATTTTCAGTGGACCACACAATGGACCACACAATCCAACCAGCAACAAGCATTTCTAGGCCTGATCTTGATCATCAGCAAAAAGTCAGACATCTGGTTGGCAAAGATTATAGAGCCATACCTAGCACAAGGGCTCAATTAAGGTACATGCACCGTCATGAATTTTGCTACAATTCTTTAATGCAGGCAAAATGCAAAGACAAGAGAAAAATCAATTACTTAAAATGACGTGCCCCCACCAGTGCATTGCAAAGAAGTCTTGAACCTGGCAACTCGGGTGCACTGATCTGCACATTGCCATTAAGGTATTTTTAGACACAACTTGTCTAAAATGTTGACACAAGCCACGTTAAAACAGGTCCTACTACATGCCTGAAGAATTTTTCAGTGTAGTATCTGCCAATGATGTTCTCAAATTTGCCTTTAGAATATAAAAGTTAAATAGGATCAGGAAACAACAAAAAAAAAAAAAACCTTGGTATTTTACTCAAACCCTCCAGCACATTGGTTAATGAAAGGTTAATGTCTTGCAAAAGGTGGAGCGTCTGGGACTCTGCAGTGCAGGCGCCGCTCAGCATGCTGGGTAAAACATGCAGAAAGGACAGGCGAGCGAAGGAACTCCCTTCCACCCACATGCCTGGAATTCTCCCGTTAATGGTTAGCTGCTCCAGTGACAGGTTATATTTGTAAGCAGCTTAATTGCATACATGATACCAATAACTCTGGACAAGTACCAGCAATAAGAACCTGGTTTATAATCACCCATATAAACATCTGATTGATACATCCGATTGCCTGGAGCAAACTGATCACAAGAGGAGCCAAGGTAAAAAAAATAGGGAAACCTGTGTTGTACGTAAACATTAGGGAACAGCAGGGATAAGCAGCCCTATTAATCCCAATACTTAAATTTGGCAACACTAAATCCTACAAATGTTTTTTTTTTTTTTAAGTATACATTTTAAAATCCTTTCACAGCTATGTCCCCCCACAGGGTGGCACTGGCACGACGATCTGCGAAGATATTGATGATGTCACTGCAGACATTACGCCATTCTCCCTAGCTTTTCCTTAGGGTATTTACAACGGAGGAGGACATAAAATCTGCAGCAAGAAAAAGATGGCCATTTTATCTGTACAAACCAGGTTCCAGCTGTCATTTTTACAGCCTAGTTAGAAATAAAACAAATTGAATGATTGCTGCAGGCAATGCAGGCAATTCAGGTCCTTTTTATCCCTATAGTTTCAATAAATGAAACCCATTGAGTGTATGAAGACTTTGGCCTAGATTCACAAAGCGATTACGCCTGTGTAAATGTTGTTAGACTGGAGTAATTTCGACTTACGGGCGTTTTTACGCTAGTCGAAATCCTCAAACCATGAAAAGACACCTGCGGGCTTCATTTCGACTGTATTACGTGTTAGTACGCCTTCAGATCTACGCTGCCAGAAAATTGCGGCCACTGGGCGGACTTCCTGTTGTTTTTCGCCGTCAGGGTATGCTAATGAGCTTTTGCCTGCAATCCACAAAATTTCGCACTTTCAACGCAATCTCTTACGGCACCTTTAGTCATCTTTTTTTTCCGTTTCACTATACCAGCTTTTTGCTGGTCTAATATTAGACAGCCCATGTTAAGTATGGCCGTCGTTCCCGCCCGCGTCGAATTTCAACGTTTTCCGATGTCTTTTATTATTTTTAACGTAAGTCGTCCGGGAATAGGAATGTTCGTAAACGCCGCTACTCAAACAACGAATGACGTCACGACGTGATTTCGCGCAATGCACGGCGGGAAATTCCTGAACAGAGCATGCGCAGTTCGATCGTCGCGGGGACGCGCTTAATTTAAATGCTTCACGCCCCCTAATCACGTATTTCGATTGCGCGGCGGAAAAAAAATACGACACAATAGCGTACGCGCAAAAAAACTACCTGAATTCAGTGTAGAGTCTGGTGAAATACGGCAGCGTACCGTATTTCGATTACGCAGCGGAATATTACGTCTTTGTGAATCTGCCCCTTTGTGCTTTGGAAATCTCTCAGGCCAGCTTCACACCTATGCAAACTGAATGCGCGTTTCTCCACATTCAATTCGCATAGCAGGAGAATGTCACTGGCTCTCTATGGAGTTGGTTCACATATCTCCGCAGCGGGTTCGGTGCAGTGTGCCGGAAAAACGTGTGGCTTTTTGATGTGTTTCAGGTTCGATTTCAGCCCAAAATTCAGGCTGAAATGACCTGAACCGGTGAACCAGCACGCACCGGACCCCAGCTGTGCGCCGCAAGTGCCAACAGTGTGAACCCGGCCTTAGACCTCTTTCACACGGAGCGGTTCGTTTTTCGGTCCGCCCCGTCTGTGTCCGTCGGCTCAGCGGGGGGTCCCGCTGAGCTGTCGGCGGACAGGGCGGTCCTCTCACAAAAACCGGACCTTAACGGACGCGGATCGTTGCGGACGTTAGCGGATGCATCATCCGCTAACGAACGCGATCCCATAGGGGCCCATTACAAGTCCGTAAACGGACTTGTAATAAGCGGACGAACGGTCCGCTCATGTGAATGTTTCAATCTACCTCCCTTTCTTTACTTCCAACCTGGCCAAAGATAGCCGTGACCTCTCCAAAAAAGCTTGCAACGAAGTTCCGCATACCCACCTAAAGATCGCTAAAGAGGCAATTTTTCTATTGAATTGCTTCCCCTATAGCCAGATGCAACAAGTTGATCTGTTGCTGGTCTGTGCACTGATAAATCTCAATCACCGGTGAGGGGAGGGGGGCAACATTTCACTGTCTCAGCTATAAAGCGAGCAAACCCATAGGGACGAACAGGCAGCCTCATAGCTATCCTGCCGCTGATTATTTCTACAAACTGCTCATCTGACATCAGCCTCAGGGCCATGTCGCCCATGCAACTATTTGGCCTCATGCACACAGAGCAAAAAAAAAAAAAAAGCCACATACATTAAGCCCTTTTTTTTCCTCGGAGACTGTAAAAGCCCATATATGTAATACATGTCCATGTATACAAAAGGTGTTTACAGGCGTATTGGAAAAAGGAGAGGTGCTGAGGAGCAGAAAAATTGTGGAACAAGCTTTAAAAAAAAAAAAAAAAAACACACCTCAATAAACGCTAGACACATTCAGGAGCATCTAGCATTTGAGTACTCCAATGATCCAATAAAGTACTCCAATGATCAGAATAAATTGACAGGATGCATCAACGCTCAAACGCTAGATGCTCGTAAACGCGCATGCAATATACAGCTTTTTATTTGCGTTTTTTTTTTTTTTTTTTTTTTTTTTTAGTTTTCCTGCCAGGAGTTCTGCCATTCAGAGGGGCTTAAACATGCAATTTGTTGTGCACAAGGCCTTTAAACAAAGACCTGTGTCAGATACAAAAAAAAAAAAAAAAAAAACACTTATTACAACTTGTTGCAGGCTACATTGTTGCTACAATGTTTCTCTATGCAGCCATCAGTCACTTTTGTGACATGATCATTAGCAGCTGAACTGGATAAAATAAATTATCATAGTTCGCGATTATAGCTCCAAAAAAAAATCAACCAAGCTCAAAATGGCTTGAATTTCTGAAAACGCAGCAATGCACGCCAAATGTAGCAATGCGATTTGAATTCACACTACGTCTGTTGCATTAAACTTGTCTTAATTGCACTTGAGTTTATGTACACTGACACCCATGTTTTAAAGGTATTCTATTGATGCACATTTTATTTATTTATTTATTTATTTAATGCCGCAGGAGCCAAAATTCATTATTTCTTCACTGAAATGCAGCATGTTCCATTTTCACAAAGCACACAATAACGTAATTTTGTATGAATGGAAACCATTTGTGTCCCAGCAACCACTTGGCCACACCCTATTCCCTTGGCACATTGTACCAATGACGTATTAGTAAAATACTGTTGCGCTTAAGCAACACTATCTCAGGCCAATGCAAAACTATTGAGCTACTAATAGCCAACTCAGTCATAGTGATTCTTAAAATGTGTGCACATAGATTAACAAAAATGAAGAGAAGCAATAGCCTTCTATTCAGAAATACATTACAATTTCCTTTAGACTGCTGTAGCTCAGAATGACCACACCAGCACATCTATTTTAAGATCACGATATACAGTTCCAAAATTGATTTTCTATTACAGGAGGTTATTTTAGCAAGGCTTGGTGGACCCCAAGCCTATCTGTTCTGCTTTTCTGCAATAGAAAATACCAATATGACTGGTACTTGTTTCTCTACATCTAAAATGGGAAATATCATTCATGCATATAATAAAAAAGTAAAAAAGTGTATTTATCCATCATGTTTGGCTAATATAAAGCTTGACTACACTTTGTTTAATGTAACTGCACCTCAGCAGCCCTGCTCCAGTTAGTAGAGTCAATGAATAAGCAGATAGTCATTGACAGGAACTAATCTTGAACTAATCTTCAATTCTTTGCTCATGCCTAATCCCCCCCATAGTGATTCATAAATACTAATACTACTCATTGCTACTCTGCCAAGTTCAAGATTAGATCAAAGATTATACGGTCCTAGATGATGCAAGTCCGTAAGGCTCAAAAAAATAAAATACTAGATGCACTCCTTACGTTATATGAAAGGGTTTATTCGGCATCAGAAAAGACCTTCGCCATGTGCCATAAAAGTGAATACCATCTACCGGATTCTCTGAAGAAAATGATAGTGCACTATTCCCCCTAAAAACCCAAAACAACGTGGCACTATTCCCCCTAAAAACCCAAAACAACGTGGCACTATTCCCATTCCTACTGAGCATGTCTTTTTTTTACTCACACTGACACTGGGATATTTTCTACTCCCAGGGGACCACAATCTGGCCCCCCTAATGTCTGCAGGACAATAAATTGTCCCTTCATTTAAAAAGTTTGAAGGCCCCTTCTTTACATCAGCTGTTCTCGACCCCTTTTACCCCAGAGGAACCCTTGACAATATTTTAAGGTCTCTGCTGAAACCAAATAATTGGAGGTCAGTGCCCCCCAACATTGGTTATACGAATGACTACGAATACTTTTTACGAATGACCCCCGTAACAGTGTTGGTCAAAATGCCAACCTTACAGACAGCTAAAAGTTCAGTGGTGTCATGCAGATGGTTCTGCCAAATGTCATTGGCTCCAGAACTATGTGGGCTCCATTAAATGGGAAGTCAATCGACCAAAGTTTAAGGAACCCTGGTTCAGAATGTTCCTTACGTGTACTTGTAAAACAAACAGTCAAAGTGCCAATCTGACAAGTCTCAACTGGCTGGAGGTTGGGGAAGGTTTACCCACTGGAATCCAGGACAGCAAGGAGTTGCTGATCATGAAACCATTCCCCAGTCAAAATTACATGTAAAATCCACTGTTCTTTATGGTAAGGGTTTGGCAACATGCAGTTCTCAGGCTTCCTTTTAATCTAAATGTGGCATGGTAACCTAGTACTATCCTCACAAGAAACCTACCTCTAGTCAACACCATGGTCTAAAGTGCCCCAACGGGGGAAAAAAAAAAACACACACACTTATCTGAAAAAAATAAATGTAAAGTATATCTAAAGCCTAAACTTGAGAATAGGGAAGAGTTTTGTAAGCCATGTGTCTCATTTGGCAGATTATTTTTAATTATTGTCCACTAAATTGTGGACAATAAGGGAGAGGAAGTAGTGACTGATTTTCCTTCAAGATAGCAATATAAATCCTGCAGGGCTTCTAACCCTTCAGCACTATCCAAGTTTTGCCAATAATAATACTTTACTTCTTCAATAAAGCAAAACAGCAATAATATGCAAAATTGGGGTCACCCATAGCAACCAGATTTATCAGTTAAACAATTAATTTTTGTTGCTTTGTTACTAAGTTGTGACTCGTGACCCTATTAGTTACTGCACTTGGGAATAAGAATGCTTTATTAAAATAGCAACTAATCAGAACTCATCTTGTATTGGGCTGAACACATTCCGATTGATTGCAATGGGTTACTGTGCTTAAGGAAAAAATAAATAATAAAAAATCAATGAATGTCACTCGCATTTAGCCACATTTTGTTTACAGGCCTTTTTCATTTTTGACCATTAAAAAAAAAAAAAAAAAACATTTAATTAAGCCTAAATATTTTCATGCTCTCAATGGGTTGTCTATGTCAAGTTGACTGTCATTCTTCATAACTGCTCTTTTAGTTCAGGGACAGTCAATTCCCTAGTTTAGATCTTCCTCTCAAATTGCTGCACCCCCTTCTCCTGCCACCTGTCCCTTGCTCGCCCCTCCATCACTTGTCTGTATCCCTTTTCCCTAGCTCCTCTATCCCTGTCTTAAATAAAGCCTGTCCTGCCACATGTAATGAACACTGTCTGACCTCAGGTTACTCATCGCCTCCTGCCTCACGCATACACTCCACGTGTTCCCACTGCACATGGACTGCTGAACCACACCTCCCATCTCCGCCTGCGGCCAATGCTGGAATGCTCATGACACGACTCCACCCAGAGTTTACTTAACGTGTTCTCTGCTGGCACAAAATCCACACTGAACACGTGCAACATTTAGCCCTCCTGTCCCTTAAACTGCTGACCTTATTTATTAACCTGATTGGAGAACTGTTTGTCTAGCCTAGAGCAATCATATAGATTTAACTTAAATTGCAGGCAATAATCTGTAACAGGAAATGTGGTTAGTTTGTATTACAAACTGTTTGATCTCTGCACAAGTGGGGGCCAAAGGGGGGGGGGGGTGTTTAATATTTGTCTATCAGCATACAAATCATTATAGAGCTGCTACAGAAGATAAGCAAAGCTTTGAATCTTTAATTTTTAGCAAAGATGGTGACCATGTTGTGGCCCTCCCTCTACTGGGGGAACTACAAATTCAAGGAGGCCCTGGAATACACACACTGGGACTTGAAAAATATAGGTCGTTGGGAGCCATAGGTCATAAAACTGGGTTCACTTTCCCGATGCAGTGCAATTTTTCATGCATCGTGATTCGCGCTAGGACAGCGAATTCATAAGAATGCCCCAAAAGAAGTAAAGTAAAATAACCGCATTCAATATTTAAGGCAATGCAGCAAACCGCAATGCCTCTTACTGTGTTACCACGAGTTGAGGTATATTGTACTGTGTTACCACGAGTTGAGGTATGTTGCAGAACATGTGCACTGGAGCTGCGTTGGCTTAGTGCATTGGGGTACTATTCAAAGAAATCCTAGTTCTCACCCCAGTACATTGTTGAGGCTGGGTTTACACGTACCATTTAAAGCATGGGTCTTCAAACTACGGCCTTCCAGGTGTTCAGGAACTACAATTCCCATCATGCCTAGTCATGTCTGTGAATGTCAGAGTTTTACAATGCCTCATGGGAAGTGTAGTTCCGCCACAGCTGGAGGGCCGTAGTTTGAGGATCCCTGATTTAAAGCAACTAAAAGGCATTGAGGTGGCATTCACAATGAGTGGTACTGCAAGGCGCCAACATGTTAACTACAGTAGGAACGAACTCAGCCTAGACAAAAAACATTGGTTGACTGTACCATGATGGAAGCCAATATTCTCAAATAAACTACATAATACAGGATTTCTAAACTCCAATCCACAATTGCCCCCAATTTTTACCCGATAACCCTTTTCATAGTATCTTCCAAGACAGAGACATGAAACTTCCCGTCCTGGAGGATCACTTGGAAATACACGAGTTAGTACCCGATAACCATTTTCAAGGAATCATGCAGGACAGTAGAATGAAACTTCTCGTCCTGAAGAATCACTTGGAAGTACATAAGTTATTACTTGATAAATCCTTTTTGAGCAATCCCCCAGGACAGTTACATGAAACTTCTCGTCCAGGAGAATAACCCTTTTCAAGGAATCCCCCAGGACAGGAACACGAAACTTCTCGTCCTGGAGGATCACTCCTTTTCAAGGAATCCCCCAGGACAGGAACACGAAACTTCTCGTCCTGGAGGATCACTCCTTTTCAAGGAATCCTCCAGGACAGCAACACAAAACTTCTCGTCCTGGAGGATCACTCCTTTTCAAGGAATCCCCCAGGACAGGAACACGAAACTTCTCGTCCTGGAGGATCACTCCTTTTCAAGGAATCCCCCAGGACAGGAACACGAAACTTCTCGTCCTGGAGGATCACTCCTTTTCAAGGAATCCCCCAGGACAGGAACACGAAACTTCTCGTCCTGGAGGATCACTCCTTTTCAAGGAATCCTCCAGGATAGTATCATGAAACTTCTCGTCCTGGAGGATCACTTGGAAAAACAACTTATTACTTAATACCTCCCTTTCTAGGAATCCTCCAGGACTGTACATTTCATGTGATGGTCCTGGAGGACAACTTAGAAAAATTCTTGTTATAATTATGTTGATGCTAAAGCTAGAGTGACTGGCTAAATTGCCTGTATAACATTTGGGAAATCCTGAAAAAAAAAACACAACATATTAATGTTCTACCAGGTCAATTAATTGCCAAATATGTTGAGCTCCCCAGACTATGCAGAGAACGAGTTCGAGATTGACTGCTTCCATCTGAGCCTTCTCCTACAGAAGATTCCCATGGGCAGTCTATACAGCGGCAATCTTGTCCCCCAGATTGCAAGCCACTGTGGGGGGGGGGGGGGTTCTAAGTCCAAAACCACTGTAAAGTCATAAAATGACAGTTGATGAATGGAGTGGAGCTCCTCAGTATATGAGAGATAGAGTACAGCTCCTTGGAAGTGATCAAGTTCTACGTCTTTATCAGGCTAAGTGTCACACATCCATATACAAACGGAAATCTTTCAGTTTAAGGTCATGTCTAAAAGGAAGAGGTTAATGAAACGTGTTAACACTCCAGAAAACAGACCCAGATGAAGGAGTGTCTTGGGAACCAGTTACATCATCAGAGGAGTGGATGAGCGTGGCTTGAACCGTCCAATGGCGGCTCAGCCTGGGGGAAGCAGGAATGAAAACACTGTGCACATGGCTAGGGCGGGAGAACACGTGAAGCCACTGGGAGGATCTCGCTCACACACAGCCTGGGTGACCTACTTTCCCTATTCCATGTGACTGCAAGCTCTGCAGGCCAGGATCCCCCTCCCATTGGAACATTAACTTTTACATAGTAACCTGAAATGTGTTTACAACAGGGATGAAAACACCATTTCACACAAGAGACTGGTTATTCCAACAAACCTGTACTGTGAGCACAGGATCCAGACAGGATATAAATATTTTATAAATACACATATGTCCAATTTAAGCAAAGCTGGCACACGTTACAAAAAAAATAAAAAACAATACAAACAGGATTACATTTTTTTTTTAAATAATCTAACTTCATATAACCACAGATCAGTGAAATAGAAGCCTTGATTCAAGGTGGGCTGCGCCCCATGAAATCGGACATGCAATAACAGACATACGTCTGTTGAAGCGGAACGTGCCCAGGGGTGTGTGTGTGTGTATATATATATATATATATATATATATATATATATATATATATATATATATATAAAAATAAAAAAATATAACACACATTTTATACATACATAAATTATTTCACTCTCACATGCACCATTGACTTAACAAAAAAAGTATAATAATAAAAAATGTATATTATATATATATATATATATATATATATATATATATATATATATATTCTCCATGTCATAAGAAAAAAAAAAATACTTAAAAAGTATAAACAAAATGGAGTGTTCCAAATACAAGAAATATTTGTATTTTTATTAATGTAGAAAAAATAAATATTTGAACATACATGTATAATTGTTTTTTTTTTAACTTAAGAATTAATACATTTTTTTTTTATATATAAATTAATGTAACTTCATAGAACTATAACACCAGAAATAAAATAGAAGCCAAATAGGATTAAAATTCAGGTTAATCTCATTCAAATACAATTTTCAGAAAACATATTTCCTTTATAAATGAAATCTTTAAAATAAACACAGAAGATTGTGTTTCCAGTCTATACATTCAGCTGTCAAGCAGTGGAAATGTTATATCTTTCTAAAACATGAATGATCCCAAATGCCCCCCACCCCTCCCCCCCTAATAGCCCCATCTTACCTGTGTTATTACTGCAGTCCATACTTGTCATGGCTGAAATCCTCAGATCATTCACCACCAGACTTGGAATGTGACACTGCAGTCCTGCTGTCCTTTATATACCCCCTGGGTGTAGAGATCCACTGTAGCAATTCCTTTTACATGGACAATTTGTAGAAAATGTTGCCAGCAGCTGCTGCATTGGTATAGAAATAAAAATGTCCTTTCCCCCCTGTTCGCTTCCTATGATAAATACTGGAAGCTGTGTCCTCAGCAGAGGTGAGAAGGATCAGATCTCTGCAAAAATCTACCAAAATAAGGTGACAGCTGCAATGCTCACACCCTGATCTGCAAATATCAATTAATTGGAGAAAATTAAAGATCCACAGATTGTAGAAATCCCTTTATAACTAAAAATGAATGCCAATGCCGAAAAAAAATGTCTGATCATGCACCTGATTGCAGTGCTGCTGTGAAAAACAAGTCCAGTGCTGCAGCCTAGCTGAGCCTTGCCTGTGCCCTGGGAATGAGGAGCTGAGTACAAGCACGTCTTGGCTCTCCACCCTCCTTGCTCTGCAATGCTCTCTCTCTCACACCTCCTGCTTGCTTTAGCCAGCTTGACAGGCACTCACTGCAGCACAGCGCCTGCGCACAAGCTCCCGTCCTCCCAGGGCCAGGCACGCGGCACTGAAGCAAGGACCACGTGACCCCAGGGAGAGCCTCGTGCCCCAGTGACACACTTTCTTCAGCAGCCTCGCACCGCGCATGCGCTCGGGGCTCTGCGGCCAGGGGAGTCGGCTAGACTTTTTTTTCTTTTTTTACACTCTCGGATCTGTATATAGAGATGTGCACGTGATCCATTGTCACACTGAGAATCAGCTCTTCATAGGTTTACAGGCAGGGATTTATGGACAGGACTGGCTCTCTTAGGGTAGAAGCAAACCTCAGAAGTGGGGCTCATTCACATGCGTACCAGAAAAGCCACATTCAGCATATGCTAATGCTTTTCCTGACATGTGAGAAACACATTCCGGTGGTTCCTAAGAGCAACGTTATGGCGCAAAGACTGCACACGAGGAATCAGGAAATAGCGACAAGTCAGAGAAAAGGAAATCGGCGGTGAATAAGACCAACATCATTTTCGAGTCATTTGCGTTGGGCGTTCAGAGTTTGTCACCCCCCCAGCACACATTGTTGGTTGCTAGGACACTAGCAGCTCTATAATTGCAGGTGTTTTAACAACCCATCAGGCTCAGCTGTACAAAGTCATTGGTTGCTAGGATGCGAACGGCCCCATTGACATCAGTGGCTCAGCTTCATAACATTGGTTGCTAGGATGCTGGTGGCCTCCCCTCTTCCACACAACTTGTGATTGGCTGCTAGGATGCCTAAATCCTGGAAACCAATCAGGCTTAGCTACACAAAATCATTGGTTGCTAGGACACTGGCGGCCTTATGGCCGACATATACCAGCGACTATTAGGCTTTGCTGCACAACATCACTGGATGCCAACAGCCTTGTGGCAGTCTGTGTCCTAGCAAACAATCAGGCTCAGCCACATAACGTTGTTTGTTTCTAGAACACCAGAGGCCTCAAGGCTGTCTGCGTCCTAGCAATCAATTAGGCTCAGCCACACAACATCATGTCATTAACTGCTAGGATGCCAATGACCTCAAGGACACCTGCATCCTAGCAGCAAATCAGGCTTAGCCAAACATCACTTGGTGGAAAAACCGATGGCCTCGTGCCAGTCATGTCCCAGCCAGTGGCGGTACGTCCATAGAGGGCCCCAAGGCGCCGCCCCCAATCGCTCCCACACTGCCACTGATACAATACATAGATTCATGCATTGCATGAATCTATGTATTGCCGCTGCCGCCGACTATTCAGATGGCCGGCCCCCTGCTGAGCGCCGGCCATCTGAATAACGGTAGCTGGTTGGCTGTGGAAGTGTCTCTGATAGGCTTTCCGATTACAGCCCTCTGGTACCGGTAACCTGATTGGCTGAAGCGTCATCGAGGGCAGGAGAAGACATTGTGGGACCGTGGAAGGAGGTTGGCCGACCCCAGAAATGTAAGTGCCGGGCGGGGTGGCAGCATTTTACACAGTGGCAACACAGTGGCAACAATTAAAAGGCACAGCGGCGACAATTGGCACGGTGGCGACAATTAAATGGCACAGTGGCATCAATTGGCACAGTGGCGACAATTAAAGGGCACAGTGGCGACAATTAAAGGGCACAGTGGCGACAATTGATGGACACAGTGGCGACAATTGATGGACACAGTGGCTGTGTTTGATGGCATGGCACAGTGGTGACAATTGATGGCACAGTGGCTGTGTTTGATGGCATGGCACAGTGGTGCCAATTGATGGCACAGTGGCTGCATTTGATAGGCTCAGTGGCTGCATTTGATGGACACAGTGAGGCTGCAATTGATTTTTTTTTGGTTTGTTTTTTGGTTTGTTTGCGCCCCCCCCCCCCCCCCCAAAAAAAAAAAATTTGGAGCATCACTGGTCCTAGCAACTAATTTGACATGGCTGTGCAACATCAATAGTTGCTAGGACACTAGCAACTCTATATTTGCAGGTGTCCTAACAACCCATCAGGCTCAGCCGTACAAAGTCTTTGGTTGCTAGAATGCAAACAGGCCCAGTGACATCAGTGTCTCAGCAACCAATGAAGCTCAGTTTCATAACAGCATTGGTTTCTAGGATGCTGGTGGCCTTTACTTTCCCACACAACTTCACGTCATTGGCTGCAAGGACAGCTAAATCCTGCAAACAATCAGGGTCAGCCACACAAAATCATTGGTTGCTAGGTCACTGGCAGCCTCACGGCTGACAGGTCTTAGCAACTATAAAGGCTTTGCTGCGCATCATCACTGGTTGCTAGAATGTAGAGCTGCACGATTAATCGTGAAGGAACGAAATCGCGATCTTTTTCCCTTCCCGATCTTCAAAACAGCATGTCTTGATCTTTCTTAGGCCTCGTTCACACATGGATCCGTTCAGGTCCGTCTGTCAGTTTTTCAGGCGGACCTGAACGGGCGCTCCATGCACCCCTATGGAGCGTCGGATGTCAGCGGAGACATGTCCGCTGACATCCGACCTGATCCGATCCGCTAAAAACAAACGTATGGGGCTCACGTCCCCATCCGTCCATGCGGATCGGATCGGGAAAGATCTGATGAAAACGGACATGCTGTCCGTTTTCATCAGATCGCTCCATAGAGGACAGCGGGACTCGACAAGCTCCTCCCCGCTCAGTGAGCAGAGAGGAGCTTGTCATCCGTCGGCTCAGCGGAGATCTGCGGACTGATCTCCCGCTGAGCTGGCAGACACAGGCGGACTCCGTCGGAACGGACTGCGACGGAGTCGGCTATGTGTGAACGAGGCCTAACACTTTGCAAAGAGTTCTCACAGCTGGAAAAACAAAACCCAGGCAGTCTTGCCAAGTTTTAATACAAAAATCTAATAAGTGGAAACAAAGTATCTTTTCATTCTTTTATCAAAGGAAACAACTCCAGCGTGTAGATGAGGGAAGTTTAACCATTTAAAGACCAAACCTTTTCTGACATTTGTTGCTTACAAGTAAAAAAATCATTATTTTCTGCTAGAAAATTACTTTCTGCTTTTACTGATTTTATGTCACCCCGTATTTGTGCAGCAGTTTTTCAAACACATTTTTTTTGGAAAGATACACTTTAATGAATTAAAAAAATAAAAATAAACGGCAAAGTTAGCCCTAATGTTTTGTATAATGTGGAAGAAGATGTTACACTGCGAGAATCGTGATCTTTATTCTAAGCACAAAAATAGTGATTCTCATTTCAGCCAGAATCAGCAGCTCTACTAGGATGCCAGCAGCCTTGTGGTCATCCGTGTCCTAGCAAACAATCAGGCTCAGCCACATAACGTTATTCGTTGCTAGAATGCTAGTGCCTTTAAGGCTGTCTGCGTGCTAGCAACCTATCAGGCTCAGCCATACAACATAATGTCACTGGCTGCTAGGATGCCAATGGTCTCCTAGCAGCCAATCAGGTTCACCCGCAAAACATCACTGCTTGCTAGGACACTGATGACCTTGTGGCAGTCATGTCCTAGCAACTATCCAGACTTGGCTGTGCAACATCACGGGTTGCTAGGATGCCATCGAGCCCAAGGACATAAGTGTCCTGCTACCAATGAAGCTCACTGCATAATGTCCTTGGTTTCTAGGATGCTGCCAGCCTCTAGACTAACTGTGTCCTAGCCAATTAATCAGGCTTAACCACACAATGTCACATCATTGGCTTCTCTGGGCCACCGGCATCCTAGCAGCCAATCAGGCTCAGTTGTAGAACATCATTGGTTGCTAGAACTCTGACAGCCTCATGGCAACTAATCAGGCTTGGTCATACATACAACATCACTGGCTGCTAGGATGCCAGTGGCCTTGGGGCCACCTGTGTTTTAGCAACCAATCAGGCCTGGTCACACAACATCATTGGTTGCTTGAACTTTTGACAGCTTCACAGCAACAATTCAGACTTGGCCGCACATCACTGGTTGCTAGGGTGCTGGTGGCACAGGGGCTGCCTGTGTCCTTGCATAAAATCACTCAGCCACTTAACATTACTGGTTGCTGGGATGCCAGTGGCCCCAAGCCCACCAGGGTTCCAGCAACCAATAAACCGTTACCTCAGCCAAACAACACCCTTGAGATCTGAAGTTTTGCAACAAATTCATGTACTGTATTTTTTTTGACATGTACATAAATGTGTATTTTTTTTTATATTTGTCATATAGTGGCGCAGAAAATGTTCTTAATAGTATCAGTGCCACTCAATGAATTCCAGGAATAGTTTTTTACCCAGCAGTATAGAAGGCTATTGGCCCATTTACATAGATGTATGGTCTACATTAGTTTTCCTTTTATAGGCTTTTTACCCCCTGTTTTCACCTGGTAATCAGGCCAGTAATAAACCTCCTGTATTAGAGTGCCCCTACTTTTGAAATATAGGTTTTTCATAAATAAATAAAAACTGATGGTTGTAAGCACCCCTGTCAGTGTTAAATGGTTTGTATCATCTCTGATACATCTGGAAGAGAGCTTTTTATTTTGAAAAACAGACTTATTAGCAAGATGACCAGACGAAAACAGAAGAAAGAAAGTCTAAAAGAGAGAAGAATGCAGCCTTCACATCTAAGAATTGGTAAGCTGCAATATAATAAATGTTTGATTTTGGGTTTAATACCTCTTTAACCAGTTCCCGACCGGCTCCTGTACATTTACGTCAGTAGAATGACACGGTTGGGCACTTTGAAATTCTTGCCGAGCTCTGTGACCGTGCCCGCGGGACCTGCGGACTTGATGTCCGCCGGTGTCCCGCGATCAGGTCACAGAGCTGCAGAACGGGGAGAGGCAAGTGTAAACAAGCATCTCCCCATTCTGCCTATTGACACTGTCACTGATTGTCTGTTCCCTGTGATCGGGAACAGCAATCAGTGACGTGTCACATGTAGCCACGCCCCCTAACAATAAGAATCACTCCCTAGGGAGCACTTAACCCGCCACCTAGTGGTTAACCCCTTCACTGCCAGTGTCATTTTCACAGTAATCGGTGCATATTTATAGCACCGTTTGCTGTAAAAATGACAATGGTCCCAAAAATGTGTCAAAGGTGTCCGATGTGTCCGCTATAATGTTGCAGTCACAATAAAAATCACTGATCGCCACCATTACTAGTAAAAAAATAAATTAGTGCCATTAAACTATCAACTATTTTGTAGACACTATGGGCCAGATTTTTGTACATCCCGCGGCGGCGTAGCGTAAGCCATTTACACTACGCCACCGCTGCAGCCTTGACAGGAAGGGGTGGGTCATATTTAAATTAGGGGGTGTACGAGTTTAGTCAAGCCTAGGGCAGCACAAAACCTAAATACACCACTGGGTAAGAGGCAGACTGACTCCCCTGTGTATCTATCACTCTCAGTGCCATAATGGGGCCCCAATTTAGGGGCAGCGTGGGCTCAAGGACCAGCTACTCTGGGGCCCTTGGGCATTGTCCAGGTGTGCCCTCTTATTAACCACTTCCCATCCGCAGAACGAGATTTTACGACCACAAGGTGGCTTTAAAATGCCGGGTTGCCGTCAATATATGGCCTCCGGGGGGGTCACTTAGGTGCCGATGCGCATGCCTGGCGGCCACTATGTCCTCCAGGCACCCACGATCGTCAGTCACAGAGCCAGGGACGTGAATCTCTGTGTGTAAACACAGAGATCCACGCCCTGTCAGGGAGAGGAGACCAATGGTGTGTCCCTTGTACATAGGGTAGGGTGACCAGACATCCCCAGTTTCAGGGGACAGTCCCCGGATTGAGGACACTGTCCCCAGACCAAGTCTGTCCCTGGTTTTGTCCCCAGATTGGATTTAATAGGGGGCAGGGGCAATTTCAAAGACAGTCAGTGCAGAATTAAAATAAAAAAATTAGAATTAAACACCCTCTCTCTGCTGTGCCTACTAGCATAGGGGGGTTGTATTTTTTTCATTATCTGTGCCCCTTTCTGATGATCATGTGCTGGTCGGAGCAGAGAGAATATTTCTTCAGTTTCGGGTGCATGCCCATTCAGCTTCTCTCGCATGTTCTTCTGCCTTGGCTCAAATCCTGGCCAGCAACCTGCCTGCTTATCTCCTTGCCTTCCCTGGCGGAGTGATCGTCCGCTCCCCATCCAGTAGTAGCCGAGGTCTGAAGAGTAAGACTTGAGAGGCTGTGAGGCGGGCAGCGATGGGCAGAGAGTCGCTGACTGCAGACATTACTAGTAAAAAAAAAATATGTCCCCGGATTTCTTTTTAAAAATCTGGACACCTAAACATAGGGACAACCATCGGTCACCTCCCTCAGTCAGTCCCCTCCCCCCACAGTAAGAATCACCAACAGGGCACACATTTAACCCCTTCCCTGCCAGTCACATTTATACAGTAATCAGTGCATATGTATAGCACTGTTCGCTGTATAAATGTGAATGGTCCCAAAAATGTATCAAAAGTGTCCGATGTGTCCGCCGTAATATTGCTGTTCTGACAAAAATCGCAGATCGCCGCCATTACTAGTAAAAAAATAAATAAAATAAAAATGTCATAATTCTATCCCCTATTTTGTAGGCGCTATAACGTTTGCACAAACCAATCACTATACGCTTATTGCTATATGTAGAAGAATACGTATCATCCTAAACTGAGAAAAAAAAAATATATTTTTTTAAAAAAATTGATATTTATTATAGCAAAAAGTAAAAAATATTGTGTTTTTTTTTTTTTTTTTTCAAAATTGTCGCTCTATTTTTGTTTATAGTGCAAAAATAAAAACCGCAGAGATGATCAAATACCACCAAAATAAAGCTCTATTTGTGGGGAAAAATGGATGTCAATTTTGTTTGGGAGTAACGTCGCACGACCGCGCAATTGTCATTCAAAACGTGACTGTGTTAAAAGCTGAAATTTCGCCTGGGCAGGAAGGGGGTATATGTGCCCAGTAAGCAAGTGGTTAAGACAACCATGCTGTAGGCTATTGGTTTCTGATTTTCTGATGGGGCGAGTTATGCAAATACAGACAGTGCAATACAGTAGACCACTGCAATTTGTATCAATCTTAATAGGGGGGGGGGGGCAAAGCTACCACCACATCTAGGTGACCCGTACTGCGTCAATCCATCTCTGGCGTCATCATTTGTGTCTGCCTGATGCCATGATGTCTGAATATGACCCTGGTTTCAGCTATTTTCAAGTTGCTACAGGGGCCTTTTAAAGGATATGAGGATTTTTGCAAGCAAGCCACGTGCAGTGTGTAGAATGTACTTATGACACACATCTGCAGACTTCCGTACACAAAGGTCGCTATGAAGGTTATACAGACATGCATTGTACTATAGAAAAGAGGTTTGTGGCTTTTGTTGGCCTTGGAATAACGTACAGTACGGGTTTTATGTTGTTTAAACAGTTTACTTTAGCTAAGCTGTTCCCCTTTGCTGCTTCTATTAAAGTGAGAAAAAAAGCAATGTTTTAGGTTAACGGTTTGTGTTGTAGGGTATTAAGAATTTTGTCATTATTTTGGGGGTGTTCAGTGTACTTTTAGTGAACTTGTCTTTTATAACCTGTTTTTAAAGCTTAGTGATTATTTTCAGTATTGATATCTAAGATGCACTGAAATACCTATACTGGAGAACAGGGGCATTGCCAGGTCTACAAAAGATCTGGGGCTAGAGCCTATAACAGCAAAAAGACAGTCATATGCTTTGGTGGTCATACACATGTATATAATATACATGTGTGTGTGTGTATATATATATATATATATATACTGTATGGGCCAGATTCATAACATATATTTACGTTGGCGTATCTAGAGATATGCCACGTAAATACTAAGAATAGCCAGCGTATCTTTTTTTGGTATTCAGAAAAGAAGATACGCCGGAATTCTGCTAATATACGAGCGGCGTAAGTCTGTTGCACCGTTGTATATTAGTTGCAGTTTTACGTTGGCCGCTAGGTGACGCTTCCGTCGTTTTACGCATCGAATATGTGTCGTAGTTCACGTAGTTTGCGTAAGCGTTATTCTGGCATAACGTTACCCCTGCTATAGGAGGCGTAGCCAATGTTAAGTGTGGACGTCGGGACAGCTTCGAATTGTACGTCGTTTACGTATATCATTTGGGAATGGGGCTGTACGTAAGTTACGTTCACGTAGTTTACATTGACTACTAGCGGCGTGATTTCACGCAGGCGCACTGGGATACGTCCACGGACAGCGCATGCGCCGTTCAGAAAATACGTAAATTGCGTGGGGTCATGATTCATTTACATGAATCACGCCCCCACATTAATAATTTGAATTAGGCGCCCTTACGCCAGACACTTTACGCACGGACACTTGCCCATAAAATTTGCGGAGGCGTAGCGTAAAGAACATATATACTCAGTTTTCTCTGAATCTGGCCCTATATATATATATATATATATATTTAATTAAAATATTGTTACATATCTGAGTGTGGATCCCCCTTACATCAGGGTCCCCAGAGAGCCCCCCACTTACATTAGGGTCCCCAGAGCCCCCATCATTACATCAGGGTCCCCAGAGAGCCCCCCACTTACATCAGGGTCCCCACTAACATCAGGGTCCCCAAAGAGCCCCCTTTACATCAGGGTCCCCAGAGAGCCTCCCCCTTACATCAGAGTCCCCAGAGAGCCCCCTGGAGTCCACAGCATCCCCCCTTACATCAGAGCACCCCTTCCATAAGAGTTCCCAATTGCATTAGAGTCCACAGAGCTCTTCCTTACAGTGAAATTCTGTGGACTCTGATGTAGTGTGATTTAAGTGGGGCTCTAGGGACTGTGATGTAAGGGTGACTTTGTGGACTGTGGTGTAATGGGACCTCTGCAGACTCTGATGTAAGGGAGGCCTCTGCAGACTCTGATGTAAGGGGGGGCTCTTCAGACTCTGATGTAAAGGGGGCTCTGTAGGCTGCAATGTAAGGGGGACCTCTGCAGACTCTGATATAAGGGGGGGCCTCTTCAGACTTTGATGTAAGGGGGCCTCTGTAGACTTTGATGTAAGGGGGCCTCTGTAGACTTTGATGTAAGGGGGCCTCTGTAGACTCTGATGTAAGTGGGGCCTCTGTAGACTCTGATGTAAGGGGGGCCTCTGTAGACTCTGATGTAAGGGGGGCCTCTGCAGACTCTGATGAAGGGGAGGGCTCTGCAGACTCTGATGAAGGGGAGGGCTCTGCAGACTCTGATGAAGGGGAGGGCTCTGCAGACTCTGATGAAGGGGAGGGCTCTGCAGACTCTGATGAAGGGGAGGGCTCTGCAGACTCTGATGTAAGAGGGGCTGTGATGCAAAGAAGGCTCTGTGGACTCTGATGTAAGGGGGGCTCTGCAGACTGTGATATAAGGAGGGCTCTGCAGGTTCTGATATAAGGGGTGCTCTCTGGACTCTCATGTAGGGGGAACTATGGGAACCCTGATAACAGGAGAATACTGGGAACTATGGAGGCCCTGGTTACCAGAGACACCCTTATATCAGAATTCCACCTACACCAAAGTCTGCAGCTCAACAAAAAATTTGCTGTGGCGCAGCTAAAGTGTCTTGTAGAAAAGGTGGCAACCTTACCCAAGACGGCAGGAAGGGGGCCTGCAGCAGAATATGTTAAAGGTTCCTACTGCTGGACTATAATAAAGGTGACGGAATGAGTGGGAAGAAGGCCAGACCAGGACCAGAGGTCAGGGGGGCCCTTCCTGGTATCTTGCACCGGGGCCCTGACGGTTCTAGTTATGCCTGTGCCATGGGGAGAGAAGTTATAAACGTTTTTCCTTTCTCTTATGCTTTTGTTCTCTTCTCTGACTTTAGGTCTCCAAATAGTGAAAAATATCAGCCATGAAACCTGAGCAACATTTCTACGCAGACAAGTTGATTATTTATCCTTAGTTTCAGTTTATCCTAAGAGCTAATAACCCAACAGAGCAAATCTGTGACTTATTTTAGGTAGGAATGTAGAAAGGAACTCTGACCTTTTGTGCTTGTCGTACACAGACTTGTCCTCAGAAATTCTTCTGCCTATGCTCTGAGTGATAAAGATCAGATTACAGGAATGACATCACTGTGTGCGATTTCTTCATTGAAATGCGTGCATTTTTAAATATTTTAACCACTTGCTGTCTGCCTAACACACTTGTACGTCGCACGACTCTGTGTCCCGCGATCGTGTCACGGATTGGCAGGATGTGGGGATGCTATTGTAAACAAGGCATCTCCCTGTTCTGTCTAGTGACAGGACACTGATCTACTGCTCCCTGTCATCAGGAGCAGTGATCAGTGTCGTGTCACTGGTAGCCCAGTCCCCACACAGCTAGAATCACTCCCTAGGACACACTTAACCCCTTCCTCACCCCCTAGTGGTTAACCCCCTTCCCTACCAGTGTCATTTACACAGTAATCAGTGCATTTTTATAGCACTGATAGCTGTATTAATGACAATGGTTGCAAAATAGCGTCAAGTGTCCGATGTGTCCGGCGCAATATATCGCAGTCATGATAAAAATCGCAGATTACCGCCATTACTAGTAAAAAAAAAATATATATATATATATAATAAAAATGCTATAAAATTATCCCGTATTTTGTAGACACTATAATGTAGTGCTCACCGCCGAAGGAGCCGCTGGATTGATGATGGGATCGGCATTTTAAAGTTACCCTTGCTTGGTTTGGGATGCACCAGAATACTTTGTAATAACTTGAATGTCCAGACAGGCAATAAAGATTTTCTTATGCTTTAATTCTAGGCCAACATCGCCAAACATCAACTCGATGAAGAAGGACAGGTTGATGAATAGGAGATAGAGATTCTTGATGTCAGGCCTGGATAAGCACACAGCGCAACTCAGTAGCAGACACGCCAATTCACAAGCGTCACCGTCACAACGCAGGCTAGGAGGAACGGGTCTTACTCTCTCTGACCCGGCTCTAGGGCTCTGCCACAGGCCAATGTAATCTGAATAATTTGCCAACACCCGAACAGAGCAAATCCTCCTAGCTATTTCCCGTGCGTCCGGCACCATGCGACAGCGAAAAGTACCTGTCTATGGCTCTAGTGCCTGATCTTCCCGGCGACGTTAAGGAACCCAGCCATCCACTGGGGTCCCTCTCAGATTTGTCTCTAACCGAGACTCAGCAAGGCCAGGACATTGGCCGCATGGGCCACACCGACGGGGTCCCTGGGTGCGCACACCCTAAAGGTAGATGCCGCACCCCGACTCCGGGACCCCCCGCAGAGAACGCCAAAAGGAACCAGGACACCTGACCTCCCTTCCAGATATACCCCTCCCCAGCATGCCCAGCGAGAAGAAAACTCTCCCATTGGCTGCTGGGGAAGACTCAATCTGCCGGGAATCCCTCTAGCTCCCACTGCCGGCCAAGGATGAACTCACATCCCCAGAATGCAGTCCGAGCCAGTGAACCCTCCCAGAGTAAGACAGGCCAGTAACTCAACAATTGCGATTGTAAGCAAAGTAACTCTCCCAATCAACTATTCTTTTTAAAGCGCAATACCCGCGCTAAACACAAGGGGGCGCTACAATAATTTTTGCGCAAACCAATAAATATACGCTTATTATGATTTTGTTACCAAAAACATGTAGAGGAATACGTATCGGCCTAAACTGAGGAAAAATGTATTTATTTTTTATATATTTTTGGGGGATATTTATTATAGCAAAAAGTAAAACATTTTGCTTTTTTTTCAAAATTGTCACACTTTTTTGTTTATAGTGCAAAATATAAAAACCGCAGAGGTGATCAAATAACACCAAAAGAAAGCTCTATTTGTGGGGGAAAAAAATACATCAATTTTTTTTGGGAGCCATGTCGCACGACCACGCAATTGTCAGTTAAAGCGACACAGTGCTGAATCGCACAAAGTGGCCCGGTCATTTGGCAGCCAAATCCTCCGGGGATGAAGTGGTTAATAACATTTTTAATACAGAAGCTGTGTTCCTGGACAGTACATACTCTATATAATCCTACAATACAATTCAAGACAAGCAAGTTAGTGAGACCCCACTTGTGAGAGCTTACAATCTAAAGTGTGTCTATACTCTATAGCATTTATAGATATAGATCATTTATAGATCAGGAGACCTGTTTGATGACCATTTAGGACAGGAAATGTGGGGGAATCCAAAAATGTACCTGTACAGTAGGGATGTGCTCAAATGTGTTTGAATCCTAGTCTAAATCTACTGGGCCAGTCAAAGCAGATCTCACCTGCACTGGGAAAACCATCTGCAGCTGGGACATTCCCCACCTGCATTCACATGTACAGTATGTATGTAAGAATGCTCTGGTTGCAGATGATTGGCTCAGTGCAGGTGACAGTGCCATTGGTCAGGGGTCAGGCTCAGAGACCAGTAGCTATAGCAGCAGGGGGGGAGGGGGTCCCACCTACTAATCGATAAGTGACCAAGTAAACAAGCAGGTCACCCTGGTGGATGATGCAGGCTCATCCGAGGTGCAAGGTCTAAATACTAACTGGTGGTCACCAGAGCTCCTGATGGAGATGAGTTTTGCTATATGTTAGTACCTGGTCACGGTCCTCAAGATCGACCCACCAAGAGGTAAGCAAGTAGGGGTCCAGTAGCAGATATAGCAGGTAGGGATCAAGCAGAAGCATAGTCAGTAAACAAGCCAAAGATTGGTAACAAGTGGTTGCAGGTTGGGATCAAGCAGAAGTGTAGTTGAGGAACAAGTCAAAGGTTGGTAACAAGTGGCAGCAAAGATACAGATGGCAGCAGAAGTGACAACAGCAAGATATTGGCAGGAGAGAGCACACCAATCTGGCAAACAGGAAGTGCAGAGACATGGCTTAAATAGGAAGATCATGGGAGGAGCAAATGTTTCAAGGTTCAAGAGAAACAAAACACAAGGACAGTTGTCTAATGCCCTCTACACACGGTCGGTTCGTCTGATGAAAACGAACCGATGGATTTTTTCATCAGTAATCCGATGAAGCTGACTTTCATCAGTCTTGCCTACACACCATCGATTAAAAATACAATCGTGTCCAATGCGGTGATGTAAAACACAACGACGCGCAGAGAAAAATAAAGTTCAATGCTTCCGAGCATGCGTCGACTTGATTCTGAGCATGCGTGGATTTTTGACCGATGGATTTCCCCACAGACGATCGTTTTTTTTATATCGGTTTTTTAACCATACGAAAAATTTAAAACAGGTTCTAATTTTTTTCACTGATGGGAAAAAAACTGATGGGGCCCACACACAGGGCATTAGAAATCAGGCAGTGAGCTGTCCAGAATCTCAGGTGGCTAAGCAAGAAGTTCAGACTAAGATCCAAATACCCCCAAGCTCATCCCCACTGCAAAGGAGGTGTAGGGTAATGTCTTTCAACTGTAACACCTGATCTAGTAGTAATTGTCAAAGAGGGGTTTTCCTTCACTTTTGAGAGATCTTCCTGTTGAGTCTTTATACAACAGTCCTGATGAATTTTAACCATTGAATTGTATATACAAACTTATATAGTTTTGGCTTTAGATGCAATTTAAAGCACAATTGTGCTTTACCCATGCAGTTCCCCCAAGCAGAACATACTAATTTTTCATTCACTTCCTCCATGGGCGTCCTCTGATTTTTTTTTCAGGGGGGGGGGGGTGATTCGGCGGAAGCGATACACAGTCACATTTAACCTAGTGGCCGTATAGCGCAGCTAAAACTATGGTAAAGCAACGCTTTTTAGCGCCGATTTACCGATAACGCGGCCAGCTTGCAGTGTGAAATAGCTTTTGAGATAATTCAGGTTCACTCCATGCCCATATAAATATAGCCTAGAGAATGTACAGACCCCTTCAGCACAGATGGACCCCTTCAGCACAGATAGACCCCCCCTTCAGCACAGATGGACCCCCCTTCTGCACGGACTCCTCCATTCCACACAGACCCCCCTTTAGCACAGATGTATCCCCTTTCAGCACAGATGGACCCCCCATTCAGCACAAATCCCCCTTCAGCACAGATGGACCCCCCTCCCCTTCAGTACCTCAGATCAGCCATCAGCGCAGCACAGGCACAGCAGGTTCCCTCCCCCTGTGTACACATAAACACTGGAGGGGAGGCAGCTTCACTCTGCTTGCTGTGCCTGTGTGACATCCGGCCCGGGACCGGTCAGACAGCCTGCGGCTGCGAGACTCTTCAACACCTTCTCGATTTTCCAGGGGGAAAGGTCAATTGCCCCCCCTTGCCCTATGGAGCGGAAGCCCATGACTTCCTCGATGAACGACTCAGCATATGAGATGGGACATCATCAGATACACACATATATCTCTGATCCAAACAATATAGTGGATGCAAATCGATTATGCGGCACTTAAATCCTTGTTTACTCTCTACTGGCTTTAACTTGCAACTTTCTATGCTTTTGGTTCCACTGCAGATTTTGCTTCCGAAATTGGCAAAATGTGGAGTTCGGGGAAAAGGGATGTCACACGCTGCCAGCAAAGATGGTTGGTAACGAGTAAATGAAAACATTAGTATCAGGTGTCCTATAATAGCATATCTGGTTTCAGTTGGGTCCAATGGGTCATAGTTGGATATGGCCAATTTAGTAAGCAAATCAGCATATTTAGTAGAATGAGTCTACTTAAAGTGGATGTAAACCCAAAAAAACATATATTTTTTTTGATGTCACAATGTAGAGTATAAGATTTCTTATCATCTGTGCCCAGTCTTGCCACACAGAGTTAATCCAGCGCTGAGTAATCCTCTTTTAAAGTCCAGTGCAAATTAACCGGACTTCAGATAAAAACCTGCCAAATTAGGTTAAGTCCGTTTCTCTGTTTTTGCTTTCAGTAACAGGTTATTTACAAATCTAGCTTGGACATGTTTATCATAACAAGAGGTGATCCAAAGTTCAGTGTATATTACTAGGATGTGTTATGATGTTATATCACCTCATGTTATGATAAACAAAACATAACATATGATAAACATGTCCTAGCTAGATATGTAAATAACCTCTCACTCAAAGCAAGAAGAGAGAAAACTGACTTTTTATTTAGGCAGGGTTTTATCTGGAAGGCTGTTCATTTTCACTGAACATAAAAGAGGATTGCTCAGAGCTGGATTAACTCTGTGTGGCAAGACTGGGCACAGATGATAGGAAATCTTATACTCTACATTGTGACATCAAAAAAATAATTTTTTTGGGGGGGGTTTACATCCACTTTAATAGTAGTAGGATAAGGAAAGTTGGTTTTCAAATGATCACCATGGTTTGCTTCTTATTTCTTATTGCTCTTCCCTTGCTGAATAAGGACCTACATGGCCCCCAGACCAAGATTATAGGAACTCTGACCTAGTTATAATATTATCATGGATACTGGCTGCAGTGTCTGTCAGTGCTACAGCCTATTCCGACAAATGTATTCACTGTGAGAAAGCTCCCTCTGGCCCCCTTGGCCCGGGACAGCGGTCACAATGGGGTCAGCACGCAAAATGCAAAACAATTGCTGAGCCCTCCAACACAAACCCAGCTACCAAACATTGTATTCAGGCCAACTGAGCTGCCCTCTAACTTAAACAAGAGACACTAAAGATAATTGCAAAATAGATAATGCAATCTGCCTGTGGTAAATTCAGCAATAAAATAGTTTGTGAATAGATTGAGGTGTAGCTGCAACAACAACAACAACTGAGTACTGTCCATGATACTTTTTTTTTTATTTACACAAAGCTTTCGGGGTGTATCCCCTTCTTCAAGGTAGTACTGCTTGGACCTTGAAGAAGAGGGTGAACCCCAAAAGCTTGTACCAAAAAATTTGGAAGTTAGAAAGGCCATAGATGGTGTCAGAGTTGCCAATTTTCAGTAAATTTACAGACAGTTTGTAAAAAATCTGTGATTTTTACAACTGTTTGTAAATATCAGGGACTAAACATTTGTCATGCTGTGTTGACTTTTTAAGTGTGAACCAGGAAATTACTTGTTATGGGTATTGCAGTGCTTTCATATTGTATTTATACTGTTTAGATATTGATTGTCTTCGTTTTTAATAGCTCTGTCATTTTTTTTTAGGTTGCCAGTAAAAAAATGTGCTCCGTCAGTAAATTTTTCATGTTTTGTCAGTAAAAAAAGCCACGGGAGGTTGGCAACACTGGACGGTGCAGACAAAGGAATCTCTCCTGCCAAGCAATTGTCTTTTCCTGGAGGGCAGGGGATGCCGTCCCCGCTGGGAGAAGACAGTGATTATCACTAGCAGCCGGGTATAGCGGGCTGGTGGTACCCAGGTTGATGGATCGATCAACTTGGCACATTCAGCCTGCCCATTAATGATTTGAATCTTGGCCAGTTCCTGCTGAACGAGTCGAGATTTGAACCATGTATGACCGGCCTTAATTCAAATACAGTATCAAAAACAGTATGCAATTGTTTTTGTAAATTGAGAAATACATTGATTGTTATGCATAAATTAAAATTTTCAGAATTAATGCAATGCTAAATAATTTAACACTGCATACTTTCTCTGTTCTGATTGCTTATAAGAAGAGCCTTAGTGCTCTCTATTTCCCTTTCTGCAAATTAAGTGACAGTGTTTCCAAGGGGACTCTGTGCAGCTGGCCTCATTTATATGTCAGGCAGGCTGTGTCTGGGAACATTCAGCTCATGCTTTTCTACCTGTGTGCACTCCCGCTTGTTCTTTTATCACTCTGCATTTCTGTATCGAGAGAGAGAGAGAGAGAGAGAGAGAGAGAGGGAGAAATAACATTCCAGGACTCTCCTCCTGTTGCCTTTGTAATATATTTTACATCTACTACTAATTCCTAACCCCCACTCCAGCCCATAATAACTCCCTAATTGCTTTGGCAATGCTAAAATGTATCTGGTCCTGCCAATAAAGCTTATTTAAATTTGAGAGAGAAGGAGAAGGAGAGGGAGGGAGTGGGAGAGTGATGGTGGTGGTGGTAGTGGTGGTGGGGGGGGGGGGGGGTGCAGGTAGGGGGAAAGAGAGGTGTGGAGAGGCAGATGGGGGAGAGCGAGGGGGAAAAGAGACAGGGAGAATAGTGTCTGTTGCCCACACGATGCTTCTACCCCCCTTTATGTTTAAGGCTTCATTGACGATGTTGCACACACCTTAATGTTTTCTGTTCTCTATGCTATTATGATATGAAAAACTAAATTTCTGTACATTATGCCACAAAACTATACAGGTGTCTTTTTCACAAAAATGCAGTCTGAAGAATGTGCTTTCCGTGCAACTATTATGGCAAAGGATACTGCCAAGAAGTGGCAGGTACCGCATTACCAGAGCAGACCGCCGTTACCAATTTCTATTGCAGAGTGAAATAGAAACTAGCACTGGTCTGCACCTGATTAACAGGGAATATGGCAGTTTTCAGTAAAGAAAACTGCCGCAGATTCTAGCCAGGTGCTACTATTACAAATGTAAGCTGTCAACAGACAGCTCGGTAAAAAAATTGAGTATTTGGTGCAATGAGAGGGAGGTGGGTATCAAAATTCACTGTTAAACAAAGTCCTGGGAGGTAGTCTTAAAACAAGGCAATTGATGATGAGTCCATGCTGTGCAACTTGGTCAGTGAGGTAGCTCACTCAGTGGCTGCTGTGTCCAAAAAGGGAGAAGCAACTCTAAGAAAAGGTACAAAAGGGGAAAGGGACAAGCGCCACCTAAGTGTAGCAGGTTAAAAGCAACTTTATTGGACTAAAAAGTTATCACTCACATGATGAAGTAAGAGAAAAGGTGTATATACAATAAGAAAATCTGATGCTTTAATTCCTGGTCCCAGTCCGCCAGGTGGGTGAGGCTGTGGTCCTGCTGTGAAGCTGCACTGGGAATCGCAGGGGTTTCCTGGTTGACGCGGAACGTCGGGTGGATATGACGTCACAACTGGAACTTCATATTAGAGATGGTATTTATAGGGAAAAGCACGGCGGTCAGCGAACTACAAAAGTCAGCAGCCACAACCAGTATCAACATTAAAAAGTCTTAAAAAAAATACTTTGTACAGAAATCATTAAAAAACATTATCCTACTCCCTTACCGGGTCCTCTACCCACTCCATTGGAGTGGGTAGACTCCTGTTAGGGAAACATCTGATAAATATTAAAGAGATCCATACAAAGTAGAGTGTTACAATAGGATTGGAGACTCAAATTTATGTGAATTTATAGCCTATTTGTTGGAATTACATGATGATAGAAAAATATCTTGATATCACTCCAGTAAAAAGGATAAATAAATATCGGAGTTGCCCCATAGGAATATGGATCATGCTAATGCTATCATTATAACTCATATCACAACGAATGAAATACAATATAAAATACAATTATTGCATCACAATTTAAAGAAATAAACACAAATCAATGCCTATATTGTATTGTTATAGCAGCCTCTACCATAGATAGGTGCTAGATGTGAGGTTTTTGGTGTTTGCTGCCAGTGCAGGTACATTTAAGCAGGTCTATGTTGCGAGCTACGCCTGTTTGTTTTTGATCTGGGGGCAGGTAGTGGTTTAGTGTAGCAGTGGGTGTGACGGACATGTACTCCAGCTTTTAAGCACCTCCCCTGTTTCCAGTGAGAATGTTCTGGAAAGGGGGCAGAGTTGAAGTGGCATGGGGTGTATGTACACACATTTTGCCTCAAACTTGTTTTGCATACACATGGTCACACAAATTTCCGCCCGTCAATGAACGGGGTGATGTACAACACTACAATAATTAAGTTTAATGATTCCGAGCATGAGTCAAATTGATTCCGACAAGAACTTTTCCCGTCGGAAAATTTGAGAACCAGCTCTCAAATTTTTGCTGTCAGAAACTCTGAGGCCCCGTACACACGAGCAAATAGATTTGTTCAAATCGGTCGGACAGACCGATTTGAACAAATCTGTCTGCTGGAATGTATTGGTTTGATTGTGTACACACGATCAAACCAAAATCCCTGCCGGCAGACAGCGCGCTGACGTGTCGGTGACGTGGCGGTGACGTTGACGCCGCCACGTCACCGCACCAGGAAGTAAAACACTTCCCGCGCATGCGTCGAAACCATTTGATGCGTGTGCGAGCAAATATGTCTGCTGGTTAGCATACTAACCAGCAGACATGTCGGGCGGACGGGTTCCCAGCCGACAGATTTGAAAGCATGCTTTCAAATCTGTTGGCTGGCCAAATCCGTCTGTTTGCCTGTACACACGATCAAATCTGTCTGCTGAAACGGTCTGGCAGACCGTTTCCAGCAGACAGATTTGATCGTGTGTACGCGGCCTTACAGAAAAAGTCTGATGGGGCCCGACCAAAAGCTCACATCGAAATTTTCTTATCGGAAATTCCAACCGTTTGTACACGGCATAAGAGAGCTAAGGTAACTATCTCAGACAGAGGTGAAGAATAAACCAAATGTGTTGGCATTGCAATGTCCTACAAAATCATCCAACAGGGTTTCTGGGCCATCCCAAATAACAATGCCATCCCAATAATGTCATCAACATAGCGCCCGTAAAAAATCATGTTAGGGGAAAAAGAATTATTGCATCAGATGAAATGGGGCTCCCAGAAATCCATAGTCAGGTTAGCTCATATAGTAATCTCCATGAAACTCTAAGTAATTGTGTATTAGGCAGAAATGCGTGCATCAAAATTGAATTTCGCTTGATTGTAAACAGACAGCTCACATGCCTTACTCTGCCTGTGCAGTGATTACACTACACGAGCAGAGGCTACACCCTCCTCCTCAGTCTGCTCTAAAATGAATGTGGATGGGCAGAGAGTTTGGAGCTTGTAACTCCAGTTATTTGTGCTGTGCCTGTCACATCCACAAAATAGAACGCTCCTTTTGTATATTAGGAGCATCTGTGTTCTAAATTTAGAAGAGTCGTGCAAGCATTGTGCTTGAACAACCCTTTGTTAATCCCCCTCAGTGTGTCAGAACATCCCTACTGACCTTACCCAAACTAAGAACAGTTAGGAGATTTGGTACATTATTCTGCTAATGCAGTTCAAGGAATCATGATGGTGGGCAGTAGCCATAGAAAGCTGGCAGGCTTGTTTACTGCTGTAATTGGCATCATTGTGTTACCTCCTATTATAAGTTATTCTTTATCTAATGAAATAAGACTAATGTGATTATTAACACAATGCAACAAAAATCACCTTTTTCTATGAAACCTGAAGAATAAAAGAGGAATATATGAGTGTTTGCAGTATAAGGGCCACTTTGCTGTTAGAGATTTTTTTTTAGCATGTTGGAAAAATGATCGCCATTTAAAGCAGAACTAAACCTTTCTATCATTTACAGCCAATAAAGCTTCCATCTCTTGATCTGCAGTTGCCACAAACAACTGTGATAGTTATTATTCAAGGCATGCCTTGATTTCTGAAACAGTTAGTAATAGTAAAGGCAATTTGCGTGTCATCCTTGCGCAGGGGCCATGCTAATCTTCTATGTGTAGTTCCAATTTTAGTATATGTCCTGTCAAAGAGAGGACGGCATTTAAAAAAAATAACAAACATTTTATACTTACCAGCTCTGTGCAGCAATTTTGCACAGAGTAGCTCCAATCCTCCTTTTTGTTGGGTCCACCGCTGGCCCCTCCCTCCTGCCTCCTGCCCCCAGAGCAGCATGCAATGGGGGGAACCCAAGCAGGCTCACTTCCTAGCCTCTGCTCCCTTCTCATTTGCTCACTGGCTGTGATTGACAGCAGAGGGAGCTATTGGGGTTGGTTTACTAAAAGCAAATAGAATGTGCACTTTGAAAAGTTTAATTGCACTCTGCAATTGCAGTTGCTCCAGAGCTTAGTAAATGGGTAGAAGCTCTATTATCTACCAGAGTGCGGGAGAAACCCCACACAAGCACAGGGAGAACATGCAAACTCCATGCAGGTAGTGTTCTGTTTGGGATTTAAATCAAGGACCTCACCCCAGTGCTGCAGTGAAGATTTGCTAACCACTAATCCACTGTGCTGAACAAACGCTATAATCAAATGTTTTCTTTAGCACGATCCCCTTGAGGACTGCTTAGATTTACCTGCTAATCTGCCCTACCATGACCCTGTGAATATTCCAACCCACCTGACACTCTGGGTTCAGACATCATTGCACCACCTTAAAGTAATAAGTCAGACAAATCAGTGAGTTTATATCCTATTAATGTTTACTGGAATAACTCAAAAAAGATCTTGTTGAAAAGAGGAGGTAATAGATCCACTGAGCTTTGGATAACAGTCCTGACTCAGAAGAAGAATTCCTCTACAATAATACAAGTTAAGACAATTTGTTAATAACATTATATTATATAAACGTATGTATTTCCACAGACGCCAATGAGATTCAGCTTTCTGACTGCTCGCGAAGGGAATAACCCCAATTCTTAGAAATAACCCATTGTGAAATCAGGCCTTTGAGATTATAGTTTATGTATTCATCTGTGTTTTCACTGACAAAGATCCAACATGACCAGCTGCACTCTGTTCCTTTTAGTTCAACATTGTGACAACATAAGAGTCGGTTCACACACAGGCGACGCGTCAGGGTCGCTTCCTATGTAATGCAATGGGAGCGTTCTAATCGGAGCGACGCAAGTCGCTGCGACTTAGAAATTTACTCCCTGTATGACTTCGGGGGCGGCTTGGGGGGACTTGCATTGACTTCTATACAAAAGTCGTCTTGCAAATCGCCTCTGAAGTCTTGCAGAGCCGTCCCCGGAGTTGTGCCGCATATGTGTGAACCGACTCTAAGGGTGCTAAACCCTTAAAGAAGTATAGTAATATGTAGGCAAGGGAGAGATCAATCATGGACACCACATCCCATAAAGTACGGCAAATAAAGAAATAAGGGAAAATGGGGCAACAAGCCCCGGGACTTTAAACGGTGTCCAGATAAAACAGTAAACTAGAGTTGAGAAAATATACATTTTTTTTTTAATTTAAACATACAAAAATTGAAATAACATGATTAAAATGAAATGATCAGTTGATGGTCCATAAATGAACCAGCGTGGCTCACAATGAAGGCCACTGGAGTCCCTATACCCGACAGTTGCCCAACATGTTTCGCCCAGGGCCGGGCTTCATCAGGGGCTTAGTACAGGGAAAAACTATAAAATAAATAAAGAAACACACATTAATTTATCAATAAGGCCATTGCTCATTGAAAAGAATTGGATTGGATAATCCAATCCAAAGATATGGTTGTAATAAAGAAGTATAAACAAAGCTCTTTTGCCCATACTTCTCCTGTAGGTCACAAGAGAGCACTTAGTTTTGCACTCCTGTGGCCCATTTTCAACTGACAGCAGGCTAAAGCCCACTGTAGGCTAACATCACAGAGCCGGTCCAGGAATTGCAGGAATCCCAACATTAATGTTGGTATCCACCCAGATGACTGAGTGAAAGCTGGCTCAGCATCTCAGTGTGCCACTGAGAGCCTGAGCCAGCCGCTCCCGCCATCTCAACAATTTGGTGCACCAGTGAGTGCTGGGGGAGCAGAGCACAGAGCAGTGACTGCTCAGAGCGGACCAGAGAACTAAGCGATCAGCAGTCTTTGATCACTCAGTTCTCAGAGTAGAGAATATACAGTGGAACCTCGGATTGTGAGTAACGCGGTTAACAAGCGTTTTACAATACGAGCACTGTATTTAGAAAAACGTGACTCGGTTTGCGAGTGTTGTCTCGCAAAACGAGCACGATTCAGGCCAAAGCAGTGTGCAGTACCGCTTTTGGCCTGAAGTCGGGGGGCGCCAGAGCCGAGCAGAGCCGAATGTCGCCGTTCGGAAATGCACGGAAAGGCTCGAGGACAGGACTCTCGGTTAGGATGTTTTGCCGAGGTCAGCTGAAGTTTCTTTGGGGCTTTCGACCGTTTCCGAGGCTCTCCGGAGCCCCCCCCCTTTGGCCGCCTGCGGTATTGCATCCCATTGAAGTCAATGCGGAACAAATTATTTTCGTTTTCATTGGCTTCAATGGGGAAACTCGCTTTGATATGCGAGTACTTTGAATTAAAAGCATACTCCTGGAACGGATTATGCTCGTAATACAAGGTCCCACTGTGTTTTCTTTTCTTTCCTGCACCTCCTTTAATTTTATATAAAAAAAAGCAGGGATGCCTGAAATGGTCGCTCTATGTTCCTTGTGATATGTAAAACTAACAATAGAAAAAGAGGATCTGTGTGTATGCAGGTGCTTGGAAGCCTGCTGCATGTTAGTGTACATAGTGTTGTAAACTCCAATGCTTCCTTGTTTCGGAGTTAATCCCTGCATGCAAGTACAATTTACTTCCTCCTGAGAGTGAAACTTTTGCGATTAGGAATTACATCATATGTCAATTGTATGACGAGCTGTACATGGCATCTATAGCCCAGAGTTTTACAACAAGCATATTGTCAGTCTCTTAAGGGTCGTACACATGGGCTGAATATCGGTCAATAATGGTTCAATAGAAACCAGCCGACATTTGGCCTATGTGTACAGCAGCCGGTCCAACAGAAGCTGGCTGAACGTCTGGCTTCTGTTGAAGGGGCATGAACGAAAAAAGTCTACTAATCGGCATGGCAATGGCTGAGAGTGCTGACCAATGTGTTCTGGCAGGGGGCAGTGCCCTGTCAGAAGATAATTTCAGCGGGGGAGATCGCTGTACTAACATCAGATAGTTAGTATAGGATCTCCTACCAAGATCTTCAGTTTTTATTTTATTTTTTGTTCAGTACAGTTTGTACCAGGCTTTACCATCCATGTGCATTGGGTTTACAGACACTTTTATTGTGGTGGCAATTAGCAGTATGCTAATACTGAAATATTTTATACATCAATGATGCCGTTTGGCATACTTCTGGGTATGGATGAACAAGTGGCCCTTTTTCTATTTTCTCTCACGTATATACAATCCAATGAGAGTGCATAACAAACATCCAAGAGTCTAAAGTTTTTAATGATAAAAATGATTCATAGCAGAAAAAAATTCAAAGTGTTTCAGGAGCCAGATTCCCCCTTCAGCAGGGCTCTGGAATTTTGACTGTGCTTAAAGCAAAAGTATAGTACCTCTTTTAAAAACTGTGAGCAGGCAGGATTTTTATTACATGTATTGGGGTTGATTTTCTAAAGCTGCAGAGTGCAGACGCGCTCCTTATGGCCCATACACACGATCCGAATATCGGACGAAAACGATCGTCCGATGATGGATCGTACGATTTTCGGATCGTGTGTACACTACTTTCGACAGCCGATCACGACCGTTCATCCGATTAAAATCGATCAGACAAGCGCGAACATTTTTCTCGTCCGATGTCCGATCGTCCGATTTTCGTTTAGTCAGTACAGCCGTCGTCCGACAATACAATACAAATACATTACAACACGTGACATCACTTCCGATCGTTTTTTTCTATCGTATGATAATTTTCGTGAGTTTAAAAACCTATTTTATTTTACTCGCGATTATTAAGCGAAAAAAGTCAGACGATGCGTCGGCCGATATTCGGATCGTGTGTATGGGCCATAAGGGGGCGTATTCGGCGCAGTATAAATCCTATATCATCAAAATCTGGTGCAGCTGTGCATGGTAGCCAATCAGCTTCTAACTTCAGCTTGTTTAATTAAGCTTTGACAATAAAACCTGGAAGTTGATTTATTGGCTGCCATGCACAGCTGCACCAGATTTTAAAGATGATGATGCGAATACGCCCCCTTAGGAGAGTCTATGGATTGCATTTAATCAGCCAAGTGAGTATAGGCAGCTTTGAAGTGGACCTTGCATGATAACAGAAGGTCTTTAACCACTTCCTGACGGCCGTACGACTTTATACGGCCGCAGTATGGTTCTTAATCTCTGTGAGGCCATCTATATACGGCCTCCAGCCACTGGGGGGCGCGCGTGCCTGCTGCATCACTGAGTTGCCGATGCGCGTGCCTGCCGGCCGCGATGTCCCCCAGGCACCCGTGATCGGCGGTTACAGAGACAAGGACGTGGATCTGTGTGTGTAAACACACAGATCCACATCCTGTCAGGGAGAGAGGAGACCGATCTGTGTCCCTTGTACATAGCCAAGACAACAAAGGAGTGGCTACGGGTCAACTCTGTGAATGTCCTTGAGTGGCCCAGCCCAGCCCAGCCCAGACTTGAACCTAGTTGAAAATCTCTGGAGAGATCTAAAAATGGCTGTGTACGGACCCTCCCCATCCAAATCGGTGTGCCAAGCTTGTAGCATCATACTTAAAGCGGGGGTTCACCCTCCAAAAATTTTCTAGCATGCCATGGAGCCGACCCATCCGACCGGCAGTATGCCGGTGTTTTTTTTCAGTACATACATTTTTACAGGCTCTTTTCACCTCCGGCAATCCCGCGTGACTGTGCGTTTCCAATCACAGGCTGTGATTGACGTTCCTTAGCCCGGCGCATACAGCGCGTCACGAGATGCCGAAAGAACCCGAACGTCGGTGTGGCTCTATACGGCGCCTGCACACTGACATTCGGGTTCTTTCGGCATCTCGTGACGCGCAGTATGCGCCGGGCTAAGGAACATCAATCACAGCATACTGCGGGTCGGATGGGTCGGCTCCATGGCATGCTAGAAATTTTTTGGAGGGTGAACCTCCTCTTTAAAAGATGGGGTAATGTTTGTCTAATTTTGAAGAAAATAATGCATTCAATATGTAGCAAACACCCGAAGAAGCTGGTTTTGTTTGTTCAGTCCGTTACTCTGCCTTTCAACCCCAATGAACTGTCCCAGCCCCTCTGGCACACCTAGCGATGTTATTAACGGAATAACTCCACAGGAATACACAACACGGTTCCGTTTGTAGTTTACTTAAAGAAAAACAAAGTATAGGTTAACATTTGTCAGCCAAGACCTGTATAAGTACCCAGGACTTGGCTGAAACTGTTTAACCACTTCAGCTCCAGAAGGTTTTACCCCCTTCCTGCCCAGGCGAAATTTCAGCTTCCGGCACTGCGTCGCTTTAACAATTGCGCGGTCGAGCGCCGTGGCTCCCAAACAAAATTGGTGTCCCTTTTCCCCCACAAATAGAGCTTTCTTTTGGTGGTATTTGATCACCTCTGCGGTTTTTATTTTTTGCGCTATAAACAAAAATAGAGCGACAATTTTGAAAAATAAAATCAATATTTTTTACTTTTTGCTGTAATAAATATCCCCCAAAATATATTAAAAAAAATATGTTTTCCTCAGTTTAGGCCGATACGTATTCTTCTACCTATTTTTGGTAAAAAATAAATAAAAAGCAATAAGCTTTTATCGATTGGTTTGCGCAAAATTTATAGCGTTTACAAAATAGGGGATAGTTTTATGGCATTATTATTATTTTTTTACTAGTAATGGCGGCGATCTGCGATTTTTTTATTGGGACTGCGACATTATAGCGGACACATCGGACACTTTTGTGACATTTTTGGGACCAATCACATTCATACAGTGAACAGTGCTATAAATATGCACTGATAACTGTATAAATGCGACTGGCAGGGAAGGAGTTAACCACTAGGGTTAAATGTGTAGCCTAGTTTGTGTTCTAACTGTAGGGGGAGGGGGGTGCCTGGGGGAGGTGACCGATTGTGTCCCTATGTACAAGGGACACAGATCGGTCTCCTCTCTCCCTGGCAAGACGTGGAGCTCTGTGTTTACACACAGAGCTCCACGTCCCTGCTCAGTTACTGGGCAATCGCGGGTGTCCGGCGGCGACCGTTGCCGCCGGGCACGCGCAGCGTGATCCCAGCAGAGTGGGGGGTGCACGCACCCCCTAGCGGCTTTAAAAGACAGGACGTCATATGACGTCCTGTCAGAACAATGGAGTCTTGGACAAGTGGTTAAAGAAACAATCAGGAACACTATGCAACCGATGAAAGCAATAAGTAACAATATGCACAGATTAAACAGACTCCCTAACAACTTGTGGTGTGTGTGGGATGCTGTGGCTAAAGGGGAACCCCAGGCCAGCCTACGATACCTCTAGTACACACCCAGTGAAATGATCTCAATACCCGTGGTGTGTCCCCTTTAAGAGCAACCGTCCAGCAGGATAACATGCCGGCGCACTGACTGGCAACATGGGCACAACATAGGAAACATTTAAAAAAGTGCCCAGCAATGCCACCATCAGTGCCTCCACTCAGTGTCCATCAGTGCCACCCCTCAGTGTCCATCAGTGCCACCTCTCAGTGACCATCCATGCCCATCACTGCACATCTGTGCCACCCATAAGTACCCATCAGTGCCACCTATGAGTGCCCATCGGTGCTGCCTATGAGTGCCCATCAGTGACGCATACCAGCGCCGCCTTTCAGTGATTATCATCAGTGCCACCTTTATCAGTGCCACCTAATTGGTGCCACCTGATCGGTGCCCATCAGTGCTGCCTTATCAGTGTTCATCAGTGCAGCCATATCAGTGCCCGTAATTGAAGAAGAAAATTTACTTATTTACAAAAAATATATATTTTTTTTAAATGTCGGTCTTTTTTTAGTTGTTGCGCAAAAAATAAATTGTTTGGGTACAGTGTAGCATGACCGCGCAATTGTCATTCAAATTGCGACAGCGCTGAAAGCTGAAAATTGGCTTGGGCAGGAAGGTGCATAAGTGCCTGGTATGGAAGGGGTTAAAAACGTTCCAACCTGCTTTTTGAATTTTCGCGTCTCATTGATATCACCCCAATAATGATTAGAAAAATGGGCAAACTTTCTTAAAACCTTCTTTTCCTAGGAATTTTCATTTGAAATTCTACCCATCTATGGCCAGTTTTACATCTTTTTTTTTCATAGGTTAAAGAGAGCCGCAGGAGAGGAAAAAGGAAGGAAAGTATATGCGTCTATGGAGGTCTGCAATAAAGTAAACGTGTTCCTTTGCCCTTCGTGGGCATAGCACACTTTAGAGCATCCACCTTGTCGGAGGGTCTCTGCCCATCCAGAACGAGGTCATGCCATAGATACTTTAGCCGTACACGTGCGCCATTCACAAGCAGCCCACATGACGGGTAATCTTTTGCTGCCTGGCGCTGGAGCAGGATGGGTTAAACACTTAGAATAAGAGCTTTGCTTTGTGCTCTGCTATTTGACTGCAGTGTAGCTCAGCCAGGATTAGCAGTCGGTCTCGCGTTGGATTGTGACCGGCAGGCGGCGGGTGTCTTTGGCCTTGTAACAGAATCACTGACAGTGCCGCACGTGTCCTCTGCAGTGCCTAACGCTTTCGGCCCAACCCTCACATGTACACATTGATACACACATGTGCAGACAGGAATGTCGCGGTGCAAACAAAGGCTTGCACACAGAAGAATAGACTTGTAACAGTTATTGGGGGGGAAGGGGGGGGGGGGGTAAAAGCAAGAAGGCAATCCAAGCCCAGGCTCATAAACAGTGCACAGAAGCCACAAGCAGATATCAAACATGCCTGTCACGCATCCATTCTACCTCTGCCATGTGCATGCAAGCTGGCTTATTATTTGCGCCACAGAATGAGACCAGGGCTCGGCTGCTAATCTCTGGGTAACCGGAGCAGGCAGGATGCCAGCATGGGAGGTAGTGATTACAAGCAGCTATTCAAGGGCTCTCTGCAGCAATCCACGTGGCACTGGGCATGTTAGGCTGCCACTTTATACCCAGAGCACATGAAATCTGCCTAGGCGACACCTGATGGCATCAAATCTTCCCTTTTTAAATACTGCACTGCAATCCTCATTGCAAAAAGGATTCATTGAATTTTTGTTTTATGACTGTAGATGGGGCTTATTCACAGCAATGCAGTTTTTAAATGTATATTCCACCTTTGGAAAAGAAAATAAATAAATGCACACATATTGAAAAAAAAAAAATTGCATTTATCGATTTTTTTACTATGGAGCGTAAAAAAGCACTGCAATGGTGATCATCATTGCGGGTGCAATGCACACGCTGCTACAGGCTATTCCTCCAGCCCCAGGTCTCTACCAAGGGGCTGGAGGACTACAAGGCTAGGTTCACACCTATGCAGTTGGTCCGTTTTCCATATGCGTTTTGCGGTGCATGTTGTTTTTTTTGTGCCTGCGTTTTTCATGCGTTTTTGTGTTGGTCAATACAATCATTTCGCAGGGCAGCATGGGAAGTCTGTTTTCAGTGGGAGTGGTTTGCAGTGAAGCATGCCACCAATTACAGCGGAAACGCTGGCAAAAAAAAACGCAGGACACACGCAGCACTTGCGTTTTAGATGCGTGCCCATTGAAGTCTATTGGACCAAAAATGCCAAACGCTGCGGGGAAAGAAGCGTCAGCCCCCCTTTTTTTTATGCGCCTGCAGGAAGCACATAGATGTGAATGTTACCCATAGGAAATCATGTTAAATGGCTTGCGCTGTGTTTCTGAAAATAGTGTGAACTTAGCCCAAGGCTACGTTTAAACCTATGCAGTTTGCAGCTGGTCTGTTTCCTATATGCGTTTTGCGGTGCGTATTCCAATTTTGTTCCTGCGTTCTTCATATGTTTTGCATTTCTGTGTTGGCCAATACAATCATTTTGCTGGGCAGCATGGGAAGCAGGGATGGACTGGCCATTGGGACTACAGGGAGTTTCCCGGTGGGCCGATGGCTCGGTGGGCCGGCTTCAGTGACAGCGGACCGCCGCCCCCCTCCGCTCCTTTGTTGCTCACCTCCTCTCCCTCCCCGCAGTGCTCACCTGGGGGGGAACAGAGGAGCAGGGGGGGACCAGAGGAGCAGGGGGGACAACAGAGGAGCATGGGGGGGACCAGAAGGAGCACAGGGGAGGGGACAGACAGATTACTATGGCCTGGGAGTTTCTCACTTCTGCCTAATCTTGTCCCATGGGGGGGGGGGGACCGAACTGATTCTTTCCCCCGGGTGAAATAATGTCTAACTACCCCACTGGTACTGCCTATAAGAGTACCAGTACCAGCCGTTCTACTCTAATAAAGTACAACGGCTAGTGGCTAGTGAAGGGGGAGAGGGGGCTTGGGTGGCCGAGGGGGTTGCGGGAGTTGTCCGGCTGCCATGGGAGAGACCTGACAAAGTGGGCCAGTCTGGATGAAATCCAGGGCCAAATTGTTGTCCCAGTCCAGCCCTGATGGGAAGTCTGTTTTCAGTGGGAGGTGTTTGCAGTGAAGCATGGCCAAAATGCGGCCACAAAACACAGCAGTGATGCGGGCAAAACGCAGGACACACGCAGCACTTGTGTTTTGGATGCGTGTCCATTGAAGTCCATTGAAGCCCACTAACACACAGTTCCTTTCTCTATCTGCAACATAGAGAGCGTCCTGACTCTCCTGTAGTCCAAGGGAGAGGACGAGCACGACACTTCATACCAGGGAGAAAGCCTTGCATTACTGTGTGGAGTTACAGACAGAAGAACAGGAAGTGAGGATTTCTCAGAAGAAATAAGGACATTTAAAAGCAAAATGGAAGGATGAGGTAAGTGAAGGAGGACCTCACTAAGGTAAAGGAAGCTATTTAGGAAAAAAAAAAATGTACCTTAACAACCCCTTTAAGTGATGTTACTGCACTTTTGCTCCACTGTGATTTTTGAGTCCCTCTGGGAGACTTAGATCATCAATCATGTGTTATCAGGTTGCCTACAGCTTTGTTTTTCTGCACTAGTAAGGTAGCTGGCTTGCCCAGGCTGGGGAAAGCATTAACTTTAAGTACCTCAGTTTCTGGGCTTATGGTCTTGGGCTGGCCTTTCAACCTTGTGTGATAAATAGGGGGAAGGTTCGGATCTGGGGGGTTAATGTGGGAGCTTGAGAGGAAAGGACGCACCAAGTTCATGGAGTCCAGGAGTTCAAGAGTTCTGACCCAACGAAATGCCGGGGTTCCGGTGGACACTACCAGTCATTGGAGATCACCAGCATAGGCGGCTCTCTAATTAGGCAAAGAAGGTGGTCGCCTAAGGCCTCACACTTTCAGAGGCCTCGCAGCCGCCTAATTTTCATAATGTATGTGATAGAATGGGAGGGAATGACTCCGGTCAGTGTCTCCGAGCTGGCAGGGTGAGCGAGCTGGGCTGGTAAAGGATCACCGTCTTTCGTATACAGCGTTGCCTGCTGCAGACGTATTGTAGAGGTGGAGGCGGAGCTGCCGGCCCTGCTGAAGGCGCCAGGAGGTAGGAGCGGACTGGGCTGGGGGAGGGATGCAGGGAGGTCTGTGATGCCTCGTAAAAAAAATTTTTTTTCATTGCTTGATTTTTTTTTTCCATTATGGGCGTGAGTAAGGGCCTCATGTCTAAGTTTTGCCTAAGGCCTCACAAAGCCTAGAGCCACCTCTGATCACCAGTCATGGACTACCATCTGCAAAGGCTTGGTAAATAGAACTTGTAAGAGATTACTTTCTCGAGTTCCCTAAGCTGTCCTATCAGTCCTCCTTAGGGATCCTTTCACACCTACAGTATTTATCGGCGTATAACACTCACAGGCGTATAACACGCACCCCAACTTTAAGGCCACGTACACACGATCAGACCGGTCCGATGAAACGACCAAAAATCCGATCAGACCAGAACGCGGTGACAGAGAACACAACGAGGTGCTGAAAAAACAAAGTTCAATGCTTCCAAGCATGCGTCGACTTGATCCTGAGCATGCGCGGGGTTTTTGGTCCGATGCTTTTGCGTACTAACCATCGAATCTGTCCGACAGACAGGTGTACACCAAGGTTGGGAAGAGGCCCTTGCCCCTCAACATTGGGGCAAGGGTACTTTTCAAGGGGGGAAGCTTTCCTGACCTCCCCACCACCCTCCCCCATCTTACTATTACCTCCCCCTCCTTTAAGTGGCTTGCCCAGGTAGGAAAAAGGCCAATTCCCCATAACATTGGTGCAAGGATACTTTGCAACGGGGGAGGCTTTGCTGCCCATCCCCACCTTCCTTCACCATTCTACTATTACCTCCACCTCCTTTCTGGGGTACACTAAGGTGGGGACGAGGGCCTTGCCCCTCAACATTAATGCAAGGGGGAGGCTTTGCTGCCCATCCCTACCTTCCTTCACCATTTTACTATTAACTCCACCTCCTTTCTGGGGTACACTAACGTGGGGATGAGCGCCTTGCCCCTCAACATTAATGCAAGGGTACTTTGCAAGGGGGAGGCTTTGCTGCCCATCCCTACCTTCCTTCACCATTTTACTATTACCTCCACCTTCTTTCTGGGGTACACTAAGGTGGGGACGAGGGCCTTGCCCCTCAACATTAATGCAAGGGTACTTTGCAAGGGGGAGGCTTTACTAATCTTCCCCACCTCCCTGCCCCATTTTACTATTACCTCCACCTCCTTTCTGGGGTCCACCAAGGTGGGGAATAGGCCCTTGCCCCTTAACATTAATGCAAGGATACTTTGCAAGAGGGGAGGCTTTGCTGTCCGTCCCCACCTTTCTTCCCCATTTTACTAATACCCCCCCTCCTTTCTGGGACACACCAAGATGGGGAAGAGGCTCTTGTCCCTCAAAATTGGGGCTAGGGTAATTAGCAAGGGGGAGGCTTTGCTGCCCTCCCCCACCTCCCTTCCCCATCTTACCTCTGCCTACTTTTTGAGGCACACCAAGGTGGGGGAAGAGGTCTAGAATCATTAGGACAAGGGTATTTTGTGAAGAGGGGGGATTTTGGCTTTTCTGCCCTACTTTGCAAGGTACCCTCAATATTGAAAAGCATGTGGCTTGGTATGGCACAAGATGGAGGCGCAGCACGTTACACGTTTTTACATGGCAAAAGCATGCAGTGGTATAAACCAGCTCTGTAACAATAAACCTCACCCCAGCAACGAAAGACCTCGCCCCAGCAACAATAGATACCCACACAACATTATACCCACCCCCAGAACAATGGACCGCCTGTTACAAAATACCACCCCAGCAACAATAGATCCAGCCCAGCAACAATAGATCCACCCCTGCAACAATAGCCCCCTAGCAACAGCAACAGATTTCCCAGGAGCCTGCATCAATAGACCCTCCAGCAGCCAGCAACAATAGACCTCTCCCTCAACAATTGAACCCCCCAGCAACAATAGACCTTTTCCCAGCAACAGTAGATCCCCACACAAAAAGACTCCAGCATCAATAGACCCTCCAGCATACCCCAGTACCCCTTGAGATTACATGCATTCAGTGCTGGAAGTGTCGGAATTGCATTCCCCCATGTTCCTATAACTATGCACACTGGTCAGCTTTTAGGCCTGGTTTAACTATGCATTTTTAAGTGCTTTTTTAGTTTTGCAGAAACACACTACAGTCCATGTAACATGGTTTCCTATGGATGTAGTTCACATCTGTGCATTTTCTGGAAAGGTCCAGGAACTTTTTTCTGGTTTTTGGTTCCATCAGTGGCGGTTCGTCCATAGAGGGCGCTGGAGCGCCGCCCCCTCTGGCTCTCACCACCACTGAGTCTAATAACATAGATTCATGCAGTGCACGAATCTATGTTATTATCGCCACTGCCGCTGTTATTCAGATGGTCGGCGCTCATGTCCGGCCATCTGAATAACGCCAGCTGGTTGGCTGTACGGAAATGTCAATCAGAGCCAACAGCTCTGATAGGCTTTCCCAGTACAGCCCTCGGGTCCCGGAAGCTTATTCTCGGAGCGCACAGACTGCACGCCCCTTGGATAAGATGACAGGCGTCTCAGCCAATCAGGTTTGCCGGTTCTCGCTACCGGTAACCTGATTGGCTGAGACGCCTGTCAGTCATCGAGGACGGGAGAAGACATCGTGGAACGTGGATGCCTGACTCCAGTAAAGGTAAGTGCCGGGGGGGGGGGAGAGCAATTTACACGGCACAGTGGGGACAATTGGCACAGCGGCGACCATTAAAGAGCACAGTGGTGACAATTGATGGCACAGTGGCTGGTTTAATGGCATGGAACAGTGGTGACAATTGATGGCACAGTGGCTGGTTTAATGGCATGGAACAGTGGTGACAATTGATGGCACAGTGGCTGGTTTAATGGCATGGCACCGTGGTGACAATTGATGGCACAGTGGCTGGTTTAATGGCATGGCACCGTGGTGACAATTGATGGCACAGTGGCTGGTTTAATGGCATGGCACCGTGGTGACAATTGATGGCACAGTGGCTGGTTTAATGGCATGGAACAGTGGTGACAATTGATGGCACAGTGGTTGGTTTAATGGCATTGCTCCGTGGTGACAATTGATGGCACAGTGGCTGGTTTATTGGCATGGCACAGTGGTGACAATTGATGGCACAGTGGCTGGTTTAATGGCATGGCACAGTGGTGACAACTGATGGCACAATGGCTGGTTTAATGGCATGGCACAGTGGTGACAACTGATGGCACAATGGCTGGTTTAATGGCATGGCACAGTGGTGACAATTGATGGCACAGTGGCTGGTTTAATGGCATGGCACAGTGGTGCGAATTGATGGCACAGTGGCTGCATTTGATGGCATGGCACAGTGGTGACAATTGATGGCACAGTGGCTGCGTTTGGGCACAGTGAGACTGCAATTTTTATTTCCTTTCCGCCCCCCCCCCCCCAAAAAAAATTAAGCACCAGCCGCCACTGAGTTCCATAGACTTCAATGGATCAAAGATGCGTATTGAAAAACGCAAAATGCATCGGGAACATGCAAACTGCAACCTGCATAAGTGTGAATCAGGCCTTAGTGCTTTTTTTTATGCCAATCTCAGTAAATTCAAACGTCATAGATAATCAATTCTAGCTTTTCAGAACTGAATCTGTGATGTTCGGGCCAAATTTAGCCTTTTTTCTAGAACACGAGCGGCAAATCTATTTATGAATACCTAGAGTAAAAAGATCTACGGAGCTTTTACCCACCAAACCCTACGTCTTTAAAAAAAAAACAAGGAATCTGATAGGATGCAATGGATAACAGCTCAAATTTTGCTGCCGTATCTATAAGTCGGTACACGTGTTTGAACGGGCAGCAACGTCAACGGAGAACAACAGGTTAAAAGTCTAGCCTGGGAGAATTCCCGTGTATTATTTAACAGCGGTGTTTGGATTCACAGACACATGTGAGTCAAAGAGAGAGAGAAAAAAAAAATTCCCCCGCACAGCAGAAAAGGGAGCGAGATGAGGAGGAGTCACATGGCTGCTGCATGTGACACAGTGAGACACGGCCCCATCACACAGCACAGCCTGCTGCAGAGACATGTGCAGGGGGAGGCGTCACGAGGAGGGGACGGTGACTGCTCAAAGTCACTTTGCAGGAAAGCGCTCTCGTCACGTTGGGAGGGACATCGGCTCTTAGAGCGCCTATAAACACGATGTGTGTTTGCGAGCAAGCATATGTGTTCAATAGCCTAATTTTGAAAAATGTGACTGATTTTCAGCTAAGTATTATGATATTTGAAAAATGACAGTCACGTGGCTAAAAATACAGATCCTTATCCATGTGTAAAGCTTCGGGAATTGAGCCTATAGATCCCTGGTGTCCAACCTGTGGCCCGAGGGCTCTGTGGGGCTCTTAGATATACTGTATGATGTGCGGCCCCCCGGACCTCAGCAGTCTGTAGTGAGAACACTGAGTAGGGGAATACCATTGATCTCTACTAGCCTCATGTAACATGTTCCCAGTTTCATATTTTCTTCTGCAGTATATCCCCAGCCAAAAAAGTAGCATATCCACATTCTCTGACCTCATTTCCTCTATTACACATATGTCAAACACAAGGCCCGCGGGCTGAATCTGGCCTGCCAGGCCTTGTCATGTTGCCCCTCTCACCCATTTTTACAGCTGCAACATGGCGTAACGCCATTCTAGCCCTCCGCTCCTGCTCCCTGCTGTCATTCGTAAACATAGAAGCCTTCTGTGTTTACATGGAGCAACTTTGCCAGTGGTTACCAGGAATAGGAGGGGTGGTAGGAGTTGGGATTGTATACCCTGCACTCTGTACACAGTGCACCCCTGAACGCTGCCCTCTATACACAGCGCACTCCTACACCCTGCATTCTGTACATAGCGCACCCTCAAATTCTGTACACAGTGCATCCCTGAATTCTGCCCTCTATACACAGCGCACTGCTACACCCTGCATTCTGTACACAGCATACCCTGAACTCTGTACACAGCGCACTCCTACACCCTGCATTCTGTACATAGCGCACCCTTGAATTCTGTACACAGTGCATCCCTAAATTCTGCCCTCTATACACAGCGCACTGCTACATCCTGCATTCTGTACACAGCGCATCCTGAAATCTGCACTCTGTACACAGCACACTCCTAAACAAGGCATTCTGTACATAGGGCACCCTTCTACTCTATATATAACACACTCCTAAACCCTGCACTCTTTATGTAGTGCACCCCTAAACCCTGCACTCTGTACACAGTGCCTGCCCCCCTAAACTCTGCACTCTGTAAACAACACACCCCTGAAATCTGCCCTCTGTACACAGTACTTTCCTAAACCCGGCATTCTGTACATAAGGCACCCTTGAACTCTGCACCCTATATATAACACACTCCTGAACACTGCACACTTTATGTAGTGCACCCCTAAACCCTGCACTCTGTACACAGTGCCCCCCCTAAACTCTGCACTCTGGACACAGCACACCCCTGAAATCTGCCCTCTGTACACAGCACACTCATAAACACTGCATTCTGTACACAGCACACCCTTGAACTCTGCACTCTGTACACAGCACTCCGCTGAACTCCTCCCCTCTGTACACAGCACACTTCTAAACCCTGCATTATGTACATAGTGCACCCTATACATAACACACTACTGAATTCTGCCCCTGTGCATAGTGCATCCCTAAACCCTGCACTGTGTACACAGTGCAGCCCTAAACCCTGCACTCTGTACCCAGTGCTCCCTTGAACTCTGCATGTTGCTCACCCCTAAACCCTGATTTTCCTAAATAGCGCACCCCTGAACCCTGCACTCTATACATAACGTACTCCTGAACTCTGCACTCAGTACGTAACACACTCTGAATCCTGCACTCTGTATGTAGCACACCCTAGATACAACTGGCCCCTCAAGGGCAACCATACACGAAATTGAGTTTGACACCGCTGCTCGATTAGGTCTGCAGTTTCTGACAGTCCTCTCAAGAATTACATATATTGAACTTTATGTACGGCTCTTTGGTGATGTCAGGGGTCACATTTTAGGCCCCCCTGGCTCACAACATGACACGCCTGCTGTAGATAGAAATAAACATGCAGTTGTAATTTCAGTAACTGCAGAGAAACTTTAGCCATTTGGCCCAGATATCCAGGGAGGGACCACAGTCCCATGATTTTTGATTTTGCCTCAAGAAATGTTGCTGCCTTAGACCTCTTGCACACGGATGTAAAAAAAAAAAAAAAAGCCACAATTTTTACAGATCTGAACACAGGTGCATTGTTTTCTATGGAACAATGCACACAGCTGCGTAAAGACAATACAGAACCCTTTAGAGATGCAGGAGGTGCGTGCAGCTTTTTCTCTTTTTTCCTTAGGGCACTTTCAAACTAAGGCACGGGGGCGTCGGCGGTAAAGCACTTTAGAGGCACTTTTTGGCAGCTAGTGGGATGCATTTTTTTTAGAACCCGAAAAACTGTTGTGTGTACGCGGCATCAATCTGTGTGACATTTTCAAAAGGCGTTTAGCAGTGGCAGCTTACATGATTCAATAAAGGTCTTAAAGGATATAAAAATGAAATTCTTTGCTTCGCAATTAAGATTTAATAGAAGTTCTGATTGATGTCTACAAGAATATATGCTTATCCTAAAGGTCTCTAGCACATATAGGGAAAAGGTACTCTTTAATGATGGGCATACAAAACACAAACCTACTGACCTATATCGTTTTTCTCACTGCGTATTTATCTGAGTAATAAAACCCACCGCAAGGGTATGAGATTTCATTACTATAGTAACCACTTTTCAGGTGTTATTTTTGTATTGAAGGTTACAGTAGAGTGCATCTCAGGAGGTTCTTCTGCTAGTTATAGATGTATCGAGGTGATGCTAATAATAACAGTATTTGCACAGTATTTAGTATTTTAAAAACATAAGGTACCTTATGGAAACCATTAAATAAATAATTAGGGGATGCTTGAAATAATAATGTGCACAAGATACTTGAGATAAATCCATAAATCCAGCAACACTCACCCCTCTCTCTGTTACCCCCACCCTTCTATCTCTCTTTCATCCCTCCCTCACCCCCCCCTCTCTCTCCCTCATCCTCACCCTCCCCCATCTCCCACCTCTCTCTCACCCCCTCTCTGGTACCCCTCACCCTTCTCTCTCTCTCTTTCATCCCTCCCTCACCCCCCCTCTCTCTCCCTCATCCTCACCCTCCCCCATCTCCCTCCTCTCTCTCACCCCCTCTCTTGTACCCCTCACCCTCCTCTCTCTCTCTCATCCCTCCCTCACCCCCTCTCTCTCATCCTCCCCCTCCATCTCCCACCAGCCTCTCTGTCATCCTCCACCCTCCTTTCTCTCACCCCTTACCCTCTCATTGTCACAACCCATCCTCTCACTCTCCCCCTCCTCCATCTCTCTCTCTTACTTTTCCATCCCCCCATCTCTCTCCCTCCTATTCCTATCTCTCTTCCCCCTCCCCCCCCTTCGGTCTCTATCTCTCCACCTACTCTTTCATTCTTAAGGCCGCGTACACACGATGAGACATGTCCGCTCAAACATGTCCGAAGGACCGTTTGCAGCGGACATGTCTCATCGGATTTTGGTCCGATGGCGTGTACACACCATCAGACGAAAATCCCCTCGATCTGGGGACGCGGTGACGTGGCGGTGACGTTGATGCCGCCACGTCACCAAACCCGGAAATAAAATGCTTCCGCGCATTCGTCGAATCCATTCGACGCATGCGCGGACAGTTCTGTCCGCTGGTTAGTGTACTAACCAGCGGACATATCTGACGGACAGGTTTGTAGCGGACAAATTTCAAAGCATGCTTTGAAATTTGTCCGATGGACAAACCTGTCCGCTAACCCGTACACACGATCGGAGATGTTTGCGATAAATTTGATCGTGTGTATGCGGCCTAAGGGTAAATTAACACTCAAACAGCAATTCTGCACTCCAGCCGATCTGCATTGCAGGGTGCTAGGGGGCTGTGTGATGCACAATTCGGTGCGTTGCACTGCTTTCTTTTTTTTTTTTTTTAAGTTTTAAGTACAAGCTTTATTTGAAGTGTACAAAATGTACATTTCATTCACCACAATGTCGGCAAAGCCGCACTGCCCTGAGATTCAGGTCGATGCGCTGTAATAAAATTACATGTTTAATAGATGCGGAAAAAGTATTTGACAGGGTAGACCTAGGATACATGATGGCTACAATAAAAGACATAGGGATAGGCCCAAAAATGACTCGACTGTCAGTGATTAGAAATAGACCAGTACTGTGTGATTGCAAAAAGAGGAATCCAAACAGATCTAGGAAAAAGGGTGATTTATTTAAGAAGAGGGGGTAACACCCCACCACCTTCAGCCAGCACAGTGCAACAAACAACAGATCCACAGTGACACAAATAACACAAAAGACAATATCTACAGAAAGGGAAATACCGGAATCGTAAACAGGCCAGGCCGAGGTCATACACGGGGAATCAGGAAGTAGCTGCGGACGGGGAATGAATAGGAAGGGAAAGTCCAGGAGAGGGATCAGGTCAGGATGGATCAGGACGGATCAGGATGGATCAGGACGGATCAGGACGGATCAGGCTGGATCAGGAGGGATCAGGAGGGACACAGCAGGTACAGGGTCCAGATAACAGGTACAGGGTCCAGATAACAGGCACAGGGTCGGTTTGATAGACGGATACCAAGGCAACCTGCCGGGTATATATAGGGCGTGTTAATTGTGTTCAGGTCACACCTGAACGTAGCAAGGGCCAGGTGCTCCACACTGCCAGGGTCCATCCGCTGGTGGAGGTCAGTACTGCGTCCCAAAGGTGATATACCAGCAGGGGGAAGTTCCCCTGACAGCTCTGAACTGCCAGGAGACCCCTGCTGGTGGGACGCAGCACTACAAGAAAGAATATAAATAGCACCAGCGGATGGAACCTTTCCTGACAGTACCCCCCCTCAAAGGAGCGGCCTCCGGACGCTCTAACTATCCGTTGCCGGGAAGAGTCCAGGGTGACTAACTGGGCAATGGGAGGCTCCGGGTCATCGAGCTGGGCAGCAGGCTCCGGGTCATCGAGCTGGGCAGCAGGCTCCGGGTCATCGAGCTGGGCAGCAGGCTCCGGGTCATCGAGCTGGGCAGCAGGCTCCGGGTCATCGAGCTGGGCAGCAGGCTCCGGGTCATCGAGCTGGGCAGCAGGCTCCGGGTCATCGAGCTGGGCAGCAGACTGGAAGTCATCAACCTGGAAGTCATCAACCTGGGCGGCAGACTGGAAGTCATCAACCTGAGCGGCAGACTGGAAGTCATCAACCTGGGCAGCAGACTGGAAGTCATCAACCTGGGCAGCAGACGGGAAGTCATCAACCTGGGCAGCAGACGGGAAGTCATCAACCTGGACGGCATCAACCTGGAAGTCATCAACCTGGGCAGCAGACTGGAAGTCATCAACCTGGGCAGCAGACTGGAAGTTATCAACCCGGGCAGCAGACTGGAAGTCATCAACCTGGGCAGCAGACTGGAAGTCATCAACCTGGGCAGCAGACTGGAAGTCATCAACCTGGGCAGCAGACGGGAGGTCATCAACCTGGGCAGCAGACTGGAAGTCATCAACCTGGGCGGCATCAACCTGGAAGTCATCAACCTGGGCGGCAGACTGGAAGTCATCAAGCTGGGCAGCAGACTGGAAGTCATCAACCTGGGCAGCAGACTGGAAGTCATCAACCTGGGCAGCAGACTGGAAGTCATCAACCTGGGCAGCAGACTGGAAGTCATCAACCTGGGCAGCAGACTGGAAGTCATCAACCTGGGCAGCAGACTGGAAGTCATCAACCTGGGCAGGCAGACTGGAAGTCATCAACATGGGCGGCAAACTGGAAGTCATCAAGCTGGGCAGCAGACTGGAAGACATCAACCTGGAAGTCATCGACCTGGGCGGTATCAACCTGGAAGTCATCAACCTGGAAGTCATCAACCTGGAAGTCATCAACCTGGAAGTCATCAACCTGGAAGTCATCAACCTGGAAGTCATCAACCTGGAAGTCATCAACCTGGAAGTCATCAACCTGGAAGTCATCAACCTGGAAGTCATCAAGCTGGGCAGCGGACTGGAAGTCATCAAGCTGGGCAGCGGACTGGAAGTCATCAAGCTGGGCAGCGGACTGGAAGTCATCAAGCTGGGCAGCGGACTGGAAGTCATCAAGCTGGGCAGCGGACTGGAAGTCATCAGGCTGGGCAGCGGACTGGAAGTCATCAGGCTGGGCAGCGGACTGGAAGTCATCAGGCTGGGCAGCATCAACCTGGAAGTCATCAACCTGGGCGGCAGACTGGAAGTCATCAACCTGGGCAGCAGACTGGAAGTCATCAACCTGGGCAGCAGACTGGAAGTCATCAACATGGGCAGCAGACTGGAAGTCATCAACCTGGGCGGCAGACTGGAAGTCATCAACCTGGGCGGCAAACTGGAAGTCATCAACATGGGCGGCAAACTGGAAGTCATCAAGCTGGGCAGCAGACTGGAAGACATCAACCTGGAAGTCATCGACCTGGGCGGTATCAACCTGGAAGTCATCAACCTGGAAGTCATCAACCTGGAAGTCATCAACCTGGGCGGCAGACTGAAAGTCATCAACATGGGCGGCAAACTGGAAGTCATCAAGCTGGGCAGCAGACTGGAAGACATCAACCTGGAAGTCATCGACCTGGGCGGTATCAACCTGGAAGTCATCAACCTGGAAGTCATCAACCTGGAAGTCATCAAGCTGGGCAGCGGACTGGAAGTCATCAAGCTGGGCAGCGGACTGGAAGTCATCAAGCTGGGCAGCGGACTGGAAGTCATCAAGCTGGGCAGCGGACTGGAAGTCATCAAGCTGGGCAGCGGACTGGAAGTCATCAAGCTGGGCAGCGGACTGGAAGTCATCAAGCTGGGCAGCGGACTGGAAGTCATCAGGCTGGGCAGCGGACTGGAAGTCATCAGGCTGGGCAGCAGACTGGAAGTCATCAGGCTGGGCAGCGGACTGGAAGTCATCAGGCTGGGCAGCGGACTGGTAGTCATCAGGCTGGGCGGCGGACTGGAAGTCATCAAGCTGGGCGGCGGACTGGAAGTCATCAAGCTGGGCGCGGACGGGAAGTCATCAAGCTGGGCAGCGGACTGGAAGTCATCAAGCTGGGCAGCGGACTGGAAGTCATCAAGCTGGGCAGCGGACTGGAAGTCATCAAGCTGGGCAGCGGACTGGAAGTCATCAAGCTGGGCAGCGGACTGGAAGTCATCAGGCTGGGCAGCAGACTGGAAGTCATCAGGCTGGGCAGCGGACTGGAAGTCATCAGGCTGGGCAGCGGACTGGTAGTCATCAGGCTGGGCGGCGGACTGGAAGTCATCAAGCTGGGCGGCGGACTGGAAGTCATCAAGCTGGGCAGCGGACTGGAAGTCATCAAGCTGGGCAGCGGACTGGAAGTCATCAGGCTGGGCAGCGGACTGGAAGTCATCAGGCTGGGCAGCGGACTGGAAAGCTGGCACAGGAACACCAGGGTGGCAGGCTGGCACAGGAACACCAGGGTGGCAGGCTGGCACAGGAACACCAGGGTGGCAGGCTGGCACAGGAACACCAGGGTGGCAGGCTGGCACAGGAACACCAGGGTGGCAAGCTGGCACAGGAACACCAGGGTGGCAAGCTGGCACAGGAACACCAGGGTGGCAAGCTGGCACAGGAACACCAGGGTGGCAAGCTGGCACAGGAACATCAGGGTGGCAAGCTGGCACCGGAACAAGCTGGGAGACTGGCACTGGAACAGGTGGCACTGGAACAGATGGCACTGGAACAGGTTGAGCAGAGGGCACTGGGACAGGCTGGGTAACTGGCACGATGGTATGGGTTGGGAAGTACTTCCGTTTCTTTTTAGATTTAGACACTGCAGGTTTGCTAACAGAAGTGATGTATGAAGAGGATGGAATAAAGTAGGAGGAAGGATTGGAATATGGCAGAGACACAGGGATGGTGACTGGAGGAGGTTTTGGTGGAGGAGTTACAGGTGGATTAAAGGCAGGGTAGGTACAATTAGTAGAAACTGGGTAGTAATATTTGGTAGGATGTGGAATTATCTGGGCTGGAGTTGCCATTGGTGATGGACAGATGGGTCCTTGGGAAGGCAAGTGGTTAATGGTAGGACTGGAACGGACAGGTGGATTAAAGGCAGGGTAGGTACAAGTAGAAACTGGGTAGTAATACTTGGTAGGAAGCGGAATTAACTGGGCTATAGCTGAGGTTGTCATTGGCAATGGACGGCTAGATCCTTGGGAAGGTAAATGGTTAATGGCAGGGCTGGGATGCAGTGGCTTGGCTGGGATCAGGAGATCTGACCATGCCTGCAGCACAGGTTGAACAAAGGCTGGTTCACACACACCTTGTTTAATCAAGGACTGCACTGAACTAATGCATTCAGATAACTTCTGCTGGGAACAAGAGCAATAGTGTTCATCAAAGGAGGCTGGATCATCCTCCATCAACCATACCAGGGATTCAACTTGGTCAGGACTGAAGGGGGGAGAGAAGTCGTCACCACCATCAGGAATAACACACGGAGCCAATTCAACACATAACTGAATCAGTGAGTGAATATCGTCAAAAGACATATAGCCCCGATCCACCAAAGAATGAGCTGATCGGATGGTTTCCATCAGCTGATCCCTTGTCCACCCCTCAAAAACCTGGCGACAATACTCCCTATCCTCCTCAGCCAGTAGGGAAAAGTAACAGATTTCATTGAAATCCATGCTTCAGAAAAACGCACAACAACGGGGTGGTTCCTTAAATGCAAGCACGTCTGGTCTAGGATGGCCTTGGTATACTGTCAGTGATTAGAAATAGACCAGTACTGTGTGATTGCAAAAAGAGGAATCCAAACAGATCTAGGAAAAAGGGTGATTTATTTAAGAAGAGGGGGTAACACCCCACCACCTTCAGCCAGCACAGTGCAACAAACAACAGATCCACAGTGACACAAATAACACAAAAGACAATATCTACAGAAAGGGAAATACCGGAATCGTAAACAGGCCAGGCCGAGGTCATACACGGGGAATCAGGAAGTAGCTGCGGACGGGGAATGAATAGGAAGGGAAAGTCCAGGAGAGGGATCAGGTCAGGATGGATCAGGACGGATCAGGATGGATCAGGACGGATCAGGCTGGATCAGGAGGGATCAGGAGGGATCAGGAGGGATCAGGAGGGACACAGCAGGTACAGGGTCCAGATAACAGGTACAGGGTCCAGATAACAGGTACAGGGTCCAGGGTAACAGGCACAGGGTCGGTTTGATAGACGGATACCAAGGCAAGTTCTGTTTGAACCTGCCGGGTATATATAGGGCGTGTTAATTGTGTTCAGGTCACACCTGAACGTAGCAAGGGCCAGGTGCTCCACACTGCCAGGGTCCATCCGCTGGTGGAGGTCAGTACTGCGTCCCAAAGGTGATATACCAGCAGGGGGAAGTTCCCCTGACAGCTCTGAACTGCCAGGAGACCCCTGCTGGTGGGACGCAGCACTACAAGAAAGAATATAAATAGCACCAGCGGATGGAACCTTTCCTGACATCGACAGATTAAAACTGTCACATACCTTAAGGTAGAGCCTGACAAGCAGAGGAAGCCTCTTGTTCCTCTCCAATTCAAGGGCCACTGAGTTTGCAACAGCGGCCACGAGAACACGGTGGGGTAGGAGTGCCTGTGATGTTCTCTAGGAGGACACTTGTAGCAGCCGGCAGCAGTAGTGGGGCTGCGGTAGGTGGCTGTGGGTGAAGGCACTTGCGGATGCAGGGATGCTGCGGATGCCAGGGATGGACTGGCCATTGGGACTACAGGGAGTTTCCCGGTGGGCCGATGGCTCAGTGGGCCGGCTTCAGTGACAGCAGACCGCCCCCCCTCCGCTCCTTCGTCTCTCCCTTCCCGCAGCGCTCGCCTCCTCTGCCTCCCCGCAGCGCTCACCTGGAGGGAGCAGAGAAGCAGGGGGAGGACCAGAGGAGCAGGGACGACGACAGAGGAGCATGGGGGAGGGGACAGAGAGCTGACTCAACAGCTATGGCCTGGGAGTTTCTCACTTCTGTCTTATCTTGTCCCATAAGGGGGGGGCACCGCACTAATTCTTTGCCCCGGTTGAAATAATGTCTAGCTTCCCCACTGGTACTGCCTATAAGAGTACCAGTACCAGCCGTTCTACTCTAATAAAGTAGAATGGCTAGTGACTAGTGAAGGGGGAGAGGGGGCTTGGGTGGCCGGGGGGGGGGGGGTGCGGGAGTTGTCCGGCCGCCATGGGAGAGACCTTTCAAAGTGGGCCAGTCTGGACGAAGTCCAGGGCCAAATTTTTGTCCCAGTCCAGCCCTGGCGGATGCAGAAAGCTTGCTGGTGCTGGGTACCGCGGAAGCAGGTTTGTGGAGGCTGAAGCAAGGTGCAGGGTGAGACAAGCCGGTCAGATACAGAGGAACATCAAAGATAACACTTAAGAATGGTCAAGTTCAGGCAGAGGTTTGGCAACAGAGAAATCTGGAGATAAGACAGAAGGGTCAAGCAATCTGAGGTCAGGAATGGAGAGAATCAGAGTAGTCAGGAAGCCAGGAAACGATCAGATCAAGGAAAGGCACTGGGAACAGAATACAGGGGGAAATTGCAGATCAGACAGCAAAGGCCCTAGTCCATCTGCCATCCTTATATACTACTGTAGCAAACCCCAGAGGGAGCTGCTTTTGTTTAGTCCGTAACTCAACAGGAATACACAACACAGTTCTGAAATTCCCTGCAAGCCGTGTCCCTGCCTGAGCCTGACCTGTTCCTGTCTCTTAAATCCTGATCCAGAGACCAGAGACCTGTCCCTTGGAACCTGCTTCCTGCTTCCTTTACTGACCTTACTCTCCCATTACTGTTCCCCTTATCACTTGTCCCTGTCTTGTTTTGCTTATGTGTGTTCCCTTCATTTGTATATAGTTAGGTGTTATATTAGGTTTGCTGTGTTCATTTAGAGCAGGTTCACACTGGGGCGGCACGACTTCGGGGGCGACTCGGCAAGGCGTCCTGAAGATGACTTCAGAGGCGACTTGCAAAATGACTTCTGTATAGAAGTCAATGCAAGTCGCCCTCAAAGTCGTACAAGAACCTTTTTGCGTCGCTCCTATTAGAACGGTTCTATTGAATACAATGGGACACGACTTGTCAGACGGCTGAGTCGTCTGACAAATCGCCCCAGTGTGAACCTGCTCTTATATTTCACTTACTTGTTTATGGTTTACTGGTGTTGGTTTTCAAGCGTGTCATTATCTTTATTAAATATATATTTTCACTTATTCAACTGGTCCTGATTCCTTTAAGTGTAGTCAACTGATCTGATCACCTCTGCTGAATACCTGCAATTTGGTATCCCTGACACAAGCATTGGAAAGCCCAACGCTGAGAGAATGGGTTCAAAGGGTAGAATTTATATATAACATGGAAGAATTGTGTCAATTACGGAGAAGATATGCCGCGTACACACTACAGTTTTTAACGATCGTCTGTGGGCTCCAGAGCATTTTTCACGATGTAAAAAATGGGCATTAAAAATAACGTCGTAAAAAATAGTTGTGTGTGGGCTTTAATGACGTGAAAAACCCACGCATGCTCAGAAGCAAGTTATAAGACGGGAGCGCTTGTTCTGGTAAAACTAGCGTTCGTAATGGAGTAAGCACATTCATCACGCTGTAACAGACTGAAAAGTGCGAATCGTCTTTTACTAACACGAAATCAGCTAAAGCAGCCCAAAGGGTGGCGCCATCTGCAGGGAACTTCCCCTTTATACTGCCGTTGTACGTCACCGCGCTTTGCTAGAGCATTTTTTTTCACGGTCGTGTGTAGGCAAGGCCATTTTAATGATCGGGTTGAAAAAAAATTTGTTTTTTCTAGACCCTTAAAAACGTCATTTTTTAGAATCCGAAAAACGGTCGTGTGTACGCGGCAATAGAATAGAAAATTGTTTAAATACTTGGAAAGGATGGAAAGTAGGGTTGTCCCAATACCACTTTTTTAGGACCGAGTACAAGTACCGATACTTTTTTTCAAGTAGTCGCCAATACCGATACTTTTTTTAAATGTGTCCCCAAATGCAGCCATGTCCCACACATATGCAGTCATGTCCCCCACAAATGCAGCCATGTCCCCCCAGCCATGTCCCCCACATATGCAGCCATGTCCCTCCAGCCATGTCCCCCACATATGCAGCCATGTCCCTCCAGCCATGTCCTCCACATATGCAGCCATGTCCCCCACATATGCAGCCATGTCCACCACATATGCAGCCATGTCCATCACAAATGCAGCCATGTCCCCCCAGCCATGTCCCCCACATATGCAGCCATGTCCCCCCAGCCATGTCCCCCACATATGCAGCCATGTCTCCCACATATGCAGCCATGTCCCCGCAGCCATGTCCCCCACATATGCAGCCATGTCCCTCCAGCCATGTCCCCCACAAATGCAGCCATGTCCCTCCAGCCATGTCCCCCACATATGCAGCCATGTCCCTCCAGCCATGTCCCCCACATATGCAGCCATGTCCCTCCAGCCATGTCCCCCACATATGCAGCCATGTCCCTCCAGCCATGTCCCCCACATATGCAGCCATGTCCCTCCAGCCATGTCCCTCCAGCCATGTCCCTTCAGCCATGTCCCTTCAGCCATGTCCCCGCAGCCATTTCCCCCATACCTAGCAGCCGCCCGGGGAACATCACAGCTTTCATTTGAATAGCTGTAGTGTTCCCGCGTGTATAGACACTGCCCCTTGCTCGGGATTGGACAGATCACGATCACCCATCCAATCCCGAGCAAGGGGGACTGTCTATACACGCGGGAACACTACAGCTATTCAAATGAAAGCTGTGATGTTCCCGCACGCTTTAACCATGCGGCGTGTGCGGCGGCTTTCATTGAGGCGTGTGCGGCGGCGGGACAAGTACTCTATTTAGGTATCGGGGGTATTTGCGGGTACTCCCGCAAATACTCCCGCAAATACTCGGTATCGGTCCCGATACCCATACTGGTATCGGTATCGGGACAACCCTAATGGAAAGAATACAAGGAAATACTTTGAGATCATGTGAATCTGAAAAAAGAGAGGTAGAGGGAATAAATGAAGGAAGATTACAACATATGTTCAAGGAATGTGGGATGGGGAAGGCGAGGCGAGGGGGGATAGGGGCAAACTATATTTTTATGAATGAGAATTTTGAACAAAGTATTTTATATTTTGTATAATGTGAAATGTAATACAATTTTAATAAAAAATAAATAAAAAATTGCAGCATGTCTGCATTTTACCACAGCAAGCTGCAGCGGTTGGCTGCGTTGAAGTGTGAATAGGTCACATAGGAAACAATGGTTTCCTGTGTGTCCCCATTTACTGTCTAGTAAAACATCTGTCACCACAGTTTTAATTGGCCCTTCGTTTCTAATGCCGCGTACACACGATCGGTTTGTCTGATGAAAACGGTCTGATGGACCGTTTTCATCAGACAAACCGATCGTGTGTGGTCCCCATAGGTTTTTTATCCATCGGTTAAAAAACGAGGAACTTATTATCTGATGGTTAAAAAAACGATCGTTAGTAGGCACAACCATCGGTTTAAAAATCCACACATGCTCAGAATCAAGTCGAGGAATGCTTGGAAGCATTGAACTTAATTTTTCTCAGTACGTCGTGTTTTACGTCACCGCGTTCTGACACAATCGTTTTTTTAACCGATGGTGTGTAGGCACGACTGATGAAATGAAAGTCAGCTTCATCGAAAAAATCCATCAGTCCGTTTTCATCGGATGAACCGATTATATGTACAGGGCATTAGAGGAGTTTCTGTCAAATTTCAGGTTCTCAGGAAGAAAATGAATTCTGTCAGTAGATTTTCCATGTTTTCTCAAAAGAATTGTGTGGGGTTGGCAATGGTGTTGGGGGGGGGGGGGGGGCTCTTCAGAATTCTCTGCCTATAGACTCCTGAGATGTAAATCTGGCCCTGGCAACACACATCAGCTTTAATAAAGTTGAAGAAACTTGTGGGGAGCACTGTGTTAAAAAAAAATGAAGGGTAGTAGCTGGTAGGGATGAGCCGAACACCCCTGCGTTCGGTTCGCACCAGAACCTGCGAACAGACCAAAAGTTTGTGTGAACTTTAGAACCCTGTTAAAGTCTATGGGACTCGAACTGTTGAAATCTAAAGTACTAATTTTAAAGACTAATATGCAAGTTATTGTCCTAAAAAGTGTTTGGGGACCCGGGTCCTGCCCCAGGGGAGTGTTTGGGGACCTGGGTCCTGTCCCAGGGGACATGTATCAATGCAAAAAAAGTTTTAAAAAACTGACGTTTTTTCATCAGCAGTGATTTTAATAATGCTTAAAGTGAAACAGTAAAATTGAAATATTCCTTTCAATTTCGTACCTAGGTGGGGGTACAGTATGCCTGTAAAGTAACACTTGTTTCCTGTGCTTAGAACTGTCCCTGCACAAAATGTAATTTCTGAAAGAAAAAAGGCATTTAAAATCACTCGCGGCTATAATGAATTGTCAGCTCCCGGCAATACAGAGAAAAGTCATTCATAAAAAAAGAATAAGTGGGGGTCCCCCCAAATTCAATTACCAGGCCCTTTGGGTCTGGTATGGATATTAAGGGGAACCCTGCATCAAATAAAAAAACAATATGTGGGGTTCCCCCCAAATATCCATTCCAGACCCTTCAGGTCTGGTATGGATTTTAAGGGGAACTCCACCCCAAATTTAAAAAAAAATGCCGAAGGGCCTGGTAATTGAATTTGGGGGGACCCCCACTCATTCTTTTTTTATGAATGACTTTTCTCTGTATTGTCGGGAGCTGACAATTCATTATAGCCGCGAGTGATTTTAAATGACTTTTTTCCTTCAGAAATTACACTTTGTGCAGGGACAGTTCTAAGCATGTGAAACAAGCGCTACTTTACAGGCATACTATACACCCCCCCCCCCCTAGGTACGAAATTTAAATGAATATTTCACTTTTATTGTTTCAATTAAAGGAATTATTAAAATCACTGCTGCCAAAAAAAATGCAGTTTTTAAAACTTTTTTTGCATTGATACATGTCCCCTGGGGCAGGATCCAGGTCCCCAAACACTTTTTATTACAATAACTTGCATATTAGCTTTTAAAATTAGCACTTTGGATTTCAAACGTTCGAGTCCCATAGACTTTAACAGGGTTCTAAAGTTCACACGAACTTGCCGCGAACACCTCAACTAGTTCGCTGTTCGAGTAGAACATGAACTCGAAGCTCATCCCTAGTAGCTGTTTGATATGAGTAACATTACTACAGACATTGACGGATGGTCGGATGTGAAAGTACAATCTGGCTACTGTTATGGCAGTCAATTGATGGGGAACTGCAGAATGCTCTCTACACGTGGAAACTCAACTAGCTAACACGTATTTTCTACAGAAAAGGGAAGAGGAAGTGTTGGAGTGAAAACTGGCAGCTTATCTACAATTGTGTGAAGGCCTGTGTCAATGGGCTTTTGCTTGCTTCAAACAGGTTTTTCATTCTGCTATGAGGTCAAAATGCACCGGGTCAATACATTTTGAATTATCTCAGAATAGATCTTAAAGGAGTTGTAAATAAAAAAAAAATGTTTTTGCTGAAATGACTGTTTACAGGGTATAGAGACATAATAGTTAACTGATTCCTTTTACCTTACCTTTATGCAAGGTACGCCTGTGCTTAGTACGCCCACCCCCCCCCACAAAAACCACCACACTTGCACGCACACGAAATTGGTTTAACACGCACGCACTTTGGCCATGCGGTCTCCTAAAAAAAGAGAGGCAAAGGACCTACGGGGCTGGCTGGGTGGGCTAGGCCCCCTCACTCCCTCATAGGGGGAGTCCCTCTGCCCGTTGGGGTCCCGTTGGGCACCAGTTGGGCTCCCAAGTGGAGCAGGTAGGGCGGGGTGAGTGGGAGGCCCCCCCTCACACCCGCCATTGCCACCCGGGGGCATGGAGAAGGATGGCAGATTGCCTCTGGGGGGAGGGTCTGCCTACTCCCAACTCCTGCAGTCTGGCTCCTCTCTCTCGAGTTCACGCACAAAACTACACTTAATAAAAAAAAATTAAAAAAAAAGAAAAAAAAAAGAAGAAAAATAGATAAAAATCAATCATATAATGTACCTGTAGTTTTCAGTTTCATGTTTGCATGCTGTTTCCTGCTTCTCTGCTGTGCAGAGCCACAGAGCCAATACAGGGCAGTGATGGTTTGGAAAACGAAAGTGATTGGTGCTGAGGGTTTTTTGACACACAGTAATCACACCTCCTTGATTGGTGACTACAGAGAAAAAGCTCCCAGTACTGTGGTTATCAGGAAACAGACAACCAGGAAGTGTGAAGATCAGAGAAGAATTACAGCAACTTGAGAGCAAAAACAAACAATGAGGACATGAAAACAGCACTGCATTAAGGTAAAGGAAGCTATTAAGATTAAAAAAAAAAAAATCCTTTACAAATCCTTTAAACTGATAGCATAAATAAACCCTAAGCCCATTAAAATGGGCCCTTACATCTTTTTGATCTAGCTGATTAATGGTTTCCTCCAACAGCGGTCAGTCAGGTCAGAAAACTTGAGATTGTCATCTGATCTAGCCAAATATGGTCTGATTTTCCTCAGACCGATTGGACTTTTGTTCATGGGTTCAAATGGATACTAACAACAGTACAGCATAAAAGAGAATTTAAACCAGAAGATGCCATATAGTACAGGATACAAGTGCTCCAACAGCACCCCGCTATAGAGGCAAGCTAACGTGTTTTCGGAGGTGCTCCCCCTGCCTCAGAGCTGTGCAGAGCGTTGTGAGTATCCATTTTTATCGGTTCTACATCTTTCCAATAACATTTTTGGTAATGTACTAGGTGTTTGCCCCTTCCCCATTTGTAGTTTTACATTGGATTGACTCCATTACGAATGGTAGTTTTACCAGAACGAGTGCTCCCATCTCATAACTTGCTTCTGAGCATGCGCAGGTTTTTAACGTCAAAAATACAAAAGGAATTTGGACACCCGCACTCCAAAAAAACATTAAAATGAATCACAAAAATAGACATGCCACAGTAAAACTGGAACAAAAAGCGAATGTTTCGCACTGTAGCTTCAGTGCTTAGTCAAAAACGTTCCTTTAATTAAAATGAATCACAAAAATAGACATGCCACAGCAAAACTGGTTTGCTGTGGCATGTCTATTTTTGTGATTCATTTTAATTAAAGGAACGTTTTTTTGGAGTGCGGCTGTCCAAGTTCCTTTTGCATTTTTGACGTTAAAAACCTGCGCATGCTCAGAAGCAAGTTATGAGACGGGAGCGCTCGTTCTGGTAAAAAGCAGCCCAAAGGGTGGCGTCATCCGCATGGAACTTCCCCTTTATAGTGCCGTCGTACGTGTTATACGTCACCGCGCTTTGCTAGAGCATTTTTTTAAAACGATCGTGTGTGGGCAACGTTGTTTTAACCCCCCTGCCGGTATCCCCGAGCGCGACTCGGGATGGATTTTTCATGTAAATATCGATATCCCCGAGTCGCGCTCGGGATGAATGCAGAGCCTGCAGCGCGCGCTGGCTTACCTGTTTATCCAGGCGGGGTACTGTACTTACCTTGTCCCTGGATCCAGCGATGCATCCCCGCTGTGTGAGCGAGTGGCGTCCTCCATTCGACTCACACAGTGCCCGCGCGCCGCCGATCTCTGTTTCCTGCGACGTAACGGCGCACGGGGGCGGAGACCGGCGGCAAATTCAAAAAAGTAAACAAACACATTACATACAGAATACTGTAATCTTATAGATTACAGTACTGTATGTAAAAAGTACACACCCCCCCCTGTCCCTAGTGGTCTGCCCAGTGCCCTGCATATTCTTTTACATAATAAAAACATTTTTTTTGTGCCTGCAAACTGTAGATTGTCCATAGCAACCAAAAGTGTCCCTTTATGTCAAAAGTGATTTTAGAGCAGCTAGAAAACAGCGATAATAAATGATAATCACTTGCAGAATTGAGCGATAGCGATTTGTGGGGAAATTCGTCATAAAAAAATAAAAGTAATGACAGCGACAATTCTGCAACTGAGCAAATTTCAGTGATTTTGATTTGATTACATTAGTGAATAATTTTTTCTATAATTACATTATTATTTGTTATAATTATTTATAGTTATTTATTATATTATAATTTTATGATTTTGTGTTTCAAACTTTATCATACCCGGGATGTCTACTAGACTCTGGTTTGGACAAATTTAACCACTTAAGACCCGGACCAATACGCTGGCAAATGACCCAAGGGGTTTTTGCGATTCGGCACTGCGTCGCTTTAACAGACAATTGCGCGGTCGTGCGACGTGGCTCCCAAACAAAATTTGCGTCCTTTTTTTCCCACAAATAGAGCTTTCTTTTGGTGGTATTTGATCACCTCTGCGGTTTTTATTTTTTGCGCTATAAACAAAAATAGAGCGACAATTTTAAAAAAAATGCAATATTTTTTACTTTTTGCTATAATAAATATCCCCCAAAAATATATAAAAAAACATTTTTTTTCCTCAGTTTAGGCCGATACGTATTCTTCTACATATTTTTGGTAAAAAAAATCGCAATAAGCGTTTATCGGTTGGTTTTCGCAAAATTTATAGCGTTTACAAAATAAGGGATAGTTTTATTGCATTTTTATTAATTATTTTTTTTTTACTACTAATAGCGGCGATCAGCGATTTTTTTCGTGACTGCGACAATATGGCGGACACTTCGGACAATTTTGACACATTTTTGGGACAATTGTCATTTTCACAGCAAAAAATGCATTTAAATTGCATTGTTTACTGTGGAAATGACAGTTGCAGTTTGGGAGTTAACCACAGGTGGCGCTGTAGGGAATGTGTGCCCTAATGTGTGTGTTTACAACTGTAGGGGGGTGTGGCTGTAGGTGTGACGTCATCGATCGCGTCCGCCTATTACAGGGATGACGCGATCGATGCTGCGGCCACAGAGAAGCACGGGGAAGCCGTGTGTACACACGGCTCTCCCCGTTCTTCCGCTCCAGGGACGGATCGCCGCACTGCAGCGGCGATCGGGTCCGCGAATCCCGCGGTCCCGGAGCTTCGGACCGGGTCGCGCGCGCCCGCGGGCGCGCGCCCGCGACCCACGGCTGGGTACTAAAACCAACGTATATATACGTTGATGTGCCCAGCCGTGCCATTCTGCCGACGTAAATGTGCAGTAGGCGGTCCTTAAGTGGTTAATTGAGTTATTCCTAAAAATTGCAGGCCTACAGTATAAAACGCAGAATTTCCATGCAAAATAATTGTACCGCTTTTCGTACGTAATTCCAGACAGAATCATACCGCCAGGGAGGTTAATGTTGAAGTTGGAAAAAACTATGTTTTTTCTACATGCCGAAAAACGTTGTTTTTTTAATGCCGAAAAATGATCGTGTGTACGCGGCATTAGAGTCCTCTGTTTCATATATATATATATATATATATATATATATATATATATATATATATATATATATATATATATATATATATATGACTGCATTATGAAAGCATCAAAAAAAACAAGTAGGCCAGTGTCTTCCTAGGAGGAACAATAAAATCTATAAGCTAATACACTGAAATCTGTGATAATTGTTATCAATGGTAATACACCAGATGTCTATAAAATTACAGCTTTTGTGTATGCGTGACTGGTACAAATGGTCAGATAGTTTGATATGGAATGGCTACCCAATATGATATATCCAATGCATTTTTGAGGATGGGACCTCTAGACAGCCAGCCGCTCTCAACTCCACCTTAAAGGGTCACTAAAGGATTTTTTTTTTTAGCTAACTAGCTTCCTTTACCTTAATGCAGTGCTGTTTTCATGTCCTCATTGTTCATTTTTGTTTTGATGTTGCTGTAATCCTGCTCTGTTCTGGACACTTCCTGGTTGTTTCCTTATAACCACAGTACTGGGAACTTTCTCACTGTGGTCACTAATCAAGGAGGTGTGATTACTGTGTGTAAACTGAAACTAGATTGGGCTGAGGGGTTTTAGACAAACCATCAATGCCCTCTTTTGGCTCTCTGGCTCTGTACATCAGAGAGACAGGAAACAAAAGCAAAAACAAAACTAGAACTGTAGGTTGATTATATGATTGATTTTTATCTATTTTTAATAATTTTTAAAAGGAATCCGTTAACTATTATGTCATTTCAGCCCAATTTTTTTTTTCCTTTAGTGACCCTTTAAGTCCCTTAAATATTGTACTCAGTAAAGACTTTAATATCAATATCAAGCTATCTGATCTGATTTATAAGCTATCGGTGGATTTATATCCTCTGTGGCTACTGAGGAACATATTTTAAGGAAATGTTTTTGCTCAGAATTCAGCTTTAAAAGAAAACTAGTCAACCCAATCGCATTTGCCTGCCTAGATACATTGCAATTCATTCCATATAGAAGTCCGATGACATACAATGTGAAATCATAATCATTGCAAAGCACTAATGTGTTTATTCCCTAGAATTTGTTAGCGCCACCAAAAAGCCACAGCACATGGCGATGTCCACTTCTAGTGAATTGACATACAGCATTCTAAATATTGATTTAGCTCACAAATTACTGCACCTACCACATATAGGTAACAGCTGCAATTAACTCGTTTCCATTACTAAGAATAGTTTCTATAACACTATACTATATATAGCATAATGCATTCAAATAATGAAACTTTTTTGCTCTTGTTAAAATTAGTTGACACTGCCAGATTGTTTGCTGCCCTCTTGAGGTGAAATGAGGTATCATCAGCAGGACAGGACCATACTACAATAATCTTTTATTATAAAAATGGATATGGAAAGTGTAAAATAAAGCCAAACTCCAGCCAAAACGTTTTATTTAAGTTTTGAAAACAACAAAGAAGGCTTAGAACTTCTGTGTAGTTGTAAGTGCAGTTTGTGCCCCCCAAAAAGGGTTTTTGGGGAAATTTGAAATGCTATGTATTAGAGTACATTTCTGTACTCTTACTGGTCTGTCTAACCTTTTGTTTGGACAGGAAGTGAAAAAAAGATATATGGACAGCAATAAAATTCTGACCCTTGTTTTTATCACTGTCTGTGACCCCATTGTGGCGACAGGATGGGGGGGGAGATTTCTCCTCATATGTAGAGTTGAGCGGACACCTGGATGTTCGGGTTCGGACCCGAACCCGAACTTTGAAAAAAACGTTTGGGTTCGGGACCCGAACTTGACCCGAACTTTGACCCGAACCCAAACCCCATTGAAGTCAATGGGGAGCCCGACTTTTGACTACTAAAATGTCTCTAAAAAACGAAGGGAAAGGGCTGTAGGGCTGCAAATGGCAGAAAAATGTCGGGAAGAGCATGGCAAGTCCCCCGAAAATAAATGTGGATAGGGAAATAACTTAAAATAACATAAAAAAAATAAAAAATAAAAATAAAATCATTTTGACCTAGGAGGACGAGGTCCATATGGAGTAGGAGGTTGAGGTGGCGGTGGATGTGGCGGTGTAGGTGGAAGCGGCGGTGGAGGAGGATGAGGTAGCCAACACAGCAGGTTTTGGTTTTTAATTGATTTATTTTTTAAATTAGGGTACACCCCAAAAGAGTGTGAAATATGCAGAGATTCACCTATATATTTCTCTCCCTATAGCAAGAAGCAGGAACCTGTCCCTAAACAATGTACTGGACACACACAGTATATCACAGGTGACAGGTGCAGTGCTGGTGAAATATGCAGAGAGTCACCTATATATTTCTGTCCCTATAGCAAATAGCAGGAACCTAGCCCTAAACAATGTACTGGACACACACAGTATATCACAGGTGACAGGTGCAGTGCTGGTGAAATATGCAGAGAGTCACCTATATATTTCTGTCCCTATAGCAAATAGCAGGAACCTAGCCCTAAACAATGTACTGGACACACACAGTATATCACAGGTGACAGGTGCAGTGCTGGTGAAATATGCAGAGAGTCACCTATATATTTCTGTCCCTATAGCAAATAGCAGGAACCTAGCCCTAAACAATGTACTGGACACACACAGTATATCACAGGTGACAGGTGCAGTGCTGGTGAAATATGCAGAGAGTCACCTATATATTTATGTCCCTATAGCAAATAGCAGGAACCTAGCCCTAAACAATGTACTGGACACACACAGTATATCACAGGTGACAGGTGCAGTGCTGGTGAAATATGCAGAGAGTCACCTATATATTTCTGTCCCTATAGCAAATAGCAGGAACATGTCCCTAAACGATAAGATGCAGATCTCACAGAAATAAACAGTGCTGGTGTAGATTTCTCAAGCAGGATAATCCTATCTAACACTCTCCCTCAATCAGCAGCAAACCTGTCCCTACCCTAGCTAAAGCAGACTGGCGAGCCCTAAACGATGTAATGCACAGTCCCTAAACAATAAGATGCAGATCTCACAGAAGGAAACAGTGCTGGTGTAGATTTCTCAAGCAGGATAATCCTATCTAACTCTGTCCCTCAATTAGCAGCAGCCTGTCCCTACCCTAGCTAAAGCAGAGTGACGAGCTGTGCTGTGTGCCTCTATCTGATATAGAGGCTGTTCACATGCTGGGTCACATGCTGCACTGGCCAATCACAACCATGCCATTAGTAGGCATGGCTGTGATGGCTTCCTAGTCACAGTAGCAAAACAAATGGCGATTGGCTGCCGTGCAGCGTGCCGTAACATAGCCGAACTCCGAACCCAAACTTTTATTTTTATATTATTCGGGTTCGGGTACAAAAAAAACCAAAGTCCGTACCGAACCCGAACTTTACAGTTCAGATTCCCTCAACCCTACTCATATGCTGTTCTGACACCCACCAAATTGACGGAACTTACAGAGACATCTCCCAAAGACTCACACAGACAGCAATAAAAAGTGTACAAAGTCCATAGAGATTGCCAGATCAATGAGCTGAGCTCCAAAAACTTTTAATAGTGATGTTTGTTTAGCAGGATAATGCACAACATCCTATGTATTTTGGGGCCCCCTTCTACAGGGCTAGAAAATAAATCTAGAATGTATACATAAATTGTTGTAAAAACCTAAAATGTTCTAAAACATCATATAACCCACAATACAGAGGAAAACAATACCTGTGTGCAATCACAGCCTAGAATCCTGTGTTGACAATCAACACAGGACTCTGTACAGAGGGTACGATCTCTGTTTCTTATCCCTGCAAAGCAGGGATAAGAAACAAAGAAATCTGTTAGTAAAATCAGCACACATTATACATTTTTAGGCACACTTTTAACCCCTAGATCATCCTAGATATTAACCTCTTTTCCAGCCAGTGTCATTAGTATAGTGACAGACAGTGTATAGTATTAGCACTGATCATTGTATTAGTGTCACTGGTGATGATGTCAATAGCAGTTAATCAGCCCCCCCAGAGTCATCTCCCAAAAGAGGGACACAGACAGCAATAAAAAGTGTGCAAAGTACAAGGAGATTGCCAGACTAATGAGCCAAGTCCAAAAACTGTTAATACTGTTTTTTTAGTAGTAAAATGCAAAATATCCAATGCGTTATGGGGGCCCAGAAGTATCCCCCCTTAACCTAAAATGTACTGCTAAAACATCATATAAGCCACAATACAGAGAAAAAACAATACCTCTGTATTATAATCTCAATATCTCTGTAAATCCAATATCATCATGACTAAACTTATTGATAAAATACTTTATCATTATAATTAGTAATGAGTAATATAGGAAACAATTAATTAAAGCTTGAAACAAAAAACAAAATAATGCTGCGCTAGTGATAATAAATGTATCCAACCACTTAGTGTATCAATCTCCCTGATGAGTCACGAGACCCTGTGATGTAACGCGTAGGGGAGGGGCAGATGCTTTTGCATCTCTTACGGAGAGCCACGAAGTAGCTGCAGCATCGTGGTTTTATATGATATACGCTGTATGAAGTTGGGGCACTGGAGCACCTTTTAAAATGTTCTATGCACATTTTTTAATAAATAGATTTTTGTTAATAAAAGCACTATTGGAGCTCTTTTTCTCTCATATATATTGAGTCATAATGAAGGCACATCAATCGAGCAACAAGGAGGAAAGCATGATCTGTTAGCTTCGGGTAACTAAAAAGCTTTTTTTAACCAAACTTAAAGGGGAGTTAATTGCTCCCACTTCTAGCCAAAAATCGCTGCAGTATCAGCGTGATCTACACCATGTCCGGCCCCTCTTCCGTCCGTCCCCCGCTGTCTTCTGGGAGAGAGACACACAGGTGCCAGAAGACAGCAGGTTCCGTTGAGAACGCACAGCGTGACTTGCGCATGCGCAGTAGGAAAACAGGCTGTGGAGCCGCAAGGCTTCCCTTCCTGATTCTCTTATTTAGGATGCCGGCGTCTCCACCCAGAGCCGGGGGATGGGTCGGCTTCAGGTGAGAACATCGCAGGCGCCCTGGACAGGTAAGTGTCCTTATTTTTAACCACTTACGGATCTGCTCATGTATATATACGTCCTTTTTTTAAAGATTTTTAAAGATGGATATCTCGGTAACGGCAGCAGCTGCTGCCACAACCGAGGTATCCATCTTTAACATGTGCGGTCCTTTAAACGATAACGTCGGTCTCCGCGGCAAATTCGCCTCGAGTTCGCCGTTATCGGCGGCGGGAGAGAGGACCTGTCATGCTTTTTTCTATTACAAGGGATGTTTACAGGATAATGCAACCATTTCAAAGGTTCAGTAAACCAGTGCATGGTCTGGTTCAGTATTTTTCAGCGAAGCTCTGAAGAAGGGGCGTGTCCCTCGAAACGCATCCACCTGGTTGTTTGTGATGCACAGCTCTTGATCTCCACATCCTGACCTCTTCTAACTTTGGCTTTATACAGTATGTACAAAGCTGTAATAGGAATAAAAGTGATCAATTTTTTTTTTCAGTGTAAAAAAGAATATAATAAATAAAAATAAAAAAAACGAGCTCGCACACAGAAGCGAACGCAGACGCAGAGTAGTGCCCGCATATGAAAACGGTGTTCAAACTACACAAGTGAGGTATCACCGCGATCGTTAGAGCGAGAGCAATAATTCTAGCTGTAGACCTCCTCTGTAGCGCAAAAGGGTAAAAGTTTGACGCCATGCCACAAGCGGGCGCAATTTTTAAGTGTGACATGTTGGGTATGACTCTACTCAGCGTAACATTATCTTTCAAAATATATAAAAAAATTGGGCCAAATTTATTGCTGTCTTATTTTTTAATTAAAAAAAGTGCGCTTGTAAGACCGCTATGCAAATACGGTGTGACAAAAAGTATTGCAATGACCGCCATTTTATTCTTTAGGGTGTTAGAAAAAAAATATATAATGTTTGCGGGTTTTAAGTAATTTTTTAGCAAAAAAAAACAGTTTTAGTCTTGCAAACACCAGTCAGTAGCTGCAGTGTTTGTAGCTGCTGACTTTTAATTTATTTTTATTTTTTGCAGGTGGAAATATGCTTTTAGTGTGTGGTCACACTTTGTGAGGTGAGCACATTTCTTATGGAGGGACTGCCCTCAAGCACAGGATTTATATTATTACAAGAAGAAATACACATGAGTTTATCATATTATTGTATATTCACATGCTATTATGTTGCCACTCATATTTGCACAAGAGAATTGATACACTAAGTGGTTGGATACATTTATTATCAGTAGCACAGCATTATTTGTTTTGGGAGTGTGCGAATTGCTGCTTTCATACATTACTCAGATTGTATTTTAGTTGCTCACAAGACCTTCTATTATATTTATAATTCAGCAAAGCTTATCGCCTGCGTTATGTCGGTCACGTGATCACTTACCACACGCGATAACGAAAATGTCAATTCACTATTACTCGTATGCTGTATTTAACGAAAACACCAAAAACATTCGGTAAATAACGCAAAAAAATGCATTAAAGTCAACTTACTAAATGGAATAAATAAATAAATGCACAGTGTAGTTAAAAAAGTTGTATGCATTCTATACAATGAAGTATAAAAACCTTCTGTGTGTAGAAACCTCCCCTGCAGCCCATAATTACTTACCCGAGAACCATCTCTCTCCAGCGATGTTCAGGACTCTCTTCTTGATTGGCTGAGACACAGCAGTGGCGCCATTAGCTCCTGCAGCTGTCAAACAAAGTCAGTTAGCCAATGAGGGGAGAGAAAGGGGGTGGGGACAGTTCCGGGGCCCGTGTCTAAATTGACACATGGAGCTGAGATTTGGCTCGGGTGCCCCCAAAGCAAGCTGCTGGCTATGGGGTCTCTTGTCAGGAGGGAGGGGCTAGGAGCACCAAAGAGGGACCTGAGAAAAGGAGGAACCAGGCTGCTCTGTGCAAAACTAACTGCACAGAGGAGGCAAGTATAACATGTACAAGACTTTACAATCACTTTAAGTACCTCGCCGAAAGCTTTGACACTGAAGCGGACTGCTCCAAAAGTCCTGCTAGCCGTATCTTTGGAGCGGTGAAGTAGCGGTGTGTTTACCACTCCTTCACCGCTCCCTCCCATTGAAAACAATGGGACACAGCGGTATTAACCCTTTGTTGGCCACTAGCAGGGGTTAAAACCACACCGCTAGCGGCCGAATACCGCTGTAATTCTGCAGCAATTCCAACTAAAAATAGCGCCACTATACCGTCAGCGCACCTCCCGTCCCAGTGTGAAAGGGGTCTTTTACATATTCCAGCAATAAAATAAGTTGACGAAAGTTCCAGACTTTTCATAGTCTATCCATAACAAAATAGAATGGTTGATTGCCATTGGGCTTTTATCAGAGCAAACAGTACTCAGCACATACAGTATATTGTGCTTCTAGTCACTGCTCTCTGGCTTGTGTACACATATGAAAATAGGTATCAAAGCTTAAGTTTTCTCTTTGCTATGTTATATTTACCTGCTCTATGCAATTGCTCTGTACAGCGTGGCCCTGAACATACTCTTCTTGGACCCCCCAGATCTAGGCTCCTCCTATTCTATGTGCCACTTGCTATGGTGTACACACATAGAGGCTCAATCCTGAGCTGGGCTGTGTGTATCCATAGACACATATAAAGCATGGCTTAGCCATACACCCCACTCACAGGATTTGAGCCAATGGCAATCCTGTAAGTGCAGGGAGAGAGGAGAGAGCTGCCACAGACAGGCACGACGCTGGATTAAGTGAGGACTGTACTGTATTTAGGGGGGTGACTGGGAAATTTTTTATTTTAATGCAGGTAACAAATTTAATGGCTTTAGGAACACTTTAAGGTTAGCCAAATGTGTTGATTTTTTTTATTTTCACCTTCACAGGCTACATGTGACAAATGGATTGGTCCCCCCCATGCACACTAAGCAACGTGGCTATTATATCCAGACATTTGTGGGACCCGTGGCTGCCTGAACATCCGAAAAGTGACTGCATCTGCCCCCAAGTGGATGTCAAAATGGGAGCAGTGGCTGTGTCCATGCAGCCACTGCCTCCCAACGGACTTGAATGGGACTGCCTGCACGCAGATACATACAACACCTTTGCAGCATGCCCATGTGAATGAGGGCTTAAATAAAACACCAAAGCATTACTAAGGAGATTGCCGAGACCTATTTACCATACGGTACAGCACTATGGACAGCAGAGAATGATGTTACTATCAATGCTCGGGACCATATGATTTTTGCTACCATCTTGGGTTTACAGGTGAGGTGTGATTAGGTGGTTGCACGATTTGTAGAACCAGTTTATTTCACTTAAAGTGTTACTAAATCCAGGACCCTGCATTCACTATATCTAGTCTCCCACAGTACACAGAACATGGAAATGCAAATATTTTAGTAAATATAAACTGCTAAATATCTTTTTTTTATCAGCAGTTAGAGCAGTCTTGTGAATTCTGTCAGTGTCTGGTTAAAGCTTGTAGGAGGAGTTTCCCCTAATCATCCTATGAGGTTGCAGGACCCCTGACCATCTGTCTGGACAGTGCCGATTGGTCCTGTGCTGATCACATGCACCTTCCCAAGAGAGAAAAAACTCTAAGGCGGCGTACACACGAGGGGATATGTCCGCTGAAAACGGTCCGATGGACCGTTTCAGCAGACATCTCCGCTCGTGTGTATGGGCTAGCGGACAGATTTCTCCACCCGACAGATTTCAAAGCAAGCTTTGAAATCTATCCGGTGGGAATCTGTCCGCCCGACATGTCTGCTGGTTAGTACACTTACCAGCAGACATGTCGGCCCCCACCGCCGCCGCGCCGCTGCCGAATGGATTCGGCGCATGCGCGGAAGTGTTTTACTTCCTGGTGCGGTGACGTGGCGGTGACGCGGCGGCGTCAACGTCACCGCCGCGTCACCGCCACGTCACCGCGCCGTCCGGCGGCGGGGAATTTGATCCGATGGTGTGTACACGCCATCGGATCAAACTCCCGATCGGACATATCCGATGGAAATGGTCCGCGGACCGTTTTCATCGGATATGTCCGATCGTCTGTACGCCGCCTAACAATATACACCAAACTGAGCATGTGCAGTTTGCCCCCAAGGCTCTGTTTTATCAGGAGATGGATTGGGGGCAGGGAAGGATTAGAGGAGACAGAATCAAACAGCCTTTTTACAAAAAGCAGAGGATTAACCCCCTAGGTTCCACAGGGAGTATAATGCCTTGTTTCCACTAAGCGGATCGGTTCGGTTCGGTACGCTATTTTGGGTGTTTCCATTATGAAAGTGTGCCATAAAACCGAACCGTACCACACCATTCTGGATCCTGCTTCAGATGTGGGGCCATAGAAAATGGAACGGTTCGGTTAGGGCGGAGCTACAATACATCCCACTGATTGGTGGACACCCTAGGCATTTTTTCTAAACCCTGAATGGCCCCTGACGGTCCAACTTGCAGTGGAAACGCTCACAAGAATAAAACCGGTCCCATTCTAACTGTCCCAAACTGTACCAACCCGAAATGATTCAGTAAGGATTGTAGCCAGAGAGTCAACATAGCAGCCAGGCAACTGGCATTTTTATTAAGAGATCCGCAATGGTGGCTCTTATATTTTAGGAAAAGTCAACTTTTTTAACCACTTGCTGACCGGCTAATATACGTCGGCAGAATGGCACGGCTGCAGAACGGGGAGATGCCTATGTAAACAAATTTCCCTGTTCTGCCTAGTGACAGAACAGTGATCTACTGCTCCTGTCATCGGAGCAGTGATCTCTGTCATGTCAATGATAGCCCAGCCCCCCGCCCACAGTTAGAATCACACTTAACCCCTTCCTTGCCCCCTAGTGTTTAACCCCTTCCCTGCCAGTGTCATTTACACAGTAATCAGTGCATTTTTTTTTAGCACTGATCGCTGTATAAATGACAGTGGTCCCAAAATAGTGTCAAAAGTGTCAGATGTGTCCGGCATAATGTCGCAGTCATAATAAAAATTGCTGATCGCTGCCATTACTAATAAAACAAATTAGAATAAAAATGCCATAAAACTATCCCCTATTTTGTAGAAGCTCTAACTTTTGCGCAAACCAATCAATATACGCTTATTGCTTTTTTTTTTTTTTAAATATGCAGAAGAATACATATCTGCCTAAACTGAGAAAGAAATTATTATTTTGATATATTTTTGGGGGATATTTATTATAGGAAAATAAAAAATATTGCTTTTTTTCAAAATTGTCGCTCTTTTTTGTTTATAGCGCAGGAAATAAAAAACGCAGAGGTGATCAAATACCACCAAAATAAAGTTCCATTTGTGGGTAAAAAAGGACATCAATTTTGTTTGGGTGCAATAGTCAGTTAAAGCAACGCAGTGACGAATCGCAAAAAATGGCCTGGTCGTTGGGCAGCCAATTCTTTCGGGCTGAAGTGGGTGAATAGTTATTGTACATTTTTGCATATTCAATAGGATAATGCAACCATTTCAAATGTTCAGTAAACCAATGTATGGTCTGGTTCAGTATTCTTCAGCGAAGCTCTGAAGAAGGGGGCTTGTCCCTCGAAATGCGCCAACCTGGTTGTTTGTGATGCACAGCTCTTGATGGCACATCTCCACATCCTGACCTCTTCTCACTTTGGCTTTATACTGTATGTACAAAGCTTTTGGCCATCTTTGTGAGTATAATTTTGGCTTGTTTTAATTCAATAAACTTTTTTTTTTATTGCACCATGCCTTTGCACCCTCTCTTTTGTTTTAGTATTTTCTAAACCACTGTATGACTCTGTCGGCACTTCTCCATTTGATTTTTCAATTGACTTTTGTAGAAGTGAAATTTTTCAGCTGCGTCCAATCAGATGCAAACTGTTTGGGCTCTTTCACAGGTCCGTTCCGTTCGTCCGTTTTTTGGACGTCCGTTAACGGACCTCAATGCTTCCCTATGGGAGCGGATCCGTTAGCGGATGATGCATCCGCTAACGTCCGCTAGATCCGCATCCGTTTTTGCGGATGGAAGAATGTCCTATTTTTCTTCCGTCCGGCCGAACAGATCGGATGCAAACGGACAGATGGTCCGTTTCCATCCGATTCCCCATAGGGGATAGCGGAGGAGAGACAGGGCGGTCCCTGCACAGTGTGCAGGGACCGCCCTGTCCGCCCGACAGCTCAGCGGAGACCCCCCCCCCCCGCTGAGCCGACGGACACACGGAGCGGACCGCAAAACGGACCGCACGTGTGAAAGAGCCCTTTGGGTTTTCTGCCAGCCAGTTATTGAGGCTGTCAAAATACAATAGCTTGGCGGGGGGGGGGGTTTGTCTGTTGGATTCAAATAAATCTAAACGTGCATGGCCAACTTTGTTATCAAAACCAGTGGCGGCTGGTGCTCAATTTTTTTTGGGGGAGTGCAAACAGACTGAAAAAAATAAATAAAATCAATCACAGCCACTGTGCCCATCAAGAGCAGCCACTGTGCCCATAAATTGCCGCCACTGTGCCATCAAACGCAGCTATTGTACCCATCAATTGCTGCCAGTGTGCCCCATCAACTGCTGCCGCTGTGCCCCATCAATTGCTGCCACTGTGCCCCATCAATTGCTGCCGCTGTGCCCCATCAATTGCTGCCGCTGTGCCCCATCAATTGCTGCCACTGTGCCCCATCAATTGCTGCCACTGTGCCCTATTAATTGGCGCGGTCCTCCACGCTCCGAGTACTCAATGTCTTCTCCCGCCCTCTGCTATGATTGGACCCCTGATAGGTGTCCAATCACAGCGCCTGTTGGTTCAGCCAAGCAGGTGACAGGTAACCAGACCCGAGCACCTGATTGGCTGAGAGGTGTGTCAGTGTTAGGAAAGCGATTTATTTGCCTCCCTAACACAACACTGAGTAAACAGCGAACACACTGCATTGCGCCCACGGTTTACCATTTTGGAAGCCTATTAGAGCTTATGGCTCTAATCGGGTGCTTCCAAAAAAATAAATAAAAATTGCCTCTGTAATTCAGATGCCTGGTGCGCGACAACGGCCAGACGCCTTAATAGGGGGCGGCAGCGGCGACCATAGATACATGTCTATGGGGATAGAGGGGTGACAGAAGAGAGGGGGTGGCACTCTTGCGCTCTTTGACGCACCGCCACTGATCAAAACTCTATTGGAACATGCATAATGTGACCCACTGCACAATGCTAGTTACTCAACAGGTAATAAGGTAACCGTGTTTGTGAGCACGCTGACATCATGCAAAGGCAGGTGTACCAACACATGGAATATATTATGATTTAATAGTATGCCTTAGTTACATAAGTCCAAGTGAATGTTATGAAAAACAAAAACGCTTATTAAAATTGGAGCACGTTGTTAGCACGTGTCTGTGTCACCCATCATTATACCAAGGAATCCTTTGTCTACCATCATACAGGGTTTCTCACGGCTGTAATTATCTTTTCAGGATATGAGCACACCTACTTCCAAACCTTGAAAGACATACTATAGCCTCACGTGTTGGGAAGTGTGACATAAGGGTCAAGGTATTACTCATGACAGAAGATTCTGGAAACGCAGAGTTGCAGAACAAGTCTATCCAGGATGTTACACTATATACAGTAACCTATATACCCATTAACAAGTCTGACCTCTAAACCAGGGCAAAGGGAAAGTGTCTCATTCTAGAAGGCTGGTGTCAGGTGGGCGACTGACGCTAACAATCCCGCCGCTTGTCAAAGTCACCAGTGGCAGGATGGTTGCCTGTTTGTCCCTATGGCAGGGTTTCTCCAGTCCTCAAGGCGCCCCAACAGGCCTTGTTTTTAGGCTTTCCATTATTTTGCACAGGTGATTTAATCAGTTTCACGGCCGTAATAATTACCACAGCCGTTTCATCTGGGGGAAATCCTGAAAACATGACCTGTTGGGGCGCCTTGAGGACTGGACAGAAACACTGCCCTATGGAATTACTCCTTCTGTAGCTGAGGCAGCGAGACGTCGCCCCCATCACTGGCGACAGAGATTCCGCAGAGCAACACTCTGCATCTGGCTACAAAGACAGAGATTCCATAGAGACAAATAGGCAGCCTCTTTAGCGATCCTGGCACTGGCGATTTCTCTTTAGCGGCAGAATCGACCATTTATGGTTAAATTCACACATCTGTGATATTCATGATGTGCAGCTGCAGTGTGGTGCCTCTAAGTGCCTTGTACGCAAGGCTTACCTGCACTCGACATGTGTTCGCATTCCTCTCTATGTATATACCAGTGGCGGCTGGTGGCTTTTTTTTTTTTAGGGTGGGGAGAATCACTAAGTGGAGATGCACTTAGGGTTAATGTTCATAGGTCAAAGGTCAGCTAGGGTTAGGGCATAGGGTTTAGGTTTAGGGTTTCACACTGAAGAATATGGCTAGGACTCAGACTCTGCCACACGTCTCCTCCCTCCTCCTCCTAGGCATCCAATGCGATCGCGTGTCCTTTCAGCCAATCGGGTGACGGGTCTCAGGACCCACTTTCTGATTGGCCAGGAGGAGGATCAGTGTTTCAATAGCAAATATTGGCTATTGTAACACGCCTGAGTGGGCTCGGTTCACAGGGCTCTGCGCCCTGAGCCAACACTATTTTGAAGCCTATTAGAGCAAGCCTCTGGCTCTAATTGCTATTGGAATCAATGCATTCGGTGTCCTGCATGGGGGCCGGATGCATGGATGGGGGTGGCGCCCATGTAGGGTTGCCACCTTTTCTTCAAGCCAAACCCGAACACTTCAGCGTCGCACAGCAATTTTTTTTCATAGTATGCATAAACTATGCATACTGTAGATGTTGCTATTAAATACAATTTTTTAATCATATGAAGTTAATCACAAGAGTCCCCTTTACATCAGAGTCCACGAGTTCCCCCTTTACATCAAAGTTCACAGAGTTCCCCCTTTACAACAGAGTTCACAGAGTTCCCCCTTTACATCAGAGTTCACAGAGTAACCCCTTTACATCAGAGTTCACAGAGTTCCCCCTTTACATCAGAGTTCACAGAGTTCCCCCTTTACATCAGAGTCCAGAGAGTTCCCCCTTTACATCAGAGTTCACAGAGTAACCCCTTTACATCAGAGTCCACAGATTTCCCCCTTTACATCAGAGTTTACAGTGTTTCCCCTTTACATCAGAGTCCAAAGAGTTCCCCCTTTACATCAGAGTTCACAGTGTTTCCCCTTTACATCAGAGTTCACAGAGTACCCCCTTTACATCAGAGTTCCCCCTTTACATCAGAGTCCACAGATTTCCCCCTTTACATCAGAGTCCAGAGAGTTCCCCCTTTACATCAGAGTCCACAGTGTTTCCCCTTTACATCAGAGTTTACAGAGTTCTCCCTTTACATAAGACTTCACAGTTCCCCCCTTTACATCAGAGTTCACAGAGTTCACCCTTTACATTAGAGTTCCCCCTTTACATCAGAGTCCACAAAGTTACCCCTTTACATCAGAATCCCCAGAGTTTCCCTTTTACTGTAAGGGGGGACTCTGCAGACTCTGATGTAAGGGAGAACTCTGGGGACTCTACCATAAGGGATGCTCTTGTGTACGGCAAGGACTCTGATGTAAGGGGGAGGGAGCACTGTGGCCTCTGGTGTAAAGGGGAGCTCTGATGCAATGAGTGCTCTGAAAACCCTAATTTACTTTGTCCAGTCTGAATAATGTGTCCAGGACTCAAACGCATGATTCCAGACCCAAACTGTCCGGGTGAATCCTGAACAGGTGGCAACCCTAGGCCTATGCGCCCTTAAAACAGAAGTATGGGATTTTTTTTTTATCCCATGCTCATACTTACCTAGGTGGATGCAGCATCGGACCGATGCTGCATCTGTACCCCGTCGCCTTTTCCCTGAGAACCGAGTCACCAAACACCGCCGATGGCTCTGTTCTCTCACCTCCCAGAGTGGAGAGCTGCTGCCTGTCAATCAGCATCTTTCCTGCTCTGCTCCTTTACAGTCATTGGAGTGCTGAGCTGTGGAGGGGCGGGGAGTCAGACCAGGCACCTTGCGGATTCAGACTTCCGAAGTCGGGATGGCGCAGTGCTGGACTCATCCTGGTGACTGCAGTAGAGAGTGGACTTCAGATCTCTTACGTTAAAAAACGGGTCACAGGAGTGCAAAACAAATTGCTTTTCTGTGACCCAGAGGAGAAGCCCAGCCGAATGACCTCAGTACTTTTCCTTTAATGGACAGACCAGGAACTTGTATTGCATACAAACGGCAAAACATCGTCGGCCAACAAACACAAAACTATGTGTTTTTTTAGCTCTTTAGCGCCACTCTTCGGGCAACTTCTGCTAATGTTGTGTTATGGTTAGCATTGTTTCTGAGTATGCAAGTTTTGTCCGACGTACTTGTGTACACACGATCGGATAGTCCAACAACACACATATGTTGGCGGACAATTTTAAAGCATGCTATCCCACATTTGTTGGAGTAAAAACTGACAATTGTTCGACGGAGCATAAAAAGGATCAGATTTTCCGACAACAGCCTGTCATTGTCTGTAAGAGGCTTGAGTCTTGTATGGGACAGGATCTCCAACCCTGTGTCCGGGGTCTTGTGGACAGCCAGCAGGGTGTGTGCCCAGGTGCACACAGCCCATATAAAGAGGGGCTGGTGAGAGCAGAAGGTGGAGTTGAAGCAGTGGCTGCTATTGAGAGAATCTCTGTGTGAGAATAGACGCTGTGTGCGTCCAAAAAGCCCAAAGCTGTGTGTGCTGAAGGGCCTGAAGCTGTGTGCGTCCAAGGAGCCAGAAGCTGTGTGCATTGAAGGGATTGAAGCTGTATGCATTTAAGGAGCCCAAAGCTGTGTGCATCCAAGACTGTGGGCCTGGAATAGCTGGTGGTTTGTACCAGTACCTATAGCAGCAGTGTTGCTGAAGAGTAGCCAGGTGGGCTAGCATTTTCAGTTATGTCTGAATGGCATTTAAACTCCTGCGTGGGATTCCTGAGTGGACTTTTGTTTTTTCCATTTAATAAACGTGGGCTACCAGGCCCTTAACTAAAAAGCCTCTCTGATGTGGACTCACTACACAAAAATGCATTTATCACTGAGCTGAACAATCCCTCATGTCACAGAGTACTGAAATTGTACAAGTTCCAAGGAAGGCCTCACTTATGAGCAATGAGTGGAACATCATATGACTCAGAGAAACTCTGCATGCTGCAAAAAATAATAAAAAGGTTCACATGACCTTATGCTCGATCAATTTGCACGTAGAGGAGAGTGTTATACAAAGATTTAATGTTGTTAGGAACGTAACCATCCCAACTAGGGCAATGCCTGGTGGCCTGATATATTGTAGGTACACCTGTTTAATTGCTTGTTAATCAGCCGTGGTGAAGACAACTTGTTAACGTTCAAACCGAGCATCGGAATGACGGAGAAAAGGGATTTAAAGTGATTGTAAAGGCAGAAGTTTTTTTTTATCTTAATGCATTCTATGCAGATTGTTGTCTTATTTTTTAATTAACCACTTAAGCCCCGGACCAATATGCTGCTAAATGCCCAATTCGGCACTGCGTCGCTTTAACAGACAATTGCGCGGTCGTGCGATGTGGCTCCCAAACAAAATTGGTGTCCTTTTTTCCCCACAAATAGAGCTTTCTTTTGGTGGTATTTGATCACCTCCTGCAGTTTTTATTTTTTGCGCTATAACTATAAACAAAAATAGAGCGACAATTTTGAAAAAAATGCAATATTTTTTACTTTTGCTATAATAAATATCCCCAAAAACATATATACATTTTTTTTTCCTCAATTTAGGCCTATACGTATTCTTCTACCTATTTTTGGTAAAACAAATCGCAATAAGCGTTTATCGATTGGTTTGCGTGAAATTTATAGCGTTTACAAAATAGGGGATAGTTTTTGAATTTTTATTATTATTTATTTTTTACTACTAATGGCGGCGATCAGCGTTTTTTTTTGTGACTGCGACATTATGGCGGACACTTTGGACAATTTTGACACATTTTTGGAACCATTGTCATTTTCACAGCAAAAAATGCATTTAACCACTAGCAGACCAGCCGCCGTCGTTCTACGGCGGCAGGTCGGCTCTCCTGGGCGAGAGCCCGTAGCTCTACGTCGGGACTTTCGCGGCCACTAGGGGGCGCGTGCGCGCGCCCCCCGCTTGCCCCCGAGTCCCGCGCGCGTGCCCGGCGGGCGCGATCGCCGCCGGGCACGCGCGCTCGTTCGTTACAGAGCGGGGAACGAGAGCTGTGTGTGTAAACACACAGCTCTCGTTCCTGTCAGCGGGGGAAACGCTGATCTTCCGTTCCCCCTAGTGAGTCCACCCCCCCCATACAGTTAGAACACAAATAGGAACACACTTAACCCCTTCCCCGCCCCCTAGTGTTAACCCCTTCACTGCCAATGGCATTTTTATAGTAATCCAATGCATTTTTATAGCATTGATCGCTATAAAAATGCCAACGGTCCCAAAAATGTGTCAAAGGTGTCCGATGTGTCCGCCATAATATCGCAGTACCGAAAAAAAACGCTGATCGCCGCCATTACTAGTAAAAAAAAAAATATTAATAAAAATGCCATAAAACTACCCCCTTTTTTGTAAACGCTATAAATTTTGTGCAAACCAATCAATAAACGCTAATTGCGATTTTTTTTTACGAAAAATATGTAGAAGAATACGTATCAGCCTAAACTGAGGAAAAAAAATGTTTTTTTATATATTTTTTGGGGATTTTTATTATAGCAAAATGTAAAAAATATTGCATTTTTTTCTAAATAGTCGCTCTATTTTTGTTTATAGCGCAAAAAATAAAAACCGCAGAGATGATCAAATACCACCAAAAGAAAGCTCTATTTGTGGGAAAAAAAAGGACGCCAATTTTGTTTGGGAGCCACGTCGCATGACCGCGCAATTGTCAGTTAAAGCGACGCAGTGCCGAATCACAAAAAGTGCTCTGGTCTTTGGACAGCAATATGGTCCGGGGCTAAAGTGGTTAAATTGCATTGTTTATTGTGAAAATGACAGTTGCAGTTTGGAAGTTAACCACAGGGGGCGCTGTAGGATTTAGGGTTCACCTAGTGTATGTTTACAACTGTAGGGGGGTGTGGCTGTAGGGCTGACGTCATCGATCGAGTCTCCCTATAAAAGGGATCACTCGATCGATGCAGCCGCCACAGTGAAGCACGGGGAAGCCGCGTTTACATACGTCTCTCCCCGTTCTTCAGCTCCGGGGAGCGATCGCGAGGGGGCGGCTAGAAACGAATAGCCACGCCCTCGTCCCGGATCGCTCCCCACGGGTTTCCGACCGCCGCATGTAGCGGGGGGGTCTCGATCGGACCCGCGCAAAGGCAGGGACGTATATATACGTCCACCTGCCTGTACGTGCCATTCTGTGGACGTATATATACATGCGGAGGTCAGGAAGTGGTTAACTGCTTGCTGACCGCCGCCTGTACTTAAACATTGGCAGAACGGCTGCATAAAGCAACGTACCTGTATGTTGCTTTGAACTTGCCGCTGGCCGCGTGCGATTGTCCCTACTGCGAGCTCTATGACTGTGCCCGCAGGACCCGCTGACTCCATGTCCACCGGTGTGCCACGGAGAGGCAGAACGGGGGGATGCCTTTGTGTACAAGGCATTGTCCTGTTCTGCCTAGTGACAGGACACTGATGTACTGCTCCCTGTCATCGGGAGCAGTGATCACTGTGGTGTCACTCGTAGCCCATCCCCCCACAGTTAGAATCACTCCCTAGGGCACACTTAAACCCTTCGTCGCCCCCTAGTGACATTTACACAGTGATCAGTGCATCACTGATCGCTGTATAAATGACAATGGTATAATGTCACTATGGACCAGAATCTCTCAAGAATGTTTCCAACACCTCCTTGAATCTATGCCACAAAGTATTAAGCGAGATGTACCTAATAAAGTGGCCGGTGAGTGTTGTATGGCATGGTATCATAGGCGTGCACACTGGGTGTGCCGGTTGTGCCCTGGCACACCCTAATCACCCCATGCACATTAGTGTTATCACTCTGTATAGCAGCAGGAACATGGGGAAGATCTCCCTCTTACCTTCTCTGTCATAAGAGAAGTGTTTATGCTCTTCTCTTTCACTATACCGGCAGGGAGATCAATGTGCTAGGGTCATATATATGTAGACACATGCATGTGTGTTTGAGCTTAAGTGTGCACACCTTAATGCAATAGGCTGTGCACACCTATGCATGGTACGTGATAGGCACGTTAATGGGCATCAATGGTATCTAAAATTTCAAAGCATGTATAAATGAGCTCTTACTTTGCTTAGGGCTAGTTTATATTTCTATGTTTTGGATTAATGGCAGGTCCAGATTTACACCTCAGGAGCCTATAGGCAGAGAAATCTGAAGCACCCCCCCCCCCCCCCACACCAATTCCCCACAAATCACCCCTCCTTGCACACATCCTCTTTACTTCCAAATCCCCCCTACTAGTATAAGTTCTCCCCCCCAAATCTCCCCACCTAGTACAAATCCTCACCCCAAATCCCCCCTACTAGTATAAGTTCTCCCCCCAAATCTCCCCTCCTAGTACAAATCCTCTCCCCAAATCCCCCCTACTAGTGTAAGTTCTCCCCCCCCCCCAAATCTTCCCTCCTAGTACAAGTCCTCTCCCCAAATCCCCCCTACTAGTGTGAGTTCTCCCCCCAAATCTCCCCACCTAGTACAAATCCTCACCCCAAATCCCCCCTACTAGTATAAGTTCTCCCCCCAAATCTCCCCTCCTAGTACAAATCCTCTCCCCAAATCCCCCCTACTAGTGTAAGTTCTCCCCCCCCCCCCAAATCTTCCCTCCTAGTACAAGTCCTCTCCCCAAATCCCCCCTACTAGTGTGAGTTCTCCCCCCAAATCTCCCTACCTAGTACAAATCCTCTCCCCAAATCCCCCCTACTAGTATAAGTTCTCCCCCCAAATCTCCCCTCCTAGTACAAATCCTCTCCCCAAATCCCACCTACTAGTGGAAGTTCTCCCCCCAAATCTCCCCTCCTAGTACAAATCCTCTCCCCAAATCCCCCCTATAGTGGAAGTTCTCCCCCCCAAATCCCTTGCCGCTTGTTCTGGGTGGGCATCATATGAAATGGTGTCAAAAGTGTCCGATCTGTCCGCTGCAATATCGCAGTCACGTTAAAAACCGCAGATCGCCGCCATTACTATAATAAAAAATAAAAAAAATGCCATAAAACTATCCCCTATTTTGCAGATGCTATAACTTTCACGCAAACCAATCAATATACGCTTTTAGTGTTTTTTTTTTTTTTTATTGGATATTTAATATAGCAAAAAGTAAAAAATAAAAAAAGTAAAAAATATTGTGTTTTTTTAAAAACCGCAGAGGTGATCAAATACCACCAAAAGAAAGCTCTATTTGTGGGAAAAAAATGTTTAATTTAGTTACAATGTTGCATGACCGCGCAATTATCATTCAAAGTGTGACAGCGCTGAAAGCTGAAAAATGGCCTGGGCAGGAAGGGGGTTTAAGTGTCCTGTAGTGAGGTGGTTAAAGGGAAGATATGGTGTTATTTTACATATATAAATATTTATATTTTATTATCCTTTATTCACTTACCACTTGCAGCCAGAAGGAGGTAAGATCTGGTCTCCCTGTATTTTTTTTTTTTCTGGGCAGAAAAAATAGAAACAAATTAATGGAACTTCCTAATCAGTACATAACATTTTCTGAATTCAAATGGTTTAGCTATCTGAATTGAACCTGCTATCAGTCTTTTGCAGTCCCTGTTTAGCTGGGCTGACATGTGAAAGGAAGAATCAGCAGAAGGAGCCAATCAATATATGCACTGATATGGTGCCTGCTGATAGAAGAAGGAAGCAGAGTGACAGAGAGATGAACTTATTATCACTGTGCTGCAAGGGCGGACTGACAACTCATGGGGCCCCCGGGCAATAGGAGATTATGGGGCCCCCGGGCAATAGGAGATTATGGGGCCCCCGGGCAATAGGAGATTATGGGGCCCCTGGGCAATAGGAGATTATGGGGCCACACAGTATGCACACACACACATACAGTACGCATACACAGTGTACACACACACACACACTAAAAAGGTACTGGAGAGACGGGGAGCTATAATCTTGGGTTTTTTCGACTAAAAGGATGTCGGTAAGGGACATTTCAGGGACAGATGTAAAAAAAAAAAACACTGATTTTAACACACTGTCCCTGGTTTTGCTGAGGCTGGCAGAGGGGCCCTCGGGCAGTGCCCAAGTGATCAGTCCGCCCCTGCTGTGCTGCTTCTGCATTTATTATCCAGCCACAGACAGGGCCTGTCTGGCTTCAGGTGAAGTAAACTGACTGAGGGCATCTTGTGGCAGAAAAGTTGTACTGCAAGATAGAGCTTTTGATTAAAAGTGACTACTGCACCAAAACGTGTGTATTTTTTCTTTTGTTTCCAAAAGCAACACAGTATTACAAGGGTATGCAAAAAAAAAGAAAAAAAGAACAAGCCTTAACCACTTAAGGACCGCCCAGGGCCGGCCTTGGGTGTTTAGGCGCCCTGTGCGAGCTAATCCTGTGGTGCCCTCTCCCCCCCCATCTTTACCCCTCGCCCCCTGGTCACCTAAACATCCACAAAGATTTCTCTTATATCCTCCTCCCCCTCTGTGTGTAGGTTGGCTATAAAAAGTAAATACTTTATATTTTATTTTTTTGTCTGAAAAAGTAGATGCATGCGGGGCCAGGGGCTCAGTGTGACTTACCTTACAGTGGATGGTGCAGCTTTGCATTTAAGAATGGCGCCGCCCATCTGCCCGAGAATAGCCGAGTGTTTTCGGGCATTTTTTTTCAGGTGCCGCAGCCAATGCGTTGCTCTTCAACCAGTCCCAGGCAGGGGGACCTGGCAGCGCCTTCTGCTGTGACTCGTAGGAGTTGGACTCCCGTGATGATCATGTGAATAACTGACGGTGACTCACATTCTGCGAGCTGTGATGGCCGCACGGCGCCCCTGTTGCCCATTGCACCCTGTGCGGCCGCACAGCTCGCACACCCCCAAGGCCGGCCCTGGGACCGCCTCCTGCACACTTGCGTCCGCAGAATGGCATGGCTGGGCACAGGCACGTACCTGTATGTTGCCTTTAGTATGGGGATCCCTATTGCAGCCTCCCATGGCTGCGATTGTCTTTCATTTTATTCTTCTCCAACAACACCCTCACCCCCCCCCCCCGTCGCAGGCTACGATGGTGCTCAGACATCTACATTCATCCATGCCCCCTAATCTTCTACCTATCACGCCCCTCACTGAGTGAAATCGTGTTTGTGGTGACACGGTGATCAGGACGTGACCAATTCCCACACTGCGCATATACGCGGGCGTCTGTATAAAATCTCAGGTGACGCGTCTGCTCAATACAGATGCTGCTGCTCTGGAGACCCACATTAAAACAGGATTTTGTGTATTCTAACTATGCCACACAAGTAGGCTTTTCAATCCATGTATACTTCCCTCCATGGACATGTTTTATGTAAGCCCCGTACACATGGCCGAGGTTCTCGGCTGAAACCAGCGAGAACCTCGCTGGGAGCCGCATTCTGCCGAGAACCTCGGCCGTGTGTACGCTCTCGGCGAGCCCCGCCCGTCGGGAAACCCGTCGAGCAAATAGAGAACAGGTTATCTATTTGCTTGACGGCCCGTCGGGATGAATGGCTGGTTGCCATTCCCGACGGGCGGGTCGCAGATTCTGACGGCCGGCAGAGAACCTCGACGGGCGGAACGATGTGTTCCGCCCGTCGAGGTTCTCTGCCGTGTGTACGCGGCATATACATTCTGTGATATTGGGGGATGTCTAGCTTAGTGGTAGATGTGTTTTCAATGAGTTCACAGCCAACAGGAACTTCAGTTTAAGGGTGTGGTAGCCTACTTTTATTGAAAGAAACAAAATTGAAAGGTCATACATGCATGGGTTGCCCACACAGGAGTTCTTCTCCCAAAAATTACAATACAACGAAAGTGCCAAGCCACCTGGCTCTCAAGGCTCACTCAGCCTTAGTCACAGTACAAAGCTGCACAGGCCTACTCCTGGCCTCAAGGAAGGAGCTGTTCTGACACTCCAGGATTTCACACTCCCCCAAGACTCATGGTCCCCCGACTCTCTCAGCTGGCCCAACTCTCTCAGTCCACCGACCTGAAACCTCTCCCACATGGAGCGCCATCTCAAGGTTATTGCCTGGGTTCTTAAACAGTAGCACGTCTCCCTCACGTCTGCAGCAACTGCTCCAACACCAACTCCTTTCCCACCTTCTCTGAGCTATGCTCAGCTCTGTCTTATAATGGGTGTGTGCACCTGGACACACACAACTTGCAGAACTTCTGGAAAGCCCAAACACAAGACTGAAGACTCCATCCCTCCCAATGCTCTTTGAAGTCTTTAAGTTTCCAGCCCCAATCCAGACTTACAAAATCCAGAGAAAACTTAAAGCGGAGTTCCACCCAAAATCGGAACTTCCGCTAATCCCACTCCTCACCCTCTTACATGCCACATATGGCATGTATTTTTTTTTAGGGGGAATGGGGGCTTCAGGAGGAGTGGGACTTCCTGTCCCACTTGCTGCTTCCGCCGAGGGGCTGGTTAGGCGATTAAGCTTAATCGCCTAGAGCAGCCCCTCCCTGTAGGCGATCGCATGGGACACTGACAGGTCCCATGCGATCGCCTGTCCAATCAGCGGCGGGCCGCACCGCTCGCGCATGTGCAGTGCCGCTCGCGCATGCGCAGTGGGTGCCAGGCCGTGAAGCCGAAGGCTGTCACGGTCGGGTGCTCACACTTAGGATGAAGACGCCGGCCGGGGAGGGGGGGAGAGGAGCGGACCCCCCGGCCGGCGCGTCGCTGGATCGTGGAGCAGGTGAGTGTGTGTTTATTAAATGCCAGCAGCTACACTTTTTGTAGCTGCTGACTTTTAATAAACACTAAATGTGGCTGGAACACCCCTTTAAGGCATAGTTTTCTCTGCTCACAAATCTTGTGCTGGAACTTCTCAAACTGCCTCTTTGAGAGTCCTGTGTCCATTTTACACACATTTTTACAGAGACAGGGGCTCTAGCCTCATACACACGCATAGTTTTCTTGACAAGAAAACTGCTGGCAGAGCTTTCTTGCCGAGTAAACCGTGCGTGTGTAGGGGCTTCGCGGTTTCTCGTCAAGAAAACTGTCCAGAATCTCGACGAGAAAAATAGAGAACCTGCTCTCTATTTTTTAGTTGTGAGATTCTCGTCAGTGTTTTCCTGCCAAGAAACCCGAGCATGTGTATACTTGCCTCTCCATGGAAACCCGCGCATGCTCGAAACGACTTTGACGCATGCGCGGTAGCTTCCAAGGCATAGGTAGGGTGAAGCAAGATGACGGCGACGGCATTGAATGTGACGAGTGCATGCCCGTTGAAGTCGATGACGTCACAGCATTTGTGCCATTCAAAAGAGAGCGGTTCTTTTGAATGGTGTGTGTGTACACTCAGCCGGCAAGAGAATCTTGCCAAGAATCTTGTCAGGAAAAACAACGTTTTTTTTCCTGACGAGTGTACAGGGCTTCTGACTTTTACAATGCCCTTAAGATGCATTGCGAATACAGCTTTGTTATGATGCCAGTTTTTTTTATGTTAACTTCCAATATACAGGGACGGGTGTAAAATACCCTTAACAGATACGGATTGCTTAAAAATACCATCAATACATATGGATGGGTATCAGAGTGCTTTTTAATAATATTAATAATATTGTATATGGCTGGGTATAGTATACCCGAATAAAATGTTGGCCCCATTATTATAAATTTTTCGCCATTTCTCTACCAACTATGAAAAAACTTGGATGGTTTTGACAATGATTATTCTCCCCCATGGGTTGAACTATTCCACCTGTGCGCATATCCATCTTCAAGATTTGTCTTTGATAAACCACAAGCATTATGCTAATTAGTTTTGTGAAAATGCTGCCAAATTCACATGGCATACAAATGTGAAATTAAACAAAATGTATATATATATATAAACATGGTGAAAAACAATTTCACACATGTGTGGAATGCTGATAATGTCCATACATATGTTGGCAAACTGATGAATGAAAACACCAACCAAATACAATAAACAAAAATGAATAGTTCATAGGTGTGTTTCCCAATGGATGAATGAAATACTTCACATATGATGCTAGTTCAGAGAAATGAAGACAGCAATGATGGCTTGTCTGTAGCAATCTTCAGACTATCACAAACAATGAAAATGGGTACTCTTACCAGCTGTGGTGGACTCACATGTTAGTACTAACAGCAAGTTGGATCAGGCATGGTGGTCACAGCGGACCCTGGGCTCTGTGCGTGAAAGGTTTTGCAGCGATGGTCACTCCGGCTGAGATGATGGATCAATCTGGGTCAGATACCTCACTTCTGGGACAGGAACCCGGATAGCAAAGGGCCAATGGAGAAATGGTCAAGCTCATAGATCAACACAACATGTGTGGCATAAGGAGAAAAAAAAGAGAAGTGCTCCCAATGGTGCAGATCAAAAAACCAATGAAGGCTTTATTTAAAATATATGAATAAAATCACGTGAAAAAAAAATATAACATCTAAAAGCAGTATGGGGTACTAAGGATGTTACCCGACGCTTTTCGGCTCAAAGCCATCAACAGGGGCATCTGTCTGTACCCCCACAATGCTGAGTTTAAATAAGACAAGTAATCCGGAACTCCACCCCTAAAGGGAGGAGACAGGAAGTGCACAATCTTGACAGGATATAGTACATCAAAACAAATGCTCTAACATACAAATATAAAGCATGATCTATCGTACCAATATTTGACATGATTGAACAATCAAAAAGGTAAATGTATAAAACATAAAGCATATACAGTATATATATTGACATGCAAATAATAATGAGCATCTAATACAAACTATGCCAGAACGTATATCCCAATGAACGGCAAAGCAGCAGAAAATACAGCATACAAGACATGCATGCCCTTTGAGTAATGACCAGTAAGGGGCCGTGATCGACTGCCATAAGCAACACTGAGCCACTCTAATGGACCACAGCACTACCCCATACAAAAAAGTCCGCCCAAAAACTGAGTTAATGCAGTGCATAACAGTAGAGAAACGGAACCACTTAGAAAACCGTCTGTTGGGGACACACGGAATAACCAATGAGAGCAAGGGAAGACTGAGGGGCGGGTCCGGTGATGCAGGAAGGAAAAGCATCCAACCCGCATCACTCGTAGCTAACCGCACCCCCATGCCTGCCCAATGACATGTGGAGAACTAGACAATGGACAGCATAAAAGTCTATAGCCAATCCAAAGTGAACAACGTCAGTGACTGACAAGTGTCGACAACTTGACGTGTGTTCCAATAGGCGGGAGCGGCGTCGATAACGTCAGCACCCTGCATCACTGGACCCCTTTACATTATACAGCACCCTGCATCACTGGATCCCTTTACATTACACAGCACCCTGCATCACTGGACCCCTTTACATTATACAGCACCCTGCATCACTGGACCCCTTTACATTATACAGCACCCTGCATCACTGGACCCCTTTGCATTACACAGCACCCTGCAGCACTGGACCCCTTTACATTATACAGCACCCTGCATCACTGGATCCCTTTACATTATACAGCACCCTGCATCACTGGACCCCTTTACATTATACAGCACCCTGCATCACTGGATCCCTTTACATTACACAGCACCCTGCATCACTGGACCCCTTTACATTATACAGCACCCTGCATCACTGGACCCCTTTGCATTACACAGCACCCTGCAGCACTGGACCCCTTTACATTACACAGCACCCTGCATCACTGGCCCCCTTTTACATTACACAGCACCCTGCATCACTGGACCCCTTTACATTATACAGCACCCTGCATCACTGGACCCCTTTGCATTACACAGCACCCTGCAGCACTGGACCCCTTTACATTATACAGCACCCTGCATCACTGGATCCCTTTACATTAAACAGCACCCTGCACCTCTGGACCCCTTTACATTACTCAGCACCCTGCATCACTGGACCCCTTTGCATTACACGGCACCCTGCACCTCTGGACCCCTTTACATTACACAGCACCCTGCATCACTAGACCCCTTTACATTACACAGCACCCTGCATCACTGGCCCCCTTTACATTACACAGCACCCTGCACCTCTGGACCCCTTTACATTACACAGCACCCTGCATCACTAGACCCCTTTACATTACACAGCACCCTGCATCACTGGCCCCCTTTCCAGTCCGTTTTTTTTTTAACTCCAGTGCAGTTTTTTTTTAAATCCAGTCCGGGTTTTTTTCTCATCCAGTCCAGTTTTTGTTTCTAATCCAGTCCGGGTTTTTTTTTCAACTCCAGTCCAGTTTTTTTTAAATCCAGTCCGGGTTTTTTTTTCAACTCCAGTCCAAATTTTTTTTTTAAATCCAGTCCGGGTTTTTTTTCAACTCCAGTCCAGTTTTTTTTTAAATCCAGTCCGGGTTTTTTTTTCAACTCCAGTCCAGTTTTTTTTTTAAATCCAGTCCGGGTTTTTTTTCCCAAAAACCCGGACTGGATTTACAAAAAAAACTGGACTGGAGTTGAAAAAAAAACCCGAACTGGATTTACAAAAAAAACTGGACTGGAGTTGAAAAAAAAACCCGGACTGCATTTAAAAGAAACTGGACTGGAGTTAAAAAAAATAACTGGAATGAAAAACACGGACTGGATTTTTCGAGCTTTCTTTCAACTTTTTTTGAAAAAAGAAAAAAAACTGGACTGGAGATGAAAAAAACCCGGACTGGATTTTAAAAAAAACTGGACTGAGTTGGAAAAAAAACAGACTGGATTAAAAAAAAACTGTATTGGAGTTAAAAAAAACGGACTGGATTTAAAAAAACCCGGACTGGATTTAAAAAAAACTGGACTGGAGTTTAAAAGCACAGGCCTGGTAAACAATATCAAATATCATATGTCACGGAGCTGGGTCTGTGTGCAAGGTCCCGCCCCCCTAGTTCGGCTCGTGTAATAGGCAGAACACTAGAAGACTATCAGACGAGCCGAACTAGGGGGCGGGACCTTGCACAGAGACCCAGCTCTATGACATACGATATGAGCGCCGGAGGACAGAAGGAAGGGAGCGCTGCAGTCACCACTTAAAGTGGCCCCAGGGCCAGTTCGGCCCTGCTCCTGGCTCTCCCTGGCGATTCCAGGGGGGGCAAAACGACCCCCCTTGCTCTATAGAGCGGACGCCCATGCTCCCAGTCAGGAACATAACAATAGGAACTAGCTATTCAGTAAGGCCCCTTTCATACTGAGGTGATTCCAAACTGCCAGTAAAGACACTAAGTGCTTTTGAAGAGCTTTTCAGGCGCTTTAAAAAGCGTTCCATTCATTTAAATTAGGGGGGGTTTTCATCATCCTGCCAGCACACTGCCCCATTGTGAAAGCATTCATTGCTTTTAATAAAAAAAGGTTTTCGTGAGCTTTTTAGGTGCTTTTTTTAGCGTGAAAGCACCAGAAAAACATCTCAGTGTGAAAGTGGTCTAAGGGTCTGTTTTGGGCGGGATTGGGACCATGAGATGTCATTTCCATTGAGGGACAAATGTTAAACAGAAGAGGGCAAAAAGATTTATCTCTCCGGTGAGGGACAGTTTTGTGGTGTCAGGAACAGAAAGGACTTTGATTGTGGAGAACAGAGGAAAAGAAAGATGTGGGTTGTTTTTCTTAAATTCTGGAGTTGAAAAAAAATGGACTGGATTAAAAAAAACTGGACTGAAGTAAAAAAAAAAGCGGACTGGATTTTCCGAGCTTTTTTTAACTCCAGTCCAGTTTTTTTTGTAAATCCAGTCCAGTTTTTTTTGTAAATCCAGTCTAGGTTTTTTTCAACTCCAGTCCAGTTTTTTTTGTAAATCCAGTCCGGGTTTTTTTTCAACTCCAGTCCAGTTTTTTTTTAATCCAGTCCGGGTTTTTTTTCAACTCCAGTCCAGTTTTTTTTTAAAATCCAGTCCGGGTTTTTTTCAACTCCAGTCCAGTTTTTTTTAAAATCCAGTTCGGGTTTTTTTTTCAACTCCAGTCCAGGTTTTTTTTTAAATCCAGTCCGGGTTTTTTTTCCCCAAAAACCCGGACTGGATTTAAAAAAAAAACTGGACTGGAGTTGAAAAAAAAACCCGGACTGGATTTACAAAAAAAACTGGACTGGAGTTGAAAAAAAAACCCGGACTGGATTTACAAAAAAAACTGGACTGGAGTTGAAAAAAAAACCCGGACTGGATTTACAAAAAAAACTGGACTGGAGTTAAAAAAAACCCGGACTGGATTTACAAAAAAAACTGGACTGGAGTTAAAAAAAACCCGGACTGCATTTAAAAGAAACTGGACTGGAGTTGAAAAAAAACCGGACTGGATTTAAAAAAAAACTGGACTGAGTTGGAAAAAAAACGGACTGGATTAAAAAAAAACTGTATTGGAGTTAAAAAAAAACCGGACTGGATTTAAAAAAAACTGGACTGGAGTTTAAAAGCACAGGCCTGGTAAACAATATCAAATATCATATGTCACAGAGCTGTGTCTGTGTGCAAGGTCCCGCCCCCCTAGTTCGGCTTGTGTAATAGGCAGAACACTAGAAGACTATCAGACGAGCCGAACTAGGGGGCGGGACCTTGCACAGAGACCCAGCTCTATGACATACGATATGAGCGCCGGAGGACAGAAGGAAGGGAGCGCTGCAGTCACCACTTAAAGTGGCCCCAGGGCCAGTTCGGCCCTGCTCCTGGCTCTCCCTGGCGATTCCAGGGGGGGCAAAACGACCCCCCTTGACCTATAGAGCGGAAGCCCATGCTCCCAGTCAGGAACATAACAATAGGAACTAGCTATTCAGTAAGGCCCCTTTCATACTGAGGTGATTCCAAACTGCCAGTAAAGACACTAAGTGCTTTTGAAGAGCTTTTCAGGCGCTTTAAAGAGCTTTCCGTTCATTTAAATTAGGGGGGGGGGGGGGGTTTCATCATCCTGCCAGCACACTGTCCCATTGTGAAAGCATTCATTGCTTTTAATAAAAAAAGGTTTTCGTGAGCTTTTTAGGTGCTTTTTTTAGCGTGAAAGCACCAGAAAAACACCTCAGTGTGAAAGTGGTCTAAGGGTCTGTTTTGGGCGGGATTGGGACCATGAGATGCAATTTCCATTGAGGGACAAATGTTAAACAGAAGAGGGCAAAAAGATTTAGCTCTCCGGTGAGGGACAGTTTTGTGGTGTGTGTAAATGTGGAGAACAGAGGAAAAGAAAGATGCGGGTTGTGCAGAAGACAGACTTGGCTCCTAAAAATGATGTGTAGCAAAGAGGGAGATATGGGTTTATCTCCCCAATGAAGGACAGTTTTGGAGGTCTTAGGGATTTGGGTTGTGCAGGAGAGGACAGATATATGTGTCTTCCAGTCAGAGACAAATGTGTAGCAGGGAAGGGCAGAAGGATTCAGCTCCCTAGTGAGGGACAGTTTTGTGGTAAGAAGGACACTGATGGATTGTGGAAGACAGTCATGGACAGGTGTTTAGCAGATAAGGAAGGACATGAAGGACTTTTTTCTGCTGTGAGGGACAGTTTTGGAGCGAGGGGGACAGAAGGATTGACTCCTCATTGATGGACTGGGGAAGATATTGGGACAAATGGATGTGGGTCGTACAGCAGAGGATAGACAGATGTGGTTTCCAGTCATGGACAGATGTTTAGCAAATAAGGACATGAAGGAATTTGTTCTCCTTTGAGGGAAAGTTTTGGGATGAGAGGACAGAGGGATTTGGCTCTTTGGTGATGAAATGTGGAAGAAGGTGAGACAGAAGGATGCAGGTTGTGCAGCAGAGGACAGACAAATGTAGCTTTCAGTCATGGACAGCTGTGTAGCAGATAAGGACATAAAGGACTTTGCTCTGCTGTGAGGGAAGGTCTAAGGGTGAGAGGGACAGAAAGTTTTGGCTCATTGATGGACTGGGGAAGATGGTGGGACAAAAGGATGTTGGTTCTGCAGAAGAGGACAGACAGATGTAGCTTCCAGTCATGGACAGCTGTGTAGCAGATAAGGACATGAAGGACTTTGCTCTCCTGTCAGGGACAGTTTTGAGTTGAGAGGAACCAGGGAAAATGGCTCCTTCAGGAACATAGCAGTGGGATTTGGCTCTCCAGTAAGAGTCACATTTGGATCAGATTGGGGCAGAGAGATGTGATTTACAGTCATGAACAGATGTGTAGAAGACAAAGACGTAGGGATTTAGCTCTCCAGTGAGGGACACGTTTGAGGTGAGAGGGATTTGGTTTCTTCAGTGATACATAGCTAAGGAGAATGGAGGGACAGAAGGATGTGGGTAGTGCAGGAGAGGACAGACAGATGGGGCTCCTTGTAGTAGCGGGATTTGACTCTCAGTTTTGGAGCAGATTAGGAGAGGGAGATGTGGTATCCAGTCAGGGACAGATGTCTGATAGAGAAGGACACGAAGGACTTTGCTCTCCTGTGAGGATCAGTTTTGAGTTGAGAGGAACCAGGGAATATGGCTCCTTAGTAATGAATAGTGGTGGAGGATGTGGGTAGTGCAGGAGAGGACAGACAGATGTGACTCCCAGTCAGAGACAGGTGTAGCAGTGGGATTTCACTCTCAGATTTAGAGCAGATTAGGAGAGGGAGATATGGCTCCCAGTCATGTTCAGATGTGTAACAGAGAAGAAGATGAAGGACTTTGCTGTCCTGTGAGGGAAAGTTTTGGGTTGAGAAGAACAGAGCAATATGGCTCCTCAGTGATGGAAAGTTGTGAGGGATGTGGGTTACACACAGGCAAGGACAGGCAGATGTGGTATCCAGTCATAGACAGATGTGGAGAAGGACATAAAAGACTTTGCTCTCCTGTGAGGTACAGTTATGAAAGAGAGGGGAGAGTAGTGTATCACTTTGTGTATATCCCTCCTCATATACCAGGGGAAAAGGGAGTAGCCGCTCCAGGTGGGAACCCAGAAGAATATCCTCCGTTGCAGACAACTCAGGCAATGCACTTAGCAAAGCAGGAACAAAGATTGTCTCTGGACAGCCGCACTCTGAACAAATTGTAGCCTTTTATTAAAAGAAGGACAGCACTACAAGTCTCAGCAAAATATAATAAAACCTGACTGCTGATGCACTTTTCACTGAAACTAGTGCTTAGTCATAGCTAGATTCAGTGTGAAACACGTCAGCAGTCAGGTTTTATTATATTTTGTAGTGCTGTCCTTCTTTTAATAAAAGGCTACAATTTGTTCAGAGTGTGGCTGCCCAGAGACAATCTTTGTTCCTCCTCCTCATATACCGGTAGTAGTGAGGGGAGAGTAGTGTGTCACTCTGTGTGTATCCCTCCTCCTCCTCGTATACCGGTAGTAGTGAGGGGAGAGTAGTGTGTCACTCTGTGTATATCCCTCCTCCTCCTCATATACCAGTAGTAGTGAGGGGAGAGTAGTGTGTCACTCTGTGTATATCCCTCCTCCTCCTCATATACCGGTAGTAGTGTGGTGTCAGGGGGGAGTAGTGTGTCACTCTGTGTATATCCCTCCTCTTCCTCATATACCGGTAGTAGTGAGGGGAGAGTAGTGTGTCACTGTGTGTATATCCCTCCTCCTCCTCATATACCGGTAGTAGTGAGGGGAGAGTAGTGTGTCACTCTGTGTGTATCCCTCCTCCTCCTCCTCGTATACCGGTAGTAGTGAGGGGAGAGTAGTGTGTCACTCTGTGTGTATCCCTCCTCCTCCTCGTATACCGGTAGTAGTGAGGGGAGAGTAGTGTGTCACTCTGTGTATATCCCTCCTCCTCCTCCTCATATACCGGTAGTAGTGTGGTGTCAGGGGAGAGTAGTGTGTCACTCTGTGTATATCCCTCCTCTTCCTCATATACCGATAGTAGTGAGGGGAGAGTAGTGTGTCACTCTGTGTATATCCCTCCTCCTCCTCCTATACCGGTAGTAGTGAGGGGAGAGTAGTGTGTCACTCTGTGTATATCCCTCCTCCTCATATACCGGTAGTAGTGTGGTGTGAGGGAAGAGTAGGGTGTCACTCTGTGTATATCCCTCCTCCTCCTCCTCCTCATATACCGGTAGTAGTGAGGGGAGAGTAGTGTGTCACTCTGTGTATACCCCTCCTCCCCCTCATATACCGGTAGTAGTGAGGGGAGAGTAGGGTGTCACTCTGTGTATATCCCTCCTCCTCCTCCTCATATACCGGTAGTAGTGAGGGGAGAGTAGTGTGTCACTCTGTGTATACCCCTCCTCCCCCTCATATACCGGTAGTAGTGAGGGGAGAGTAGTGTGTCACTCTGTGTGTATCCCTCCTCCTCCTTATATACCGGTAGTAGTGTGGTGTCAGGGGGGAGTAGTGTGTCACTCTGTGTATATCCCTCCTCTTCCTCATATACCAGTAGTAGTGAGGGGAGAGTAGTGTGTCACTCTGTGTATATCCCTCCTCCTCCTCATATACCGGTAGTAGTGTGGTGTCAGGGGGGAGTAGTGTGTCACTCTGTGTATATCCCTCCTCTTCCTCATATACCGGTAGTAGTGAGGGGAGAGTAGTGTGTCACTGTGTGTATATCCCTCCTCCTCCTCATATACCGGTAGTAGTGAGGGGAGAGTAGTGTGTCACTCTGTGTGTATCCCTCCTCCTCCTCCTCGTATACCGGTAGTAGTGAGGGGAGAGTAGTGTGTCACTCTGTGTGTATCCCTCCTCCTCCTCGTATACCGGTAGTAGTGAGGGGAGAGTAGTGTGTCACTCTGTGTATATCCCTCCTCCTCCTCCTCATATACCGGTAGTAGTGTGGTGTCAGGGGAGAGTAGTGTGTCACTCTGTGTATATCCCTCCTCTTCCTCATATACCGATAGTAGTGAGGGGAGAGTAGTGTGTCACTCTGTGTATATCCCTCCTCCTCCTCCTATACCGGTAGTAGTGAGGGGAGAGTAGTGTGTCACTCTGTGTATATCCCTCCTCCTCATATACCGGTAGTAGTGTGGTGTGAGGGAAGAGTAGGGTGTCACTCTGTGTATATCCCTCCTCCTCCTCCTCCTCATATACCGGTAGTAGTGAGGGGAGAGTAGTGTGTCACTCTGTGTATACCCCTCCTCCCCCTCATATACCGGTAGTAGTGAGGGGAGAGTAGGGTGTCACTCTGTGTATATCCCTCCTCCTCCTCCTCATATACCGGTAGTAGTGAGGGGAGAGTAGTGTGTCACTCTGTGTATACCCCTCCTCCCCCTCATATACCGGTAGTAGTGAGGGGAGAGTAGTGTGTCACTCTGTGTGTATCCCTCCTCCTCCTCATATACCGGTAGTAGTGAGGGGAGAGTAGTGTGTCACTCTGTGTATACCCCTCCTCCTCCTCCCCCTCATATACCGGTAGTAGTGAGGGGAGAGTAGTGTGTCACTCTGTGTATACCCCTCCTCCCCCTCATATACCGGTAGTAGTGAGGGGAGAGTAGTGTGTCACTCTGTGTGTTTCCCTCCTCCTCCTCCTCATATACCGGTAGTAGTGGTGTGAGGTGGAGTGTCGCCCCGGGCTATCCTCTCTCACACACGGAGTACCCGCCCCATAACACAGTAGAACACACCCTTGTGTTGTGTACGGCTCTCCTGTCCGGAGCAGTGCGTTGTGTGTATCTCGGACCCCGGCCTCCTCTTCCTCCTCTCTCCCCCGTATACAGCACAACTCCAGGCTGCCCTCCTCCCCTCCTCGTCCGCCATCTTGTTCGGGTTCCTCCTCCTCGGTTCTGTGTGAAGTGCGCCCCGGGGGCCTCGGCCTCCTCCCCTCACTCGAGGCTGCAGGAGGATGCCGGGCCCGAGGAGGAGCCATGAGTATGAAAACCAGTGTGTGCCGCCCGAGGCACGACGACCCCTTGCCGGGGGAAGAGGCTCAGGAAAACCCGGGGCTTGCGGGCCGGAGTAGGCCGCAGCAGCCGGCGGACGGCGCTTGGGCCGCGGAGCGTGGAGGGAAGGCTCCGGCCGGCCTCCTCGCCGACCCGTGCGGGAAGCTCGGCTGCCAAGCGGGGGCCCTGGCGGAGAAAGGCGGTGGGGGAGCGGCCGGGGCTGCGGTGACTGGGGCCGGGGCGGCTACGACGGCGGCCACGGGGCAAGGCCAGGCCCCGGCCTCCAGTTCCACGTCCCCACCGCGCTGGAGACCGCCGATCAGAGGGGGAGCCGGGGCCTGCCTGAAGCAGATCGTCCTCCTCCAGCTGGACCTCATCGAGCAGCAACAGCACCGCATCCAGGAGCGGGAGCGCCAGATCGGGGAGCTCCGGGCCGAGAAGGACACGGTAAGGGCGGGGAGAAGAAAACTCGAGGCCGGGGATGTGGCCTGTGTGAGGGATCGGGGCAGGACTGGAGATCGGACTGTGTGTGGGCATGACGGGCTGTCTTTAGATTACTATCTATTGTACATCTGTCACCGACCACATAGAAATGTCACAGCCATTAGTCTGATGGGGTGCAATGCAGTACACGACCTATATGTATGTCTCAGGTTGAATACAGAGTAGGGAATGAGTCTATCCTCAGTGAAGGACCGATGACATTTCAAATTACAGGACCTGTCAGTTCTTTTTTTTTTTTTAAATGTGTCCCCTTTGGAGAGATTTCCCTTTCACTTCCTGTCCTGGAGACAGCAGAGGAAGTCAAAGCTAGACCACTGAGCATGTGTCTCCATTGGTGGATTCCTCTATTCTGTGTCCATTGATGGCTCCAAACGCTGGCTTATCCCCTCCCCCATGACACAGCAGTAGAGAGCTGACAGAGGATCTAACCTGGACCCAAAAAGAAAAATGTTCTGGGCCTCAGATCCTTATTATTATTTGGGTGCAGGCTCTAGGCGATGTGTTCTGATGGCGGGGAGTCTCCCCAAATGACACAGCAGGAGGATTTCCCCATCCACCTCCAATTCATGGATGAGGGAATCGGCTATTTTTTATCTATCTATAAACTCGTGCTTAAAGGGGTTGTAAAGGTTTGTTTTTTATTTTCTAAATTGGTTCCTTTAAGCTAGTGCATTGTTGGTTCACTTACCTTTTCCTTCCATTTCCCTTCTAAATGTTTTTCTCTTTTTTCTGAATTTTTCACTTCCTTTTTCTCCTCAGTAAGCTTGCCCCCATCATCCGAGCTGTTCTGGCTCGGGGTTAGTTAGCGTGCTCACCCCCTTCCTTGGGACTACATCCCTGCAGGGTTTCCTCCAAGGGAGGGGGCGAGCACCCTGACTAACCCCCAGCCAGAACGACTCGGATAATGGGGGCAAGTTTACTGAGGAGGAACAGGAAGTGAGAAATTCAGACAAAGGGGGGGAAAAAACATTTAGAAGGAAAAGGTAAGTGAACCAACAATGCACTAGCTTAAAGGAACCTATTTAGAAAATAAACAAACCTTTACAAGGGAAGCCTAGGTTCACACTAATGAAACACTGCACTCTGTATGCGTTTCCCGCACCAAATTCTAGTTGCGATCCACTGCGGGTGTAAATACTAAGTAAACAACGCCCAAAATACAGTGCGTTTGCCTGCGCCGGTCACATGGTACAAAACGATCCTAAAATCCGGTTGCAGTGCAGCTCCATAAAAGGGACATGTACGTCTCTGGTGCGATTTGAGGCCATTCAAAATGAAGGGCCTTACCATAGGAACCAGGGGCGGTTCACATGCGCTTTTTTTTTGTGTGTGTGAACCCAAGGCCCGTTTAACACTTATGCGACTTGTCTAGTGACTGGAAAGTTGTTTGACAAGTCGTTCCCCATAATTTACAATGATAACCATTCATATATATGTGACTTCAAAGTAGTCCTTGTACTACTTTTGGTTTGACTTTCATGCGAGTTGAGGTCCATATAACGCCGGTTTATACAGGCATTCTCTGAAGTCGCAGTAGTATGGAAAGGGGCCCAAGCCTCGGTTCACACTGATGCAGGTTAGAAACCATGCAAGTTTAGCTGAACCGGCAATGCAGTGTGACTTTGGGGGGCGATTTGACAGACATCTGTGCGGGTTCCTGTAGAGATGTTTATTAACCACTTAAGGACCCCCGCACGCACATATACGGCCACAGAATGGCACGTACAGGCACAAGGGCGTAAATTTACGTCCCCGCCTAAGTGCGGTTCGGGGGTCCCATCGGGACCCCCTCCGCGGCGTGCGGGGGTCCCCCTGGCTCCGGGAGCGATCCGGGACGAGCGGGCGGATGTCGGCATTTACCCGCCCCCCCGCGATCGCTCCCAGCCAATGCGCGCGCTCCCAGTCTCCTGTCACTTCCTCCTCCTGTGTAAACACAGGAAGGGGGAAGTGATGTAATCTCCCATCGCAGCGGTATTTCCAACCGCTGCGATGGGAGAAACACCTCACAGTAAGTGTGCACCAACATTACACTGACACACACTCACATAGGCATACTTAACCCCTTGCGATCTGCCCCCCCACCCCCCCTGTCACAGTGTCACTGAATGCAGTGATCTAATCACTGCATTTAGTGTCAGTGTGACAGGCAGTGTAAAATCAGTTAGTGTTAGGTTCAGGATAGCCCCCCCACCCCCCCTAATAAAGTTTTAACCCCCTGATCACCGCCCTAGTTAACCCTTTCACTCCCTATTGCCAGCGTCACTAAGCGATCATTTTTCTGATCGCTGTATTAGTGTCGCTGTTCCCGCTAGGTAGCTATTTTTTTTTATCGCGATTTTTTTTTTTTACTAAAGACATGTGGCTAAATAAATTTTGGCCTAAATGTTTGACTAAAATTTAGTTTATTTGATTTTTTTTTAACAAAAATTAAAAAATGGTGTTTTTTTTTCAAAAATGTCGCTCTATTTTTGTATATAGTGCAAAAAATAAAAATCGCAGAGGTGATCAAATACCACCGAAAGAAAGCTCTATTTGTGGGAAGAAAAGGACGCAAATTTTGTTTGGGAGCCACGTCGCACGACCGCGCAATTGTCAGTTAAACCGACGCAGTGCCGAATCGCAAAAACACCTTGGGTCATTTACCAGCGTATTGGTCCGGGTCTTAAGTGGTTAAAATCATCCCCAAAGTTGCCAAAAGTATTACAGGAACTATACAGCAGTGCAGCCCTGAACCGATTGAGACCGTGCCATAGCTGCTGCTGATTTGGCCTGCCAAATCGCCCAACGTGAACTTGGGCCAAGCCTCATTTTTACCACCTCTCAACCGCTCTCACTTTAGCTGGAAAGGCAGAAGTCGGGGGTGTACACCTGCTGGGCTTGTGATGCTTTGCAGCGGTGGCAGGAATGATCCCATGTAAGTGAATGGGGCCATGCTGCATCCATGCGCAATGCACATGAGTCGTGGCATTTATCAAATGTCTCTGAAAAGGGACCCAAGGGTGGATTATTTTTTCAGAGGAGTGTAAAGGAGCCCAGTGTGTCTGTTGATCATATTAGGATTTCTTTTGTTCAGCCTGAATAAAGAAAACCCCATGGATTCCCCTATATATGCTAAGCAGTCTGTATAACCAATCGGATTGTAGCTGATAAGAATCTGCCATATATAACGCATGATTTCAGACATGAGGTCTAGTGGTAGCAGCAGTGTAAATGATATCAAATATAAAAATGTATACATGGTAATGCATTAAAGTGGTAGTAAATATGTATAAAATAGATCTCTCTCTCTCTCTCTCTCCCCCCCCCCTGCAGTGGAATGGCATATGAATAGATTATTAAAGACTTGCCTGTAAAACAGATCGCCAACACACGGGTTAATTTTCTAAAACTGGAGAGTGCACAATCGGTGCAGCTGTGCCTAGTAGCCAATCGGCTTCCAGCTTCAGCTTGTTCAGTTAAGGTTTGAGAAAAAGGCCTGGGAGCTGATTGTGAGTCTTCCCAGTTTTAGTAAATCTACCCCAGTGTTTGTTTAGATGGGAACAAGCCCTTCAATATTGGCTACCATTGTTAAAATCCTATTATTGGGGTAGGTAGGTAGGTGTGTGTGTATAATATATACTGTGGGAGAGTTTTATTAAAACTGGAGCACTCAGAATCTGGTGCAGCTGTGTGTGTCAGCCAATTGGCATCTTACTTCAGCTTGTTCAATTAAGCCCTCATTCACAGTGATCTGAACTCGCACAATTTCAAATCCGCATTTCAGACCGACTTCAGGGGGCGACTTGAAAGACATCTGTGCGGGTTTATGCACGAATGAAATTGCCTCCAAAGTTGAAAAAGTATTACAGGTGCACTACACGGCTGCATCGTTCATTCACGCAGCTTTCAGGCTCCATTCACATTTTAGCGTTTTTTAGGATCGTTGCAAGTTCTGCAATCCGCAATCTCAAAATGCATGTTTTCTATTTGTTTTCACTGACACCTGGCTCGATACGTCGCACAGCAATCCACAAAGCTTGTCACCCAAAAGAAGCTTCTGATACTTTTTGGGCAACAAGCTTAGCGGCGCGCAATGCAGTTTCCCGCAAGTTTTATCAAGACTGCTCCGCATTTTGGGTGATAATGACAACGAATGGCACCCGAACATGCACATTGTAGTTGCGGTGCGATTTGAGATTCCGGGCAGAATTTGAAACGATCCCAAATCACCAAATGCGAATGGAGCCTAAAACCTGGAAGCTGATTGGTTGCTATGTAGAGCTGCACCATGCTTTTATACACTTCAGTTTGAGTTAATGGGCCCCAGTGTATGTGTGTGTGTGTAAAATATATATATGAGCGAGAGAGATGCACGATCTTTCATTAAAAAATCTAGATCGCGATTCCACCCCCCTCCCCCCCCCCTCGTGATCTTAACACAGCATTTTCCCGATTCAGTGCACTGCTGCAGCTGCCAAAAAAAAACGGCCAGTCTGCCAAGTTTATCACAACAACATCCCTGAGCCCTGGTTCACACTGGTGTGATTTGACATGTCAACTCGTCGACAATTGCCGGCAATGGCACCCTCCTAATCAGTGTGACGCTGCATTTCAAAAAGTTGTTTCTGTACTATTTGCGATTTTGGACCTCGATTTACATTGACATCTGTGTAGAAACCCATTTGACCAGAATTGTGCAGCTCTAAATATATATATACAGTGCAGAAAATAAGTATTTGAACACCCTGCTATTTTGCAAGTTCTCCCACTTGGAAATCATGGAGGGGTCTGAAATTGTCATCGTAGGTGCATGTCCACTGTGAGAGACATAATCAAAAAAACAAAATCCAGAAATCACAATTTATGATTTTTTTTAACTATTTATTTGTATGATACAGCTGCAAAGAAGTATTTGAACACCTGAGAAAATCAATGTTAATATTTGGTACAGTAGCCTTTGTTTGCAATTACAGAGGTCAAACGTTTCTTGTCGTTTTTCACCAGGTTTGCACACACTGGAGGAGGGATTTTGGCCCACTCCTCCACACAGATCTTCTCTAGATCAGTCAGGTTTCTGGGCTGTCGCTGAGAAACACGGAGTTTGAGCTCCCTCCAAAGATTCTCTATTGGGTTTAGGTCTGGAGACTGGCTAGGCCACGCCAGAACCTTGATATGCTTCTTACAGAGCCACTCCTTGGTTATCCTGGCTGTGTGCTTCGGGTCATTGTCATGTTGGAAGACCCAGCCTTGACCCATCTTCAAAGCTCTAACTGAGGGAAGGAGGTTGTTGCCCAAAATCTCGCAATACATGGCCCCGGTCATCCTCTTCTTAATACAGTGCAGTCGCCCTGTCCCATGTGCAGAAAAACACCCCCAAAGCATGATGCTACCACCCCCATGCTTCACAGTAGGGATGGTGTTCTTGGGATGGTACTCATCATTTTTCTTCCTCCAAACACGGTTAGTGGAATTATGACCAAAAAGTTCTATTTTGGTCTCATCTGACCACATGACTTTCTCCCATGACTCCTCTGGATCATCCAAATGGTCATTGGCAAACTTAAGACTGGCCTTGACATGTGCAGGTTTAAGCAGGGGAACCTTCCGTGCCATGCATGATTTCAAACCATGACGTCTTAGTGTATTACCAACAGTAACCTTGGATACGGTGGTCCCAGCTCTTCAGGTCATTGACCAGCTCCTCCCGTGTAGTCCTGGGCTGATTTCTCACCTTTCTTAGGATCATTGAGACCCCACGAGGTGAGATTTTGCATGGAGCCCCAGTCCGAGGGAGATTGACAGTCATGTTTAGCTTCTTCCATTTTCTAATGATTGCTCCAACAGTGGACCTTTTTTCACCAAGCTGCTTGGCAATTTCCCCGTAGCACTTTCCAGCCTTGTGGAGGTGTACAATTTTGTCTCTAGTGTCTTTGGACAGCTCTTTGGTCTTGGCCATGTTAGTAGTTGGATTCTTACTGATTGTATGGGGTGGACAGGTGTCTTTATGCAGCTAATGACCTCAAACAGGTGCATCTAATTTAGGATAATAAATGGAGTGGAGGTGGACATTTTAAAGGCAGACTAACAGGTCTTTGAGGGTCAGAATTCTAGCTGATAGACAGGTGTTCAAATACTTCTTTGCAGCTGTATCATACAAATAAATAGTTAAAAAATCATAAATTGTGATTTCTGGAAAAAAACATTTTGATTATGTCTCTCACAGTGGACATGCACCTACGATGACAATTTCAGACCCCTCCATGATTTCCAAGTGGGAGAACTTGCAAAATAGCAGGGTGTTCAAATACTTATTTTCTGCACTGTGTATATATATATATAATATTTGTTTAATGTGGTAGTCATACCTTTTTGAGAATATTAAGGGAGATGTCATTTATGGACGGTGATCTGCATGTACACATCAGATGTTTATATGTGTGGATGATGGGGGGGGGGGGGGTGCATGGGGACATCATCTGATCCATTTTTGTGGTTTCTCTGGGTCACCACTCTACTCATCCCTCTTTATGTTGTCAGCAAAGATCACGACACCTACAACTGTCCGCAGGGATACATGAGCCCTCATTTATTGTTTTTTATTGAAGAGTTGGAATCCTAAATATCCTCGTAACTCTTTGAGGGTTTTTTCGGTCAGCTTGTATCGGTGAAAGAGTTGTGAATATGTATGAGAAGTCTGTGATTGTGCGCTGGGAACATCAAAGGGAAAATGGGTGCATTGTGCAAAGTTTATCACAGCTGCAGCCTCAGCGGATATGTGATCAATTCTCCTGATGCTCATATATATTTTCCCACAAGACAGCCAGCCTCGCTATATTCTGTGCGTCTTGCGGCCAGACTGAGGGGGGGAAGGAGAGCACAGGGCTTTTTTTTTTTTTTTTTTGGAAGAGAGGGGAACTTGTAGTGGAGAGAGGGGAAGGATGCTTGTGAGGGGGGAGACTGGAAATGGAGTGCGGATGTTTGAGCCGGTGCCTGCATGCTGTAATGCTGGGGAATCTGCTTCACCAGCCCTCCATAGGAAGGACCCATGCAGGCTGAGGTAATGCCACCTCCCTCACCATCAACACCCCCCCCCCCTTTTTTTTTCTTTCATATTGCCCTCCCCCTTCTCTTTACAATCCCCCACCCTATGCACATTCATGAGGCTCACACAGGACCATCATGGCGTTGGAGGAGGGGGGTGGTGGTTTAAATGGGCTGCCATGGCAACAGAAAGGAGGATGGTATACCATGGATTTAAGGTTTGGTATAAGCAGAGGGAGACTCTGGCTGTATTTTTTTTTTTCTTTCCTCCTATTTAACTCCCCCATGCAGAGGAGAAGTTAGCTGCAGCAGCAATGGTTAACAGAATCCGCAAGCCTGCAGCAGCTTGGATATGCAAGCGGAAGGTCTGCCCCCTTAACCCTTTCACTGCTGCATGGCATTGGATCTTCTGGCTGCTGTAGGCCCCCCTTCCTTTTTTTTTTGGCAGCAGGACTTCAGCTCCTCATTGACCCTTTTATAGCCCACATCTACAGGGACCAATGATGCACACTAAGAAAGGGTTAAGCTATTGCTGTGAGGTTTTTGTTTTTATTATACTTGCTTGTCTGCATATGGGAAAAAAAACCCACTGAGAATGGAATTAATTTGTAGCTTGTTGTTCTGCATATTTGTGTCTTTATTTCACTGCCATTGCATTTTCCTTTGCACCCTCCAGACATTGTGAACTGTCCATACTTGGCATGTCTCCTAGTTGTTATAGGTGTCTGTCTATGCCTGTAATTTGGTGCAATGCAGACTGTATGTGGTTGCTGTATAGATGTCTGTTTTGTGGCCTGCCTCCCTCCCTCTTGACACTTATTTCTTTTTTCCATACATTTTCCATTTCTGCTTCACACCCATCCCTTCCCCCACACATACACACATCAAGTTCATCATTACTCATGTCTACTTGGGGCTATGCATGATAAATAACTTGCATAACCCTCTCCACTATTAAACCTCAATGCTGGAAGTGTTTGTTGCCCCTCCCCCTTTTATGACTTGCCTGAAAATAACTGGGCCCAGGACTGTCACTTTCTTGTACCTAAAGTTGGCACCGCGCTGTAAAATGGAAGATTTAAAGGAAACCCCCCCCCCTCTGCAGTGTAGACTGCTAATTTGAAAGCATGCTGTTTTGTCTAATAGCCATGTGCATGACTGGTAGCCGTATTCTATTACCATGCCTTTCGGAGCTCTTCGTAATGTTTTTCTTCTGCCTTAATAGCTCCTGGGCCCGCATTGAGCGGATGGAAAGAAACGCCATGCTGGTTTTGTGGCCTGCCTCCCTCCCTCTTGACACTTATTTCTTTTTTCCATACATTTTCCATTTCTGCTTCACACCCATCCCTTCCCCCACACATACACACATCAAGTTCATCATTACTCATGTCTACTTGGGGCTATGCATGATAAATAACTTGCATAACCCTCTCCACTATTAAACCTCAATGCTGGAAGTGTTTGTTGCCCCTCCCCCTTTTATGACTTGCCTGAAAATAACTGGGCCCAGGACTGTCACTTTCTTGTACCTAAAGTTGGCACCGCTGTAAAATGGAAGATTTAAAGGAAACCCCCCCCCCTGCAGTGTAGACTGCTAATTTGAAAGCATGCTGTTTTGTCTAATAGCCATGTGCATACTGGTAGCCGGTTCTATTACCATGCCTGTCGGAGCTCTTCGTAATGATTTTTCTTCTGCCTTTAGCTCCTGGCCCGCATTGAGCGGATGGAAAGACGCATGCAGTTGGTCAGAAAGGACAGCGAGAAGGACAAACAGCGCACGCCTCCAAGCCGTGAGTCGGCCGTCGACATGCCAGAGGCTCCTCTTCCAGAGAGCGCAGGGGGTGGGGAGTTTCCCCCAGAGGCCTCCCCGCGGCTGTCAAGCCTTACCCCAAAACCCTTCTCCTATGGCCGCAATGCAAAGGGACATAAAAGGTTTGTTGGAGTAAACTGTTTCATTTTACTTACTCGCTGACACAAGAACCGGGTGCTGTAAGAATGCAAATGACACAATATTTGGTCAGGATCCTGGCCCCGCTGCTTGATGTGAAATTCAGATGGCAGGGTCACGGCTTAGCTTGGCCTTTTGCATTTGTGATTGTACTTAAAGTAGTAAAAACAAATTCTCATACTGTTTTAAACCTATTCTGTCGGGGAGGGTGAACTCAGTGTCCCAAGGACAGCAGTTTCCCATCTATTGGCTAAGAGGAGGCGGGAGCAGGGGAGTGGCTTGTCCTAAAGCTTTAGGGCTGTTTGTTTTGACACATACAGCTCCCAGCAGGGTGACTATATAGGACTCTGTAAGGGAAAGAAGCCACCCTGAAAAGCGTATCTATCCCTGAGTGGACCTGCAGTGATGGCAAACCTTGGCACCCCAGATGTTTTGGAACTACATTTCCCATGATGCTCGCCTACACTGCACAGTGCATGAGCATCATGGGGAAATGTCGTTTTAAAACAACTGGGGTGCCAAGGTTCACCATCACTGGTCTAGAGGAATAGGACAACTGATAAAGAAGCAACATATACTGCCAGCCTTCACATCCAATATTTACATAAAGGCTTAATGTTTTTTTACCTTTTATGCATAAAGGTAAAAAAACTTCTGTGTGCAGCAACCCCTCCTAATACTTAGCTGAGCCATATTGCGATCATGCGATGTGCACGAGAGCTGCAGCTTTCTGGGAACTCTCCCTACTCATTTGCTTAGACAGCAGCAGGAGCCTGTCCTTCACAGCTGGTGAGCCAATGTGGAGAGAGGGGAGGAGGCCGAGCCACAGCTCTGTGTGTGAGCAAGCCTGCATTGGTGCCCCAAAAGCAAGTTGTTTGCTCTGGCGGCACTGGACAGAAGGGAGAAGGCAAGGGATCTGTGAAGAGGAGGATCAGAGCTGCTCTGTGCAAAACCACTGTACAGAGCAAGTACCTATAACAAGTTTATTTTTTATTTGCCTTTTAATATCACTTTAAACTGATCCTGCAAATTCTACTCATGTTGTGCAGGAGCTACTCCATCATGTAATGTCTATTATTGAGTGTACAGTTTAAATTAAAGTTCAAGAGTCTGATGGAAGAGATGGAATCTCTCATGTACCCCAGGCTAGTGGTTCTCAATCCTGTCCTCATGCACCCCCAACAGGCCATGTTTGCAGGTTTTCCTTTATTTTACATGGATGCCTTAAATCAAGTATCAGTCAATCAGTATTTTGGACAGCTATTTTTACTAAGAGAAATTCCCAAAGCATGGCCTGTTGGTTGGGGGGGGTACTTGACGACAGGGTTGAGAACTGCCTTAGGGGTATGATTACACAGCTTTTTAAAATCCTAATTTCTACTCTTTATGTATTTGAGAGAAATCAGGATTCTAGATGGACCAGTCCTCCACAGAGTAGAACAAGCAGAAAGGACAGTAGTCCTCCCCCTGAGCAGATGAAGCTTACCTGAAATAGGTGCCAATGTTGGCAGACGCAAGAATAAATAAATCCTTTTTCCTGATATACTTTTATTCCCATTCTTGGAAATGGAAATATTAGGGTCCTTTTACACGGAGCGGACTGTTTTTGATCCGCCCCGTGTGTGTCCGTCGGCTCAGCGGGGATCATCCGTAAATCCCCGCTGAGCTGTCGGCGGACAGGGAGGTCCCCGCACACTGTGCAGAGATTGCCCTGTCTTTCCTCCGGTCTCCCCTATGGGGAATCGGATGAATACGGACCGCGTGTCCGTATTCATCCAATCCGTTCCGCCAGACGGAAGAAAAATAGGGTTTTCTTCCGTCCGAAAAAACGAATCTTTGCGGACGCGGATCTTTGCGGACGTTGGCGGATGCATCATCCGCTAACGGACGAGATCCCATAGGGATGCATTACAAGTCCGTAAACAGATTTGTAAAAAACGGACAAACGGTCTGTACGTGTGAAAGGGCCTTAAGACTGCAGATGGTAAAGAAGGTCTAAGTATCCTGCCGATCACCTTTTGAATATCAGTAAATGTGTGTTTGTTTTTCTTTTTAGGAAGTCTGCTTTTGGCCGTGCAGAGCACAGGACCCCTGTTAAGAGACTGTCTTCTGACTTGGCAAAGATGAAGGGTAAAGTGTCCCGTTTGCCAGTAGAAATATCAGAAACTGAACCTGGAGGCTCTGTATCAGAGGCAGGAGGTCGTCGGCTCAAAGAGACCCCTGAGAAATCTCAATCTCCCGTAGACACCCCACAAATACCTGCATGGGGTGACACTGCAGCATCTTCATTAAAGGACAATGACCCAAACCCTGGCGAGGCAGATGATCTGCCTTACCTCTCCACCACGGACATGTATCTATGCCGGTGGCATCGACCACCTCCTTCCCCTCTAAGGGAACCCTCCCCCAAGAAAGAAGAGTGTGTGGCAAGTAAGAACTTACTCTGTATTTGTTGTAAGTGCGCTGCTTGTATTCGTTTAAGGTATTCTGTTCGGTGCCACATGCTGTTAAATATGTTTGTTTTTGTTTGAGCTAAACAATGAATTGCATTCAATTAGACGCAGCGGAAATCCTAAAATGAAAAGTAGCGAATAAAAATAGGGGCTGCTGCACAAGTTACTAGGGTTTTTATGTATTTAGAGTTGTAGTTTTTATTGGTAAACTTTTTGGAAACTGGTTGCAATGGAAAATTAAGATTGGTTAAGTGCAAGTTGCATATCAGAGACTGCAATGTGTACATCTCACCTGTAGATGGCAGCTCTGGCCTCCCACCAAAGCCTTGTTCAGACCACACAACTACTGCTGGATTCTCTGAAAGAAAAAAATAATAATTTTGCTGTATCTTGGTTAAAGTTGCCTTTGAAATTCAGAACGCTGATACTTTTTTGATTATGACTTATGCACACTACTGACATGGCCACAGCCTGTGTGTAACGCTCAACTTGCATCTCAGCATTTTGTTCATCTGTAGAGATTGCTTCATCTTTTGCATCCTCTTACCCTTTAGCAAATGGCATGGATTCCACTTGTATTTATAAGAGAAACTTTGTGTTTCCCCCGAAAATAAGCCCTAGTTTAAAGTGGTTGTAAACTGATAGAATCCTCTTTTACAGTAGTATATAATCTAAAAGGTATGTGTTTCTGTAATCGTGTTGAATACCTTCGGTACAGCGCCGCTCAGCTGATCTCCTTCCAGCTGTCAGCGGGGGATCTGCCCCCACCCTGCAGTGCTCGGATTGGGGCATGTAGCTCCAGCGGGCCAGTAAGTGCCGAGCGGTGTTCAGCAGGGAGGGAGATGGGAAGAGATTACATGGCAAGCCCTACCCCTAAAATAAGCCCTACTGTGTTTTTGGTTGCCAAAATTGATATAAGGCCCAGGCTTCTTTTTGGGGAAACACTGTGTGTGTGTGTTTTTGAGTGATAATGAATACCTTGACCCTTTCTTGCATTAGGTACATCTTATCTTGGTTGTGCTTGGTGCAGCGTCCACTGGTAGTCTACAAGTTTATGCACGTTTCACAACAAAAACATATACTGACTCAACCTTTTTATCATATAATTTTTTGTTAGAGGAGGCATTATCAGCCAAGCTATGGTAACACAGCACAATGGGGCTCACTGGTATAAGCTAAAAACTAAGGGAACATTTAGGGACCATTTATATTTATGCATTTGCAATTTTTGTAGTGTTAGGAAGGTCCAGACACAGCCCAGTCTCCTCTACAACTGGCTGTTCGGGTGTTTTAAAAAAATAAAAAAAAAGCAAGCTTGTCCGTTTTTACACCAGGGATCCTCAAACTACGGCCCTCCAGCTTTTGTAGAACTACACATCCCATGAGACATTGTAACACACTAACATTCACAGACATGACTAGGCATGATGGGAATTGTAGTTCCTAAACAACTGGAGGGCCGTAGTTTGAAGACTCGTGGTTTACACCCAACTGCCACCACATCCACTGGACGGAAGGCAAACTGATTCCCATTCGTCTGTGTTTGGCGCATCAGATTGGAGGGTGTTTATGAACACGTGTCAATTTACACCTGCCACTCCATAGAAGGAGAATGGAGGGTCTGAACGGGTCCACCTGAAAAACTGGATGGGTAGACCTGATTAGTCGGTGCGAAAGAGGCCAGAGAGATAAGAAGCTGACAATGATTTCACCCACTGGTGTACAATTACCACAAGAATAATGGCTTTTTATTAAAGATGTCCTTTTAAATTTAGAGGAACTCTGTACCCAAAATTAAAAATGTAATTGTATCCATTAACCTCAATACAAAAAGTCACATGACATTTCACACATTCTGTATGTAGATAATGTTTTTCACCTCAAATTGTTCATGGGGTGGGAGTGTATGGAATATTTTTTATTAATTTTTTTCCCCCACATAAATGAACACTTGGCTATTAAAATCCTCCTCATGTGTCTGGGTTCGATTTCGTAGTTTATCACCTTAAAGGCATATTTTCCTGCTTTGCTCAATAAGCACCTCCTAAAGAAATTGCTGTCAATACCGACTAAAAGCTAGCTGCTGATAGGATGAATCAGCTGAAATTTAAGCCATGGATGGCCCTGTCACCCAGACAGACTTTGATCTGAAATCAGACTTTTATCTTTAACAACACAAGCACCCAATCAGATCTGCTTAGGTATCCAAGCGGCCACAGAAGCAGCAGCTGTCAGAATAATATAGCCGGCAGTGCAGCTCCTTCCATGCACAGTGTTTAGCGTGGTAAAGGAAATCTATTGATTTTTCTTGTTCAGCGTGCTGGAAGAGTGTATGGTCTGCCCTTCGATGCAAAAGAGATAATAAAATGGCAGCTGGTAGTTTCTATTTTTTTGTGATTGCTAGACAGGAAATTATGTTTGATAACTGTTGCCTCCAGCTGTACCATCTTTATTGAAAACCTGTCCTGGTCTAATACAATTGTATCATTGGAAAGGTAATCATTTACTCCCATTTTTCCTGGCAGTTTTTCCGTGGTCTGAACCAATGAAATAGTGCGTCCATTCAATACAGATTACTCCCTCGCTAACCAATGTAATTCTGACACTTTCATTATTTCCTGAAGATGTGAGTATCTGAAACCTGATTGGCTCATCCAACATAATGGAAACTCCATTCAGCCTGTGAATCTGTAGTCATCAAATCCTGAATTCAGGAGCCTGTCGATCCAAAATAAGAGCCAGCAGGCACTATTAAAAAAAAAAAAAATGCTTATTTTTACTTTTTTGCTTATTATACCCTAATTTCTTCTTATTTCAGAATGACAATAGAATGGACTCAAAGGGGCTGTTTATAATTTTAGAGACGCTGGTTCCTGAGATTTCTTCAGCATTTGTATTACAGGAAAATAAAAACAGGACTGGCAGTTCCTATTCTAGAGATTGCTAGGATACTGTCAATCTGGCTAAATTTAATATATTTTCAAGTATAAATTTCAAGTAATAATCAGATGGAAGTGTGTGTGTATATAATGTATGTGTGTACAAATTTCTGTTCCATGTATTGCTGTCTCTTGGGACTGTGATTGCTGACAAACAAAAGCTGGCCATACGCACATTTCTTTTGTTCAGCTTGTGGGCTGAATTTTGGCCAGTTCAGCAAGCATTTACTGTAATTGGAGCCATGATTGGCCGTTTGTCCATTTTTTTTTTTTTTCATTCATCCGTTGAGGGATGAAAAACGGACAGCAATGCATCTCTATGGAAAAAACTGATGTAAATGGATGATCATCTATTTACATCCGCTTCCATCAACATCAGATCAAAGCTCCTATTTTTTTTTTCTTCTTCAATTAAAACAACTTATCAGGCGAAAAGCTGATGTAAACAGTCTGCTTTTGCATGAAAAAAAATGGATCAGGGACTCAAGGGGTTAAGGACGAGCTGGAGGATGTAAATAAAACTTAAAAACGGATAAAATATTGATGTATGTTTCAGCCTTTTTTTTTTTTTTTTGGAAAGAAAATTGACAATTGATGAAAGAAAAGGTCCACATGTGTGAAATGGGCCTTAAAGGGCTTGAATCATTTTGGCTAGTAGAGTCCATCGTTTTCAGGCACGCTAACCATATTGTGCTAAAGCCGGCCATACATGGATCAAAAATAGTCGAATTTCGATCAAGGTATGGGCAAGGAAATTGTATAGAAGTAGATCTACTGCTCAAAATCTGTACACCCCCCCCCCCCCTGTCAGATTTTCCCCATTCGATCAGTGCCTGCTGCTATAGTTGGCAGCTCTGACCAGTGTATTCTGATGATGTGGGAAGGATTCTTCCATCCATGTGTGTGGATGGGGGAATTTTTTTTTTTTGTTAAAACCACTGGTTGACTCGTCTATGGGGCTGCCTTATAAAAAAAAAGTGCGCATGAGATGCGTTTTTAGCATGCCCAACCGATTTTTAGTTACAAAGGCAGCAGATGGAGGTGGAGGTCTACATGTGCCCCAACCGCAACGCTTTGTATTGCGGCTTAACAAAAAATGATCCCCTCTGGGCTTCCTGGTTCCCAATCATTGCAGTACGATGCCGGTACAAACGTTCATATATGGATGGCCTCACGAAAGAACCGTTGCATATGTGTTTCATGAATTTAGCCACAAAGGAAAAGGAAACACATAATATTAATAGAATTGGCAAGGGCAAAAAAAAGCCTGAAAAAAATAAATGCGGCCACAATATCTGAGTTGGTAAACTGCAATGTATTTATTTTTGGGCCAAGATATGCTTTAAGCTGACAATATTCACTGATCCTATCTTTTAAAATATATTGCCTGATATTAGGATAGTGATTGGCTGTTCTGCTTTTATTAGATGAAGTAATAAAAATCAGATGTTAAGGGTTTCTTTATATCTTTGTATCAAACAAGAACAGGAAATCGGTTGGGACATGCTGTAGCAGATGGAGTAAGAGATACAAGCATGTTGCAAACCATGATGTTGTAGTTTCTTGAGAATGCTCGACTTGTATGTGTGGTATTCTAATATGTATTCTTTTTATAGTTCCTTCATGGAGAGAGCACCCTATAGAGCCCCTTCAGGATTTGACTGGTGCAGACATACCAGAGGCAAGTTTATTTTAATTTTTTTTATTACAAAAAAGATTTCCTGTGCAATGCTGGAGCTTTTATATATCTATTGTGATACAAAAGTAGAAATTGTCCCACCAGCAGGCTAACCTTTTTAGTTTTATAAAAGGTTTTCTTTTAACATTATTGTACTTGAAGTGAAGAATCTGGGCGATTTTGACAAATGTATGTACTGGCTAAATATTATTTATTTTTCCTAGAACCTGGATGATGCAGTATTCGCAAAGAGACATGTCAAGTTAGAGCTGGATGAAAAGAGGAGAAAGCGGTAAGTGTAAAGACACTGTAGACAGTCGGGTTTGTTTAATAATGGATGTACGTTGGAGGAGCACTGGCCTCTAAGGTGACCTGGATATAGTGATGCAAATTTTATAAAAATTTTGAGGCATGATCTAAGACCCCTTTTTACACTGAGACAGTTTCCAGGTGTATTAGCACTAGACATAGCCCCTGTAAATCGCCTGAAATCTGCCTCCCATGCCACCTGAATGTGAAAGCCCAAGTGCTTTCACAGCTGGGCAGTGCGCTTGCGGGACGTTGGAAAAAGTCCTGCAAGCAGCATCTTTATGGTGGTTTGAGAATGCTGTATACCAGGGATGGCCAACCAGTCGCCTGCGACCTTCTGCTCTGGAATGGTGGGTTAGCATGCCCAGATCGCAGGTTGCCCACCTACTATAGCATCAGTGTTGTGCATGAAGCTTGTAGTAGAGGAAGAAAGCTGCTGTGGAGCAGAGCCCCATAAGCTGATGCTTCCTGTACAGTGCCGGCTTTTGCCGCAGACAGAGTCTATGACAAATTTCAGCTAACCCGCAAGATAGACACAGGTGCACTACGCTGCACCCACGGTCTTGGTATACCACAGAACATCAGTGTGAAAGCAGTTTTAGGCCCAAATGGGACCCTCAATTCACCTATATAGAGCGACAGATGTCTGTTCACGCCTAACTACCTCCAATCCAAAAAAACAGAAGGGAGTTCACCCCCTTTCGTCTGGTGGAGGGGACTGGTTACCAAGTTGCTTAAGTGGCCCTCGCTCTTCAAAAGGTTGGGCACCCCTGCTGTATACAGTGCTCCCAAAACACCCCTGCCCATTGCAATAAATGGGCAGCGCTTGAAAAGCACTTGGGAAGCGTCGCAACACAAGCATATTTATCTTTTTTTTTTTTTTTATGGTGAATGGTTAGGGGTACTATGTACAAAATACTCAATCACATGTGGGCCAGATTCCAATTAGCCCCCCAACCACTGCCTAGGGTTGTGGGGAAAAGGCCCTTGTTCCCATCAGCATGGGGACAAGGCGGTGTGGGGAGTGTGTGCTGCCCCCCAATGTTGAGGGCATGTGGCCTGGTATGGTTCAAGGGGAGAGGTAGGGCCATATGTATCTCTCCCTTCCATTCTAAGAGGAAACAGGGGCAGACTTCAGTGACTAATCAGAGGCTCCCTGCAAGCAAGCCTAATCCTTTCATGCTATAGAACAGAGGAAAGAATCAAAATGTTTTGCGCCACTGTTAGTATGAGGTGAGGTATTGGTGCAGGTATATTCCTTCAGGTTATTTCTTTGGGAAGTATTATCCCATGCATGGTCATCCAAGATCAACAGATATATAAACCAAGAGATTTACTAAAACTAGAGCATACAGAATCTGGTGCACCTGTGCATAGAAACCAATTGGCTTCTAAATTCAGCATAAGTTTTGAAAAAATCCTGAAGATGATTGGTTACTGTGCAAAGCTGCAACAGATTCTGTGTGCACCAGTTTTAGTAACCCCCTCCTAAATGTAGCACTGTCTCAGAGGTAAATACAAGGCATTACATTTTATTATCTTAATTTAGGTGGGACATACAGAGGATCCGCGAGCAGAGAATCTTGCAGCGTCTGCAGTTGAGGATGTACAAAAAGAAGGGCAATCAGGAAAGTGAGCCAGAAGTCACATCCTTCTTTCCAGAACCTGATGAAGGTAAGTTAAGCGACTAACATATGGTATGTTAGTTGGATGTCACATATAGGACCCGGAAATGGCGCATTTTGACCTACCGTAAAAAGTGGTCAAACTCCTTTGGTGAGGTGCCATCTAATTCATGAGCACTTGTGGTGAAGCCACAATAAACCAGAAGATATATATTCTTTATATTTTATGGTGTTGGGTTTGTCACTTTGGGCTTTTATTAGTTTGAGATTTGCACACGGTTCACTTGCACCATGATATATTTTGAATATTTCAAGTATGATGATTTTTAGCATCAACACCTTTTTTATATACAGTATCTCACAAAAGTAAGTACACCCCTTGCATTTTTGTAAATATTTTATCTTTTCATGTGACAACACTGAAGAAATTACACTTTGCTACAAGTAAAGTAGTGAGTGTACAGCTTGTATAACAGTGTAAATTGGCTGTCCACTCCAAAACAACTCAACCTGCAGCCATTAAAAGCAGTGGCAACAAAAGTGAGTACACCCCTAAGTGAAAATGTCCACACTGGGCCCAATTATCAATTTTCCCTCCCTGGTGTCATGTGACTCGTTACAAGGTTGCAGGTGTGTTAAATTTGGTGTTATCGCTCTCTCTCTCTTACTGGTCACTGGAAGTTTAACATGGCACGTCATATCAAATAACTCTGAAGATCTGCAAAAAAAATAAAATTGTTGCTCTACATAAAGATGGCCTAGGCTATAAGAATATTTCCAAGACCCTGACACTGAGCTGTGAAGCACAGTGGCCAAGACCATACAGCGGTTTAACATGACAGGTTCCACTCAGAACAGGCCTCGCCATGGTCGACCAAAAATGTTGAGTGCACGTGCTCAGTGTCATATCCAGGGGTTGTCTTTGGGAAATGGATGTATGAGTGCTGTCAGCATTGCTGTAGAGGTTGAAGGGGTGGGGGGACAGCCTGTCTGCATGGCTGTCATCCCAGAAGGAAGCATCTTCTAAAGATGATGCACAAAGCCTGCAAACAGTTTGCTGAAGTCAAGCAGACTAAGGACATGGAGTACTGGATAGAGGTCGACCGATATGGGTTTTTCTCTGGCCGATGCCGATGCCGATATTTGGAAATCGGGGCGGCCGATGGCCGATATGTGTTGCCGATTTTTGCGGCCGATATTTTAGGCCGATTTTTTTTATTTTATTTTTTTCTCCTCAACTCAAAAAACCTAGGGTGGAGAGGTTGGGAGGAGATAATTGTTTAGGGTGGAGAGGTGGGGTGCAGCCTGTCAGTGTCCACCAACAGTGCCACCTCATCAATGCCCACCAGTGCAGCCCATCAGTGTCCACCACCAGTGCCACCTCATCAATGCCCACCAGTGCAGCCCATCAGTGTCCACCACCAGTGCCACCTCATCAATGCCCACCAGTGTCCACCTCATCAATGCCCACCAGTGCAGCCCATCAGTGTCCACCACCAGTGCCACCTCATCAATGCCCACCAGTGCAGCCCATCAGTGTCCACCACCAGTGCCACCTCATCAATGCCCACCAGTGCAGCCAATCAGTGTCCACCACCAGTGCCACCTCATCAATGCCCACCAGTGTCCACCTCATCAATGCCCACCAGTGCAGCCCATCGGTGTCCACCACCAGTGCCACCTCATCAATGCCCACCAGTGCAGCCCATCAGTGTCCACCACCAGTGCCACCTCATCAATGCCCACCAGTGCAGCCCATCAGTGTCCACCACCAGTGCCACCTCATCAATGCCCATCAGTGTCCACCACCAGTGCCACCTCATCAATGCCCATCAGTGTCCACCACCAGTGCCACCTCATCAATGCCCACCAGTGCAGCCCATCAGTGTGTGCCACCTCAACAATGCCCACCAGTGCATCACCTCAGTGCATCACCAACCAGTGCCATCCACCCCTTTGCCAACCAGTGCCATCCACCCCTTTGCCAACCAGTGCCATCCACCCCTTTGCCAACCAGTGCCATCCACCCCTTTGCCAACCAGTGCCATCCACCCCTTTGCCAACCAGTGCCATCCACCCCTTTGCCAACCAGTGCCATCCACCCCTGTGCCATCCACCCCTTTGCCAACCAGTGCCATCCACCCCTGTGCCAACCACCCCTGTGCCAACTAGTGCCATCCACCCCTGTGCCATCCACCCCTGTCTGCAACAGTCAATCAGCGGCCGCCGCTGCCGACATTCTACACTGTAAAAAAAAAAAAAGTCCCCTGATGTGCTGCGCGCCCGGCCTCTGCCTACAAACCCCAGAATGCAGAGCGGGCCAGTAACATTCTGGGGTTTGTAAGCAGAAGCCGGGCACGCTGCACGTCAGGGGATGTTTTTCTTTGCAGTGTAGAATGTCGGCAGCCGCGGCCGCCGATTGGCTGTCACAGGCATCAGTAGATAGCAGCGAGCGGGCCCCTCCTCTCTGTATACACCCACAGACGAGGAGGGGCCCGCTCGCTGCTATCTACTGACGCCTGTAACAGCCAATTGCCGGCCGCCGCCGCCAACGCTGGGTGTACTAAGATGTCCGCGGCTCCGGAGCTAGGCCGAAGCCGCGGCCTTTCCTGATGCTGTGACCGTGGCGGCAATCCGCGGATTGCCGCTGCGGTCACAGCATCAGGAAAGGCCGCGGCCTCGGCCTAGCTCCGGAGCCATGGCAGCGCTAGCAGCATGTAGAAATATCGGCCTAATTTGGAGAAAAATCGGCCGATGCCGATTTCTCCAAAACGGCCAAATATCGGCCGATATATCGGCCTGCCGATATATCGGTCGACCTCTAGTACTGGAACCATGTCCTGTGGTCTGATAAGAACAAGATTAACTTATTTAGTGTCAGATGGTGTCAAGAGTGTGTGGCGGCAACCAGGTGAGGAGAACAAAGACAAGCTTGTCTTACCTGGAAACAAGCATGGTGGTGGGAGTGTCATGGTCTGGGGCTGCATGAGTGCTGCCAGCACTGAGGATCTACAGATCATTGAGGAAACCATGAATGCCAACATGTACTGTGACATACTGAAGCAGAGCATGATCCCTCCCTTCCGAGACTGGGCCGCAGGGCAGTATTCCAACATAACGACCCCAAACACACCTCCAAGATGACCACTGCCTTGCTAAAGAAGCTGAGGGTAAAGGTGATGGGCTGGCCAAGCATTTCTCCAGACATTTCTCCAGACCTCAAATGGAACGTGGAGGAGCGCAATGTCTCTAACACCTTCCAGATCCGTGATGTCGTCGTGGAAGAAGACTCCAGTGGCAACCTGTGAAGTTCTGGTGAACTCCATGCCCAAGAGCGATAGGGCAGTGCTGGGAAATAATGGTGGCCACACAAAATATTTACACTTTGGGCCCAATTTGGACATTTTCACTTAGGGGTGTACTCACTTTTGTTGCCAGTGGTTCAGAGTTGAGTTATTTTGAGGGGACAGCACATTTACACTGTTATACAAGCTGTACACTCACTACTTTGTAGCGAAGTGTGTGTGTGTGTGTGTGTGTGTTAATATGGTCTCTCACAGCATGTTAAACATTTTGCTTCTGTTTAATCTTGGACAATGTGTTTAAAAGTTTGTTCTTTGTAGTCTAACTTTATTTTTCTGCTACAGTGCAGTCGGTGTTGATTACCCCCTACCTCCCTGTCGTGGCGTTTGGACGATCCCTGCCTAAAATAACCCCACAGTAAGTACACCGTCCTCAAGCTTTTATCCTTCACTGATTTTTTTATTTTAAGGTCTATAATCATGAAAATTATTGTTTTCAAAAAGGCAAAAACGATTGCTGTAACTGCTTAAAAAATGGATGTGTTCGTTATCTCCAACACTCCCAGGTTCTCGTTCAAGCCTGCACTTGGCACCAAGTACGAAATAGGCATTTAACCATAAAGCATAATGGCAGTCTGCCCAGTGCTTGTCTGCCAGACTGACTGTTGTGGTTTCCACTTTTTTTGGCACAAATGCAGGTTGGTACTGGGAGCACTAGCAATACTAAACTGCAACAACTTTTACTGAGGGGTAACGTTCTTATATTTACTTTGTCTGCTGTAGTCAGAAGGCAAATGCTGGCTTTATCATTTATAGCAGTGGTTCTCAACCTGGGGGTGACTAAGTACAATTTGCCAGGGGGTCACCGAATCCTGGGCTGTTCCTGAAGCCTGCACTGCTCTCCCAGCCTTTTTGCGGCCACCCACTCAGTTCACGGCATCGCTGTGGTGCAGAGACTAGAGGTCATCTGACTGGCGAGAAATGTGAAGTGGGAGGGGCTGGAGGAGACCCCATCTCCTAATTTTGGCATAGGTGTCACTGCTGCGAGACAGCACAAAGTCGGAGACGCAGTGAGTAACGCTACCTGTGATTAGAGTTGCCATTAAAAGGCCCCACTACAGTTCTCAGATCAGCAGATGACCTTCATCAAGAGCACCTAAGTTGGCCGATTAGAACTCCCCCAACACTGCCCCTCATCCCAACTCCTCCTACCAAGGAGTAAGAGAAGGAATAAAAATAGAGAATACATGGAAGGGAGCAGAAAAGAGGGGGAGGTAGAACAAGAGAGGCAGATAGCAAGAGGGATGGGGAAACAAATATGAAATTAGGATAGAGAGATAAAAGGGAAAGAAAGGAGAACAAAGAGAGTGGTACGTCCTAAAATGTACCATAAGGGGTATTAATACTGTACAAGTGGAGTGGAAGGGACTCGGAAGCGCTAAATGTCCGTGGGTTAGGGGCACAAATGACTTGTCTTGCTTTGTGTGCTGACAACCCACGCTAGGAAAATAATTTTACCGTTAAGGGTCCCCACAACTTGGGAAATGTTATCAAGGGGTCACGGCACTAGAAGGTTGAGAACCACTGATTTATAGGTAGCCTGTATGTTGGGAAATATGGAGGTTGCCACCTACACATTTGGTTGTTTGGCTTTAATACTTTGAGTCACTGACCGAAAACCATCACATGTATTGGACAGAATAATCTGATGAAAGTAGTGAGACGTTTTTGATCCACATGACAGATTAAATTTTTAGAGACCAGCAGTGGCAGGCTACATATGTAGTCCACGTACAATTATTCTTGTACATTAGAAATTGTCTTTTTATTATGTCTGAGATCTGATTACTGACCCTTCCTGCTTTTTCTACGGTCTTAGGCAGGCCATACACTGTTGAGTTTAAAACTGTTTATGGCCAGGTTGAATGTACCAAGTTGATCGTTTAAACTTGGGTACAACCAGCCTGCTTGGGTTTTACCTGTGATTATCTCTAGTGGCTGGTATAGCAATAATCGCTGAGTTCTCCCGGCGGGGACGGCTTTCCCTGCCTCCCCACTACGAGAAGACAATGGTTCGGCAGGAGGGATTCCCACATCAACACTGTCTGTGTTGATGGGGGAGTCAAAAGAATAAGTTTCCTGCAGCTTGTGGTTGCAGGAAAAAAATTTGCTCGGTGTATGGCCAGCTTTACTGAAAAATAACTCTAGGTTCTTCTTTAATACTTTTTTTTTTTCATATAGGAATTTTGAGCTCCCCTGGCTGGACGACCGGAGTCGATGCCGTCTTGAAATGCAAAAAAAGCAAACCCCGCACAGGACACCTCGTAAATAGCCAGGCAACCCCTTGTCTTGTGGCAACCTTAAGTACTGAATTATATGCACTGCAAGTTGATGTGTACAAGACCCGAGGGGTTAATGTTGCCTTTCTCTTTACCCTCAAGCGTGGCCTGCAATGTATTTCAGACCCCACTGGCTTTGAAGTTATTCTTCATCATCAAATATGAATTTTTTTTTCTCTTTTTGTGGATTTTTAAGTTTCCCACTAAAAGTTTTTAAATGCTTCTGGAGCAAAATATTGTCAATTTATTTTTATACATAAACTTCATAACTTTTTTGTATTGTCTTTATTGCCTCATCTATGCAGAGTATTTAGTATGTGTTTTTTTTTTTTTTTTTTCCTTGTCTTTTTCTCCTCCCATTGGCTGTTCTCATTACAGTGTTACAACATAATGTTGTCGGGGTCCCGGTAGTCGAGTGCTTTTTGTAGAGGAGCTAACCTTGTAAGAGTCTCAAACGAGGTGTGACATTTCATGGCTTTATCTGTGACATGTCGCATGTGTCCTGCAAGTTTCAAGAGTAAAATGTGGAAAGCCCAACTACTACTTAACCAGCTGAAAAAAATTGTTGTATACCGTGGCCTACATATGAGGTGTGTAGGGACATGCATTTTTTCCTGATGTAATTAAGGATGCAAGTTTTATATTCTGCCTCATACATCTTGAGCACTGCTTCTAAGGGGGAACTAAAGCTGGGATTAACTGATGTTGGAAACCAATTGAGAGCATCCATATAAAGAAAAGCTACCCATTTTGGGTAGGCTAGAAATTTAGCAGGTATGCCGGTTAACTTTGCATTCCTTTTGCCAGCTTCTAGCTCAGAATATGAATAATTCTCAACACATTGCTGAGATACTATTTCCCGCCTTCTTTTCTTGTTATCTCACATAAACGCCTATGTGCTCCCGAGCCTGAATTGTATAAGACCTCTTTCACACGGGACGGATCAGTGATGATCCGCCCTGTGAACCTCTGCTTGCTCAGTGGGGAATGCTCCGTCGAGCCATCGGCTGACAGGGCGGTCCCCGCACACTGTGCAGGCACCGCACTGTCTTTTCTACGCTCTCCCCTATGGGGGGATCGGAGGAACACGGACCGTCTGTCCGTGTTTCTCCAATCCGATGACGGATGGAAAAATAGAGGTCTTTTTTTTCCCCCTCCACCTGCAGAATCGGAGAATTGCGGAACCGGGTGAGATCAGGTGTCAGCGGATGTTCAATCGCTGACACCCGCAATCTCATAGGGACCAATGTATGTCCCTTTTTCATGCGTACATGGATGGATGAAAAAGTGGCCATATGATCCACTCGTGTGAAAGAGCCCTTAGACTGATTAGGAAAAGCTCTGGAGCAGAACTTGGAATACTTCTACTGCGATACTGAGAAGTTACAAAACACACTACCTAACTTATTTAATGCCCAATTTGAAGTCACACAAGTTGTGCTACCAAAGTCCACCATTCTAGTCTTGCCCCCAATTTCTTGTTGCATCATTTGTGCTGGGTGTCTAAATATGATTGTGCTGTTCAATAGGAAACCAGTGTTCCCAATAATCATCACTCGGGCCCTGTTCTCATCTAGTGATTTGGGATTGTGGGTGGAATCGCTGTGATTCTGACCACGGTTCTGAATTGCACGGCAGTGCTGGCAAAACAGCACTCTTGTTCGCATTCATTTTTAATGGTACCTAAACGCAGTAGCAGTTTTGCTACATGATAAATGGCAGCAAAACTGCATTGCGCCCAAAACGGAGCAGGAGCTTTTTTTTGTTAAAGCTTTAAAGCCTTTCCGTGTGTTTTATCATGGGACAATCTCTGCAAAACGGCATCAGATTTAGGTGCCATTGAAAATGAATGGCAGTTGAATGCATGTGCTTTTGATTTTTTTATTTGCTCAGCAAGCTTTGCAGCACAATTTATTATGAAACAATCGTGGCAAACCGGCACCATATTTAGGTGCCATTGATAATAAATGGCAGTTAAACATGTGTGGTGCGTTCTGCCAGAATTGCAGTGAGATTGCGTCTGAACTGGTCAGACACCCCTTCTCTCTCCCTCTGCAGTTTGAGTCTTTTATGAGCTAGGGTGTTGCTGTTAACTTGGCAATCTCAGAATACAGCACTGGAGGGAAAAGCCTCATACACACTATCGTATTTTCCGAAGGGAATTGTATGATGACAGCCTGTTGGCAAAAAATCCACCCGTTTGTGCGCTCCATCCGACAATTGTTGTCTGATTTTCCACAGGCAGATGTTGGATGGCAGGCTTTAACATTTTGCATGCACAATTGTCTGTTGTCGGATTTTCAGAGCGTGTGTACAAAAATCCATAGTCCAAACACGCATGGGAAAAAGGAGTAGCCGCTCCAGGTGGGAACCCAGAAGAATATCCTCTACTGCAGACAACTCAGGTGCAGGCAATGCACTTAGCAAAGCAGGAACAAAGTCTCTGGACAGCCGCACTCTGAACAAATTGTAGACTTTATTAAAAGGACAGCACTACAAGTCGCAGCAAAATAAAACCCGACTGATGCGTTTCGCACTGAAACTCTGACTAAGCACTAGTTTCAGTGTGAAACGTGTCAGTGGTCAAGTTTTATTTTGCTGTGACTTGTAGTGCTGTCCTTTTAATAAAGGCTACAATTTGTTCAGAGTGCGGCTGTCCAGAGACAATTTTTTTGTTCCTGCTTTACAAACACGCGTGCTTAGAATCAGTGCTCGGCAAACAAGACATTAGTGCCCAAAGGGTGGCGCTAATGAGCTGAAAAAACGTATGCAGTTTCGTGTTTGTTGGCCGACAATTGTGTGCCGTTTTTTTTTTTTCATGCAAGACAAATTCTTGGGCAACGCCCTTCGTACAAAAGTTCTACGCTTTGCCTGTAAAAAATCTGATCGTGTGTATGACGCTTTAGAGCAGAAAGCAAGAATAGTCCTGTCTGACCCCACACAAACCCCCACGACAAAGATTTCATCTTGCTGCCCATCTGTAGCCTGCTATTATATGAACACAGGTCATCAGGAAAATATTTTCACATTAGGGCAAGACCAAAATAAGAAGCTGACATCTTTCCCAAAGAAAAGGCTGAAAAACATTTTATTGCTCTCATCAGAAACCTTTCTCTCATTTCCTGTCTTGCTGACAACCTGTCACAGTGAATGGGAAGTGAGGGGAAATCGCCTCAGTGAGCACTGACACAAATCATTTTTTTTCCCTTCTTGATCCAAAGAATATACAAAGCTTTAGCTGGAGTTCCACTTTTTAATTTCTCTTGACATTCATTCTCACTGTTGCTGCTAGTTCTGTTTTCTCCTGTTCATAAACTGTCCACTCCAAGCATTATTATGTTATAGATGAGCAAATTTAGTCTGAAACTCATCCTTTTTGGGAAAATCCATTTTGATTGCCCAATGTGTTGTGTCCTGTCTGCAGAATCATGTAATTCAGGCAATTCCGAAACTGTGTGCTTCTTTGCAAATTGGACACATCGCATACAAACATTCAGGCAAATGAAAAGCTTGCAATTTTCTTTAAAACAAAGATAAGATTCTTCAGATTTGAAAACCAACTTGCTCACCTTGATGCTTGTTAACTAACCTCCATGATTTTTAGTACACGGCTGTATGTTGCAGAGTGCTTTATTATGTGCTAGCCCCCTTGGTGTCAAAGCGTGTGCACTTTGTCTATTATTTATAGAATAGTAGTATGCTGCAACCATTTCCACCCTCTTTTCTGCAGTGCTCTTGATCAGTGGTTCTCAAGTACTCCAAACAGGCCATGGTTGCAGGTTTTCCTTTAAGGTGCTTTTACAACCACTTTAACCTACAGGTAAGAATAGATTAAGGCTTACCTGTAGATGCTTGAAATATCTCTTAAACCTCCACGGTATAGGAGATATTTACTAAAATCACGGGCGCCGATGTCTACGGCGCAGGCACACTTTAGCAACAGCGATTGTGTCGTGACTGGGCGGCTCCCGCGCGCATTGCGGCTCCGGCCAATCGCAGGTGGTATTTGATCATCTCTGCCATCTCTATTTTTTGCGCTATAGACAAAAAAGCGACAATTTTGAAAAAAAACACAATTTATATTTTTGCTACAATAAATATCCCCAATTTAAAAATGTATTTATTTTTTTCTCTGTTTAGGCCGATGAATTCTACATATTTTTGGTAATAAAAATCGCAATAAGCGTATATTGTTTGCTTTGCGCAAAAGTTATACCATCTACAAAATAGGGGATATTTATAGCATTTTTATTTTTTACTAGTAATGATGGCGATCTGCGTGTTTTTTTTATATCAGGACTGCGGCATTATCGCAGACACATCGGACACTTTTGACACATTTTTGGGACCATTAGCATTTTATACAGCGATCAGTGCTATAAAAATGTACCGATTTACTGTATAAATGTCACTGGCAGGGAAGGGGTTAGCACTAGGTGGCAATCAAGGGGTTAAATGTGGGGGGAGGGGACTGACCTAGAGGAAATGACAGATCGTGATTCCTAGCTATTAGGAGCTCCCGATCTGTCTCTCCTTACATAACAGGGATTTGTGTGTTTACACACACACGCCCCTGTTCTACCTCTTGCAACCGCCGGTCACGAGCATCGGGTCAATGGCTTGGTATTTTGGACAGCTATTTTATCTAAGAGAAATTCTCAAAACCTGGCCTGTTAGGGGTACTTGAGGACAGGGTGTTAACTGTACCTTTACCACCTGGCACATGTTTTGGGTACCGCAGGCAATCTTACTGGATAGTGTTATGGTTTTTTTTTTTGCTCCCAGAAGATGAGCCCTAATCCCTGCAGACTGGACTTTTTACAGATTCCAGCAGTGCTACTTCTATTAATGATCATGATAGTCTGTGTCCTGAAGACATCAACAAAGGGAGCATTGCTCCTCACACTGACTGGCATGTAGTAGAAAATAATGGTCAGACCCAATTCTTCGAATCCATTAAAGCTTATCTCCAGTTTTATTTAATATGGTTTGTTCAGGCCAAGCTGGCCCAAATAAATTCTTTCTCTTACAAACATGTTGCCCCTGGATGTGCTGTATAAACTGAATTTAACCAAGGCTGTGAGACGTGAAGGTCTCTGCTCCATGCAGTTTGTATAGCGCATCCAGCACGATGGTGAGGAAGATCGTTTGGGCCACCTTAGCCCAAACAATTTATTTAAGCTAAAACTGGAGATCAGCTTTTTAAAGCAGGGACCAGAATAGTGTCTAGCAGCAGCACTGCTGGTGATGGTCAATGCTGGGCCTATGAAGTGCAATAATTATCATAAGGGGGGGACACGCAGGTGCTTTCTATCCAGTAAAATAGGCCATGTAACCCAATATCTATGCCACAATATTAAAGTAAACATTTCCTAACGTGAAGGCTGCATTTGCCGATCTCTTTCTGATAATACTATTGCTTGACTATTCTACTGGGTCACTGGCTTCAATACTTCGAGTCGCTGAACCAAAATAACTATGCAAGATCATCAAAGTGAATCGAGAAATTCTTATCTGCATATTTGTTCAAGGTCAGTTACTCCAAGTATTGAAGTCAGTAGAGTGTCAGATTGATGGCCAAGCAACTCGTGAAAAAAGTTATCAATCAGCAGAGGTTTTATTTAGGTAAAAAGTACAGTACTTTTTTTTCTTAAATGCACTATTTTAAACCTTGCTTTTAAATTGGGTTTCTATTTTCAGAAAGATGGTGATTCCGTTTTTTTTTTTTTTTATTTCCTCTGTCAGGAAGGATTTTATCCCCCCCCCCCCCCCCCCCCCCCCCCCCCCCCCCATCTCAGACCTTGCTATTCTGCTGTGGGGATACGTAGCATTCAGCACTTTAATGGGGGGCCCCCCCCCCCCCCCCCCATTCCCAGAATTCTGACACTGTGCCTAATATGAAATGAAATAGATTTTTATGCAGTCTGTCCTTATTTGCTGCTAGTATAGAGAAAGCTGACTGGCCTAAATGCATTTAACATAAAGGTAGGTTCCCAAAGGGGGGGAACCCATCATTGTGTCATTGCTTAGGGGTAGGAGAGGATTCCTACTACACTATCTCTCTGAAAGTGGAACTTTTCTTTTATTTGTAGCTTATTGACTTCCTGTTCCGTGAGCTGACCCCATGTCCATGTTTCAGCTTTTTAATTAACATGCTCTTTTTTTTTTTTTTTTTTTAATCCATGCTGGTACCGGCTATATTATGGCCATCTCTGTGTATAGTTGGGACATTTTTTACTGCTGTTTATAGTAATGTGGCTACCAACAGAAGGAAACGTTGTGTGCGCCAGGCCAGATTAGGGTCTTTCAAACAGTTCTTACCTCACTGAAAGCAAATGGTGTTTAATGATAAAGCGAACTGTTATCTTGTCTGCCTTGCTTACTGAAGACCGTTTTTTTAACCAAGTTTACGCACTGTGAAGGAAACTGCCCATGTACCGCCAGAGGGGCCTGCACTTCATTGTTCTCCAAATGACGGGGGTGTCGTCTGAACTAGATGCCGTCACAGTGCAAAAAAAGCAGTTTACATTTTCACAAACAATTCACCTTTCTCACAATTTGTTTTTCTAACGTGTAAAATAATTTTTCAGTGTAAATATTTTAAAGATGAGATATGTCTAGGGAAAATTATTTGTTTTTTTCTTTGTAAATAATAAAAAAAAGAAAAAGCTTGGGGAGATTTAATTTGAGTTTATTTTTTCAAGGTTAGATCAGTATTGATGGGAGTTCTATGAAAAATGTTATAAGCTTGTTCTGTTTTGAGCATTGAAGAAACTTTTTTGTTACGTTCCTTTTTTTTCTTTTTTTTTTTTTTTAAACAATAAAACTGGAAAACATGTTTGTTTTTTTTATTTAAATATCTGTGACTTTTTTTTTTTGTGTTAATGATTTGTATGTATGTACGTCGGACAACCATTTATGATTACAAAGAATATGAATGCTTTAGGGGTTATTTACGAAAGGTAAATCCACTTTGCACTACAAGTGCGAAGTGCAGTCGCTGTAAATCTGAAGGGTACATCTGAAATGAGGGGTAGCTCTGCTGATTTTATTAACCAATCATGTGCAAGCTAAAATGCTGTTTTTTATTTTTCTTGTGGTCTATAGCAACTGCAATTCCAGTGCAATTTCAAGTGCACTTTGCCTTTAGTAAATAACCCCATTTTGTGTTCCTGTGTAGTAGTGTAACTTGGTGATTACGCTTTTATTTTTATGAAAGACACATAGAGCCTTCCATATGCGAACACCTTCACCCTGGTGCTAAGGACTGATTGTCTAGAGATAAGAGTAGTTGGGTATGGGTCAGTATAACAGCCAGGCAACTAGTATTTTTAGCAGTGGCAGCCCATGGTAGTAGGCCTTTCATGATAGGATTACTTTAAGGTCTTGTTCACACCTGAGCACTTTTCAGCTTTTAAGATGCTCAGCTTTGAAGCTCCAAAATACCCCAATATCCCATCCCCCCTCCCATTCTCCCACCCGCCTATCTAATCAATTATAAATAGAAAAAGGGATCTACAGTTAGGCTGCATTCACACCTAGGCATAGGCGGTATGCGGCGTATTGCAGCGGCATGGATTTGGCGTTTTGTCCCCGCAATTTGCGGCGACAAGTCGCTCCTTGTTTTTCGCTGGAGGGGTGATTTTAGCATTGTCGGCTATGCCCGAACGCCTGAAAAAAAAGGGTCCGGGATTTGTTTTGAGCTTCAGGCGTACGGCGTTCGGCGTGGAGATGTGAACCATCTCCATAGCCGACAATGTTAATTCGCCCCTCCAGCGTATCTCAGGCTGCTACAGCGTCGGGCGTAGGGTGACAAAACGCCTAGATGTGAATGGAGCCTAAAGGCCTGAGTGGGAAGTATCTACATACATATAACCCTATCTAGGTATTCTTTTTGCCCTTTCGTCCTGGACCAATCATTGGCCCCATTCACCACCGGCCGGTTCACCCACTCATCCATCCTTTTCGCTCTCCTTTATCTTAGTCCTAGTTTCTGTTAGGTCACCTTCATCATTTGAGTTCTATAGTACCTATTTATCATTTAGATGTTAATCCCTCTTGCTTCCCACCAGGGCTTCCAGATCTTATCGTATCACTTTAGTCCCCCTTGCTTCACATATACCATTTTCTCCTTAAGAATTACCGCATTCATGTTATTTGCCCATTCGCTTCTGGTCGGAGGCAGTGCCAGTTGCCATTTCAGGGCAATCAGCTTCCTAGCCTGAAATAGGCATCTCAGAACCATGACCTGAGTGTTTCCTGGCTTACCCCACTACTCCTTCTACTAAGCCCAGGAGACCATGCTTTGCCTCTATGGAGGTTCCGAACACCCGGTCGATAATTCCTATTACCTCCCTTCAGTAGTGAAACAACTTCGGGCATCTCCAAACATGTTCATCGTGTCCCCATCTATACACCCGCACCTGGGACAACTTGCGTCCAGTCTCCGGCCGAACTGGAAAAAGTTTACGTGGAGTATAATAGGGTCTATATAATAGAAACAGGCGTGACATCCTCTGGGAGGGGCAGAGTGATACCATTGGAGCAATTTCAAGGATTCTGTTCCACTGTATTTCGGATATATTTCCCACATCTTGTACCCACTTCCTCTTGTGCATAAGGTCCTCTGTCCCTCCCAACCTCCCCTTGTTAATATATGGGTATATCCTTGAGATAAGGCCTTTCCCTGTTTCTGTGTTAATTATCTTTTGGAACACAGGTATCTTGCTCCTTTCCCGGGTCTTTCCTCTAAACTGTACCTCTAACCACTTAAGACCCGGACCAATACGCTGGTAAATGACCCAAGGTGTTTTTGCGATTCGTGCGATGTGGCTCCCAAACAAAATTTGCGTCCTTTTCGTCCCACAAATAGAGCTTTCTTTTGGTGGTATTTGATCACCTCTGCGATTTTTATTTTTTGCGCTATATACAAAAATAGAGCGACATTTTTGAAAAAAAAACACAATTTTTTACTTTTTGTTAAAAAAAAATCAAATAAACTAAATTTTAGTCAAACATTTAGGCCAAAATGTATTTAGCCACATGGCTTTAGTAAAAAAAAAAAATCGCGATAAAAAAAAATAGCTACCTAGCGGGAACAGCGACACTAATACAGCGATCAGAAAAATGATCGCTTAGTGACGCTGGCAATAGGGAGTGAAAGGGTTAACTAGGGCAGTGATCAGGGGGTTAAAACTTTATTAGGGGGGGTGGGGGGGCTATCCTGAACCTAACACTAACTGATTTTACATTGCCTGTCACACTGACACTAAATGCAGTGATTAGATCACTGCATTCAGTGACACTGTGACAGGGGGGGTGGGGGGGCAGATCGCAAGGGGTTAAGTATGCCTATGTGAGTGTGTGTCAGTGTAATGTTGGTGCACACTTACTGTGAGGTGTTTCTCCCATCGCAGCGGTTGGAAATACCTCTGCGATGAGAGATTACATCACTTCCCCCTTCCTGTGTTTACACAGGAGGAGGAAGTGACACAAAGGGGGAGCGCGCGCATTGGCTGGGAGCGATCGCGGGGGGGCGGGTAAACGCCGACATCCGCCCGCTCGTCCCGGATCGCTCCCGGAGCCAGGGGGACCCCCGAACCGCACGAAGGCGGGGACGTAAATTTACGCCCTTGTGCCTGTACGAGCCATTCTGTGGCCGTATATGTGCGTGCGGGGGTCCTTAAGTGGCTAATGCATGCCTAACCTGTAAGTTCCTGAAATTCTCCCAATTTTATGTTCTCCCATAGGGGGGGGGGGGAGGTAATGCCTGGATATTTAAAGTGGTTCTAAAGCCTTATAATTTTTTTTTTATATTTTTAACCTTATTGCATTCTATGTAGTAAAGTAAAAGACCTTCTGTGCTGCATAATCCTCCTCAGCCCCCCTCCCCCCCAAATACTTACCTGAGATTGATCTCGATCCAGCGTCGTGCACAAGAGCAGCGGCTCTGTCCCTCACTGGGTAGCTTGATAGCAGTGTAAGCCATTGTCTCCTGCTGCTGTCAATCAAATCCAGGGACATGGGTGGGGGTGGTGCCACCCTGTGTGTGTCAATAGACACAGAAAGGGCAGCTCAAGAGCGAGCCCTCACGAGTGCCCCCATAGAAACCGTCTTTCTATGGGGCACTCGCCAAAGGGAGGGAGGAGCCAGGAGCACTGGCGGGGGACCCCAGAGGCGGATTGGGGCTACTCTGTGCAAAACTAGGCTAGCTCTGAGGAAGGGGGTAACACTAACGATTCACATGACACCGGGGAGGGGAAATGGCTATTTGGGCCCAATTTGGACATTTTTACTTAGGGGTGTACTCACTTTTTGTTGCTACATTGTAGCAAATTGTCATTTATTTAGTGTTGTCACATAAAAAGATATAATAAAATATTTACAAAAATGTGAGGGGCGTCCTCACTTTTGTGAGATGCTGTATACACACAAACATATTGTTATGTTCATTTGCATAACAGCTAAGGGCAGATGCATCATCTCCCAGCATAACTAATGTGTCCTTATGCTAAGGGTCAAACTAGTGTGGGATTAGCCCCTCCTGTTGTAAATATTAAGGTCCGTACAATTCTTCAGTGTGTTGCTACATAACAGTCACTGCACATTATGCAAAGCGTCTGTACTGCAGAACGGATTTGCAATAGTATACAAATATACTAATAATTATTTTAAAGGCAGTATCTCTCTTTCTCTCTAAATATAAAGGGCCACAATTTCATACAGTTATGTACAGTGGGTACGGAAAGTATTCAGACCCCCTTACATTTTTCACGCTTTATTATATTGCAGCCATTTACTAAAATTATTTAAGTTCATTTTTTTCCTCATTAATTCAGTTTGGCCGGACGGCCAGCTCTAGGAAGGGTTCTGGTCATCCCAAACGTCTTCCATTTAAGGATAATGGAGGCCACTGTGCTCATAGGAACCTTAGGTGCAGCAGAATATTTTTTGTAACCTTGGCCAGATCTGTGCCTTGCCACAATTCTGTCTCTGAGCTCTTCTGGCAGTTCCTTTGACCTCATGATTCTCATTTGCTCTGACATGCACTGTGATCTGTAAGGTCTTCTATAGACAGGTGTGTGGCTTTCCTAATCACATCCAATCAGTATAATCAAACACAGCTGGACTCAAATGAAGGCGCAGAACCATCTCAAGGATGGAAGAAATGGACAGCACCTGAGTTATATATATGAGTGTCACAGCAAAGGGTCTGAATACTTAGGAGCGTGTGATATTTCAGTTTTTCTTTTTCAATAAATCTGCAAAAAATGTCAACAATTCTGTTTTTCTGTCAATATGGGGTGCTGTGTGTACATTAACCACTTTAGCCCCGGGCCTGTTTTTCAGATTCGGTGTTTACGAGACTAAAACATTTTTTTTTGCTATAAAATTACTTAAAACCCCCAAACATTATATATATTTTTTTTCTAACACTCTAGAGAATAAAATGGCAGTCATTGCAATACTTTTTGTTACACCGTATTTGCGCAGCGGTCTTACAAGCGCACTTTTTTTGGAAAAAATTCACTTTTTTAAATAAAAAAATAAGACAACAATAAATTTGGCCCAATTTTTTTACATATTGTGAAAGATAATGTTACGCCGAGTAAAATGATACCCAACATGTCACGCTTAAAAATTGCGCCCGCTCGTGGCATGGCGTCAAACTTTTACCCTTAAAAATCTCGATAGGCGATGTTTAAAAAATTCTACAGGTTGCATTTTTTGAGATACAGAGGAGGTCTAGGGCTAGAATTATTGCTCTCGCTCTAACGATCGCGGCGATACCTCACTTGTGTGGTTTGAACACCGTTTTCATATGCGGGCGCTACTCGCGTATGCGTTCGCTTCTGCGCGCGAGCTCGTCGGGACGGGGCGATTTAAAAAATTTTTTTTTTTGTTTTCGTATTTATTTCTATTAATTTTACCAATTTTTAACACTAAAATAAAAAAAAAAAAAAAAAATGATCACTTTTATTCCTATTACAAGAAATGTAAACATCCCTTGTAATAGAAAAAAGCATGACAGGTCCTCTTAAATATGAGATCTGGGGTCAAAAAGACCTCAGATCTCATATTTAGGCTAAAATGCAAAAAAAAAAAAAAAATTTTTAAATGTCATTTTTCAAATGACATTTAAAAAAAAATGTCTCTTTAAGACGCTGTTTGGAACTGACGTTTGACGTCACTTCCGCCCAGCAGAGCTACGGGGATGGACGAGGGAATTTTTTTCCCTCACTCGCATCCCCGCTGACCAGACGAGCGCACCCGATCGCCTCCGCCGCTACCGACGGCTCCGGTAAGCGGCGGAGAGCGCGGGAGCGCAGCGGGAGGGGGGGGGGGACGCTCGTCCGCTACCGATAACGGCGATCTCGCGGCGATTCCGCCGCGGAGACCGCCATTATCGTTTACCCGACCGCCCACAGAAGAGATGGATATCTCGGTTGTGGCAGCAGCTGCTGCCGTTACCGAGATATCCATCCTCAAAGTGCCGACGTATACCTGCGGTGGGCGGTCGGGAAGTGGTTAAAGGATCACTAAAGGATTTTTTTTTTTTTTTTTTTTAGCTAAATAGCTTCCTTTACCTTACTGCAGTCCTGGTTTCATGTCCTCATTGTTCGTTTTTGCTTTGAAGTTGCTGTAATTCTGCTCTGATCTCCACACTTCCTGCTTGTCTGGCTCCTTATGAAAAATCTCATGGCAGCTTTTCACTGTGGTCCAAGCTGTCATTTCTGTGTGTCTAATACTCCTCAGAACCAATCAGATTCATTTTAAAAACAAAATACTGCCCTGGATTTGTTTGTTTTTGTTCTGTGTGTCTCTTTACATCACAGAAACATGAAACCAGTTTAAAAGTGAAACTAACCTGCAGGTACATTATATTATTGATTTTTATCTATTTTTAATCATTTGTAAAAGGAATCGGTTAACTTTTATGTCTCTATACCCTGTAAACAGTCATTTCAGCAAAAAATAATGTTTTCCTTTAAAAAAATGATTTTAGCAAATGGCTGCAATATAACAAAGAGTGAAAAATTCAAGGGGGTCTGAATACTTTCCGTACCCACTGTATTAATTATAAGAACAGGGCAAAAAAAAAAAAAGAAAACCTATGTAATACATCTTTCAGTACATACAGTGCCCTGAAAAGGTATTCATACCCCTTGAAATATTCCACATTTTGTCATGTTACAACCAAAAACATAAATGTATTTTATTGGGATTTTATAGACTTGTGAAGTGGAAGGAAAATTATAAATGGGTTTCATTTTTTTTTTACAAACATGTTAATAGTGTGGTATGCATTTGTATTTAGCCCCCTTTACTCTGAGAGCCGGTTCACACAGGGGTGACCTGGGATCCGACTTGAAGTCTCCCCAAGTCGTCCCAAGTCGTATGTATACCCGTATTTTTTTTTTTTTTTTTTTTACACACCTGTAAGGCAAAAGCCATAATAAGCTAGTTTGCACCACATACTAGCTCATTATGAAATATTTACCTTAAAACGAGGTGTAGAGAACTTACCTGGTCCACCCCAAGCGAAATGTCATCTTGCCTGGCGTGTCTTCCGGGTATCGCCGCTCCAGCGCTGTGATTGGCCGGAGCGGCGATGTCATTACTCCCGCGCATGCGCACGGGAGATTTCATTCCGGCAAGGTCCGGCGGCTGTCGGCTCTTTAGTCGAGGATCCCCCCTGCGCTGATTGCAGCGGAGCATTGCGAGGGGAATATCTCCTAAACCGTACAAGTTTAGGAGATATTCTTTATACCTACAGGTAAGCCTTTTTACAGGAAGATAACATACATTTCTCAGGCAAACCCCACCCTCCCACAGAGCTGATTGTTGTTTGATTGGCCACTGGAAAGCCTCCTGTCCTGGAGGCGACTTGAAGTTGCCTTGTAAGTTGCCTGATGATTCATACTCAAGTTGCCTCCCAAAGTCATGCTGGAAGTCGTGTTGCCCCTGTGTGAACCGGCTCTGATACCCCCAACTAAAATCTAGTGTAACCAATTGCCTTCAGAAGTCACCTAATTAGTAAATAGAGTCCACCTGTGTGTAATTTAATCTCAGTATAAAATACAGCTGTTCTGTGAAGCCCTCAATGGTTTGTTAGAGAACCTTAGTAAACAAACAGCAACATAAAGCCCAAGGAACACACCAGACAGGTCAGGAATAAAGTTATTGAGAAGTTTAAAGCAGGGTTGGGTTATACAAAAATATCCTAAAAAGTTAAATCAGTGCTTAACCACTTGAGACCCGCGCTGTAGACGAAAGACGTCCAACAGCGCGGCTCTCAACTGCCGGGTGGACGTCCCTGGACATTTACATTCCCCGCGCACATCGCTGGGGGCGCACAGCGGGGAAAAACTGTGCCCAGCGCATCGCTGAGATGCCGATGCGCATGCCTGGCGGCCGCGATGTCTGCCAGGTACCCGCGATTGGCAGTGACAGCAGGGACGTGGAGCTCTGTTTGTAAACACGGAGCTCCACGTCCTGTCAGGGAGAGAGGAGACCGATGCTGTGTCCCTTGTACATAGGGACACAGCATCGGTCAACTCCCCCAGTCAGTCCCCTCCCCCCACAGTAAGAATCACACCCAGGGAATACATTTAACCCCTTCCTCACCCCCTAGTGTTAACCCCTTTCCTGCCAGTCACATTTATACAATAATCAGTGCATTTTTATAGCACTGATCGCTGTATAAATGTGAATGGTCCCAAAATAGTGTCAAAAGTGTCCGATATGTCCGCCGCAATATCGCAGGCCTGACCAAAAAAAAACGCAAATCGCCGCCATTACTAGTAAAAATTAAAAAATAAATCATAAATCTATCCCCTATTTTGTAGGCACTATAACTTTTGCACAAACTAGTGATGGATAGGCTTCTCGTGGGTTGAGTTAAACTCCTATAAAGGGTGAATTCTGCCATACTTTGGTTGGAGGATGTGCTGAATAGGGAGTCAGAGCCTGTTGTTTATCTGTGACCACACTGTATTGTTATTTTGTGACTGAGGCAAGCTAGATTCACACTATTGTGCTTATTCACACAAACCAATCAATATACACTTATTGGGATTTTTTTTTACTAAAGACATGTAGCAGAATACATTTTTGGCCAAATTGTATTTAAAGGATCACTAAAGGAACAATTTTTTTTTAGCTAAATAGCTTCCTTTACCTTACTACAGTCCTGGTTTCATGTCCTTATTGTTCGTTTTTGCTTTGAAGTTGCTGTAATCCTGCTCTGTTCTCCACACTTCCTGCTTGTCTGTTTCCTTATAACCACAGTGCTGGGTGCTTTCTCAAGGTGGTCTGAGCTGTCATTACTGTGTGTCTAAAACTTCCCAGAACCAATCAGATTCATTTAAAAAAAAAACCCTGCCCTGGATTTGTTTGTTTTTGTTCTGTGTGTCTCTCTACTTCACAGAAAGACGAAACCAGTTCAAAAGTGAAACTAACCTGCAGGCACATTATATGATTGATTTTTATCTATTTTTAATCATTTTAAAAAGGAATCAGTTAACTTGTATGTCTCTATACCCTGTAAACAGTCATTTCAGCAAAAAAAAAAAATTCCTTTAGTGACTCTTTAACCACTTCCATACCAGGCACTTACGCACCTTCCCGCCCAAGCCAATTTTCAGCTTTCAGCACTGTCGCAATTTGAATGACAATTGCGCGGTCATGCTACACTGCACCCAAACAAAATTGGCGTCCTTTTTTCCCCACAAATAGAGCTTTCTTTTGGTGGTATTTGATCACCTCTGCGATTTTTTTTTTTTGCGCAACAACTAAAAATAGAGCGAAGATTTTGAAAAATAAATAACATTTTTGTTACTTTTTTTGTAAATGAGTATGTTTTCTCTTTCAATTACGGGCACTGATATGGTGGCACTGATGGGCACCGATGAGGTGGCACTGATGGGCACCGATGAGGTAGTTCTGATGGGCACCGATTAGGTAGCACTGATGGGCACCGATTAGGTAGCACTGATGGGCACTGATAGGCGGCGCTGGTATGGGGCACTGATGGGCACTCATGGGCGGCACTGATGGGCACTCATGGGCGGCACTGATGGGCACTCATGGGCGGCACTGATGGGCACTCATGGGCGGCACTGATGGGCACTCATAGGTGGCACAGGTGGGCACTCATAGGCGGCACAGGTGGGCACTCATAGGTGGCACAGGTGGGCACTCATAGGTGGCACAGGTGGGCACTCATAGGTTGCACAGGTGGGTACTGATAGGTGGCACAGGGCATGGATTGGCACTGTGGGTTGGCACTGACAGACACTGGGGTGGCACTGATGATCACTGAGGGGTGGCACTGATGGATCAATGTTGCCAATCAGTGCCCATGTGTGGGCACTGATCGGCATCATTTTTTTTTACTGCCCCTTTTTTTTTTCTTGCTGATCACGATGTAAACAGGAATAGCCGCCGACGGCTCTTCCTCACTCGCGTCTGACAGACTCGTTACCGAGATCGGAGGTGCAGGGTGTCAGACTGACACCCCGCATCACCGATCGCCGCGTGCCCGCGGCATGAAATCGTGCTAGACGTTTGAGAACGTCCAGTCACGATTTCATAACCACTTCCCGGCCGTAAATCGGCTATTGGCCGGGCGGGAAGTGGTTAAGAGACTTGATTTTTTTTTTTTATTGAATATGTTTTATAGCAGAAACTAAAAAAGATATATATATTTTTTCGTTTATATAATAAAAAATAAACTCAGAGGTGATCAATTACCACCAAAAGAAAGCTCTATTTGTGTGGAAAAAAGTGGTATACATTTTGTTTGGGTACAGCTTAGCATGACCACTCAATTAGCAGTTACCCACTTCAATAGTTTTACCCCCTTCCTGCCTAGGCTGATTTTCAGCGCTATCACACATTACATGACAATTGCACGGTCATGCAGCGATGTACCCAAATTATATTTTTATAATTTTCACACAAATAGAGCTTTCTTTTGGTGGTATTTAATCACTGTTGGGTTTTTTATATTTTTCTAAAAAAAAAAAAAAAAAGACAGAAAATTTTGAAAGAAAAATAAATTGTTTTTCTTAGTTTGTCAGATAAGTTTGTATATAAGTATTTTTTTTCACTCACTGATGAGGCGGCACTAATAGGCTGCACTTATCGACACTGAATAGGAGGCACTTATATGCCGCACTGATGGGCACTAATAGGGGGGCGCTAATGGGCAGGGCTTTTTTTTCTGGGGGAACTCAGTTCCACCACCTTTGGCTCAGACCCTTTGGTGCCTGCTCACCACAATCACTTGTAAACACAGAAGTCTGGTTTCTGTGTTTACAAGTGACAGCTTTGTAACGCCCTGAACTCTGCACTCTGTATGTAATGCAGTTCTGGTATTTAATGCCCCTTTAAGACCCTTCTACTGTTTGTAAAATCTGAACGGGTCGTGGTTGAGTTCCTGTACCTATTTTCTGAGAAAAAAAGCTCTGCTAATGGGTATTGATAGGCGGCACTTATGGGCAATGATAGGTGGCACGGATAGACGGCACTGATGAGCAGCCACTAATGGGCACTGACTGGCATCACTGATGGGTATAAATTTGCATCACTGATGGTAACAGACTGGCATCACTGCTGGGGCTGCACTGATGATCAGTGCCCTGATTAATCTGTACAGGTCTTGCCTGCAAGAAGATGCCGCTGATCGGCTCTCCTCACACTCTGTCAGTGTGAGGCGAGGAGAGACGATAAACGCCACTTCCGTGTTTACATGTGATCCGCTGTGATTGGACGCAGCCGATCACATGGGTAAAGAGCTGGGCCATCGGCTCTTTACCGAGATCAGGGTTGGACACAGAACTTCTGTGATCGCCGGGCACGCAAGAGCTGTGACACTGGGGCGAAATCATATGACGTCGGCCCAGAACGAGAAGGGATCCTGCCCACCATCATTTTACGATACGGAAAGCAGGAGGAGGTTATAATTGCGCAGTGACAAATAGAAAAAAATTGCCTTGGACATGAAGGGGGGTAAAACCTTCCAAGGCTGAAGTGGTTAAAAAAGGCTCCACATACAAAAAAACTCCTGATAATCTTCCAGAAACTCAGTGCGCTCCTGACTTCCTGTGTACGCTGACAACATAATGCCTTTGCTGAACTGAAATCCCAACCAGTGTTGTCAGCCCTGCCTGCTGAACTGCAGAACTCCACCTAGCCATAGAATTTATATCGTATCTACATTCCTGTGATATACCCAACTTTGAACTAACTAAACTAACCCCCCCTTTTCTGTCCCTCTCCAAGCGCATATATGGATTTCTTTCCCAGCATAACCTTACTGCTACCTTGACTTCCGAATGTGTTCCCAACTGATGAGGCTGATTGACTAAAGAAGTTGAGAATCTTTGCTAAACAATTGCTTGTAATCAAGTAAAAATGCCTGATTATGTGCAGATGTTTTTCACACAAGATTTGATTATTGAAGTGAATATTCACACAATTTGTTCAATCAAGATTCTAAACTTCTTTTGTACATCACCCTAACTTTGAGTAGGGAAAAGGGCTTGGGCAGAGGGGCATGGGTGTATTTAGGTTTTGTGCTGCCCTAGGCCTGACTAAACTTGTGCACCCCCTAATTTAAATATGACCCACCCCTTCCTGTCAAGGCCACACCCCTTTCTGTTTAGACCCGCCCCGCTTTTCGAGTGGGGACAATAGTTCTGAGGGCCTAGGGGGAGGAATGGATTCCCTTAATTTGCATAGATTTCCTATCACTTCCTGTTTGGCTACTGGGCAGGAAGTGAAGGGAAATCACTGCAATGGGACAGTGATGAAATAAAATAAACTGACAGGGGCTATAACCCTCCCTTACTCTATCCAAAATGAAAAACAAAAGTGTTGCCTATAATTCTACTTTAAGCTCAAATTTCGGATAATTTTATGGAGAGGACTAAGAAGATATAATCATGCCAACGGTGCAGCACAGGAAAAAACATTTTTTTTAGTATACACTGAATTGTAACAGATCTGGGACACCTTTGGGCACTCCAAAGAGAATAGTAATGTGGAACGCATGGTGCCCCCTCACCCTGCTGTCAGGCCCTGTTCCGAGGATCATTCCTGTCTGAATGTGTCCAGGTTTCAAGCGGACTGAAACCCGGACACATGATTCAAAACCTGGACTGTCCGAGTGAATCCCGGACAGGTGGTAACCCTAGGTGACACTACCTATTGGATGTTGAGCATTGGGGTTCTTTCAAGATCCAAAAGAGGACAACTTCAGTGCAGGGGGCTTGAGATTTCGGACTCCTTTTGCACTGCTGGATTCGTGGTCATCTTAAATCAGAACTTAGATTTGTAAAAACTTTGTTTTTTGTTTTGTTTTTTAATAATAAACATAAACAATAAAAATACCTGCTCTGTGTAATTGCATTGCACAGAGTAGCCCCGAACCTCCTATTTGGGAATAACCTGCCAGCGCTCTTTGCTCCTGCTCTTTAAGTGCACCACCATAGGAATCGCTTTCTTATGGGTGAGGACCTGCAACACACACAGCACGGCTTGACCCCCCCCTTGCTCACTGGATTTGATTAACAGCAGCAGGAGCCAATGACCACTTCTCCCTGCTCATTATCTTTTCTGGGACCGGTCCTCTCACCACCCCAGTGTAGTTCTTCTTCCCCTGAAGCGATGTGTATTACCCTAACCCCTAACCCCCAACCCTAAACCTCTAACCCTAACCTTAACCCTAAACCCCTAATCCTAAACCCTAGCCATAACTCTAACCCCCTAACCTTAACTCCAACCCCAACCCCCTAAATGGGTCCCATCTGTGACTACACGCCTAATACCCCTGCAGGGGTGATTAGTTCTGGTGAGTGGGGAACCTGGTGGGGGAGCACCGGACCACAGCGTTACCACGAACTTACACCTTTTTTGATGGAAATCTACATCTAAGATTACTGCACATCTATCAACGTGATATATGTTTGGATTTTTGCAATTTCATGGACTGTACTTTTTATTACTAAGTTTGCACTTTGCACTTTATCACCAAATGTTTATTATAATATTGTTGCACTCAATTGCATATTTATAATTTGCAGTACCTATGTCACTAGTCAATATACTGACATTTATACCCTTTTTTGACCTATAGGGTGTGGGACAGCGCCACTACCCCTTTCACACCTACCATTTATTCAATGTTGTTATAATATTGTTGCACTCTATTGTATATTCATAATTTGCAGTACCTATCTCACTAGTCAATACACTGACACTTATACCCTTTTAACTTATAGGGTGTGGGACAGCGCCACTACCCCTTTCACACATACCATTTATTCAGGTACTTCACTCGTGAGGTATCTTATTCTGGGGGGCTGCAGTCCTTAACACATTTCTTCCTAAGCGCACTTTCTCACTTGTCCCCTAATACTCATAGCCCCCTAAACCTAACCCCCTAACGCTAAACCCAAACCGCTAACCCTAAACCTAACACCCTAAACCTAACCCCTTACTGCTAACCCTAAGCCCTAACTCCTAACCCTAAACCCTAACTCTTAACCCCCAACCCTAAACCTCTAACCCTAACCTTAAATCTAACCCTAAACCCCTAACCCTAAACCCTAGCCATAGCCCTAACCCTCTAACTCTAACCCCCTAACCCTAACTCCAACCCCCTAACCCTCTAACCCTAAACCTAACACCCTAAACCTTAACCCTAAACCTTAACTCCTAACCCCAATCCTAACCCTAACCCTAAACCCTAGCCAAACCCTAACTCATAGCCCCCTAACCCTAACCCCCTAACGCTAACCTCAAACCGCTAACCCTAAACCTAACCCCTTACTGCTAACCCTAAGCCCTAAACCTAACTCCTAACCACTAACCCTAATCCCTAACCCTCTAACCCTAACACCCTATTCCTAAGAATTTCCTAACTTTAAATTTCGCACAGAGTGGCTCCGAACCTCATCTATGGGACAAAACTGCCGGCGGTCTTGGCTTCTGCTCTTTTAGTGTGCCACCATAGGAACGGCTTTCTTCCTGCAGTCTTGCTTCGGAGCCCAGCTGTGTGCATCTATAGACACACACACACAGCATGGCTTGACCCCCACCTGCTCACAGAATTTGATCGACAGCAGCAGGAGCCAATGACCTTGTCTCCCTGCTCATTACCTTTTCTGGGACCGGTCCTCTCACCACCCCATTGTAGTTCTTCTGCCCCTGAAGCGATGTAAGGACCAAAAAGAAAAAAAAGGGAGGATGTCACGTCACGTGACCTTAGTTTTTTTTTTTTGCCAGTGATCAGTCAGAAAGGAGTGGAAGGGGGGGGGGGGGTTGTTTTGCACAGAGTTGGGCTTTACCTAGTTTCTGTCCACAGAAATTACATTTTCTTTTTCTTTTTTTTACGATTTTGTTTCTAACACACTGCGACCATAGCAATGCAGTGTTACCATAGTAACACTGTACTACTCTGGGGAAGTGATTAAGATTTACTTTTTACACATTATGATTGCTTATACCAGGGGTCTCCAAACTGTGGCCCCTTTGCTTGTTTTTATCTGGCCCTTGGGGCACTACTACTCCAACTGATACCAATGATGGGGCATTGCTTTCTTTCACTGATGTTGAGGCATTTTGTATTCCCACTGGCCCCCTAAAAGCATGAAGGACAGTAAACTGGCCTTTTGCTCAGAAAGTTTGGAGACCCCTGGCTTATACCAATACATTTCAGTTTTTATTGCTGTCTGTAACCTCTTGCTCTCTTTTTGTGAACTTCAAAGAAGATTCCAAATTTTGGGTTGTCACCAGAACAGAAATGGGGAGTATATCTTCCAATGGGGACACTAGTTCTGGTGACAACAGGTACTCATTCACTTTCAAGGGGATTTCCTCTCACTCCCTCACTTCCTGTTTTAGCTATGAGAGAGGAAGTGACAGGAAATATCCCCAATGGGACACAGATGGCACAAAGAAACTGACAGGGTTAACCCCTTACTGACGTGGTGCCGGACTGTGATTATACACAGCGGGAGCTAACCTGCGGGTACCATAGACTGGATGTCCATTGGCGCCCACTGATGATTTGGTACAGAGACAAGACGACAGTCTGTCTATGTCATGGGTCTTCAAACTATGGCCCTCCAGTTGGTTAGGAACTACAATTCCCATCGTGCCTAGTCATGTCTGTGAATGTCAGAGTTTTACAATGCCTCATGGGATGTGTAGTTCCGCAACAGCTGGAGGGCCGTAGTTTGAGGATCCCCGGTCTATGTTAACAAAGCAGATTGCTGTTCTGTCACTAAAGAAGGTGTTGATCCTGTGTTCCTGCAAAGCAAAACCACAGTACACAAACACAGACTAGGCACACATTTAACCCTTTGATCACCCCTGAGGTTAACTCGCTCCCAGCCAGTGTCATTAGTACAGCGACATCGCATATTTTTAGAACTGATCAATGTATTAGTGTCACTGGTCCCCAACAAAGTGTTACTTAGGCTGGACATACATGGGTTGTTTCGAAAATCTTATCTAAGAATTTTAGTTCGAATTTTGCACCATTAGTGGGCTGCAGCAACAGTCGATTTTCGGGTGTGCATCGAATTTGAATAATCGGGCATGTTGGAAATTTTTGGAAAAAGGAATGATTTTCTAATCAATAATGGGAGAATCATGCGAGAAATGTAATCAAAAAAGAAATGCGCATGTGCGAGAATGGAAAATGTGCAAAAAGAAAAGAAGATTCACAGCAAATAATTTTCTGAGGTGAAATTGAAGGCTTGGTTGCTTGTATTTCGAAATCAATGGAGGCGTCATCAGATCACAAAACGCACAAAATTTCTGATTTTCAAAAAAAATTATTTTGAAGTTCGACCATCTATGCCTTAGTGTCCGATTGCCTTCATTACTAGTAAAAAAAAAAAAATATTCAATAAAAATATCCCATAGTTTGTAGACACTATAACTTCTGTGCAAACCAATCGATATACACTTATTGGGAATTTATTTACCAAATATAGGTAGCAGAATACATATTGTCCTATATTTATGAAGAAATTAAATTTTTCCATTTTTTTTATTGGATATGTTTTATAGCAGAAAGTATACCGAGCCTATTCTGGCACTTCTCTCCTACATGTACAAATCATCATTCTTTTGCTAGAAAATTACGCAGAACCCCCGAACATTATATATGTTATTTTAGCCGACACCCTAGGGAATAAAACGCCGGTCATTGCAACGTTTTATCTTGCACGGTATTTGCGCAATAATTTTTCAAACGCCTTTTTTATGGAAAAAAAATGTTTAGTGAATTCAAAAAATAACAAAACGGTAAGGTTAGCCCAATTTTTTTGTAAAATATGAAAGATTATGTTTCACCGAGTAAATAGATACCTAACATGTTACGCTTTAAAATTGCTCACACTTATGGAATGGCGCCAAACATCGGTACTTAAAAATCTCCATAGGCAACGCTTTGGAATTTTTTACAGGTTACCAGTTTAGAGTTACAGAGGAGATCTAGTGCTTGTTGCACACGCTCTAACGCACACGGCGATACCTCACATGTGTGGTTTAAACAGCGTTTACATATGTCGGCGGGACTTACGTGTGTGTTCACTTCTGCGCGCAAGCTACCGGGGACAGAGGCGTTTTTTTTTATCACTTTTATTCCTATTACAAGAAATGTAAACATCCCTTGTAATAGGAAATGTGTGTGACAGGTCCTCTTTATAGAGAGATGCAGGGTCAATAAGACCCCGCATCTCTCCTTCAGGCTGGAAAGCATGAGATCGGTGAAAAAAAATTCACCGATCTCATGATCAGTGTTGCTTACAAGCCGCAATCGCGGCTTTGTTTACTTATCGGTACCCTGGCGTGACATCATCACATCGCGCCTGGGCCTCTGGCGGTCATAGAGATGACTGGTGACCATGTGGTCACCAGTCATCTCTATGCTTCCTGCCTGCATGGGACGATTCCTTCCTGCCCGGAGAAGCACCTGATGGCGGCGAGAGGGGGGATGTCCCCTCCCCTCCCGCCGCCTATAAGAATGATCAAGCGGCGCAGGATCGCCGGCTGAAGACATAGATATCTGAATGATGCCACTAGCTACAGGCATCATTTAGATATCCCCCCACAAAGCCCAGGACCTCATATGACATCCACCCAGGATGGGGGTAAACCTTCCAGAGCTGAAGTGGTTAACCACCTCAATACAAGGCACTTTCATCCCCTTCCTGCCCAGGCCATTTTTCACCTTTCAGCGCTGTCACACTATGAATGACTCTGTAACCTAATGAAATTTCCCCCCAAAAATAGAGCTTTCTTTTGGTGGTATTTGGTCACCTCTGCGGTTTTTATTTCTTGCGCTATAAACAAAAAAAGAGCAACAAGTTTAAAAAAAAAAAAAATATTTTTTACTTTTTGCTATAATAACTATCCCAATTTTTTTTTTTTTAAACATTTTTTTTCCTTAGTTTAGACCGATATGTATATTGATTGGTTTGGACAAACGTTATAGCGTCTACAAAATAGGAGATAGATTTAGAGCATTTTTATTATTATTATTTTTTGTTTTACTAATAATGGCGCTGATCTGCCTGATCGTGACTGCGATATTGCAGCGGACAAACCGGACACTTTTGACACATTTTTGGGACCATTCACATTCATACAGCGATCCCTGCTATAAAACTTCACTGATTACTGTATAAATGCGACTAGCAGGGAAGGGGTTAACACCAGGGGGAGATTAAGGGGTTAAATGTGTTCCCTAGGGAGTGATTCTAACTGATGGGGGAGGGGACTCACAAGGGGAGGAGACAGATCAGTGTTCCTCTGTACTGGGAACACACCATCGGTCTCCTCTCACCTGACAGGACTTGCTCTGCTACTGGGCAATTGTGGGTGCCCGGTGGACATCGCTGCCGCCTGGCACGCACATCGGGACCCCAGTGACACCCGGGACGTCATATGACACCCGCCCAGAACAAGAGCTGCACCACGCAACCGTCATTTGATGGCCAGCGCGCTGCAAGTAGTCAAAGAAGATTTTTTGTTGTCACCAGAACAGGAATAGGGATTGTATGGTTCAATGGGGATACTAGTTCTGGTGACAACCAGGTACTCAAGCACTTCCTGTTTTGGATTTCCTCTCACTTCCTGTTTTGGTTATAAGATAGGAAGTGACAGGAAATCTCCAAAAGGGCACGAAGAAACTGACAAGAGTTACTTACTATATTAAAAAAGATAAAAAATAAAGTTTTTCCGTTAGTTCTAATTTTAGTCATTAGAAAGTTTTGTGTCAGTCAATGGTAATGAGTATGTCATTCTGGGAATAGGCCACAAGATGGCGCCCTTTGCAGTGAGAATGGGGCGGGCTCTCCAGCGCCACACATGAGGAAGATACACAATGCGCATGCTCCGCCCTCTGTATTACCTCATCGCCGCACACCAACGTCAATTCCGTTACAAATTCTGACGAGTCGTCTAATCCGACGAAACACCGGAAGCGCTGCACAAGCAACCACCCGGATTGGTCCGGCGCAAGGTACTCTGGGAATTGTAGTCCCCTCCCCCAGTCATCTGTACGGAGGGGCGCGGTGCACGTCGGGAAGTGTAGTTTCTTGCGCAGCCCCGCGGATTCTCTCCTGACCGACATGGCGGACAGGAGGCGGCGGAGGAGACGTGCTTCCCAGGACAGCGAAGAGGAGGAAGAAGAGTCCGGCAGCGAGAGCGCGGGCTCCGAGGAGAAGCCGGTCCTACCGGGGAAAAGCGAGACCCGAGAGGTCGTGGTGCCTGTCAGAGTCAGAGAGGGAGACAAGTCCGAGTGTGTAAGTGTGCCCAGGCCGGCACTGTACAGGGATGGGGGGCACGCTGGCCACTTACTGGTACACCCCTACCTACCTTATTCAGCGGAGCACAGGGCAGCCAGCCCTAGCAGCCTATCAGAGCTCGGCTTATGAGGCCACACCGGTGTAAGGCAGGCTCTGATTGGTTACTAGGGATACTGCACTGAGTGTTCTTGCCTCTGCAGTGTGAAGATGTACAGACAGCTGGGCCTAGTCATTCAGTGCAGTAGTCATAGCAACTGCCCTGGCTTCTGAATGGCTGCTATTAGGCCCTATTCACACCTAGATTTTTTACTCACATCATACATGGGGCACCCCATTCATTTCAATGGGGTTCCCTATAAATCGTGGAGCTTTTTTACGCATTCAGTTTTGTGTGCGTTTTTATTTTTTTCCACTTTACAGTGTTTGCACATTTTTTAATGCAAAAAACTAATATCAGCTTGCTGTGGATGTCATTTACAATTAATGGTGTGGCAAACGTGATGTGGTTTTATAAATGCGTGCAGGAAAGTGCAATTTTGCAGTGATTACAAGACACACGAGTGTGAGTGGAGCTTTTGGGATGTCACTTGCAGCCAAGGCATTCCCTGCTCCCATGACTGTATGTACACAAAGGGGTGAGGATGCCGTGATGTCATTTGCCTAATATGGTCACATTACTTCAATGTCATTGACCAAAAAAGACTGTATCAGGTTGATGATGTCACTCACAAGCGTTTCCCGCCCCACAGCTGTATGTACACAAAGGGGTGGAGATGCTCATGACATCATCAACGTCATTGTCTAAATAGGACCATGTGGCCTACTGGGCACTTTTACCCCCTTCTTTCCCAGGCCAATTTTCAGTGCTGTCACACTTTGACAATTGTGTGGTCCTGCAGCAATGTACCCAAATGGAATTTTTATCTTTTTTTTTTTTTTTTCCCACACAAAGCTTTCTTTGGGCGGTATTTATTTACCACTGAGATTTTAATTTTTTGCTAAATAAAGGGAAAACAAATGAAAACTGTTGAGGCGGAATATTTTTTTTTTTTTTTTTTCCAAACACATAATTTTTCTCCTTTACTTATGAGACAGCACTGACAGGTGACGCTGATTAGGAGGCACTGATTGGCGGCACTGTTGGGACTACACTGATAATCAATTCCCTGATGGGGATGCAAGGCTGGGGGATGCTCGTGACATCATTGACCTATTATGGCCACATTTCAATAATGTCATTGACTAAAGAAGACCATAGGGCCATATAAGGTCAGTGATGTCACACGCATCCCCTGCCAAGGCTTACCCCACAGTGGCATATGCACAAAAACAGTGGGGGGGGGGGGTGCATGTGATGTCATGCACCCCTATGCTTAATTTATTCACATGGCCTTATTTAGTGTCAGTGACATGGATATGATAGGTCTGTGATGTCACGAGCATCCACCGTCCTTTTTGTGTAAGTAACGCTGTGGGGTTAGGGGATGTTTGTGACGACATTGACCTAATGTGGCAATTTGGTCTTTAGTCAATGACATTGATGTAATGTGACCATGTTTGGTCAATGATGTCATCCCTTTTCACTTTGTGTAGGGGCAGGGAATGACCCGGCTGAGCTGATTGGGCAGGAGTGACCAAATATGGCCATGTGGTCTTATTTGTAGAGGTGCACTGACATTTCTGCCGCCGACACATATCGACCAAAAATGGTGTTTGCTTTTCATACAAAAGAAAAAAAGGTGCCAATAATGGCACTGAAAATGGGGCGATGTGCCCCAAGTGCTACACATTGCGGGGATGTTCTCCTGGCAAGCCCCAGTCCTTGTCGTCTTTCCTTTACATCACAGAGCTGAATTGTTCGTCAGCCACTGTAACAAAGTCCTGCCTCCTGTGATAGACGGCACACTGATCCAGTGGCGGGAAATTTAATAAGTGTGACGTCTATCATAGGAGGCGGGGCTTTGTTACTGCAACCGCCCGGCCCGGGAAATTCAAATCCAGCTCTGTGATCCGGGCACTGGCGAGGCTGCATCTGATGGGCAATGGCGAGGCTGCATTGATCTCTTGTACTATGTCTGCAGTCTCTGACCATCTCCTGTATCATGTCTGCTAGAGGTGCAACGAATGGAAACTTTGATATTATTTGCAATGTGTAAGAAATTGCAGACATGATACCAGAGATGGTCAGAGTGCATTTTTCTTGAGCTTTTCTTGCACTAAAGGAAAACAATAAATTTGTTTTCATTTAAATTGATGATATTAAAAAATTAAATATAATACCATTCTATATAAAAATATAAATATTTAAAAAAAACAGTAGTTTTTGGCTAAGTGCATCCTGCATTTTTGGTTTTGGCACCAAAAGTTCCATTCAGTGCACCTTTTATTTGGACATTGACAGGTTAGGTAATGATGTCGCAAGTATTCTCACCCCTTGTGTACATGCAGGGAATGCCAATGCCACAGTTGATTGGGCGAGAGTGATAGTTTCCTTGTGGATTTGGTCTGAACCCAAGCTCATCCCTAGGTCTCCTATGGGTTTACTGAAGTTCAGGGCATTGCTGTTTGGATTATGCAATGATCAATCCTGAGTGTGTGTTTGGTGTATGGAGGGATGTGTAATCTCTGGAGCAAGGAAACCTGGAAGAATGGAGCAGTAGCTTCAAGGAACCATTGAGGTTTCAAATTTGCCTGGACACATAAGAGGCTAACTCTGGTAATGGGGGGGGGGGGCCTCCCTGTGAGGCACTACAAGGGTTAAAGTTGAACTAAGGCGAGCCGGTAAATTACATATTTACTGTCCCCTTCCTCCGCTCTCCATCCTGACAGATCTGGGACGAGGGAGGGGCCCAGGGAGCTGGAGGAGGACCCAGGGGACAGTCAGGGTCCACTGATTGGTGCAGTGGGGGGGAGCAGTTATAAGCATCAATCTCCCTGTATAGCTTTCAATAAAGCGGGTGACAGCAGAAGGAGGGAGAGGAGGAAAAGCGTCTGTCAGCTGCTTTACTGAAAGCCATACATGGAGATTGATGCTTATAACTGCTCCCCACTGCCACACCGGGATCAGATTAAAGGTCCAATTTTTATTATTTTTTTTCAAATAACAAACATGTAATTTTTTTCATGCTTGCCTCCACTGTGCAGTTTGTTTTGCACAGAATGGCCCCGATCGTCCTCTTCTGGGGTTCCATGGCGGCTCTCGCGGCTCCTCCCTGCATTAGTTGAAACCCCCCCCCCCCGGGAAGCTCTCTTCTGAGGGGGTTACCTTGCGGGCACGCTCCTGTGTCATACACTCGACGTCCATAGACGCCAAGTTTTTGACTGGGCCCCAGCAGCCGCATTATTGTATTTGGTTCAAAGCAGCGGGAGCCAATAGCTGCGCTGCTATCAATCTATCCGATGAAGAGCCGAGAAGCCGTAAAGAGATCGACAGTGATCGTGCCAACGGAAATTCGCGGATCAGGTAAGTAAACCAGGGGGTGGGGGGGGGGGGTAAGGGCGGCCGGACACTGCAAGGTGTTTTTTCACCTTAATGCATAGGATGCAATAAGGTAAAAAAACGCAAGGGTTTACAACCCCTTTAAGCATCGGAGCATTTGCATGAGTACAAGTACTGGTCTTGGTGCAACCCTAATATAAGTCCATGTTGTGTGCACCAATTGTCTGTTCAGGGAATAGAACTGTGGGAGGAGCCTGCCAGGCTGATCACGATGTAAACGGGAAGAGTCGTTGATCGGCTTTTCCTCACTTGCATCTGACACACAAGTAGAGCCGATCGGCGGCTCTCCTGACGGGAGGTTTGCGCCGATTGTTTATCGGCACCGCCCTCCCACAGATGCCCAAACTGGACCACCAGGGAAGGGGGCAACATGTGAATGGCCAGGTATGTACCTCATGGCCATCCATCCACAAAATAACTACAATAGATGCCAATAATGGCAACATTATGGACAAAAATATGTGATGCCCAGCAATGCCACCCATCGGTATCATCAGTGCTCATCATTGTCTATCAGTGCCGCCCATAAGTACCTATCAGTGTCACCTCATTGGTGCTGCCTTATCAGTGCCCGTCATTGAAGAAGAAAAAAAAATAACAGAAACAAAAACTTTATTTTTTTTGTAAAAAAAATTGTCTTTCTTTTATTTGTTGCACAAAAAAATAAAAATCGCTGAGATGATCAAATACCACCAAAAGAAGGCTCTAGTTGTGAGAACAAAATGATAAAAAAAAAAATTGAGTACAGCATCGCATGACCGCGCAATTGTCATTCAGATTGCAAAAGCGCTGAAAATTGGCTTGGGCAGGAAGGTGTGTAAGTGCCTGGTATTGAAGTTGTTAAAGGTGAACTTACTCTGATGACTTATTCTGGGAAGCATAATGTTTGTTCATCCACATCCCAGATAATTTCTCCTGCAGTGTTGAGCAAATGTACAAGCTGAGTGGCATGCCTCTTCAGTAAGTGGTTGTCACATGGAAGCACATATGGGATATGGAGGGTTTACTAAAGCTGGAGAGTGCAAAATATGCTGCAGCTGTGCACAGCAACCAATCGGCTTCCATTTGTTTTATGTCAAAGCGTAATTGAACAAGCTAGAAGCTGGTTGTTGTGCACACCAGTTTTAGTAAATGGACAGCAGTGTGTAGTTGTAGAAGCCTTGTGCATAGGAATTAAGGGGAGGGGGCTGTTACCCTGTGGTGTTTGCACAGGCTGCCCAATCAAAGCACACCGAATGTAGAGGCCCCCTAAACAGGGGAAGTGGAATTCCTCTATAGGCATGCACATGCTGTACCCAACACTGCACATATGGGATGCAATGTTGTGTTTGTTTGCAGAGATCTATTGTCTGCAGTACGAGAGAACCCTGACCTCTACATTATCAATCATTTATGTTCTACACTTAAAGAAGGGGAGTGAGATGTGGGTGTAATGTGCGGCTTTATGTGCTTCTGGCACATATAAGATATTGCTTCTAACCGGCATTGCACGAGAAATATGTTTTCTGTTTAGTACCAGTGTACCGAAAATAAGGAAGTGAGGTGTCTGTGTATAGAACGTGAGAGAACTAGATGTTGTGACACTGACACCAACACTGCTAGCATTCAATTTTGGGCCAAATTTGGTTACCCTTTTAGGGTCCTTGCCAAGGGTTGGCCAAGTCCGTTCAACATAAATGCCAGTGTCCAGGCTTTACCACGGCCCAGGATAACCTCCCATAGACATGGATGATAGGGTACTGATACTTTCAATCAATTACTTCCCTATATAGAGTACCGATACTTTGCGGTGCAATTTGCGTCGGTACAAACTAAATGTGCGCAAATTGCACTGCAAAGAATCGCATGCAATTTGAACAGGAATGCAGTGCGATTCCTCTCCAAATTGCATGCATTTCACCCCCCCCCCACCGCTGTGTATAGAAAGTGAAGCACCATCTAGTGGGCAGTTTATTAAAATGTTAGAACTGACATTAACCACTTAAGACCCGGACCTTTAGGCAGCTAAAGGACCTGGCTAGTTTTTGCGATTCGGCACTGTCGCTTTTAACTGACAATTGCGCGGTCGTGCGACGTGGTTTCCAAACAAAATTGCGTCCTTTTTTTTTTCCCCCCACAAATAGAGCTTTCTTTTGGTGGTATTTGATCGCCTCTGCAGTTTTTATTTTTGCGCTGTAAACAAAAATAGAGCGACAATTTTGAAAAATACAATACGTATTCTTCTACCTATTTGTGGTTAAAAACAAATTGCAGTAAGCGTTTATCGATTGGTTTGCGCAAAACTTGTAGTGTTTACAAAATGGGGGATAGTTTTATTGCATTTTTATAAAACACGATCAGCGATTTTTATTTTTTCTCGTGACTGTGACATTATGGCGGACACTTCAGACAATTTTGACACATTTTTGGGACCATTGTCATTTTCACAGCAAACAATGCATTAAAAATGCATCGTTTACTGTGAAAATGACAATTGCAGTTTGGGAGTTAACCACAAGGGGGCGTTGAAGGGGTCAAGTGTGACCTCATTTGTGTTTCTAACTGTAGGGGGTGTTGCTGTAGGTGTGACGTCATTGATTGTGTTTCCCTATAAAAGGGAACACACGATCAATGACAGCGCCACAGTGAAGAACGGGGAAGCTCTGTTTACACATAGCTCTCCCCGTTCTTCAGCTCCGGGCACCGATCGCTGGACTCCATCGGCGATCGGGTCCGCAGGTCATGGAGCTTCCGACCAGGTCTGGTGTAATGGAAGACTCCCGCTTCCTTTCTATACACTCACGGTAGCCGTGGAGGAATTGCACCGCATTCCTGTTCAAATCACACGCAGCCGTTCAACGCAAATCCTACCACAAAGTTTAGTTATCCGAATATTTTTTGTTTTTTCTTACGAGTACTGGTGAAAATGATCAGTATTGGTGCAACCCTAATGAATGGTTGTGTGCTGTGGTGCTAAGTATGAAGTGGTTTTATCATAAACGCGAGTACAGATTACAGTCCTATTTAAGGTGTAACATGATTAAAAAAAACATGATTATTTTTAAATCGTCGCTACCGGCAGTCGAGTAAATCTGAAGTGATGTCATGACATCGCTTCTGGGTTACTAGATCTGAGACCCAACGGAAGACGATTCCGGCTTCGTTCGGGTCTTCGGTCAGCCGGTGGAAGTTTCGGCTGGTCGCTGCGGCCTCCCAGAGGCATCACCTCGGTACAACCCCTTCAAGCCAAGGCAGCATATTTGCGTATGGTCGGCGTGAAGGGGTTTACATGCAACTCTCACTATCCATGCGTATAACTATTGTGTTTAACTTTAAACCTACACCTCTACTAACAAAGGTTTACATTGTGTGGTTCTAAACACACAAACATGCAGCCATTTTAAGACCTCATTCACACAAGGCGGTGGGAGATCAGTCCGCAGATCTCCGCTGAGCTGCGGATGACAAGCTCCTCTCTGCTCACTGAGTGGGGAGGGGCTTGTCGGGCACCGCTATCTTCTATAGAGCGATCTGATGAAAATGGACAGCATGTCCGTTTTTCATCAGATCTTATCCAATCCGCCACGGACGGATGGGGACGTATCCCCCATACGTCTGTTTTTAGCGGGTCGGATGTCAGCGGACATGTCTCTGCTGTCATCCGACGCTCCATAGGGATGCATGGAGTGGCCGTTCAGGTCCGCCGTCAAAACTGACAGGCGGACCCGAACGATCTGTCCGTGTGAATGAGGCCTTAGACTTAGCTGGAAGCAAATTTTTGGCACCTGTCAGGACGTAAAGGAATAAAACCTACAGTCGATTTTATGATCTAGTGGTGAAGTTATTATTGTAAATTAGAGGAGTTTAACAGCAAATACACCAAACCTGTATGGGCACGGGATTGCATTTTTCCTTATTGTTTATTGTTTTTCTTTTTCATTTAAAGGAAAGTGAAGATGGTATTGGCGATGGCGATGGTGATGGTAAGTGCATGTCTACAAGTATTTTAGGTCCAATTTTCTATGTAATACAGAATTCCGGAGTGTGTGCTGAGTGCATGGTACGTGTCACTTTTTTTTTGGAAATAGTTTTTTGTTTAACATTTTTTGTGATTTTCAGTATAGTGATTTGTGTAAATACTGAATAACTTCAGTCTGTTATTTATTTAAAAAAAATTCTTACTACCACATTTTATGCCCATGTCACTCTTGCTGTTGGTGCAAACCTGCCAGTGGCAGAATGTGTATGTAGGACATTTTAACGGGTAACACTTCCCTCCTTGCGTGTGTCACACGCTTATTGGCTGGATGAGTGTGGCACTGATCTCTTGCTACCCACTCCGACATTTGGCAATACCTCGCTGATCCAGCCAGCGGGAGAAGGGCGAATACAAAGCAGGCGAGCATTCGCTTTGCACTTTTAGTGATCGGTCTCTGGCGAGTTTTTTCCATATTGCATAAGTGCCTAAAAATCTCTAACATTAACTTGTGGATTTTTTTTCCACTCGATGCAAAACTTCTTCTGTTGCAAGATGTTTTAGGCCTCGTTCATGGGGCATACTAAAGAGAATAACCTGCATGGCCCAGAACGCCGATTGTAAGTGTTCAGGGCTATGCACACGCATAAATGTCAAATTGGCAGCAGCATTGACATCAATAGGACTGCCTGCATCAGAATGAACGAACACCTGTGCATCCCCGTGTGATTATGGACGTACTCTTTAGGCCTCTTACACACAGATCAGTTTTTCTTCAGGTTTTTCTTTTCAGTTTACCAAATCCATCTAATATGAGGTCAAACCTCAAGAGTCTCAATTTGTATGCAATCAGGCAGGCCCTTGTACTACATAGTTTTGGTAAACTGAAAAGAAAAACCTGAAGAAAAACTGATCTGTGTGTAAGAGGCCTTAGTGCGCCTCGTGTCAATGAGGCCTTGGGTCTCCTTATGTGAGCTGCTCACTTGTAACTGGCCCTAATTTTTATTATATTCCAACCCCAAGTCCGCTGGCTGTCACTTGCTAGTTGTGCTGCATGGCTAGAGTCAGAATGACAGTGGTTGCATGAATGGACAAGACTCCATTCATCTTGTGTGATTGCCCTTTTGTGTGTTTGTTTTTGGCTTCAGCCAGCTCTGCAGCTGCAGCTCTATTGAGATGTTAGCCAGCATGAAAATGGAACTAGCTTGCAGCATTGTACAGTTGTGTGTGGCTTCTTATTTTAATTTTTCTGTCTTTTACCTACAGCCGTGTTGTCAGACTACGAAAGTGCTGAGGAGTCTGAAGTAAGTTTTCTAAACCAATAGTTGTTAAGAGGTATGTTTATGCTTGTAAATCATTGAATCTGCTTTTATTATAGTCTGAAAGTCGGCCCATTCAAAACTGATCAGTCTGCTTTATGTGGCCTATATCTCTCTGGCAGATGTGTTGCTCCAGAGTTTTTCTACATTTTGGAACAGCTTGAACAATGCTGTAAAAAAGGGCATACCTTAGCAGGAGATGGCAGACCTTGGCATGGTTTCAAATGCTTTCCAGTTCTCATAGCTCTGGCTGCCCCGATCGTATAACATTTCATACATGTTAATTGGCGCCCACAGCAGTAATAAACATTCACATTGTAAGGCCTGGCACTTTCATACATTGCCCTGAAATTCCTTATATTTCTGATTAAACTCCGGTGTTGACTATGCTATAAGGACATTCGTGATTGCTTAAACACTTAGGCTGCTTTCACACTTGGGCATTGGCGGTAAAGTGCCACTATTTACAGCGCTTTTCGGCTGCTAGCTGGGGTGCTTTTAACTCCGCTAGCGGACGAAAAATAGTTAAAATGGTACAAAGCGCTCCTGCAGTTCGGCGGCGCTGCACATTGATTTCGAGGAGGGTTTAGGAGCGGTGTATACAGCCCTGCAAAGATGCCACTAGCAGGACTTTTTTTTACCGTCCTGTCGGCACACCGATCCAGTGTGAAGGTCCTCTGGTTTTCACATTGGAGTGAGAGGAGAGTCGCTTTACCGGCACTATGCAGGCACTATTTGTAGCGCTATAGAGCCTGTAAAGCGCCTCAGTGTGAAACCAGCCTTTAAAATTTTATAGGGCCCATTTATACGAACTTGCCGATTATGTCCGCCTATCAGTTTATTAGGCGGACCTGATTGGAAGCTCCATGCAACTGTCTAAACATGCTGGTGTAAACCGACTTATATGTGTTTACACTCGCCTACCTCCGAGTCCATCCAGTACCTAAACGGGACTAATCGGAGGTAGCCTCTAGATCCGGCCACCCATAAAACGATAATGGGTCTGCCCATGTCTTCTGGACACAAACTAAATGGGCACAGATGTCAAAAACCTGACATCCATCCCATACAGCTGCAGTTTAGCAGGAGATCTGCTCAGGGATCTTCCTTCTAAACGGAGCAGATGGGCTCTGTGTAGAAGAGCCTTTAGGGCTAATTTACAAAAGAGCAGATGACGTGGTAGCAACCAATTAGTAGCCTTATTAGATTATACCTAATTGGCTAAATTGTGCATTTGTGCTCCACTTTTGTTCACATTTAATTGAATATTTTCTGTTTTGTGGAATCTGGGAGCATCACTTATGATCATCGGACCATTTATGGTCACCCTAAGGCTTAAACTATACAGGGGTGTTTTACCTTGATTGGAAATCATTACCTAGGATGGGTTACATTGCATTTTGTGTGTAATAGACTTCAATGGATTTTTACCTGCATTATTTATTTTTTCTCAATAACAAATTGTGAAGATGGCTGCAACGGCCGGCTTGCTCCTTCACTGCATAAGGTCTGCCCTATAGCAGTGTTATTTGGAATGTAAAAAAAATGGCATGGAGTCTTTGCCTAGTATGGATTGGGGGAACCTCACGACTGCTGATGGCTCATCGGTTAAGGATGCGGAGGCTGGCTTCCTTCCCCGCTCCTAACGTCTAGCTATGTACAGTTTGTTAAAGAGAAAAAAAGCATTAAAAAAAGGCATGTTAAAAATTGCAAAATGCGCCTGAAAACCACAAAGATGTGAACCTAGGGTTAGACTTGGTTTATTTAGACCACTAATAAACTACATGTACATGACTTGATGTTAACCTGTACTCTCCAAGAGCATTTTGTCTAGGTTCACACTGTAGCAAACAGACATCGCGTGTGATTCGCACTGCTCCACAATTGGCTGAACTCTCATTGGATTCACACAAAAAAGGTGCAGGGAATTCCCCCCCCCCCAGCACTGGAATCGGATTGTATGAGTGTTCTTACCCCTGCAAATCCAGTTCCTTTCTAAATCCACAGTTCGCACTACAATCTGTGAACTGATCTGGAGGTGTCATTAACATTGTATTGACACCCGCATCGGACAGTGTGAACTGCCTGCGGGAGAGATGCGATGCAGGAATCTGCACTGGGATCGCGCTGGTTCCAGCATCGCTACAGTGTGAACCCAGGCTTAGTTATCTGCCTTTTCTCTGCTGCAATTCTGTTAAGCCACCAAAGCAAAATCATATGTAAAATAGAAGTCCCAAAATATGCACCGATTTGCCCAGAAGTTTGGCGTGAAGGAAGCTGCATGATTTCCATACCTAGAAGTACCTTCAGCTCCTGGCAGGGGAGCAAAGGAAAGATGAATATATTCTGCTGTTTTTCCCTCAGGAGGAAGAGCCTCACTTAAGTGAAGAGGAGGCACTCAAAGCTACCCTAAAACCAGAAAACACAGCTGTCGACACTACCGCCCCTGCTACCACCCCTGATGTCGCCCCAACCACAATCGATGTTGCTCCCACCGCCCCCACCCCTACAAAAGAGGAAAAGATTAAGACAAAAGGAGCATTAACAGGGGAGCGTCAGAGTGGAGATGGACAGGTAAAATATAATGCAGATTTTTATAAATAACATTTTTAGCTTTAGATTTCTGTATCTTAGTGTTTCCTGCAGATTAATGTTGCCACGGCGCCGGCTTAAAAGCCAGGCAATAAATCATTTTAAGGAGAGGTCAGCGATGATGACCGCCATTTATAACTAAAGACAGCTTTTTTTTTTTTTTTTTTTTTTTTTTTTTTTTTTTAAGATTCATACAGAGTGGTGCGGGGTTAGAACTCTTGCTGTGTCCCTGTTTGGAAAATTAATTCTCTTTTTAATTGTCCTTATTACCAATGTCCCGGTTACTGAACATGATGGGGAAAAATCCAAAATGTTGAGTTGTCGCCAGAACAGGAATGGAGGCAAAATCTTCCAATGTACACTTGTTCCTGTGACAACTGTCTAAGAGGGGCTTCCCCTACATTGGAAGGATAATCCTCTCACTTCCTGATGAGTCTGCAATACAGGAAGTGGATATAAATCTACCTAATAAGTTTATTTTTATTTTTTTTACACTTCCCTATCCAATATGAAAGAAAGATTTGCCCTAAGATGCATTTATTAGCCCCAGCACTTTACATTCAAAAGTAACAGTAAAGTATGGGTATTCCTTCATACATTGAAGTGCAGATTTTGTAGATTGGGTATAGCGCATCCATTTGACACGTCATCCAGCTTTTATTTGGAATGTATTTTGCGTGAAGAAAGATTACAGTAGTAATGACCCACTGGGGATATTTCCACTCCTTTCCTGTCACCTCTAAATAGCTTCCTTTACCTTAGTGCAGTCCTCCTTCACTTACCTCATCCTTCCATTTTGCTTTTAAATGTTCTTATTTCTTCTGAGAAATCCTCACTTTCTGTTCTTCTGTCTAACTGTAATGCGGGGCTTTCTCCCTGGTGTGGAGAAGGCCTCTTGAGGGGGAGGGGGCGAGCAGCAGTGTCAGGACACTCTCCTTTGCATATAAAGGAGCTGTGTGTTATTGGGCCTCCTGACACTCCTGCTGGCTTTCTCCACACCAGGGAGAAAGCCCCGCATTACAGTTGGACAGAAGAACAGGAAGTGAGGATTTCTCAGAAGAAATAAGAACATTTAAAAGCAAATGGAAGGATGAGGTAAGTGAAGGAGGACTGCACTAAGGTAAAGGAAGCTATTTAGGGAAAACTTTTTTTTATCTTTACAACCCCTTTAAGTTGGGAAAAGGTGAAAATTGCCCAGAAGAAAACGGCAATCTATATGTTTTGCTTGTTTAAAGCACAACTCCAGTCGTTTCTATGTTTATTAACAGTCAGCAGCAAAAAAAGTCTAGCTGCTGACTTTTAATAAACACACTCACCTGTTCCATGATCCAGCGATGTGCCGAGCCATCGCTTGTCTTCCTCCTCTTCTCTCCCCGTCATTTTTAGCCAGTGGGCACCCGACTGTCGCAGCTTGCGACTTCATAGACGGGTGCACACTTCACATGCTTGAGTCGCGCTGCGAGTCCTGAATGGTCCAGCAGCGTCCCAGATGACTGCAGAGGGGGAGAAGAGAACTGAAGTGGAAGAGGGTACCTGTCGAAATTGGGTACCTGCTCTACTTGAAGGTGAACTTCACCTCAACTTTGGGTGGAGCTCCACTTTAAATAAATTCTGTGAGTAGACAGTGCAGTCATAAAGCATTTAGATCAGTGGTTTTCAACCATTTAGTGCCGTGACCCCTTGATAAAATTTCCCAAGTTGTGGGGACCCCTAACAGTAAAATTATTTACATAGCGTGGGTTGTCAGCACCCAGGACAAGTAATTTGTACCCCTAACCCACAGACATTTAGTGCTCCCTGAGTCCCCTCCACTTGTACAGTATTAAAACCTCATATATGGTACATTTTAGGATGTAACACTCTTTCTCTTTGTTCTCCTTTCTTTCCCTTTTATCTCTCGCTATTCAAATTTTTTGATCCCCCATCCCTTCAACTGTCTTTCTTGCTCCTTCTTTATTTTTTTTAATTTTTTCCTTTCTCTCCCATTTTCTTTGTTCCTCCCCCTCTTATCTCCCTTCCTGGGAGAACAGTGCAGGCTTCAGGAACAGCCCAGGATTTGGGGACTCCTGGCAAATCATCATTTGACCCCCAAGGGGGTCCCGACCCCCCAGGTTGAGAACCACTGATTTGGACCCTCTTCACTTATTTTTTTTTTTTTTTTTTTTTGGTTTTGTTATGTTGCAGCCTGATACTACAGTTTTTAAATTCATTTATTTTTTTTCTCAGATTAATCTACACTCGGTGCCCTACAAAGTGAAAACAGAATTTTACATATGTCTGTGAATTTAATCGCTTTAGCGCCAGCCCCCCCCCCCCCTTTTCTGACACGTTGTTCAGTATCTTTTTTGCTAGAAAATTGGTCCCCAAGCATTTTATATACTTTTTTTTTTTTTAATGCAGAGTACCTAGACCAGGGGTGTCAAACTAAATTTCATCATGGGCCGCATCAGCATTATGATTGCCCTCAAAAGGGCCGGTTGTATTTGTAATATTAGATGTCCAGTGCATCCCCCTCCCCTTTACATTAGATGGCAAGAGCCTCCCCACCTTTAGAAGTTGAGTCCCCCACTCTGCCTTACATCACAGTGCACCCCCCTTTCCTTATGCTGCTGCTGGGAAGAAGCTGGATGCATTGCTTGAAAGCAGAAAGTAAGTGTCTGGAGTAGAACCAGAGGAGGGCTGGAGCTCTCCTGCAGTTGCAGGAAAGGTGCGAGAGCCACATGAAATGGCCTGGAGGGCTGGATTCGGCCCGCGGGCCTTGTGTTTGCCACCTATGATCTAGACCAGTGGTCTCCAAACTGCGGCCCGAGGGCCAGATGCGGCCCTTTGCTTGCCTTTATCAGGCCCTTGGAGCACTATCCCTCCCAAGGATACAAGACACTATTCTGCCATCTGACACCGACAATGAGGCATCATTTCTCCCACTGACACCACTAATGGGGCACTATTTCTCACTATGATACCAGCAATGGGGCACTATTCCTCCCCCTAATACCAGATGTCAGGAAAAATTTTCACTCCCGCTGGCCAAAGTCCGGCCCTCCAAGAGTCTGAAGGACAATAAACCGGCCCTTTGTTTATAATGTTTGGAGACCCCTGATCTAGACTATAAAATGGTGAGTTTAAAAAAAAAAAAAGAATTTTGGTACAGTATAAAAGATTGTTGCGCTGAGTTACCGAACATATCACTCTTTAAAATTGGGCACGCCCGTGCAACAACTACAAACGGCGTAAATTTTACTATCAATAGGCAATGCTTTAAAAGCCTTTATAGGAAGGTAAAAAAGGATTTAGGCAGGTTTCCCCATCCGTTACCACAGCGTGGAGCCATCCACCTGGTGCTTGATGCTGGTACTGCTATACAGATCCTGGTTCTATGCCTGTTTTATCTATTCTGGTAAGGAGATTGCAGCACACCACAGTGTAAATTCAATCTCTCACCGAAGCAGGTGCTGGGGTTTCATCTCTTCTTCCTTTCATTGAACTCTTATGGACTGCCTTTTATTTATTTTTTAGCGCTGCATATGGACTTTTCATGTATTTTTATTTGCTAATCAAATTATGTTGGCTGTTTCATCATTTGCTGTTATGTTATACCTACACATATTTTTGCCACCAGGCTTCAACATAACAAAATAAAAAACGTGAAATGGGGGGTCTGAATACTTTTTCTTTTCTTTTTTTTGTGTGTGTGTGTGTATATATGTGTATATATATATATATATATATATATATATATATATATATATATATATATATATATATATATATATATATATATATATATATATATATATACAATTATTCCTTAGAAATTGTAATGAGTAACAATGTCTCATTCCCAGGAGAGCACCGAGCCTGATGAAAATAAGGTCTCCCCAAAGACTCAGAAGCAGTTGGATGATGATGAAGACAGGAAGAATCCTGCATACATCCCTCGCAAGGGGCTCTTCTTTGAACATGATCTACGTGGACACACAAATGATGAGGAAGTAAGGTGAGACTGAAGTAATACATTAATAATTATCTAGTTGAGGAAAGAGACCAGGGTGAAACAATGTGAAGCATGTAGGATAATGTATTAAGGAATGAGGTATTAACATAAAGTTCAGAATTTGTACAGAATATAAGTTCAGAATATGTAAATACCATCTACATTCCTTAATATATTTAAACTTTGCTAAGCAGCCTACTGTTTAGCTGACATGTAAGTCCAAAGGATGCATTTGGACAGCAACTTTTACTCATCTTGTATAGGATTACTGGAAAGAATGTTAGGGGCGTGCTGGATCATTGTGCGCCTCGATATACCCCTATAAACCATTTGACCTCCGGAGGATTTGCCCCCCTCCCCTTCATGACCAGGCCATGATACGGCACTGCGTTACTTTACCTGCCAATTGCCGAGTCATGCAACGCTGTACATAATAAATTGATGTCCCTTTGTCCCACAAATGGTACTTTCTTTTGGTGGTATTTGATCACCACTGCGCTTTTTATTTTTTGCTCTATAAACAAAATAGACATACATTTGTGGAGGGAAAAAACAATATTTTTTACTTTCTGCTATAAAACATATCCAATTAAAAAAAATCGTATTTCCGTGTGTGTGCAGGAAGTGTTACACATTATATGTGTGTGTGTGTGTGTGTGTGTGTGTGTGTGTGTGTATGTATGTATGTATGTATGTATGTATGTATGTATGTATGTATGTATGTGTGTGTGTAATGGCAGCAATTGGCAACTTTTTATAGCGTGACTCCGATATTGTGGTGGACATTCTGACACTGACAATTTGTGGGAACAAGTGGCACTTCAGTGATCAGTGCTAAAAAATATGCACTTTCACTATCAATGGCACTCACTGGGAAGGGGTTAAACAAGGTGATCAAAGGGCAAACCGCACCAATCTTTTTCCATACATTTTTGATGTTGTGGCCTATCACTAATATGCTTAAAGGTTTTCATTGTATCTCTTTTTTTTGCCTATATTTTCAAAAGAAAGGTCCGTAAGTTTTTTTATTTTATTTTTTATTTTTTTTAGACCAAAAGGTCGCCACCCACGAAAGTTGTGGAAAGATGAGGGGCGATGGGTGCATGATCGGTTTAGGGAGGATGAGCAAGCTCCAAAGTCTCGAAATGAACTGATTGCCATGTACGGTTATGATATTCGTTCTTCTAAAAACCCAGAGGAAATTCGTACACGCCGACCAAGAAAGCCAAGGTATACTTTTTTTTTTTTTTTTTTTTTTCTCTTGTAATGCCATGGGGTTGGTGTTTGTGTTGTTTCAATAATGTTTATTGAAGTTTTTTTTCCAAAATTTTACAAAACAAGGTAGAAAATTCTCGGCTTTACATTGCATGATATACAACACAATCAGGGAGTCAAACATTACATATCCCGAAGGACTCAACGGCTTTTCTCCATATAGCATGTATGGATCACTTGATATTCCCAGCGAAAGTCGTAAGCATCAGACCCTGGTGTTTGTGTTGAACATTTGTACTGGTGTTATGTGTTTATTAAATTTTCTGCCTTGGTCCTAAATCTTAGCTCCATGCAAGAAAGCTCTGGACATTTTAATACCCCAAAGCTATTGAAAACACCAACACTTAAATGAAGGGTTCTACAGCCCTTGGCTGTCATAGCAGAGCTACGCACGATCGGTCCATCCGATGAAAATGGACTAATGGATTTTTTCATCAGATATCCGATGAAGCTGACTGATGATCAGTCGTGCCTACACAGCATCGGTTAAAAAACTATCGTGTCAGAACGCGGTGACGTAAAACACAACGACGTGCTGAGAAAAATTAAGTTCAATGCTTCCGAGCATGCGTCGACTTGATTCTGAGCGTACCCACAGACGATCGCTCTCTTTTTTTTTTTTTTCTCTATCGGTTTAACCATCAGATCATTTTAAAACAAGTTCCTAGTTTTTTTTAACTGATGGATAAAAAACCGATGGGGCCCACACATGATCGGTTAGTCTGATGAAAACGGTCCATCAGACCATTTTCATCAGACAAGCCGATAGTGTGTACATGGCATAAGGGGGGATGATGCAGCTTGGTCTATTTCTCCTTGCTGTGTTGTGGACTTCCAGTCCGCATAACTTGATAAACTGTTGATTCCAGATTAGGTAATGACAATTCAAGTGGTACTTCTGCTTGTGATGGTGAATCCAAATGGGATTTTAGAATCTGATGAAATAAAGATTTTGTGGAAATAGTAAATTATTTAATAAAAGACTTGAGGTATTTTAACACTCTGTTAGTTATTTGGAAAACCTACCTATAAAAGAGCTACAGGTAATGTACTTACAAGCCTTGGGTGCTGGTATGTCCAGGGACTCCTGTTAAGTCTTCCTTTCTTCCTTTCTTCCTTTCTTCCTTTCTTTCTTTCTTCCTTTCTTCCTTTCTTCCTTTCTTCCTTCCTTCCGTTGACGTTCTAATAAGAGAGGAAATCTTCCAATGGGAACACTAGTTCTGGTGACACCCTTGAATCCCCCTCACTTTGGTGGGCTTTCCTCTCGCTTTCTGTTTTGGCTATGGGACAGAAATTCGGTGGAAATCTCTGCAATGAGAAACAAATGGCAAAAAAAAAAAAAATGTGACCGGTTCTAGCCCTCCCTTACTCAATCTATAATTTAATTTTTTTTTGTTAACACTTTAAAGGAAACTGGTGTTCAATTGATCACTAATAGACTGCAGGCTGACTTAAAAACCTGTAAAAATAATCCAAGGGATGTCTCCATCCACAAATATAAACTTTTGGTTCCCGGAAATATGTATTTGGATTCTTCCTCCCCTACGCCTCACTGTTTGCTTGTATTTATGATGGACCGCCTCACTGATGAGTAGTCAGAAGGAAAACCGGACTACGTGTGCTTCAAATACTGATGCCTCTGTTGGAATATTAAATGTGTCACTGTGAAAGTGTTGTATACCTAATTAATGGCTTTTATCCATGCATCCACTTTAGGAACTCTCCTGCATAGTGAAGCCCTTGCAAGTAATGAGCGATGCACTCAAAATGTCTCAATGCTGTAAATTGCAGTGGAGAGGGTGTCTATAATGAGCCTTTAAGCTTGGAACAAAATGTATACACTGAGCACCAGAGAGCCCTAATTATCTAACACAGCCTTTTTCAACCAGGGTGCCTTTAGGATTTGTCAGAGGTGCCTCGGCAAAATGCATAAAAATTGCCCCAAAATTGTATACAAGCTGGTGGGTGGATACAATCTGCCTTTTTAGTTACATAAAGCCTTCTAGCTGCCAACCTCTTGATATCCAATGGCATCAGCAGTATATAAGGAGGATGTCGGCTGCCTGCATATCAGCCTTGTTTCACCCTCCCCTCTTTCTATCAGCTTTGGGGTCTCATTAGCCCAGTGATGCAGAAAAGCTAAAGGAGGTAGAGAAACATTGGAATACTAATCGGTACCAGTTTGTAAAAGTGTATTTTGCTTTGGAAGAACAAATCTTCTCTAAATTGGGTGTCCTACGTGTGTTGATGTTGCTGTATTATGTAAAACTACTAGAATAGTTTTTACATTTTAGGATGAGACACCGTAAGACTGTCCATAATTTTGGAAGGTGCCTCAAAATTGTCCATTTTAAAGGGTACCTTGACTAAAAAGGTTGAGAAAACATCTCTGTTTTTCCTTTTACCAAAAGCAGTGTTATCCAATTGTATTAACCTCTTCAGCCCCGGAAGGTTTACCCCACTTCATGACCTGGCCATTTTTTACGATGCACCGTTGCGTATTTTAACTAACAATTTGTGTGTGTGTGTGTGTGTGTGTGTGTGTGTATATATACTGTAAAAAATCTAATTTCTCCAATATGTATTCTGCTACAAAATTTTGTTTAAAAAATAAAAAATCCAGATAAACATGTATTCATTGATTTGCACAAAAGTTATAGCATCTACAAACTATTTTACTAGTAATGGCGGCAATCAGCGACTTGAAGCGAGATTGTGGCACACAAAACGGACACCAAGTGACCCTTTAAACACTCTTTTGGAGCCAGTGGCACTAATACAGTTATCAATAATATGCGCTGTAACTATACTAATGACACTAGCAGGGAAACACAAGATTTCTGTCTTCTCTCACAGAAGCACTGTTCTGTGTGCCTCGAACGATCGGCGGGTCCCGATTGGCTCCCGCTGTGTTCAATCACGGTGGTCGCCAGCAGTGCACGTGCCACAGACCCAGGAAACAAAATCGCCCTGCCGCAGTATATATGCATGGGGCAAACCAGAAGCGGTTAACCACTTAAGGACCCCTTCACGCCGATATAAGTCGGCAGAAGGGCACGGCTGGGCACAAGCGCGTACCTGTATGTCCTCTTTAAGAGCCCAGCCGTGGGGTCGCAAGCACGCCACCGGCAGGATGCTCGTGACCCGGTCCGAAGCTCCGTGACCGGACCTGATCGCCGGTGTCCCACGATCGGTCACAGGAGCTGAAGAACGGGGAGAGTTGTGTGTAAACACGTTCCCTGTTCTTCATTGTGGCAATGTCAGTGATCGTCTGTTCCCTGATATAGGGATAGACTATCACTGACGTTGCACGTCCAGCCCCACCCCCCTACAGTTGGAAACACATATGAGGTCACATTTAACACCTTCAGCCCCCCCTAGTGGTTAACTCCTAAATTGCGATTGTCATTTCATTTTCACATTTATCAGTGCATTTTATAGTACTTTGCGCTGTGAATATTAAAATGGTTCCAAAAAGATGTCAAAATTGCCAGATGTATCCGCCATTATGTCGCAGTCACAAAAAAAAAAAATCGCTGATCGCCAACATTAGTAGTAAAAAAATTTTTTTTTTAGAAAAATGCCATAAAACTATCCCCTATTTTGTAAACGCTATAGATTTTGCGCAAACCAATCAAACGCTTATTGCGTTTTATTTTTACCAAAAATAGGTAGAAGAATACGTATCGGCCTAAACTGAGGGGGAAAAAAAATTTAGATATATTTTTTGGGGACATTTTATTATAGCATGAAGTAAAAAATATTGCATTTATTTTCAAAATTGTCACCCTATTTTTTTATTTATTTTTTGCTCTATGTGTGGGGAAAAAAGGTTGGATGCCACATCGCATGACTGCGCAATTGTCAGTTAAAGCGATGCAGTGCCGAATCGCAATAAAGGGCAAGGTCCTTAACCTGCATAATGGTCCAGGTCTTAAGTGGTTAAACTGTGTACATATTCATAATCCTTGACTTTTTTTTTTTTTTTTTTGCAACCTGCATGTCCCTCTCCAAAAAAAGTAAAACTCCATATTTTACTAATAAAGGAAAACCGTGCCAGCAAACAATAAAATTATTCTTGCATTGCTAAGTTCTTTCCCTTCCAATCTACCTCCATGCCCATCGTGAAGGCAGCAGTATGCACACTATTTCAGTTTTGCTTGTTGTGAAGGATGACAAATCTTGTTGTTGTGCTTCCTCAATGGTCCTGATCTATCAGACTAATTTTGCTCTCTGTTCACACTTGCTGTATAAATATGCAGCATCCTTTTATTTCTGGTGAAAGGGCTTTCTGATGTCTATCGAATCGGAGAAAGAATAATCCAGAAAGTTTCACTGCTGAAGATGTGCATAGCGGGACAGAGGCTTCCTTTCTGTTCTGTAGACTGCCGTGAGATTTATTTTCTTGGTGTGTTGGTAGTTTGTATACTCCTGTGCATGTTTGTGAAAAACTGTAACTTCTCATTTCAGATACCCCAGCCCCTCCAGAGGGGAAGACCAGGAGGAAATGCCAATCAGGCAGTCAAACCGTTATTATGATTCCGAGTCTGTCCCCCCACCCCGAACCTACAACACTCGCAATTCCCCTGCGAACAATAGACCGGTTTCAAATAGGACCTACTCACGGCCAGGTGGGTACAAAGAAAATCGTCCTGTCAGTTACCCGCCAGATGACATTGTTTCTCCACCACCTACTTCTGAACGAAGGCAGGATTATGGAGGCTACAGAGCCAGGAGCATAGAGCAAGCACCGCAACAACCAGATGAAGAACTCCCTGAAATGGGAATTCCTAACAAAGTTGAACCAGCAAATGAGAAACTGGCCGATCCATTGCCACCACCTCCCGATCGACCTGTGGAGAAAAAGTCCTATTCTAAAGCCAGGAGGAGTCGCGCTAAAGTTGGGGAGGCTGGAAAGAGCATAGACACTACATTCCCTGAACTGCCTCCTCCCCCTCCACCACAGATGCCCACTGAGGTGGTTCCAGAGCCTTCGCCACTTATACCTGTAGTGAAACCTGGTGGCTGGGAACCTCCTATAGAAGGTGGCTTTACTGGACTAGAACAGGACATGTCACAGGTCAACATTGCAGACCAGAACTGGACCCCTGGGCAATCGCCGTACGTTCCAACACGTAAGTGTTTTCAATTTGTATTAATGTGATCTGAAACGGAATGTTGGCAGTTGTCTTGAAATTTTGGGAACTGCCATTCACCTCCAGTAACTGATAATTAAAATGGAGAGATGTGCCTAGCAATATTAGAAAATAAAGTGGATTATAAGGAGCACAAGCATTAACTGTCGGCACCAGTCGCAGTGCAGCCCCACAATCCTATGCCTATTTTGACTGCTGGCCCCTGAGTTGCTGTATACGTGTGCATGCACTGTGACAGTGCAACAAACATGGAGTGCATGTGCAGCCCAGGAAATAGTATGCCTTACGGCGTAAGGCCATGGGTGCAATATTTTGCCGTGAACTTGATAAGACCAGACCCACTAGGAGTTTCAGGGTAATATATGATGAAGCCAGTCAGATACCCGTTTTTTTGGCACCCACCATTAGGGATGAGCTCCGGGTTGTTGGCTCAGTCCACGTGCAGAGCCCGCCAAGAAGCCTGCACGGCGCTGCGCTAAACCACAGGCAGGGAGACATTTCACGATCTCTGCAGCCAAGCATCGGGACAATGTCTCACTGCGTGTGATTAGCGCAGCGCCATGCCGACTTCCTGGCGGACTCCGCACGTGGACTGTGCTAACATGCCGGAGCTCATCCCTACCCACCATGCACACCGAAATGGTTCTCTATTTTGAGATCGGAGGACTGGCAGGATCGCCAGGTATTTCACACAGGAAGAAATGCAACAAAAGATACCCTTTAATACAAGTATATCGTAACACAGACGCACATGAAAAATATGAAATGTTGGGGTAACATACACTTTAATGGCTTGGATTTTTATGAAAATTGGATTTTGCCTGCTATATGTAGATTACAAGTAAAGTAGCAAGGTACAATGACATTTTGGCAATGCAATGAAGTTAAAGTTCTCTTTCCTGGAAAAGTTTAGTTTGGCTCTGCCCCATTTCACCTCTGGATTTTTTTTTGTGCTATAGCTCTAATTTGATAGGAGTTCTCACTCAATAACCAATAGCATTGGAAAGCTAGAGTGGGCAGTACCAGGCCTAGATTTTATGGACATGTGGTATGTGTAACTTCAGCTGCTGATATCATTGATGGTTGTGGTTTACACAGAACCTACTGCTGTGCCTTGTGCATCTTTTTCCATCATATTTGGATTGAATTGCCCAGGTTTGTGACCGGTTTACTTTTTTGTTGAAAAGTAGAATACTTAAGAGGAACTGCAGTCTGCTCACATAATTTTGCAATAAAATTATCTTTGGCATTTTAAAGCTTCCCTCCAACCACTTTACATATTTTATGTATACTGTGATTTCTGTACTTGCCAAATATGCTACAGAAATATCCCTCCACTGAGTCTAGCTGTAATCATTTTAACTGTGGGCAGCTGAAGCTGCTTCTTTCTTTTTCACTTCCTGGAATTTACATAGACACATAGAGGCACACCATCTATGCAGCTCTGATTGGCCCTCTTATGACTCATTCCACCCTCCCTTCCTGGCAAACTCTCTTACAAGAGAGACAGCTGTGCATGATGTCATAAGCCTAGGCTAATGGCCAGACAAACAGGAAGTGGGTTGTATAAGGTATTTATTGGCAGAAAAAAAATGTTTTACTATCGCTACAAGGGCAGAAGAATTAGGCCCATTTCACACTTAGCAAAGTAGCATGACAAGTTGTTTCCAATGACAACCATTCATATTAATACAACTTGAAGTCGTTCCGACTTCAAAGTAGTCTTTGCACTACTTTTTGGTCCAATTTTGATACCACTTAAGCCTCTTTCACACTGGGGCGGGAGCAGTGTCGGCGGTAAAGTGCCGCTATTTTTAGCGGCGCTTTACTGCCAATTTCATGGCACTATTCGGCTGCTAGTGGGGTGGTTTTACCCCCGCTAGTGACCGAGGAAGGGTTAAAGAGGTGCATTGCCAGTGGTATAGCCGCAGTGTCCCATTGATTTGTATGGGGTCTGCAAATCACTCCAGTTTGAAAGGGGTCTTGCACAGGCATTCCCTGAAATCATGAGAAGGTTGAAAAAATGACTGAAGGTTCGCTTTATGTGTAAAGGTTTATTCCATCATATGCATTTAGCTCTGAATTGGCGTGCACTAGAAAAAGTAGGAACAGCATTCTGCAATTTTGCGGGTCTCCTGCTTGTGCTCCTGGCTCTTTCTTGCTGTCCAGTGCCCCCCATAGGAAGCCGGCCCTGCTCCCTTTTTTTTCTCTTTTTTTTTCCTCTTTCTCACTGGCTTTGACAGCAGTGGAAACCAATGGCTCCTGGTTCCCCAGCGAAGCCAATGAGACATGGAAGGAAGGGGCAAGAACTTTCAGTCTGACACAGATCTGGATTGAATGAGGGCTCAAGTAAGCATGGGAGCCAAATTCGAAGAGTGCATTAAGACAAAAAATGTTTAGGCTTTAGAATCACTTTAGGAAAAAAAGTTAACTGTGCGATGCATTGTAACAACGCACTACAGCTCCTCTACCCAAAGTGGTATTTATAGGCAAATCTTCTCCACTTCTGTCCAGTTGTGTCTCCAGGGCAGGAAGTGAAATTTCCCTGATTGGACAAAAAAAAGTAGGTATTTGCCATTCTTTATTTCAAAAAGGTAATAGATGCAAGTGGAATCCTAGACTGAGCATTTGTTCTCTGCAGAAAATGTATGCCTACAGTGTGTATAACAAGTGCACTGTAGTTCAGCATTCGTTGGCTTTTGTATGTACACATGCAGAAAATATGCATAAAATTAAGCGTGTGTTTATAAAATTTTTTATCTTTTTAAACAACTTTTAACAGGTATTCCGAATCACATTCACATGCCTGGAGCACCCCCACAATATGGCCGCATGGAGGGAATGGTAAGAAACTCCCATTGATGCAGAATGGCTGCGTTTTTACTGCAAGTATAATTTGAAGAGGTAAAATCTTTGACAGGAATTCAGACTTTACCCAAACACATTAGATTGGGTACTTTTAATTTAAAGCGGATGGCCCATTAAAAAAATATATTAAAAGCCAGCAGCTACAAATACTGCAGCTGCTGACTTTTAATATTAGGACACTTGCCTGTCCTGGAGTCCAGCGGCGTCCGCAGCAGAGGACGAGCGTTCACTCGTCTCTCTGCTGCTCCCCCCCCCCCCCCTCCATCCACGGTGAGGGAACCAGGAAGTGAACCGTTCCGGCTTCACTGCCCGGGTTCCCTACGGCGCATGCGCGAGTCGCGCTGCGCCCGCCGATTGGCTCCCACTATGTGCTGGGAGCCGAGAATTCCCAGCACACAACGGGAAAAACCCGTCTCTTGCCCGAGACTTCGGGCCGGAAGTGGGTGCAAATACCTGTCTTTGAACCCCCCCTCCCCCTGAAAGGTGTCAAATGTGACACCGGAGGGGGGGGGAGGGTTCCAATCAGCAGAACTTCACTTTAGGGTGGAGATCCGCTTTAACGAGATGTGCATGCTGTTTCCTGGCTGATGCATAGTGGTTGCACTGTCATCTTCAGTGCAGGTCTATGGGGTCCGCTTTAAGCCGCTATCATTCATGGAACATGCTGCATCCATGGCATACTGGGGGGGGGGGGGGGTGACTAGCTGAACAGTATTTATATGGCTATTTTGACAGTTCACCTAAATATGTAGTTCTGTGCGCTACTGCTCTTGGTTGGCAGTAATAAGATTGATGAGGATTTATTTATTACCTGCTATGTAGGGAGTTCAAAGTGGCCGTGTCAAGAGGTATTCCTCCCAGCGTCAGAGGCCGGTTCCTGATCCTGCCCCCGCTCCCATGCACATCAGCCTTATGGAAGGTCATTACTATGATCCACGTGAGTGCCTCACTGATGAATTCTGCTCTTATTTGTTGCAGGAAAAATTGCTTTGGTGTACTAATTTCTTCTTTTTGATTCTCCAGTCCAGTTCCAAGGACCAATATATGCTCACACTGATGGCTCTTCCCCTTTGCCCCCTCAGGGCATGATTGTACAGCAAGAAATGCACCTTCCCCACCCAGGTACTTGGTATTTAAGTGTTTAAAGACGTTAACTGCCTTTTAAGTTACATACACTATATAAATGAGGAGCAGTTGGCTCTATAAGGCCTCATGCACATTGGACTTATTTTTTTTTCAACTGCTTTTTTTGACTTTAGACATTTTTTTTTCCTGCAGTTAATGAACTCGCCAGAAAATTATAAAAGTTTAGTTTGGGTACAATGTTGTATGACCGCGGAATTGTCATTCAAAGCACCACATCGCTGAAAACTGAAAATTGTCTTGTGCGGGGAGGGATATAAGTGCCTGGTATTGAAGTTGTTAAGGGAACAGGATCTCCAATTTATTTTTTGGTTGGGGGAACAAACACTTATATAGAATTTATTACTAAGGCCCGGATTCACAGAGCGCTTACGCCGACGTATAACTATTTACGCCAACGTAAGTGCATATGTGCCCCAGACCCACAAACCAAGATACGCCTAAAACCAGGCTACACCCCGCCGACGTAACTTGCTTACGCCGGCTTAGGGTGGGCGTACATTTAGGCTGGGTGCATGGTGCCGCTCCCATTGATTAGCCATTCAAACATGCAAATGAGGTAAATACGGCGATTCATGAACATACGTGCGCCCCACGCAGACGGTGCGCGTTACTTTTACGTCCGGCGTAAAGTTATTCCCCATAAAGGAGGTGTAACTCAGCAACAGACATGCTCAGGTCTGCACCAGGGAACACCAGCCGCTGTATTTTACGTTGGACGTGTGTCTGGCTGGGCGTAGGTTACGTTAACGGCGTACACGGTGATCTGGCGTATCTTAGGCAGTTTTTCTGACGTGGTTGTGCGCATGCGCAGTTCATTATACGTACTTGTCTGGCTCTCGGCCCATCATTTGCATGGGGTCACGCCTCATTTGCATTGATCACTTCCACTTACGCTGGCCTACACCTTCAAAAATACGCTACGCTGGTGCATCTTGGTGAGCAATGGCTTGCTGAATGCAGTGCTTGCCTCTCCTCGCTGCGACGGCGTATCATACTGTGTGTGCACTACGCCAGCGTAAATGTGCGCCCACTCTCTGTGAATCTGGGCCATAGGTTTTAAACTGCAATAGACGCATACTTGTCTTTAAGGGCTCTTTCACACGTACGGACCATATGTCCGCATTTTCATCCATCCGTTGCGGATGAAAACGGGACATTGGTCCCTATGTGACTACGGGTGTCAGCGGATGACCATCCGCTGACACCCGTAATTGTCCGCCTCCGCAATGATCCAATTTTTCGGAAGGAATAAAATCCATTTCCTTGTCTCTGTAACCGCCGATCGCAAGTGCCTGACGGACATTGCGGCCGCCAGGCATGCGCATCGGCATCTCGCCCCCCAGTGGCCCGGAGGAGCGGAGGCCGTAAAAAGACGGCCACTCAGAGAATTAGAACCACCCTGCAGCTGTATATAGTGTGTGTGTGTGTATATATGTATGTGTGTGTATATATATATATATATATATATATATATATATATATTGCCATCAGGAAGTGGTTAAATGGGTAAACAACCACTTTAAGAGCAAGCTTCAGGGGCGGTCACGTGACTTGGGGATGGTCTCCAGGGCTACTAAAGGAGGGGCTAAAAATGTGACCTCCCTGGCTGATGTCGGAGGGAGATCCCGGCCCCTCCTGCAGAAGCCATGTATCAGGGCTGTACAGTGCCACACGAGTCACGTGACTGGCCACAAGATAGCTCTAAAAAGCTATTTCCATGCCTCGTTTTTATAGGCCACTTTGGAAGGATTCTATATAAGATGTGTAGTACACTGCTCAAAATATATCGGATCTCAACGAGCTAAAATCTCATGCTAGATATCTATATTGATATGAACTGGGTAGGAATGAATAGATTGCACATCATTTGATGCAAATGAAAGTTATCCACCTACAGAGGGCTGATTTCAAAGATGCCCCAAAAATCAAAGTGAAAAAATTATGCAGCAAGCTAATCCTTTTTGCTGAAATTTAATTGCAACAACTCAAAATGGTCCTCGGTAGTTTGTATGGCCCTCAAGTGCTTGTATGCATGCCTGACAACATGAGGGCATGCTCCTAATGAGACAGATGGACAGACAAGCAGGAAGTGAACAAAACAGAGAAGAAATGGAGCAGGATGCTTATTATGAAAAACATTTTTAATTTTTTACAACCCCTTTTAACTGATCAGATCAATATCCCAGGAGTTCTGATTTCAAAAGTGTTCCTTTTTAATTTTTTTGAGCAGTGTAATTTCCTGTGTATGGCGGTACATACCTTGGCAGTAATTATATTCTCGCTGTGCCGTGGCATCCTACAATTGCTAATATCTGTTATTGTCAGCGCTTTTAACCTAGGGAATCTAAGTGATTTATCTTTTGTTGGGACAGATGGTAAAGCAGCAGTCTTGAATGTTCTCAGTAGAATATCCTACTAGGAACAGTTTTGTAACAGGAACCAATTAATTTACCACCATGCCTGTTTGGAGTGTGTAAGTAAACTGGCGTACCCAGAAGGTTTTAACGCAAGGACAGAGAGAGCAAACTCTAAGCAGAGAGTGCCTTGGTCAGAACTCAAACTGAGAACCCCATTGCTGCCCGGCAGAAGTGCTAACCACTAAACTTCCGTGCTGCCCTGTTGAGCTATTACAAGTCCCTTCATTGAGCTGCTTGTGAATCCGGTTCCCTTAGTGGCTGGTCCATTTTGTGTTTTTGATCTCATTCAGACCATGTTTTTTTCTCTGAACTGGCAAATTCAGATACAGGTACTGTTGCAATGACAAATATAAGTGTCTTTTTTTATGCATCCATTTGTGGGCCAACAGCGCTGTCATTATGTAGAACTTGCTACAGGACATAAAGGCATGGCAGGATTTGCTCTAGAGAAGCTTAAAATCAAATGTTACAATCAGTTTATACACACTAAAAGCCTATTTGGTCATAAGTGAATGAAGTGTATTTTTTAATTGTGGGAGGAAACCAGAATATTTAAAGGAAACCAGCACAGACAAAAAATAAATACACAACTCCTCTTCAGAAATGTCTTGTGTCATAATTCATATATTTTTGAAACGCCTATATACATTTTTTTATTTTTGTGTTTTTTTTTATTTCAGGTTTACACCCACACCAGTCTCCTGCCCCCATGACTAGCCCAAGCCTTTACCCTGCACCAGTCTCCATTCCTCCAGGGCAGCCTCCCCCACAGCAGTTGCTGCCCCCACCGTACTTCGCTGCTCCCCCTGGAGTCATTAATTTTGGCAACCCAGCCTATCCTTATCCCCCAGGTGCATTACCCCCACCACCACCACCTCATCTCTATCCCAATACACAGGTGAGCAGATGTTTATCACTGGAAATTGTTTGTACAAATGGCTAAAAGCGTAAAAATGTTGCAGCCTTGTAAGTCCTTGGATGGGACTTGCATTTGTTTTTCTGGCTTTATTTTGGCGATCCTGCCAGTAACAACGCTCCCTTATTCTACTGTATCTAAGGAGAAAAATTCCCCACCATAAGACAGCACTTTAAACACCACCACCTCATCATAACACTGAAGGTGGGGGTGTTATGTAGTCCTCCAGTAGCTGTGGACATATAACTGATAACTGATGCAGACAATGTACATCAGCTAATCAGATTTCTGCCCAGCTCAGCACATGTTGAACAGCCCAGAAATCTGATCAGCTTATGTACTTTTTTTTTTAAAGGACCAAATGGATGCAACAATGCTTTTAATTGTGTATTTAGTAATCCCAAAGAACTAACATTATTTCCAGGGTTTTATATACAGCCCTTTGTCTTCAGGCAGTAGGTAGATGGTGTTCTGAGGTTATTTTGTGAGTTTCTGCTGAATTGACACTAAAGTTACCAATCCATCCCTGCTGGCCAGTGAATGTGGTCTAAAGCACAAACAGTGATGGAAGATCCAAACTTTCACAGCTGTCACCAGAGCAGGATTTAAGGGGATGTCTTCCAGTGGGTACATTTTTAGGAAATCTCTTCCCTCTTCCCTTTTTTTTTTTTTTTTTTTGAACCGGAAGTAAAGGTAATCACCCCTAATAGGATAAAATACTGTAGGTTAATGGGGGTTAGCTCTGCCAGGTTTTGGACTTTCCCATCGCATCCACCCCAGGTCATGTGTATTAGCCCAGAAAATGAGGAGAAATCTGACTAACAGGGACACATACAGAAGTTGGAGTTGACAAACCCACAACAGTAATAATCGGCCTGTATATGCAGTAAAGCATTTTTGTTGCATGCACCGTGGAACCTAAGGGGGTTAATTCTCTGCATTGTGTAAAAAGGCTGTTTGATCCTGTCTTCTCTGACCCCCCCACCCCTTTTCTTCCACTGTCCCAAAGCCATCTCCTGAGATAAGAGCCTTGGGGGCACTCTGCACATGCTCAGTTTGGTGTGTATTGCTAGAGCTTTGTTTATTTTCTTGGGAGAGTGCATGTGATCAGCACAGGGCCAATCCGCACTGTCCAGACAGGGTCAGGGGTCCTGCAGCCTCATAGGACAATCAGGGGAGAATGAAAACTCCTACAAGATTTAACCAGGCACTGATGGAAGTCACAAGACTGCTAAATACTGCTGATGAAAAAATGTATTTAGCAGTTTATATTTACTAAAATAATTGTTTTGCCAAGTTCTGTGTACTGTGAGAATAGATATAGTGAATGCAGGGTCCTGGGTTTTGTAACATTTTTTAAATTGGTAGAGCTTTTAGCTCTTCCCTGTTTCATGCAGAAAAAAAAGTTTTTAGATATATTTTGGTTTTAATTTTTAATTTTTTTTCTTCTAAAGGCAGTTTATGTTCAACTGTGTGTCAATGACTAATGACCATTTTTTGTATTATTTAGGCCAAATTTTTCAGAAACCTGAAGACTACAGTTTTCAGCTCTTGTTACAGTTTTTGTGTAGATAGAAAAAAGCTTTTACATCAACTTTCTCTAAAGTTTGGAGAGGTAGTTTCAGAAAGGTGAACAATGAGGTAATGATATTTAGTGGGATTTAAAAAGGTTAAGGTGTTTTTTTTTGTTTTCTTGTGTTAGGCACAGTCACAGGTGTATGGAGGAGTGACGTATTATAACCCAGTCGTACAACAGCAAGTGCAGCCAAAACCTTCCCCGCCCCGACGGATGTCGCAGCCTGTCACTATTAAACCACCTCCACCAGAGGTAAGATGGATGGGTCCTATTACTTCACTTGATTACTCGCCATAGAATATACTCTGATTACATGTTATATCGTAAAAATATTTGATTATACATAAGAGTCCCACATTTCCCCAAAGCCATACATACCTTTCCTCTTTCCTTCATGTTTGTAATGGGGAGACAGAATTTTGATAAGTGAATAAATGCTGTTCAAGTGAGTGAATCAATCTGATATGATTCCAAGAAATCAAAAAAGAATGTTAATAAATATATTTAAAAAAAAATTGATTACAGTGAATAAGTCAATAAATGTGAATCAACAGTCCTAAAGTCCTTCAATGGTAATTGAATAAGTGATTGTAGCAACACAATATCGTGAAATCTTCCGTGATTTTTGAGAGACAACGTGAATCCGCCAAGCCTACCAGCTGCACAAGCAGTTTGAGTTTGTGGCTAATGCCCAGCCATGGGGCTTTGATCCTCCCAGCAGCTTCAATAGCCGAACAAACCAGGCTTTCCTGGAGATTTTAATACATCTAAACAGTCAGAAGCCAACCACTGGAATCAACTTGATGTGAGTGCTCATAACAATCTGAAAACAAGAGGGGAATCGCCATTGGTAAAACCGGGTGGTATTTTATTTAAATAATATGCTTACAAGCATGAAATAGAAGTGTTAGAAAAAATAATAAAGCTGGCAAGCAATAGTGCAAGCCTGCCCGACCAATGTGTTTTGTCACTAATCTGACGTCGTTTTTGGGGCACCATTTTATCATAAACCATCCAGTTTCAGTCTGAGGCTGGCACGTTGCCCAAGCTTCACCACAATCCTTTGTTGGAAAATACGCCGTACGTCCTAGAACAGCTGATTTGATGGGCAGACATAACTGGGCACATCGTAGGAGGTATCTCTCGATGGTAGATACCATTTCAAAGGCACATTTTAAACCTGTTCAAACATAGGGGGTAGACCGTAAGTTCTCAGATTGTGCATTGCTGCTGCTGGAGGGCGGCATGTGGCTGTGTTGAAGAGACGGTTTTGTCTGTGTTGCAACCCGCCCTTACACATAGGCAAAACCAGCCTTTTAAAACACAGCAAACCTGCCCTGCAACACAGACAAAACCGGACCATCAGCACACTTTAAAGCCGCCCCACAATAGCAAGCGACAATGTGAGAACTACGGTCTCCCTTGCTGTTTTGTATAGGTTTTAATTGTGCCTGTGAAATGGTATCTCCCATTGAGAGATACCTCCTATGATATGCGCCCTGGTTGTGTCACTCCAGCTGATCTCCAAACCAGCTGGAGTGTGGTTCTGTCCTGTGCAGACACTATTCGATGGGGGCATTTGTCGACAGAACATGGCCCAGCAGATTTCCTCATTGGTGCCCTGTAGCTTCACACCTGACAGTCAATTATGAAACCACTCCCATTGGACCCACTGGGAACAGAGGCACAGACAAACGCACAGGGATTTCTTCAGAATAACAAAAGGTAGGAATCCTGTAACAAAGTTTGGTATAATCCTTGCAATGTACATTGATCACCCAGAGGGGAATTTTTTTTTTTCTCAACAGTGGAGTTATGCTTTTAAAGGATAAGTTCATCTTTACAACAAATGAATGCATTTTTTTTTTTTTTTTGCATGTAATGTGCAAAGGGGCTACAATCGATGCCTACAAATGTTTTACTTTAATGCAAAGAATGCATTAAGATTAAAAATATATATTTATACTTTAGAACCACTTTAAAGTAGAATTCCAGAAAAAAATGATTATAAAATTTTAAAAAAATCAACTTTTGCTGCAATGCTTGCTGTATTTCTGGTGCTGTTCCCCTCAGCAAGTCTTCCCCCCCCCCCCCCCCCACTAGATGTCACCAGTCTTCTGGTTACATCATGCAGCCCACTTCCTCTGAGACAATTTGGTCATGGACACTTTCTAGTTATAGTTCAGCTAAAACGACAGCTACATGGCAGAGTGAATGCAAATGTTTATCACAACCTTCTTCGACAACATGCGGTTTCTTCCCTGCATTTATCACTGAATCGGCCAGCAATTTTCATGCCCCTGTCGCACAACAAAACTGGTAAAGCAGTTCCTTGAAGTTGAAAACCTTGAGATATCGAAATGGCCAGCCCAGAGTCCTGATCTAAACCCAATAGAATACCCCTGGGAAATACATGGTGACAAAGTTATGGCCAATAAACCCACTACAGTCACCGAACTGTGGAAGAAAAGTGGAATAAAATCGCACCAGAGCAGAATGAGAGGCTGCAGATGTGCTGAAATCATTCAAAGCAAGAATCCCCCCCCCCCCCTTCCTACTAATTGATACCTTCAAAAATGCTCATCTTTCTCTGTGCTACAGTCATTGCTGTTCTCTAATTTTGATCATTGTGTTTTCTACAATATTTTTATTTTTGTGCCTTGGTTATTTTGAAAAACACTGTTCTATTAGCATGGTATAGCCACAACCAAAAAATCCATCACATTTTGAGCTATGAAGATTACATTATTTCTGAAAACAAATTGTTCTCCAATGTAGATCTCCAGTGTAGTTGGCTCTCGACTATTAGTGGTGTAAATCTATTCCCCTATGAAAGGAAATCAAAAGATAGTGTTGCGCTCCCACACTGAATAACATATAAACCTGTGTGGAATGTAATAAGTGTTGCTGAATACAATAAATAAAGAGGATAAATATAAACAAAGTGTTATTGTGCTATGACGGGTGACTTCAAGTGAAATGGAGCAACGATATTTAAAATCAATGAGTGTTCAAATTATATGATAAAATGAAAATACAAGTCCATTCTGAGGCTGCATTCACACCTAGGCGTAGGCGATTTGCAGCATTTTTCCCCGCGGTTTTGTACAGGTCATTGGCATTAATGTAAAGTGCCCAAGCCGCCCGATACGCGATTGTTTGAAATCAGGCGTTCGACGTTCTTTCGGCGTTCATTTTGCGTTGGAGATGTGAACCATCTCCATAGAGAATGTTATTTTTCCCCTCTAGCGTCTTTAAGCGTTGCGCTTTAGGCGACAAAGCGCTCAGATGTGAATGCAGCCTGAGTGTAGCAAAGGTGCTGTGGGTGCTGCCGAATCTCAGAAAGGAACTTGCATGGAAATAAGAAACAAACACATGTAATCGGAGTTCACACAACTTACAGTTTTGTATAGCTCGGCAGGGGTGGCTGGTTCACGGCATATAACTCTTTCCGTATACCTGTTTTGGCTGTAGATAGGGGGTGGCGCTACCTTATTAAATACCTAAAACCCATACTGTATGAAGTGAAGTACCTGCTAGCATCCGCATAACACTGGGACCGCCTGGGCAGGAAGGACCCCCCCATCTTTAATGACCTATCATTCCACCGTATTCTGAAATGCTGCTTACCTACGGGTGTTACTAACAACGAAGAGCCACCTATCACAGAAGTCACAGTGCCACCTGTCATTGTTACAGAGCAGCTGTATACTGCACCTTGGATCCAGAGGAACTTCTTTCCTTTCTGAGATACGACAGCACCTTTGCTACACTTATAATGGACTTTTATTTTAATTTTGTCATATAATTTGAACAATCATTGATTTTAAATATTGTTGCTCTTTCACTTGAAGTCACCTGTCATAGCACAAGAACACTTTATTTGTTTATATTTATCCTCTCTATTTTTATTGTATTCAGCAACACTTGGGCCTCATTCACATATGGATCCGTTCAGGTCCGTCTGTCAGTTTTTCAGGCGGACCTGAACGGGTGCTCCATGCATGTCTATGGAGTGTCGGATGTCAGCGGAGACATGTCCGCTGACATCCGACCTTATCCGATCCGCTAAAAACAAACGTATGGGGCTCACGTCCCCATCCGTCCATGCGGATCGGGTAAGATCTGATGAAAACGGACATGCTGTCCGTTTTCATCAGATCGCTCCATAGAGGACAGCGGGGCTCAACAAACTCCTCCCCGCTCAGTGAGCAGAGCGGAGCTTGTCATCTGTCGGCTCAGCGGAGATCTGCGGACTGATCTCCCGCTGAGCTGGCGGACTCCGTCGGAACGTACTGCGACGGAGTCGGCTATGTGTGAATGAGGCCTACATTCCACATAGGTTTATATGTTATTCAGTGTGGGGGCGCAACACCATCTTTTGATTTCCTTTATTTTTTTTGTGGGTAGTGTTTGACCCTCACGGTGTTTGCGGCAACCCACCCTCTAGTTTTTAGTATCTCTCCATACTAGCATACATTGAAAGTTTTACACCCTAGGAGGGGGGTGATGGATCAGATGAGTGCGGGCCATATAAGAGCACAGTTTGAGGTGGTCACTGTGTGGAAAACAGAAGTTCACCTGGCATAAAGCACTTTAGAACTTGTGATATAGGGAGCACAGCAATTCACTCACTGTTTATGTATATTCAGCATATTGACACGCAAGCACTTTGTACTATTTATTTTTATTTAATTATTCAACCAATTATTTATACATCTTTTCATCATTTTGTTGCACCAGTTGCAGGATGGCACACTGTTTTTAGGCATCTGTTGCAACATTTTTTTGAATGCAAAACATTTACATTTTCATCATTAAGTTTTAGGTACCGTATTTATCGGCGTATAACACGCACCCCAACTTTAAGAGGGAAGCTTCAGGAAAAAACTTTCCACAGCCCCCTGCGTATAACACGCAGGCACAGTTTACACTCTATTTTTCAGGGTAAAAAAGTGAGTTATACTGTACGCCAATAAATACAGTATTTAAGGTAGCGCCACCCCTATCTAATCTATTATTTCACCCAGGTGGAATAAATTGCGTAGAGGCAGCTGCTTTATAATACCTGTAGGGGGTGTCAAAATTCCCCCATACATTGTGCATTGATACTCCTTTATTTCCATTGCGCGGATTCATTTCTGTTTTGGCTGTAGTTGTGATCCTTAACATTTTACATTGCTGTTTTTAGGAAAATAGAAACTTGAAGATGACAAGAGAAGGCTAGTTCCTGAGCTCCCTTTTACAAGACGCACCTTTCCATCTTTTGGATTTCAGACCAGTGTTTTTATTATGAAAAACTCCTCCTGGCCATCTGGATTTATGCAACTTTTCCGTACTTCAGAATATGTCTGGCCATTCACCAATATTACTGTGTACTTTTCCGTACTTTGGTAGACCATTTCCAATGTAATGTTACATGACAGAATGGTTACAGGAAACCATTTTTGTTTGTGAGCCTTTGTTGAATATGTACAGGTTTTTTTTTTTTTTTGCCATGTAGGAAACAAGTGCTGCTGATTAAAAAAAAAAAATACATGGGGGACAAAGTATTTTCTTTTACCAAACTAAATCTCTAAGTATTTTGTGTGAAATACCAAATATTTCCTGTTTATGACACGGTGCTCTCCTCATTAACGAGACACTGTCACTTTACCTGTTCTGAGCAAAGTAATAGTCTCTGCGGATAGCACAAAGGCAGTTATACTTGCCAAACTATGCTCCAGCACCACTAGAGCACTTTCTAACCAAGGGCTTTCCGGCATGAGGAAGCACAAGACCATCCATATATGACAGTATTGGGCCTGAGTGGCAAATCAACAGGCCCACTGTCACTTTTGGGCCATGATGTCCTCCACTTGTTTAAGTATAGACACCAGAGCATTGGCATGTGGGACAGGGTGGGTGTTCCTGGTTGTGTGAAAGCACCGACAAGAGAAATTCAGACCTTACACAGGGAAGTTCTCGCTCATTTAGCTAAACAGAAGAGCAAAGGGATTACGAGTATGGGGGACATTTAAGAAACCTGCATGGGCAGGCTTACTTTTAATAGAGGAACTCTCTCTTAAAGTACACTCATGTGACTTAAACGCACCTCAGATGCTATCGTTCATATCGTCTAAAGGGCCAGACCCAAGATATTATAATTTGGGTGCAGAAAATGTTGCTGCTGAATTTATTTAGTGGATGATTTGTTATATGCTGAAGTTCACTTTCGATTGGGCTAATGCTGGCCAAGCACTAGGCCTTGTAATAATTTCAACGAGCTTCCAATAGCTACATTGACCTAATGGGAGGAATTAATAAAGAATCTGAGACCAGTTCTATCACCGTTGGTGCTATTCCCCATAGCAAACAATCAGCTTCTATCTTTAATTTTTTCCACACAGTTTAGTAAATTAAATTTTTTAAAAGCTCATTGGCAGCACTCCAGTTGCGATAGTTTTTTGCCTCAAAAACTTTTTATCAGTTCCCGCTGATTAATCAAGGCTACGTACCAGCAATAGTTTTCATAAAAATCTGCACTGTTGGCATTGGGTTGTCTTGATACTTTCAACCATCTTTGAAATCAAAAGTTCATTGAAAATCGTTAAAATTTACTTGTATGATTTAGGGTCAATTCACATGGACTTGCGCTAAAGTGTATGGAAAATGCATGTACGTTTCCATCAATCTCTTAACGCACGCTGACATCCGTTTTTAATTTTCTTTTGACTTTTTAATGTGCGTTTAATATGCATGCGTGGTGTTATGGTGTGAATAGGGCACTTTGGAAATAGTTATTCAGATGTCCTTCCCTTGATCTGTGTTTTACAGATGTGCTCAAAGCAGGTCAATGCACTGGTGTGAATTGGCCCTTAAAAGAGAAGCAGACTAATATATATATATATATATATATATATATATATATATATATATTATCTTGTACAGGATTCATCGTTTTTGGACTCGCGCGCCCCCCCCCCCCCCCTGTTAAAGTGCAAGTTCACCTTTACAGAAAATCTACCAGGTGAACTTACACTGGACCCCCCTTCCCATCTCCCAGGGTCCCGCTGAACTGCAGTCCCGTGATCCCCTGCTGTCGGGTACTGGGATGGCGCTTCACCAGTCTGGGGATTTGACATTCTCCTGGATTTCTCTCTCCTCCCAGCGCTGACAGGGTGGGCTAGATCAGGGGTTCTCAACTTCTGTCCTCAGGACCCAACAGGACAGGTTTGTGAGATAATTAAAATACATCACAGGTGCTATCATTTGCTGCTCAGTGATTACAGTATTCTAGTCTGCATCTCCCCAAGGTAATACATAAAATCTGGCCTGTTTGTGGGTCCCGAGGACAGGAGTTGAAAACCACTGGGCTAGATGGAGTCTGGTCAGCGCCGTCCATGTGCCAGTGCTGACCAATTGGCATGCTTCCTAATTACAAGCTGGGAGGTATGTATAGGAGATTAAGCCACAGGGATTTCAAATCCCCTGACCAGTAAAGCTGCATCCCCGTGTTTGACAGCAGGAGATCATGGAACTCCAGCACAGCGGGAGATGAGGGAAGGGGGGTCCAGTGTAAGTTCACCTTACAGATTTTCTGTAAAGGAAAACTTTCCCTTTTATGGGTTACTTCCACCAATGGTGCTGTTTATACTTTTGTTCTGTACCTTGCAAGGCTTGTGCTTCTCCAAAGTGATTACATAGAATTGATGGATGGTTCAAATTGATTCCAGAAATAGGCCAAGGACTTAGAAAGGGGGTCATTGAAATCTATTAAACAAGATCTAGCTGTATCTCTGCCAGTTGGTACATTGTTACCTTCTATTTGGAACTTACTCCAAAGACTCGTCCAGCGTGGAAACTGTTCCCTATAAGGTTGAAAAACACTACATGCAGTGTCCACTCCAAGCAGAAAGCTGTAGTCTGTCTACTTTCAGGATAATCCTGTATAGGGGGTCAGTCTTTAACCTCCCCTTCTCCTGCACACTAAAACAAGGTGCGTTGTGAGGCGTGGTCACATTACCTGAGATGAAGATTGGAGTGCACATGCTAGCTATTATTTGCTACAAGTCAAGCTGATGGACACACTTCCTACCTCCCTTCTCTGAGCTTGCTCCTATTCCAACAGAAGCTTTTGTGGTAGTGATTGGAGTATTGGAGCCCTGAGCTAGGTCCAGGTAACTAAACTGGATTTCTTTGAAAAAGCTAATGTCTTTACCAGGGGCGGATCCAGAGTCTAGTCTCTGGAGGGGCACTGTCAAATGTTTTTTGGGGGGCAATTTATCGGGGAAATGGCTGGCGCTCCAATCATCACGGCACCATGGTTATGGTCTCGGGATGATTGAAGCGCATTTTTTATATTATTACATTGTAATATAAAATGGTTCAACTCGCCATAATGCCGAATCAGTGGGATTGGCCTGCCACCAAATGCGGATTGTCACCTGCCACATAGCGGATTGTCACTTGCCATGTCACATGTTGCAGATTGTCACTTTCCACATGTTGTGGATTGTCACCTGCCACCAGATGTGGATTTTCACCTGCCACACGTTGCAGATGGGTCACCTCCTGTGTCACTTTCCTGCTAAGGTGCTCTGTCCCAAAGTCAGGCAGCAGAGAGATAATGTAATATCTCTGCTGCCTACGCAGTCACAGAGAGGGTGGAACTGCAAGGATGCAGGGCGGGCGCCGGGAAATGTCAGCTCTCTGCTCCTGCCGGCTCCCTGATTGGCCAGCAGCACTCGCACACTAAGCCACCCAGCTACCCCCTCTCACGCCCGCCCGCTGTGTCGCATGCGGAGCTGCATGCCCACTGACTCACGGAGCCACCCGCGCTGTCACCCGTGGAGCCGCCCACTCTTGCCCACATTCTCGGAGGGGGAAATTGCCCCCCAGGATCCACCCCTGGTCTTTACTGAAAACCTTGGGTCATATTTGGCTCAATGCTGCACCACTATAAAGTAATATGGTGTTTTGGCTTTTGCTTGCATCAGGTTTTGCATTCCGATGCAAGTCTATGGGAATTCCAACCTACTTGAAGCAGGTCTAAGGGAGGTCATCTGCGGGTTAAATGCGCTTGTTAAGTTTGAAACGCTTCTTAGATTATTCCGATTTTATGTCGTTGACATAGGCCCTTAAAGTATAACTAAAGGCAAAACTGTTTAAATTTTGGTCAGAGTGAAGAGGGATTAGAACACTTGTCAGTTTTGTGTTGCGATCTGTGTCCTATTTAGGGAGATTCACCCTCCCTAATTGTCTGTAATTACCGACAATCCCAAATTTTGGGCTGTCACCAGAACAGAGGGAAAATATTCCAGTAAACACACTAGTTAAGGATTTCCTAACTTTGGAGCAGTTTCCTGTAACTTCCTGTTTTGGCTATGAGACAGGAAGTGAAGGGAATGCTCTCCTTTCACTTTAAAGCAGAACTAAACCCAACTTTAAAAAAACCTGCAGGCAGTTTCATTACTGTAGAAGACATGTTATTTCTCTTCTGTGTGAACATACACTTACGCTTGCAGTCTATTGATTGCATACTTGAGTTGCGTATGCATGTACGTTCTTGGCACACTCTGGCTGTGCCGCAATGATGGCTGTGCCGCAATGACTGACCCCCGTGCGCATGTTCGGGATGATGTCATCCTCCACTGGCCAATCGAGAGGCTGAAAAACCAGCACCTGGAGGTAGCCCATGGAAAAGATGACAGTGGTCGGTGGCGGATGTAACTGTCACAACGCTGGAAGGTGGAGCTGGGAGTTTAGTTCTTCTTTCGTGATAGAAAAGTAATGCGCTACCACTGCTGACTTGTGTTAGGAGGTGCTTGCTCCAGGGCTGTCATCATTGCTCTCCTTTCACAACTTGGTGGTGACAGACCTAAAACAAGCACATGCATAGTAAGTATTAGGACACCTGATATGCCATGGGCCCTATTGGGCTGGATTTACATCTATGAATTTGGTTAAAGAGTGCTCAATTCAACTTTTTTTATTTTTTTAACTGTTAATGGAATTGCGCTATATGTGCGTTGCCATTCATTCTAAATTGGCTTCCCAATGCACATCTATGGTAATTAAAAAAAAAAAAAGCATCCACACTATTGTGCAGTGAATGCCAAAAATATGTTTTGTTTTATTTCATGTGTTGAGAGTCCAGTTGGTGAATAGGTTGCACTAATGCAATGTGCAAGCATTAAAGGGGTTGTAAAGGAAAAACAATTTTTTCATAAGCATCCTTTACTTGCAGACATTCCTCTTTTCACTTGCTCATTGTTCGTTTTTGCTCAGAAGTTGCTCTATTTCTTCTCTGTTCTGTTCACTTCCTGCTTGTCCGATTGTTACTGACCACCGTGAAGGGAGGCTTTACTGCGGTGGTCAGTGACGTGTAGTTCTTGCATGAACGAGCGCCGCAAACCAGGAAGTTAATGAGAGAACAGAAACTAGAACGCCGGAGGTGATATAGATGAATGAATTTAATATGTATTTACTCGTTTTGTTTACAGAATCGTTATACTATTCTGTCTGTCTACCTTTCAGACATTCATTTTAGGCAAATTTTTTATGTTTTCCTTTTACAACTCCTTTTAATGCATACAATTGTGAATGGATCCCCTTAGTATTGCAGCAAGGGTAATGCCAGCCCTGGAATCTGCCTTCACTTGTTGTTTTTTTATTTTTTAAATTTAATTTCTTCCAATCCAAAATGCAGTTAAACATTTTGGTGTTTTTGCCTAGTGTTAATCTCAGTAGAGCCTTTCTAAGGTCTGAATACATTAAGATTACTATAGTGCTTATATTCCTAGAAATGAATGGTGCAGAGAAAAGCATAGATATACACCGCAGCCTATCGATTTCTCTTTCTCTTTCTCTTTTCTATACTTGGTGCAGCCTGGAGTAAGGAAGCAAGTGCCCGATTGGTCACTGAGGACTAGTCTATTCCGTTTTGTTCCAGTTTTCACTTATTGGTCAGTGTGTAAGAAAATGGGTACTCATAGATTTTTATTTTATTTTTTTCAATGTAAATGGTATTAAAAACCTTTTTTTTTTTTTTTTTTTTTTTTTAATATATGTGTATGTATGTGTGTGTGTATATATATATATATATATATATATATATATATATATATATATATATATATATATATATATATATATATATATATATGTGTGTGTGTGTGTGTGTGTGTGTGTGTGTGTGTGTGTGTATATATATACATATGTGTATGTGTGTGTATATATATAATGTGTGTGTGTGTGTGTGTGTGTATATATATATATATATATATATATATATGCAGTTCTCTCTACTGCAAACTCCATACCAAGAAAAACAAATGGTTGACTTTAAACCCCCCGGTCAGTGTGGCCTTGTAGTTGACTGCTTCCCTGCTGGAGTGTCTTGTATACATGGCCTGTGGCTCTGAAATGCATTACAGGCCACGGTGCAGGTGTGGTGTTTTTTTTTTTTTTGTTTTTTTTTTATCTTGCTTAGTTTTGTCTTGGAAATGTTCTTGACCTAAACACACTGTGATGGCTTTATAATTATTTTTTATCATTTTTGTTCTGTGCAGGTGTTTTTCTTTTTAACAACAAATTTAAATCTGTATTTTTTGTGAAATGCAAATATAAGTTAATAAAAATGTTTGGAGAGGCTTTCTCCAATAATCATTAAGGGTTGTGTAATTTTTTTTATCACTGGTGTGAATACTTTTTTTGCTTTCATCATTCATTGAGGCACAAGAGTTTTTGGAAAGTGTGGTTATACTGCCACCTACAGGAATAATGGACACTGGCAGCAAAATATTTGTTGACCAGCACATGGTAAACCTGCCTCAGTTTTTTTTTTTTTTCCCCCTAGTTTCCTGAGGAGAGTGGATGTGTGTTAAGCTCTGCTGTTCTCTCTTCTGTTAGAAGATTTTTCTGCTATCAACAGCTGCTGATAGATTGATGTCGTCTAACAAGTACTTGTAGATTCTTGCTGGATAAAAGGTACACGCAAATAGAGCTTTCGTTTGGTGGTATTTGATCATCTGTGTTTTTTTTTTTTTTTTGGGGGGGGGGTTTGCACTATAAACAAAAGGGTGACGATCTTTAAAAAAACACAATTTTTTTTTACTTTTTGATTTAATAAATATAATTTATTTTAAACAAAACTTTTTTTTTTCCCTCAGTTTAGACCGATACTTATTCTTCTACATATTTTTGGTAAAAAAAAATCACAATAAGCGTTTGATTCGTCTGCGCAAAAGTTATAGCGTCTACAAAATAGGGGAAGGCGATTTTTAGGACCATTCACATTTATACAGCGATTAGTGCTAAAAAAAACTGCACTGATTACTGTGTAAATGTGACTGGCAGGGAAGGGGTTAATATGTTCCCAGGGAGTGATTCTAACTGTAGGAGGGAGGGGGGCTCTCAAGAGCAGGAGACCGATGTGTGTTCCTCTGTACTGGGAACACACATCGGTCACCTCACCTCTGACAGGAGGTGGATCCCAGTGTTTACACACACAGATCCACACTCCTGCCATGATCGCCGGCAATCGTGGGTGCCCGGCGGACATCGCGGCCGCCGGGCACGCACATCAGGTCCTGAGCGGTGGCGCGCCCTAGATTGCTGGGAAGAAAATACGTCCTATGACGTCCACCTGGTTCCTGCCAGCGTCATATTAGGGCCCAGTAAGGAAGGGGTTATTGGTGTACACAACTTTCAAACTTTATTTTTTTATTGCATTTCAAGGGGTTGTACGCGTAGTTTTTTTAAATTTATTTTTAAAGCTTAATCATTAGGATAAAAAGCCTTCTGTGTGCAGCAGCAGGCCCCCAGAGGTCCTGCTCTCTCCAGCGATGTTCATGTATGTCTCAGCCATCTGAGATTCTCCTTCCTGATTGGCTGAGATAGCAGAGGCGCTGTTGGCTCCCACTGCTGTCAACCAGGGGAGAGAAGGGACAGGGTGGGGCTCTGTGTTGAAATGGACACAGAGCTGTGACTTAGCTTAGGTGCCCCCATTGTAAGCTGTTAGCTGTGGAGGGGCACTGAACAGGAGGGAGCGGCCAGGAGCGCCGAAGAGGGACCCGAGAAGAGGAGGCTACAGATCTGTTCTGTGCAAATCCACTGTAACATAGGAGGTAAGTATAATATGTTTTTATAGGAAAATAATAAATCACTTTAACCACTTGCCGCCCGCCCACCCACCGGCAAATGACTGCTGCATGTTGTGGCTCTTTCTGGGTGGATGCCATATGACGGCCACCCAGAACGACCACTCTTGCGTGCCCCCGGGGCTTTAACCAAGTTATCAGCTGTGACCAATCGCAGCCGGTCACATGTAAACACTGAGATGCCGGTATTTGGCTCTCCTCACCCTGACAGAGTGTGAGGAGAGCTAGTCATTGGTATCTCCTCACAGGGGACAGCTAGGTATGTAATCGGGGCACTGATCATCTGTGCCCTGATTACAATTAAGTGCCCAAAAGTGATGCTAGTCAGTGATGGCTGTTAGCATCGATGAGCAGCACTATCTGTGCCCATAAGTGCAGCATATTTGTGCCTCCTCATCAGCACCCATTAGTGAAGGAGAAAAATTACTTATTTGCAAAACATACTGAGCAAAAATTAGTAAAAAAATGTTGTTTGTCTTTTTTTTTGCAAAACAAATTTTCCCCAAAATGTTTGGTGTGCGTTTTTTCCGAACCATTTTTTTTTTCTTCAAAATTTTGGAAAAATTACTTATTTGCAAAACTTACTGACAGAAACTAAGATTTTTTTTTTTGACCGGGTGTGAGGAGAATTTTCGGTCTTTATTTTTCTCTTCTTTTTTTTTCCCCCACTTTCAGTGCACTTTGCACTTGTAGTGCAAAGTGGATTTGTCTTTCATAAATAACCCCCTCTGCTCATTCGTTTTACAATACGAGCAGTGTAAATACCTATTTTGAACTGGCTCCAGGCTGGTGACATGTCTCACAGCCGATTTCCAGCTCTGATGGATTTGTCTGAGGGAGGGCCCATGGTCTCCCTCTGATGACAGTTGGGGAGATCACACGGCCGCTCGTCTCCTCCACAGAAGCTCTGTTTCGGAGCTGTAAAGTAACTGCGAGTCATGTGACCAGCCTGAAGACCGCAACTTATACCTCCCAACCGTCCCTGAGTTTGCGTAAATGTCCTGCGATACGTGGTAAAGCCTGCGATCAGGGCTGGAGTCCTGCGATTCCGCGCCCCCCCCCCCGCTCAACAGCTCTGATCCGCGGAACCCTCAGCGCTTGTTTTGTAAAATGAATGACCGTGTGCTATGCCATCCTCTAATGGAGAGGCTGGCAGTGCAAAAATTAATAATTTTATTTTACAATAGCGGTAGCCCGAAGCCAGAGACACAGAGGCAGATGACATGAATGAGGGGTGGAGAGAGGACAGAGTATGACTGAGGAACGCATTTAGACCACAGTGATCAGGGCAGAGCCACCCTGGTTATCTTGGGTCTATTTAGAGAGGGCATACAGGAAGTGCAATATTCTTTTTTTTTTTTTTTCTCCACAGTTTAGAGAGGGGCAGGTTACACAGCACAAGCACTGTACTGTGTAATCTGCTTTAAGGGACCAGGATCTACAATTTATTTTTTGTTTATCCCCCCCCCCCCCCCCATTTTAGTGCAAGTTCTCAGTTTTTGTTACTTGTGTTCCCCCTGTATCAGGCCTGCAGTTGGCTGTGTTCCAGTTCTCACAGGACTTCAGGATTCAATTCAGGGAGTGTGCACATCGCATATACAGTATAATTGTCAGCATCACTACTAACTCTTAGTTGGCTTTCAGTGGGAAGGACCTATACTAGTGGCTTGGGCCATTGCATGAGAACTACAACCCTAATTCCCAAAAAGTTGTGAATTTGTGTAAAATCTACATAAAAACACAATGCAATAATTTCCAAAACTCATATTTTATTCACAATAGAAAACATTTCAAATGTTTAACCACTTGCCCGCCATCATTTGACAGCGGCAGTATGGCTCTTCTGCGTGAATCGCCGTAGTGGTGCAACGGTCACTTTAAGGTGTATAGGGCAAGTTAGTTAGTGTTAACCCCCTGCCCTGCCAGTGACATTTATACAGTAATCAGTGGCTATTTATAGCACTGATTTCTGTTCAGATGTTGGTGGTCCCAAAAAAGTGTCTGATCTGTCCGCTGCAATGTTGCAGCCCTGCTAAAAATTGCAGATTGCCACCCTTACTAGAAAAAAAAAATGCCATAAATATACCCCCTATTTTGTAGACGTATTAAAGCGGATGGTTCACCTCAAAAAAATATTAAAAGCCAGCAGCAACAAATACTGCAGCTGCTGACTTTTAATATTAGGACACTTACCTGTCCTGGAGTCCAGCGGCGTCCGTAGCAGAGGACGAGCGATCGCTCGTCACCCTGCTGCTCCCCCCTCCATCCACGGTGAGGGAACCAGGAAGTGAAGCGCTGCGGCTTCACTGCCCGGTTCCCTACGGCGCATGCGCGAGTCGCGCTGCGCCCGGCAATTGGCTCCCGCTGTGTGCTGGGAGCCGAGAGTTCCCAGCACACAACGGGAAAAGCCCGTCTTTTGCCCGAGACTGCGGGCCGGAAGTGGGTGCAAATACCTGTCTTTAGACAGGTATCTGCACCCCCCTCCCCCCTGAAAGGTGTCAAATGTGACGCCGGAGGGGGGGAGGGTTCCGATTAGCGAATCTTCACTTTAGGGTGGAGAGCCGCTTTAACTTTTGTGCAAACCAATCGATATATGTTTATTGTGATTTTTTTTACTAAACATATGAAGAATGCATAATGGCCTCAACTGATAAAGAAACTTGTTTTTTTTTGGATGGGGGTATTTATTATAGCAAAAAAGTATAAAATACAGTTTATATAATATAGATATTTATTTTGGGTTCAAAATTGTCGCTCTTTTTTTTTTTTTTATAACTCAAAAAATAAAAACTTCAGAGGTGATCAAATACCACCAAGAAAGCTCTATTTGTGGAGGGAAAAAAAAGGACATAAAATTTGTTTGGGTGCAGCGTTATACGATCACGCAATAGTCAGTTAAAGCAACGCAGTGCAAAAAATGGCCTGCTCAGGAAGGGGGCAAATTCTTTCGGGGCTGAAGTGTTTAAACTGAAAAAATGTACCATTTTGAGATTTGTTTTAAAATAAAATAATTTTGCTATTGATGGCAGCAATGGGACTCCAAAAAGTTGGGACAGGGCAACAAATATCTGGTAAGTGGTACTAACAAGGAAGAGCTGGAGGCAAGCTGTATCCCCGATATGGACCATCTTCACCGCTGGGTATCGCCAACAAAAAGCAAGAGCAGTACAGATCCATAGTGAAGTATGTAAAAACTGTGCCTTTTATCATTTATTTTTAAATTACAGGTTGCGCTTATATAGCAAAACAAAAAAAATATCCACAATCCTAAACTTCTGTGTAGCAGACTGATCTTCAACTCTGGTAGCCAGCCATCAGGCATGATGACGTCAAGTCGTAGCCACGACCTACGAGTTTTGTCGGAAATAACATCAGGGGCAGCCTAGAAGGCGTACACCAAACAAGTTCTATAAATACTAGACATGTGCATTTGTTTTCGTTAGAATGCATTTTCGTCCGAAAATCTGTTTTTTTCGTTATCGTTTTAACAAACGATAACGAAAGCGCAAGAAACGAAAACCGAAAGCTCCAACATAAAAAATGCTTTATTTTCGTTTTCGTTGCGGTAAAAATTCGATAGAGAGATTCGACATTATAGGGAAAAGATTCGACACTATAGAAATAATAGATTCGACATTACAGAGAATAGATTTCGATTTATGAGAAAATAGATTCGACATTATTACTATGGGTAATAACTATGGGTCAAACATTCCCATAGACACACTCCTAAGCCTTGTGGACAGCCTTCCTAGAAAAGCTGAAGCTGTTATAGCTGCATAGGGTGGGCCAACTCAATATTAAGACTGGGATTTCCTATCATCTGTGCCCAGTCTTGCCACACGGAGTTAATCCAGCGCTGAGCAATCCTCTTGTATTTTTCAGTGAAAATTAACAGAATTCCAGATAAACCTGTCTAAATAAAAAGTTTTCTCTCTTCTTGCTTTGAGTGACAGGTTATTTAAATATCTAGCTTGGACATGTTTATCATATGTTATGTTTATCATAATATGAGGTGATCCACAGTTCATTGTATATTACCAGGATGTGTTATGTGGGGGAGGGGTGGATTTCTCACTTTTTATACTGTGAATCACCTCATGTTATGATAAACATAACATAACATATGATAAACATGTCCAAGCTAGATATGTAAATAACCTGTCACTCAAAGCAAGAAGAGAGAAACGGACTTTATAATTTGGCAAGTTTTTATCTGGAATTCTGTTAATTTTCACTGAACAATAAAAGAGGATTGCTCAGAGCTGGATTAACTCTGTGTGGCAAGACTGGGCACGAATGATAGGAAATCTTATACTCTGCATTGTGACATCCACTTTAAGAGTGACGTTTCAGGAAAAAAACTTTCCACAGCCCCCTGCGTATAACACGCAAAAAAAAGAGAGTGTTATACGCCAATAAATACAGTCGTTTAAGCTGTGACACCAGATTTTCTTATCAAGAGGCAACTGGCAGAAATGGCTGTTGGAAGTTACAGATTTAAAAGCTATAGGAGAGCTAAAGCCTTAAATTTCATATGAAATGGCAGTTGCATAACGGTTTATTAATATAGTTTTAGAACTTCTTCTTTTTCACACTACTACCCTTTAAAAGGGAAGTATGTTTTTTTTTATTATTATTCATACTTACCTCGGTGGGTGCCCCATCAGACCGATGCTGCATCTGTCACCCACCGTCTCTGCACTGAGAACCGAGCCACCGAACACCACCAATGTCTCGGTTTTCACAGATCCCCGAGAGGAGAGCTGCTGACTGTGTCAGCGTCTCTCCTCTCAATGGAGCGCTGAGCTGTGCAGGGGTGGGGAGCGGCCATCTCACCGGCTCGCTGAGTCTGCCAGACTTGGGAAGTCAGGATGACGTGCTGCCTCGACTGATGGCAGTGACATCAGCGGAGAGCAGACTTCAGACCCGATGCGCCTATAGACAGCCTGGCACGAAGCCGGAAACGGCTTTGTTTCAGTCTTCTCTCTGTAAACACGGAAGCCTCGTCACAACGTCACTTCCGGTTTACTGAAGAGGCGGTCCAGGGAGAGATCACCAAACTCATTCTCCTCCTTAAATTACCTTGCCCCAGCAGGCTGCGCGGAAGGCAAAGCATCCTGGGATTGTACAGCTACTCTTTGGGTAATGTAGTCTATTACAGCCCAGGGCAAATGGAGTCTCTTCTCCTCCCGTACTCAGTCTCCCAACGTTCTCTGCAATACCAGAACAAGAGATAAACAACAGGTGCTCTAACTCCTCTTGGCCACAGGAGGGAGCTAAGATCCTTCTCGATCAGCAATGGTAGTCTTTCACATGACATTAAAAAGGGTGATATCCCACTACACAACGAACATGTATCCTTGGGTTTATGCCATTAGCTGCATAATGCCATACACATATTGTAAAAGCAGGTGGCAATTGTCCAGAATACACTCTGTGGCCAAAAGTATGTGGACACCCCTCCAAATGATTGAGTTCAGGTGTTTCCAGTAAAGAGTATTGTTAATGCTAGGGTCAGGGCTGGTGCAAGGATTTTTTACACCCTAGGCGAAACCTCATTTTGCGGCTCCTCCCCTGACTTCACCCCCTTTGTCCTGCCCATGTATACCCCACCTTTTTAATGAAGTGCACATAAAATTCAGCCTCACCAGCGCCCATCAAATACAGTCTCACCAGCACCCATCAAATGCAGTCTCACTAGTGCTCATCAAATGCAGCCTCGACAGCGCCCATCAAATGCAGCCTCGCCAGTGCCCATCAATGCAGCCTCGCCAGCGCCCATCAAATGCAGTCTCACTAGTGCTCATCAAATGCAGCCTCACCAGTGCCCATCAATGCAGCTTTACCAGTGCCCATAAATAAATGCCTGCTTGCTTTCATTCATTCGGGAGTTGGGACACAGACACAGTCCTCCGCCGCCATTGCGCCTCTGACACTATGTACAAATGGAGCAGCAGCTGCTTGCTTATACTGAGACTTAGTTGCTTTTTTCAGAGAGAAGAGAGTAGGAACACAAGTGGCAGGGTGCCCCTAAGCAGCAGTGTGCCCTAGGCGGCTTCCTAGTTTGCCTAGTGGTAGTACCGGCCCTGGCTACTAGGCTAGGGTACACAAAGACATTTTAGAAATAGACAAATGGGCAAATCCAACCTTTTGGCAACAGTTTTGGGAAGTCCCTTTACTGTTTAAAGGGGTTGTAAAGGTTCGTCTTTTATTTCCTAAATTGGTTCCTTTAAGCTAGTGCATTGTGGGTTCACTTACCTTTTCCTTCGATTTCCCTTCTTAATGATTTTTTCTTTGTTTGAATTTCTCACTTCCTGTTTCTCCTCAGTAAGCTTTCAACCATCATCCGAGCGGTGGAAAGTCATTTAGAACAGCTTACTGAACACCTTACTGAGAAAACATTTTTTAGAAGGGAAATCGAAGGAAAAGGTAAGTGAACCAACAATGCACGAGCTTAAAGTAACCTATTTAGAAAATAAAAAAACAAACCTTTACAACCCCTTTAAGCATTAATGTGTCCCTGAGCACAAAGCTAACTCCATAAAGACATTGTTTGGTGAGTTTGATGTGGAGAAAATTGAGTTGTCTGCACAGAGCCCTGACCTCACCCCTATTGAACACCTATGACATGTATTCGAATTCAGCCTGTTAGCTGAATCTTCTGTGCTCTATCTTAGTGGAGGATGTTATAGCCGCAAAAGTGAATGCCAACTCTTTAATAGTGACCATGGTTTTAGATGTGAAGGTCAGGTGTCTACAAATGTGACCATAAAAAAAGGGTTTTTGTGACAACTACCTTCCATTTGTGGCAGAGTTTGCTTGAAGACTATTTTGACGTTTTTAGTCTCTTTCTAATTTAATTATGTTCATGCATAAAATTATGGACTAATTATAACTGATGTGGTTATTTATCTGATATTACATAATTAATCACGCAGTTAATGCTTTATTTAATTTTAGTCATTTTTAATTATGTCTTACAATACTCGGGGGTGATAATGTCGGGCCCCGCTAGCCAATGTGGTTTGTTTTAAAGTGAATTTATATTTACATATACAGTATGATTTCCGGGAGGTACTGTATGATCTATTATTGCAATATACCACATATAAAAGTATATATTATTTTATTATTATTCTTACAAGGAATCAGTATGTAGATTCAGGTCTTGCAGTTGGCAGAGTTGTCTGCAGGATGGGCTTGGCAACATGTCTGTGTAATCTACTACTTCAATAGAGTGTGATTAGTGGAGACAGCTACTGTTTTCTCTTGTGTTTTATAAATCATCCCACTGCCTGTAAAGCGATATTTTTTTTTCTATATTTCTGTGTATACTGTGTAATTCTATATGTAAATAGAGGCAGCCATATTCATACCTCCCAACTTTTTGAGATGGGACTGAGGGACACTTATCAGCAAAAGTATGCAGGCATAGGACACATCCCTTGCCCCACCCCTTAAAGGAGAATTGTACAAAAAATATCAAGATTGGTTAAACCCACAAGTGCTTTTTTTACCGCTACTATTCTTTTATATTGGCTTTTGGAATTTACAAATGCAGCAATTAAAAAATCAGATGAAATGTTAAGCGCTGGGAAACACTTTTTGATAGATAAAAAGTGCATTATATATACATCTATATAGATCAGACCAAAATGAGGGACAAATGAGGAGGAAAGAGGGACATTGTTCCAAATCAGGGACAGTCCCTCAAAATCAGGGACAGTTGGGAGCTATGCCATATTTGCTCACTGTATACAGTACGCATGTTTTTCATGCTGCCTACCCAAATGTGCTTTATTGCTCCTTTTCTCAAAGCTGGTCTATAGGGGTTGATTTACTAATGGAATAGAGGCTGTTCACATAGCAAACTTAAAGTGGTAGTAAATTGCATTTTTTTTTAAACCTGCAAGGCATGCAAGCATATTATGTGAAACTTACCTTAAAACAAAGCGCACTGTTACTGCTGATAGGGCTTCCACCTTCACCCAGTCTTCCTTCCGGGTTGGCAGGCTCCGGTCCTTTGATTGGAGGAGCCTCGATGACGTCACTCCGCTCATGTGTGTTGAAGCTACTATTCGCGCCACAGGGCTCTGAAGGAACACCACGGTATGCCATTCCTTCAAATGCGCTGTTTAGGAGATACTTACTTGTGAAGCCCTTGGTGACATCGCCGGCGGCTTCACAAGTAAGTATCTCCTAAATGGCGCACATTTAGAAGATATTTACTGTGCCTACAGGAAAGCCTTACTATAGGCTTACTTATAGGTAAAAATTATTAATGGGAGTTTACAGGCCTCTTCTCTTATGTAAAATGATCTTGTGGCAGACCGGGGTATAGCTGAGAGGTACTGGCAGCGTTAGAGAGTGGTGGGGGAGGTGGTGCAGAACTGTGTAGGGTTGGATGAGGGTAGGAGATAGCGGTGGGTAGGATTACTACAGGTATATTAGAGCCCAGTGTTGCAGTTGAGAATGCTGGTGTTGACAAAGTGGTCAGTTGCAAATAGGGTAAGAGCGGCAAGAAGATGGTGCATGTATGTACCCTAAGGCAGCATTCACACCTGAGCGACAAATTGCTGCGTTTTTTTCCGCGATTTTAGACAGGTCTAGGGTCACCAATGTTAAAAACCGCCCAAATACGCACAATTCGAGTGACAAAAAAGGGTCCAGAACTTGTTTAAGCTTCAGGCATTCAGCGTCAGGCATTTTGGAGTGGAGACGTGAACCATCTTCATTGAGAATAATCAATTTTTCCCTCTAGCGTTTTGAAGCTTCATGCTTCAGGCGACAAAACGCTCAGGTGTCAATGCAGCCTGAACGTAATAAAAATCTGTAGGTGTGTAAGAACCCTCCATTTGACTGGAAATTGGTTAGGCTTACTTTTTTTATACTATAAAAGAATGGACACAGCGGGCACATTGGGGAGTAGCACTTACCTGTGTGAAAATGTCAAATGGTTTAGCAAAGTCTGAAGATACTCCATCCAAATGTCTGCTTATTTCAAGTTCAAAGTTACTTCATCCATGTTTTTGCCTATTTCCTTACAAAAAATGTAATTTTGATATTTTTCTTGAATGCATCCTGGCCATCACTTGGTGACCAGCCTCCTCCATTGTCAATGCTGTAGCTTCCGCCCGTTGAACCGCATCCCGAACGAGGTTTGGAACGCACGCTGCACGCTGCACAAACAGTAACGCTGGACAAGCTAATGCCGGCCGGGCATTTGAGCATGTGAGTGTGATATTTTAAAGTTTTCTTGGTATAAATAAATTGGTCATTGGTATTACACCATAAGAGGCTTTTTTCTTTTTGGGGGAGCCAAAAAGAGGTGAACGCAAAGAGCTATTAGGGTCTGGTACTTATGATTGAGGATCGTGTGAAACCGCTGTTTAAGGATGTTACATGCTGTTTCCTTTCCGTGATCTGGTGAGCGCAATCTTTGAATAGAGGTGGTGGTGACACTACAAGGGTGCATAGTCACGGAGATCATCTTTATCACAGCATAGAGCACGCTTTTTGACACTTTGGGATTGAAAAATTAAAGGACTAAGGCAGTGTTATATAGGTGCAACAGCACGCACTAATAGGACTGTTAAAAGATTACATTTATATTTTTTGAGTTAGCACTGGTGTTTATGGGTGTTTTGTTAATTTATATATATTTTTGAAAATTGGGTTTATGCAATCAGCGCGGTAGTATATGTCACATATACACAATTTATTCTTTCATTTTTTCACTTGGCACAGGTGTTTATAATAACTGCAGCAGATTGGAATCATAGGATTTAAAGGTTTATATTAAACACTTAGTTGCGCATGGTCATTAAAAACGATCATGTGTGGGCCCCAGAGCAATTTTCTCAACGTGAAAAATGGGCATTAAAAATTTAGAAAATGCTCTAATTTTTCTCGTCCTTTTTTTCACGTTGTCGTTTTTCACATAGTGAAAAGCGGTCTTGTGTAGGCTTTAACAGGGTGAAAAATAAACGTGCATGCTCAGAAGCAAGTTATGAGACGGGAGCACTCGTTCTGGTAAAACTAGCTTTTGTAGTGGAGATAGCACATTCGTCACGCTGTAACAGACTGAAAAACACGAAAACTGAAAAGTGTGAATCGTCTCTCACCAAACTTTTACTTACACAAAATCAGCAAAAGCAGCCCAAAAGGTGGCGCAATCCGAATTGTACTTCCCCTTTATAGTGTCGTTGTATGTGTTGTACTTCACCGCGCTTTGCTCGAGCATTTTTTTTTTCACGATTGTGTGTATGCAAGGCAGGCTTGACAAGCATCACATCGAAAAAAACGTTGTTTTTTCTAGGATATTAAAAATGGTCACGTGTACGCGGCATAAGGCAATAACCATTTCAGAACCATTTAAAAAGGAAAACATCAGCATCCAGGAAAGACTTCAAGTTGTTGACTTGAGTATCACGTGAGTACAGTTTAAAGTGGATCTAGACTCATTACATTCTGCACCACTGTGTGCCTGCAATGAGGTCACCATATTGGTAAAGGCACAAGTTACCACTGGATAGCTTTTTCAGAATATACCATCAATGTAATCCTGAATCAGAAGCTGGAGTGAGTGGAATTTACCTCTAAAGCCTCGTACATACGAGCGGTTTTCCTGCCAGGAAAACTGCCAAGAGAGCTTTTGGCTGGGAAAACCGGTCGTGTGTATGCTTCTTCACAGTTTTTCCGACAGGAAAACTGCCGGGAATCCCGGCGGGAAAATAGAGAAAATAGATTCCCGGCGGTTTTAAACCCGGCAGTTTTCCTATGGGGAAACACTGCAAGGGAGCATACACACGGCTAGGATTCCCGACCAAAGCTCTCCCCGCAGTTTTCCTGATGGGAAAACCTTTCGTGTGTACACTGGGAAAGTTACCAAGCAGGTTTCCGGTTTTCCCAGCGGACTTTATACCTCCGGGAATCCCGGTCGCGTGTACAGGGCTTAAAGACTCCTGATAGGCTTTTGTGAGGCTATAAAAATGGAAGGAACTTGCACTATCACGTGCAGAAGTGCTCTACTATTCATTGGGAATTATATGCAGAAGAACATTTTTTAATAACTAATTCCCATTACACAGCAAGACTTTGGATTTTAAGGATAAATCAGCTTTTACATTTTTTTCAAATAAAATCCTTTGGTTTGTGCGCTACGCAGGGGTGCTTTTCTACTGTTTGTTTCTCTTTAGTATAGCTTTCTTATTGTACTAAAGGCTGCCTGCTGCCCCAACATCCCAGACTGTTTTTTTTTATTATCAGCATTTTGCTTTAGTTGAGAAGGAGACAGGCGTTCAGGAAGTGTACCACCTACACACTCACCCACTCTCCCAGATGCCAGTTATCAGTGTGAATTGTACAGTGATCATTACTTCTGTTCAGTACATCCTGTGCCCTGTGCCATTCTGAAGATGGAGAACTAAGAAAGCAAAATGGAATATGGTGCAATTAAAAACAGGGCTAACTAATGCTGTTTTCAAATCAGAGTATTGTAATTTATGTGTAGACCTGTGATCCAGTCTGCTGCAATTGACCTGTTAACTTTGGAACAGAATTGTATCTTTTATCTTCAGGATAACTGGTACTTTAAAGTGAAGTGAAATTACATAAAAAAAAAAAATTCCTCCTCAGACCTCAGATGCAGCTTAAAGATATACACTATGGCCCGGATTCACAAAGCACTTACGCTGACGTAAATCACTTTACGTCGACGTAGTGCAAATGTGTGCCCGGCGTATGTGTGCGCCAGAGTCACAAACCAACATACGTCAAAAAACAGGCCATCCTACCCCGACGTATCTTGCTTACGCCAGCATAGCGTGGGCGCAAATATGGTTTGGACGCATGTTGCTTCTCCCATTGATTAGGCATTCAAATATGCAAATGAGGGAAATACGGCGATTCACAAACGTACGTGCGCCCGGGGCATCTATGCGATGTTTGCATAAGTTGTACGCCTGGCGTAAAGTTATTCCCCATAGATGAGGCGCAACCCAACAATAGACATGTAAAGGTCTGCCCCAGACAACACAGGTCGGCGTATTGGGCGTACGTAGTGATCCGGCGTTGATTAGGCAGTTGTGCAGGCGTAGTTGTGAGCATGCGCATACGGGTGCAGTTTTATGCGTCCACATCGCGACTACGCGTTCGTGATACGCCGGGCGTAAAAAAAAGCACCATGCTCAGACCATCATTTGCATGGTGTCACTCCCACTTCCACTTTTGCTGGCCTGCGCCTTCAAAAATAAGCTAGACTGGCGTATCTTGGTAAACAATAGCTTGCTGAATACAGTGCATGCCTCTCCGCGCTGCGCCGGCGTAGCGTACTGTGTGTGCGCTACGCTGGCGTAAATGTGCGCCTACTCTCTGTGAATCCGGGCCTATATTACCAAAAGTATTGGGACACCTGTCTTTGCACGCACATGAACCTTAAAGGGTTACTAAAGGAAAAAGTGTGGCCCAGATCCACGTCTTCTGGGGTCTCTCGGCGGCTGTCTCTGGTCCTACCCGCAATTACTCACCACAGTCATGCGAGAGCTTGCATGGTGATCAGTAATTGCGGGCGCACTCCCGTGATACAGCAAGCGGCCATAGCCGCTCACTCCATCCACTCTAGCCAATCAGCGGCCAGGCTGAGCAGCGAAGAGGATATCGGGAGCGCGCGGGATATTCAAGGGGTCAGGTAAGTATAACGGGGGCTCAGGGGGGGCCGGCAGCATCAGAAGCGCATTTGTGAGATCAGGCACTGATGTTGGCTGAGAAGGTGTTCTATGGGGTTGTGCAAGTCAGTCAGGAGTTGAAGCTGTTATAGCTGCAAAGGGTGGGCCAGCTCAATATTGAACCCTACGGACTAAGACTGGGATGCCATTAAAGTTCATGTGCGTGTAAAGGCAGGTGTCCCAATACTTTTGGTAACATAGTGTACATTTAATTAACTTGAGTGAAAAAACAAAAGCTGCAGTGAGGGTCTGACATTGCCTAGTGACAACCATCCCAAGATTTAGCATGCTTTCGTTGCACTTGCAGTACAGGCAGTGGAGAGAATTGCTTTTATGTGACAGTTCAATCCTGTGGGTAAGTACCCTGAAAGCAAAAATCAGCACTATACTCAGCACTCTCTTTGGCTGTTAAAAAGGTAAAAGGGCAAGTTGCTCTCACTTACTGCTAGTCGTGGTCCATCACACATTAAATTGACAGCACATGCATTATGGGCAGTGTGGTTTAGGCCTTGTGCACAGTGTGGTTTAGGCCTTGTGCACAGTGTGGGTCCAGAATTCAGAGGCCCCGACAGACACAGTAAAAGCAATTTTATTGCAAAAATACTTGAAGCCGCCTGCACTTCGGCAGTACTGTTTATTAAAACACGAGTGTCCTTTAAAGGTTTCGTTTAAAAAGAACCTGTCAGAAGGGGAACCATCCTACAACTCTGATGGGAAAGCCTCAATAACAGCCCCCCCTCTAGATTCTAGATGGACATTAGATTTCAGACTTACCAAAATCTAGATGTTGACTTACCAGATCTCCGATACCTTTCCTACTCCACATACCCACAGCCCCCCCCCCCCCCCAGCCATTATAGGAAAAGCGTATTGTCACTTCTTCTGAAAGTGATCAACCTTTTCCTACCGTACACACGATCGGTTTTCCTGTTGGAAAAAGTCAGATGAGATTCCTTTGGTCGGGAATACCGACCGTGTGTATGCTCCATCTGACTTTTTCCAACGGAAAAACTGCTGGAAAAAGATAGAGAGCAGGATCTCTTTTTTACCGTCAGGAAAAAAACTGATCGGAATTTCCTATCGCGTATACAAATCCCAACGTGCAAAATTCCGATGCATGCTCGGAAACATAGAACTTAATTTTCTCGGATCGTCGTAGTCTTTTACGTCACCGCGTTCTTGGCAGTCAAAGGTTCACCAAACTTTTGTGTGACTGTGGCAGTTGAGCGGAATTCTGTCGGAAAAACCATCCGGTTTTTTTTCGGCGGGAAAACAGCTTGTGTAAGAAATAAGAAATATCCCAACTAAACTGAGATACTGTATAGACCCTTTACACTACTACTAATGGGAATTACAATGCTGTTTGCGGTTACTATGATGACAGTTGGCCTGAGTTGGGTCCGCATTGTGGATGATTTTTTTTTCAAATGGTTTTATTATTATATAACAACTCTTTCTCCTATTTGGAGTCTTTGTGATTAACATCTTTTTTTCTAATGCCACTTTCCTTTTCACCTCTCAAGATGCTTTTTTCACTTCTCAACACTTTCCTTTTCACTTCTCAACTATTACCATATGTTGTGTTATCTGATATTACAGAAAGGCAGCGGAAATACTTTCAGTGAGGATATTGCATTTGATGTACCTTTCTCTTTTCCAAACTTTCTTTGGTAGCTCAGTAATCTTTTATACAATGCACTTGGATAATTCAAGAAAGTAAAATGTGCATAAAATATATGCTGATAAGATATATTATTCAGACCTTTTTGGTCTATGGTGTTAAAATATTAAACTGTCAGAATAGAAATCTGGGCGCCTTGCCTATGGAAATTATCTTAGAATGCAAGCTGCAGGCACCCGGCCAGCAACCTTACATTAGCAGGGCTTTCATCCTTTCCAATCGGATGCATCCGATTATGGTTCAAACAAGTTAAATAACGAAAAACTATCATTGCATTGCACAGTTATTTTGCTCCGAGAGAGATTTAAAAAAAAAGAGTGCCTTGTTAATAAGTCCCTCCGCCTACTCTTACCCTGCCTTTGGAGCTTTCTATCACCTCCATCAGAAAAGATGGATTCCACTATATTCTTCATCTCAATTGATGATGTTACCCTTTGGGCAGAAGCACTCACAGAGAGTAGTGTATTGCATAATGCAACTCTATTGGATATTTTCTCATGTGTTCTTATTTTGTATTCCAATGTCAACTGGAATCAGGAAAATTGGGTTTACAGCCATGCCTATGCGCCAAGGTTTGCGCATAATACAGTTCGTGCACCCACATGTGCATTACCATGGAAGAGTGTGCATATGGGTACTGACATATTTGGCGCCTAATGGTCTATTTAAAGCTGTATGGGAAGTCAAAACATTGCTGAGTGGTCGTCAGCCAGACAATAGGAGATTATGGGGTCCCCGGACAATAGGAGATTATGGGGCCCTTGGGCAATAGATTATGGGGCCACACAGTATACACACACATACAGTATACATACACAGTATACACAGACACCCAATATACACATACAGTATAAATACACATACAGTATACATACACGGTATACACACACACAGACACACAATATACGCACACAGTATACACATACACACACTGAAAAGGTACTGGAGAGGCAGGGCAGCTATAATCTTGGGACTGGTACTGTCCCTGGTTTTACTGAGGCTGACAACCCTGATGGGGCCCCTCTAGTGGCAGTGCCCGAGTGCCCGAATGGTCAGTCCGTCCCTGGCCATGCGCCAAGGTATGTGCATAATACAGTTTGTGCACCCACATGTACATTACCATGGAAGAGTGTGCATATGGGTACTGACATTTTTGGTGCCTAATGGCCTATTTAAAGCTGTACGGGAAGTTTAAAACATTGCTGAGTGGTCGTCGGCTTCTGTGTTCAGACCTGGCTTTGTTTGACTCTTTTTATCCTGATACTGCTGCTGACTTAGGCTTGTGACATGACCTTGTCGTCTGCCTGCTGTTCCACTACCTTTTATACTCGCCTGATACTGACCTCAGCTTGGCCTCGACTCTGCTTCTGTCTCCCAATTCTGTACTTCTGCCACCTAATTGTTGCCAACTCTTGCCTGCCTGACCACGATTTAAGATTCTGCATCTGCCAGCTGCCTGGTAGCCTGCCGCACAGACTCTAGTTCTGAACTTGCTACAGACTTGCACTCAGGGCTGTTGATAAGGCAGCACAGCTGGCCCTCCTGTCGTGAGCCCAAGCCCCATCAGTTCAAAAGTGGATGGTTGTTCTGCCTTATTGCTCCTCTTGCGGTCCCCATGCAGAGCTTCCAGCTTTTCCCTGCTTTCTCCTTCTGGCTGTGCATCTGTGCCCCCATCCCCTTTCTGTCCGGGGCCCGCTTGTGGTCACTCCCTCCACAGTCTTTCTGGCTTCCCTCCTCTCCTTTCCTGCTGGCAGCTGCTAAGGGCACAAAGGGGAATTGGTTTTGTGATGGCAGTGAGACATCAGGGGTCTGTAGAACCTATTGTATGACCAAAGCCCCCCCAACAGGGCTGTTAAATATAAATATGTATATATATATATATAAATTTATATATATATATATAATAAAGTTCTAAAGAAAAGTAATGAAAATGTAAAAAAATTATTAAAGACAAATTAAGGGCTTGTTCACATGTGCTTTGCTGTCTGAAGAGCATTCGGTATTTGGATCACTCATTAGAGAGCATTTGACAGGCCGTTAGAAGCTATATTGCCTCCTCACTGCCTGCTTTAACCCCGCACTAGCATGCTGCAACCGTGTGCTTTCACTCATTCACTTTAATGAGTTTTGCGCAAAGGAGGTATAATTTCTGCTAAAGCATAACATCACAGCTATGGCATGTATACACTCCTAGCCACTGCCTCTGTTGCTAATGCGGGGTATCAGTGGGTGGGTGGTAAAGGTGCCCTAACCTCATGTTTGAATGAGCCCTAAGTTACAGTTACGTTGGCAGTGCGAATGAATGAATTGTTCATGCAGCTGTAGGTGCCTGTTACTCTATATGTGCAGTGGCTATAAGAACACAGCTGCATGTCCTGATTTGATAGGTGTGCAGGTGTGGATGAGTGGCCCTGAATGCATATTGTAGAGTTCAGGACCATGCACCCACAAACCTGTCAAATTAGGACCTGCGACTGTATCCGTACAGCTGCTGTGTGCACATAGCTTAACATAGGCTGAGTGCACACAGGTCCAGCCACTTAAACAAACCACTGATTCACATAGTACAGGCCACAGCATGCAGGTGAATGAGCCCCAAGACCTCATTCATACCTACAGAGGATTATTTATTAACTCAGTTTTATCTTTTAGATTTAGCAGGAATTGTGTCGTATTTGTGTCCACTTATAGTATTGATTTTAGTGTATTTTTAGTGAAAATATAATATGATAAAAGGGGGGGGACCCTATCGGGTAGGCTGTAGGGGGTCCAATGATTTCTAACAGCACCCCTGCCTGCACGACCCAGAGCATCTTCTGACCAGGATCTCCTACAGGCAACAGGCAGCTGTGCTACATTGTGCCCTGTTATATCGGTCATCAACTCCAGGGGAAACAGGACAGGAGGCATAAGTGAAGCCCTCTCGTCAACTCAGCCTTGACCACCAGGTACGTGACGTAAATTTCTCATTGTTTGGAATTATTATCTCACCTGTATGTTCTGGTGTAATTAATAAAGAAGTTATTTTTATAGAGAGCCTTGGAAACTTTAATATATGGGAGTGTTAGACCCCTTTCACACTGGGGCGGTTTGCAGGCGCTATTGCGCTAAAAATAGCCAGAGGGCTTTCTCACTGGAAGCGGTGCGCTAGCAGGACCGCTCCAAAAGTCCTGCTAGCAGCATCTTTGAAGTGGTGAGAGGAGCGGTGTGTTTACCACTCCTCCACCGCTCCTTCCCATTGAAAGCAATGGAAAACCGCGGCTATGCGCCTCTGCAGAGGCGCATTGCGGGCGGTATTAACCCTTTTCCAGCAGCTAGCGGGGGTTAAAACCGCACAGCTAGCGGCCCAATACCGCCGCAATTCTGACGGTATAGCGCAGCTAAAAATAGCGGCGCTAAACGCCAGCGCACCTTCTGCCCTAGTGTGAAATGGGGCCTATTGATAGTTTCTCCAGGACCATAACAGTTCCTATATTCATGTTTGGTCTCCAAATGTAAATAAATAATTGCCAAACTTCCTACAGTTCATCAGGGAGCCAGCTCAAAGGACCCAGAAGAGACTGTCGGCTTTCTGTGGACATCAGTAGAGAATATGGCAGTGTGCAACATGAAGTGCTGAGACGGAGTGGTGACCTACACCAGACAACACTGGATTTGAGTATGTTTTTGGAGGACAAATAAGCTGTCAAAGTAAGCAGGAAATAAAAATGAAAAGGTTCATGCCCGCCGTATAGTCAAATGACAACTGGGTGGGACCGCTCTAGTTCTAGGAGGATGTCGTATGACGTCCTCCCATTCTTGCCACGCATGCATGCTCTCGGGGGCACGCAGTGCGGCGTTCGGTGGAGCGCATCACCAATTGGGGTAAAGAGCCAATGATAGCGGCGCTTATATGCGAGTAAATAAAACACTACTCCCCCCATCGTACTCTCCGATCATCAAACCAAAACCTCCTCTACATCCCCAAGTCCAACTACAAATCAAAGGGAGAACGAAGATTTGCAGTCCAAGGACCACGTCTATGGAACTCTCTACCAACGGACATCTGCATGGAAGAAAACCATCGGGCCTTCAGGAAAAAACGTAAGATCCACCTCTTCTGAAGGATAAAGACGACAACGGATGGAATAAGCGCCTTGAGGCGATTTAGTTTGCATGTGTAGCGCTATACAAGTTATTCACTCACTCACTCACTAAACACACTTGCAAGTTATCTGCATTCCTTTCCTCATGCTGTCACAGTGTACCGAGAGGCAGAGCCTGTAACCAGCAAGTGTGAATAATTAGGGTAAATCAGTGTCCTGATTATCAGTGCAGCCCCAACAGTGCTGCCAATCAGTGCGCCTATTAGTGCCCATTAGTGCCACATGTCAGTGCAGCCTCATCAGTGCCCATCAGTGCTGCCTATCAGTGCCCATCAGTGTTGCCTATCGGTGCACATCAGTGAAGGAGAAAAAATTCCTGTTTGCAATATGTTTTAACAAAAACTTAGAAAATTATTCAAAAATGTTTGGTCTTTCTTCGTTTATTTAGCAAACAATAAAAAAACAAATAATGATTAAATACCACTGACCCAGGGTAAATCCGATTGCCTCTCTGGGGATCAGGAAGGATTTTTTTTTCCCTGCTGTAGCAAATTGGATCACGCTCTGCTGGTTTTTTTTTTGCCTTGCTCTGGATCAACTGTGAGTATAGAATTGGGTATATTGGATTGTACGATATTTTTTACTTTTTTTTATCTTTGAACTGGATGGACTGAAAAAAGCTCTGTTTTTGTGAAAAGAAATGATAACCAATATGGATACAGTGCTGCATGACCTTGCAATTGTCTTTCAAAGTACGACAACGCTGAAAGATAAAGACTGGCCTGGTCAGGAAGGGGGTAAAATTGCCCAGTAGGCAAGTGGTTAAATAGGGTGAATGAAGTTCTGCTTTAAGCTTTAAAATGAAATAAAGTGAAATTAACGAGTACAATCATTTTGCCAATTTTTATCCTGCTTTTATAGCATAGTCAGAAAACGATTTACTGTAACACGAGAGGGCGCCAGAGGAAGGAGAGTGCAGCGAGCCAAAGCCAGAGCCAGTCACTTGTTTATCCCCAGAGTACAAACACTAGGTGTAAGGAACTCTAGAGAGGACGGCCTCTATTGTCTTTAATTACCAGACTGAAAAACCTGTGGGCTGTGTGCTAGATCCTGTACACACTACATAAGCAAATACATATTGATGTTTTGTTCTTCGCGCTCTCCAAGCCTGAATTATTTATAAAAAAAATGACAAATAGTAGACCTTTTTTGTTTGAAATTCTGCTTCCGTCTACCATTGATCACAGTTTACATAGGTGTAAAATCCAGATGTATTGTAAACAAGTTTTCTCTTAAAAAACACTTGCTTACTGGGCACATATACCCCCTTCCTGACCAGGTGAAATTTCAGCTTGTGGCACTGCATCGCTTTAACTGACAATTGCGCGGTCGTGCGACGTGGCTCCCAAACAAAATTGGTGTCCTTTTTTTCCCCCACAAATAGAGCTTTCTTTTGGTGGTATTTGATCACCTCTGCGGTTTTTATTTTTTGCGCTATAAACAAAAAAAGAGCGACAATTTTGAAAAAAAAAAAACAATATTTTTTACTTGTTGCTATAATAAATAACCAAATTTTTATTTATTTTTTTAAAACATTTTTTTTTCTCAGTCTAGGCCGATATGTATTCTACATATTTTTGGTGAAAAAAAAAAATCGCAATAAGCGACTGGTTTGCGCAAAAGTTATAGCTCTTACAAAATAGGGGACAGAATTATTCATTTATATTATTTTTTTTTTTACTAGTAATGGCGTCGAACTGCGATTTTTTTTTTTTTTTAATACGTTTTTATTTTATTCTTTCACATGACTACATCCGTCAATATTATTATGTTTCTTCATTAAATCTTTTCCCATTTCATAAATACAACCAAATCAACAGAAAAAGTATCATTATACATTACATTCCACATTGAAGAAGAAAAGAAAAACAGATAACAAAAAGGAAACAAGACAAACTACCTCGTTACCCTGGTTGCAGCGCCCCTCCCCCCTCTTTACTGACTTCCAATAATCAGAATATCCTTCTATTAGTGCCCCTCTTCTACTTATTCACCACTAAGGCCCCGTACACACGAGCAAATATATCTGTTCAAATCGGTCGGACAGACCGATTTGATCAGATCTGTCTGCTGGGATGTATTGGTTTGATCGTGTACACACGATCAAACCAAAATCCCCGCCGGCAGACAGCGCGCTGACGTGGCGGTGACGTGGACGCCGCCACGTCACCGCACCAGGAAGTTAATTACTTCCGCGCATGCGTCAAATCCATTCGACGCATGTGCGAGCAGATATGTCTGCTGGTTAGCGTACTAACCAGCAGACATATCGGTCCGACGGGTTTCCAGCAGACAGATTTGAAAGCATGCTTTCAAATCTGTCGGCTGGCCAAATCCGTCTGTTTGCCCGTACACACGATCGAATCTGTCTGCTGAAACGGTCTGGCAGACCATTTCCAGCAGACAGATTTGATCGTGTGTACGCGGCCTAAGAGTTGACCCCGAGTTCAACCACTCATCCCAAATTCTATAATATTTCTGGGGTGTTCCTCTATGCTCATACAGCGATCTGCGATTTTTATTGGAACTGTGACATTATAGTGGACACTTTTGACACATTTTTGGCGCCATTCACATTTATACAGCGATCAGTGCTATAAATATGCACTAGTTACTGTATAAATGTGACTGCCATTGAAGGGGTTAACACTAGGGGGGGGGGGGGAGGGGTTAAATGTGTACCCTGCATTGTGTTGTAACTGTGGGGGGAGGGGGGTGACTGGGGAGGTGACCGATCTATGTCCCTATGTACAAGGGACACAGATTGGTCTCCTCTCTCCCTGACAGGACATGGATCTCTGTGTTTACACACACAGATCCACGTCCTTGTTCTGTAACCGCCGATCGTGAGTGCTTGGCGGACATCGCCGCCGCCAGGTACGCGCATCGGCATCTCAGTGATGCGGCAGGCACGAGCGCGCCCCCCCCCCCCCCCCGGTGGCCTGGAGGAGCGGAGGCCAAAAAAAGACAGCAACCTGGAGAATTAGAACCACCCTGCGGCCGTATATAGTCGTACGACTGTCAGGAAGTGGTTAATATGCATTCATTCTATGCAGTGTTTTCTCTATGGTGGTCCCCTGACATACCTTAAAACCAGATTTATGGAAAGGTCACATAGACCACTGTCTAGGATGCAAAAAAATAAATAAGCAGGAGACATTTCCAGAGCTGGGGTGGCATGCTGCTTCTTTTTTTATTTTCTTAAAGCTTAACTCCCAACTGTTTTTTTTTTTAAATGTCCCACTAAAAGTTTTTTTTTTTTTAACACAGGTCCAGGTGAAATATTAATTTTTAATCTTGAATTTATTAAGGTGGAAGAAGGTGGTCCTGAGGGTTGAGAGGAGTTAACCCAAAGTGTGTTGATGGGAGGACGACCAGGAAATATCCATTTTCATTCTGAAGCTGTCACTTTCGCAGTTCCTATTCTTCGCCACAAGATGTCCTCAGTCTTTCAGGTTAAATAACACCCAGCAAACCTCAACTCAGAAGACTGAGGAGACACAGTGGGGTTGATTTACTAAAGGAAAGTAGACTGTGCACTTTGCAAAGTGGAATTGCACCAGAGCTTAGTAAACAAGGTAAAGCTTCACTCTGCAAAGAATACCCAATCACATGCAAGGAATTATAAAAGAAACAACATTTTTGCTTGCACATGATTGGATGATGGAAGTCAGCAAAGCTTCTGCTCATTTATTAGGCTCTGGAGCAACTGCAAAGTGCACAATCTATTTGCCTTTAGTAAATCAACCCCTGTGAGTGCAGGGTGTCATGGCCCGCCATCTGAGAACAGAGTTGTATTTTGATGCAGAGGGCAGTGCTGATGTCATCATGTACCTACTGGTGAAGATTAAAGAGCAAAAAAAAAAAAAGACCCAAGGCATCAAAAGACCTCAGAAAAAAAGTAAAAAGTTGGGTGGCGCTCAGTGTACCTTCTTGGTACCGGCAGATCCATCTTTAATATTGATTGGACCCTGGGCAAACATGTTCATGTATATGAATTTATGGTTTATTTTGTAGGAGATTTGTTTATGGGTTTTCACATCTTTATGTCATTTCATTGAACACCGCCAGCGCAGAGATTCTTTATTCAAATTTTTACCTCTTGACAACCGAGGACATCATATGACGTCCTCGACTTTGTGCGGTGATATCTGAATGATGCCTGTGCACGATAAGAATAATCAAAGCGGCAGTTCCGCCACTTGATCGTTTTTATAGGCAGTGGGAGGGGACATCCCCCCTCCCGCCACCATCCAGTGCTTCTCCGGGCTCTCCAGTGCCATCGGGGGGGCCCGGAGAACGAATCGACCAGCGCTGGCTGAGAAGCATAGAGATGACTGGTGACCAGATGGTCACCAGTCATCTCTATGACCGTCGGGGGCCCAGGCGCAACATTATGACGTCACGCCCGGGTACCCAAAAGTAAACAAAGCCGCAATCGCTGCTGTCGGCATGAGATCGGTGAATTTTTTTTCACAATCTCATGCTTGTAAGCCTGGAGGAGAGCTGTGGGGGTCTTATTGACCCCACATCTCTCCATAAAGAGGACCTGTCACAGTGATTCCTATTACAAGGGATGTTTACATTCCTTGTAATAGGAATAAAAGTGATAAAAGAAAAAGAAAAAGTAAAATTAGGTAAAAAAAAAAAAACATTTTTTTTAAAACGCCCCTGTCCCCGGTAGCTCGCGCTCAGAAGCGAACATGCATGTATGTCCCGCCCACATATGTAAACGCTGTTCAAACCCCATATGTGAGGTATCGTCGTGTGCGTTAGAGCGTATGCAACAATTCTAGCACTAGACCTCCTCTGTAACTCAAAAATGGTAACCTGTAAAAAAATTTAAGCATCGCCTATGGAGATTTTTAAGTACCGAAGTTTGGCGCCATTCCATAAGTGTGCGCAATTTTAAAGTGTGACATGTTAGGTATCTATTTACTCGGCGTAACATCATCTTTCACATTATACCAAAAAATTGGGCTAACTTTATGGTTTTGTTATTCAAAACCTAAAAAAAACACTGCACTAGGCATACATGTTGTATATAATGTGAATTATAACTTGAGATTTATGCCATGATATGTATGCATGGTATTCATGTAGGTAATAAAATCTTCAGGGGTGTTTTTCTTGGCCTGAACTAAGGAACAAATTCATGTTTTTAAGGGGTATTACCCCCAGTATGTCTTTTTTTAATCAAATTTGTAGTACAAATCTTTTTACCTTCATATATGTAGTGATATGCATTGTTTTACCTTAGCTATTATAGGGATGTGGTGCTGATCTTTCAGACAAGCTCATTGTGATAAATCTACAACCATATTAGTGTGCAAATATTCATAATACTGCAACATTTATGTGATGATTTTTTATTTTCATTTGTCTAAACCTATGGAATAGAATGAAACCACCATAGTTATATCCTTTTCTGGCCTTCTGAGCTTGCAGCGCCTATGATGGACGTCACACATCCCGCGGTCCCGGGATTGGAGCAGTAGGACGTCCATCATAGGCTCTGCAGGCTCCAAAAGACGGGACCCGCAATTTCTCTCGGCCACACTTGGTGCTCGGCACTCGGCGGAGCTCGGCGGCTGCAATACACAGACTTGTTAGTCAGCGCTTGGGGAGCCAGATTAAAAGGTCCACCGGGCCGTATACGGCCCGCGGGCCGTAGTTTGCCCATTCCTGCCCTAGACCTAGCTCAGCATTATGGCATTATATAAGTCTGCATTCACACTAAACACGAACGGTTGCAGGGCGGTTGTGGCACTGACATACGCTTAAAAATGCAATTATTGCATTGGGGGCCACAACAGCTCGGTACAGCTCTGAGCGGCTGCATTGTCTTTTGTAAAACTGCAGCCCATCCGCCTGCTTTTATTTCTCCCTGGCTGTGTATGTCAATGAGCCCTTAACGATGCGTTCCCAATTCATTTTTATAGCTGGCCGTCAGGATTACACCATTGTCCCCAGTCATTGCAGTTGGGTTACTTGTTTATTGTGTCACATTCTGTGGAACTTTCCAGAAGCCTGAGCTCTGCATTTAATGGGCGAAGGCGGTTGGATCTGAGGTGTTATGAAGCTGCTGTCGGGGAGGGCAGGGTGTGAGGTTAGCAGCTGCTGCAGGTTGAGTCCTGCTTTCTGCTGAGGTTGTTTACCTGGAGTTTGAACCTCTCCTCGCGCGGGCGTTGGCCTGTCTGAGCATAGTCATTATAGTGGCGGGAAAGGGAGGGATTGGCACGCTGGGTTTGTGCATGGAGTAAATCAGGATGTGTGGGTGTAATTGGAGTTAACCCAAAACGAGCTGGCACCCTGATCTCCGAATCTCCACATGCAGATACTATATTACGTGGCCTCAGGCAGAGCAAGGGTTAGCTGTGTGTAGGAGCTCTCGTGTGAGGGACCAACATGCCTGTCACAGCTTGTGTGATGTCTATAGAAAGCACTACGCCGCGTGTGTACATAATACTCAGCTCCAAATTCCACACAGGGGACAATTCATGAAAACAAGTGTAAAGAAAAATGGAGGCCTTGTTTGTAGCCACTGGCCACGTTTTTTTTCCCAGTTAAAAGGTTAATGAATGAAAGCTGAAATCTAACTGAATGCTTGAGGTAGAATGCGCAGGCAATTATACAGACAAGGCCGAAGTACTGGATATATACTTATACCGACAAGGCTGAAGTACTGGATATATACACAAAACTCACAGTAGTAAACAGCAACTTTAAGGCCCCTTTCACACTGGTTCGCTTCAAAACTGGCAGTAAAACGCTGAGAGCTTTTGCTGCGCTTTGAGACGTTTGCAGTTTTTAAGTGACCCAAATACTGCACCAAAAAGGCTGTGGGGCATTTTTAGGGTGCTTCGCATTTATTTCAAAGAAAAGGAAACATTTTTTTTTTTTAGCTCCCTAAACATGCCCTAGTATAGGGTGACCAGACATCCCCAGTTTCAGGGGACAGTCCCCTGATTGAGGACACTGTCCCTGGACCAAGTTTGTCCCCAGATTGGATTTAATAGGGGGCAGGGGCAATTTTAAAGACAGTCAGTGCAGAATTAAAAAAAAAAATCTGATGATCATGTGCTGGTCGGAGTGGAGGGAATATTTCTTCAGTTTCGGGCGCATGCCCATTTAGCTTCGCTCACATGTTCTTCTGCCTTGGCACAAATCTTGGCCAGCCACCTGCTTATCTCCTTGCCTTCCCTGGGGGAGTGATCTTCCTCCGCTCCCCACCCAGTAGTAGCCGGGGCACGAAGAGTAAGACTTGAGAGGCTGTGAGGCGGGCGGCAATGGGCAGAGAGTCGCTGATTGTTGCCATTACTAGTAAAGAAAAAATATGTCCCCGGATTTCATTTTCAAAATCTGGTCACCTTACCCTAGTATGCTGTAGTATGTGCAGGATGGTATCAGTAGGGCAGTGGAAAGTGTTCGTAGGAACGTTTCTGGTGCGTTTTTTGTAGCTCCCCAAACATGCCCCACAGCGGTGGGTAGTATGTGCAGGATGGTGTCTGCAGGGCAGTGGAAAGTGTCAGTAGTTATTTATTTTTCTTATAATTTTCTTCTTTTTTTTACAACTTATTTTTTTTGTATTTTCTTTTTTTCAAAATGCTTTTTAGGGGGCCAGTGAATGGTGTCAGTAGGGCAGTGGACAGTGTCAGAATGTATTTTATTTTTATAATTAAAAAAAATAAATAAATAAATATATATATATATATATATATATATATATATATATATTATTTTTTACATTTTTTTTGGGGGGGGGGGGTGATTGGGAGTGGGGGGTAGCGGACGGTGTCAGTACAGCAGTGGATGGTGTCAGTAGTTTCTTATTTTTATGTATTGATTTTTTTACAATTTCATTTTTTTTTTTTATATTCACAATGCTCTTTGTGGGGAGGGGGTTGGGGCAGTAATTTTTTATTTTATATCATTTTTTACAATTTAATTTTTTATATATCTTTTTAAATTGAATATTTATTGAATTTGTTTTTATCTGTTGGGGGGCTTTGGTGAGATATTATGGGTCTAAACAGACCCCTGACATCTCCCCTTTGAGACAGAGAAAGGGATTGAGGACAGAGATTCCCCAGTTCCTTTCAGCACTGAAGATGAATGCAGAGAAGACAGAGTCTCTTCCCCATTCATAAACTGAGCAGAGTACACACAGGTTACTCTGCTCAGTTTTTACAGGACACAGGAGTGATCTTGCAAGAGCCGCAGCCAAAATGCAGGAGACTCCTGCACCTCGCGGGAGACTTAAGATGTCTGCCAGTGTGAAAGCATTCATTGGTTTTAAAAGGTAGCATTTTTCTTGAGCTTTTGAAGCGCTTTTTTTTTTAAAGCATAAGGGCTTGAAAGCCCGACTGGAATACTCCCAGGATGTTGCTAAGGACGTTGCTAGGAGACACCTAGCTGTTACTGTTCACCTTCACCATCACAGAAGTGAGCTCTCCAATGCTGAACTCAGAGCTACTACATCAGGTTAGAGAAAGCTCATGTGAGGGGGTTTTGAATCAGAGAAAGAGATCACTCCTGTGATGTTGGAGGTAAGTGGTTGCAACTAGGCCTCACTTAGCAATGTCCTAGAAATTTTCCAGTCAGGCTTCATGAGGTACATACTGGCCCGGGTTCACAAAGCACTTGCGCCGGGGTATCTCCAGATACACCCCGTAAGTACAAATATGCGCCGTCGTATCTGTGCGCCGGACCCACAAACTAAGATACGCCTAAAAACAGACTTCATCCCACAACGTAACTTGACTACGCCGGCGTAGAGTGGGCGCATATTTACGCTGGACGCATGTGACGCTCCCATTTGCGTAAGTTTTACGTTCAGCGTAAAGTTATTCCCCATAGATGAGGCGCAACCCATGCAAAAGTATGGACCAGGGAACACAAGCCTACGTATTGTACGTTGGACGTCTGTGAATATGGGCCGACGTGGGTCTGAATGGGCGTAGGTTACGTTCACAGTGATCCGGCGTATCTTAGGCAGTTGTTTCGACATGGTTGTGCGCATGCGCACGGGGATACGTCCACGTCTCGACGCATGCGCAGTTCGTTTTAAGTACTTGTCTGGCGCCCGGCCCATCTTTTGCATGGGGCCACGCTTCATTAACATGGATCACACCCACTTCCACCTACTTCCGCTTACGCCGGCTTACGCCTACGAAATATACGCTACGCCGGCGCAGAGTTGAGAGCATTTGCTTTGTGAATTCCATGTTTGCCTCTCTGTGCTGCATCGGTGTAGCGTAAAAGAGATACGCTACGGCGGCATAAATGTGGGCCACTGTAAATAGCCTATACCTACGCAAGGGCATTACTCAACTTTAGTCAAAGCTGCATAGTTTGTTTTTATCTACAGACCCCATGTATCTGCATTATCTGCATGTTTTTGGTAAGGCATCATTTCCACTGGCGTTTTTACAGCCACTTTTCTGAGCGTTTTTTACAGCTTAAAAACGCCTGTCCATGTTCCATGTCCGCGGAAGCGGTTTTTAGCGTTTTTGCGCGTTTTTGAGTGTTTTTTAATGTCTGGTGTTTTTACAGCTCTATTGTTGGAGCTTCAGAACGCACTGGTCCCGCGTTTTTTTTTTGCAGCTTAAAAACGTCTCAGCCATCTACAGCTCAAAAACGTCATGGTGGGCATGAGGCCATAGACTAACATGGACAGGCGTTTTTAAGCTGCAAAAAACGCTCAGAAAAGTGGCTGTAAAAACGCCAGTGGAAATGAGCCGTTAAGGTTAAATAAACCTTTAAGATCTCTCCTATACAGGTGGCCAAACTGCCGTTTTACCACCCCCTAACCTTCCATGGAAAGTCTGCAATCCAGCCGAAGAGGGTTGTTCATATAAAGCAGTGTTGTGCATCTCGGCTGCAGCAAGTTTAACGCAGCATGTTGAGTTGACAGGCAGCACCGCTTGACGCTTGTCAGACTCAGCAATTTAGGTCAATGGGGTTGCAACCACAAACCAGATGTGTAAAGTAGTCTCAGGTATGAGGTGAGACATTTGCCCCACTGTTAGGCCCCTTTCACACGGGGTGGATCGCTCCGTTGATCCCCGGTGAGCAGGCGGATGACAGGTCCATCTCCGCTCACTGTGCAGGGACAGACCTGTCAGAGCCAAGCTCTTTTCTATGTGAAGATCGGATGAAAATGGACAGCATGTCCGTTTATATCCGATCCGCTGGACGGATGGCGAACGTATCGTCTGTTTTCAGCGGATCTTGTCAGATCGTATGGCAGGCACCAGTGGACACATCTCTGCTGACATCCGCCGGCCCATACAATTCAACTGGTGGCCCGCTCAGATCCGCCTGAAAAATGGACAGGCCGATCATGTGAAAGGGGCTTTGGGGCCCTTTAGTGCCACATGCAGTGCAGTGCTTTCTTTCTGCATCAAAAACGCACGGAATGTAGGTTATATGGGTTCAAATGGCCAGTACAGTGCGTTCCAGTGCTTTCCAGTTCCAGAAAAAAAAAATACAACATGTTGATTTTTTTTCCTGCACAGAACTGTACTGGAATGTGGTAAAAAGCATATACAATGCACCAAAATGCACCAGACCCCAGTAGAGTGGAAACGCATCAAAAATGCATTGAAATACATAAAAAACAAGCATGTAGAAATGCATCCAGATCGGTCCTGGACAACGTTTTTGTGGTGTGAACGGGCACTCTGGGTTAAACGCTTCATACGCCTAGGAGGAAATGACAAGGCCGTAATAAGTCTCTTTCAGACAGGCAGCAGTGCTTACTGCCCTCTAAAAAGCGATCCATACAGTACTTCATCGCTTTGTAGAGCAATTGCTGACAAGCGTTCAGGAGGGACCGTACTGCCGTCCTGATGTCTATTTTATTTATTTTATACTTTTTTTAATTGCAGAACAACAGTTTTTGTCCTCCACTCCCTCTGTCGTGCTGGGCGATCCTTCGGCGTCATCACTTGCAATGTAGGGCTGATCAACTCTGCATTCTAATTGGAGGGAGAAGGAGTGTGACCATGGCCGGGAGCGCCTTAGAATGCAGGCATGGTCTACGATTGTCACAATAGGGAAGCCTGCCATAGGAAATGCCATGCAGCCATTGCCGCAGTGCATGTATGTCTATGAGAAGTATCTACAAAGAGGCTGCAGGAGATCAGCAGTACTGAGATGAAACAAAAATATTGTCATTCAGTTAGGATTTAGCAAGTTTCTTACCTGCACTGCAGAAACTACAGCTCTCTTTTTCCATGGCAGATGGTCATGTGACCAAGTCAAGTGCCTTATCTCTCTTCTATAATGGGAGCAATGGTGGCCGAGGGGTGCTGGGCGTTTTATTTGAATGCACTTCTGCTTTAATCAGAATTTAGAATATGGTTATTCTTCCTTGGTACTCTTATACAAATTAGTTGTAGTTGGCACTTTTTTGTTTGGTGCCATCCAAGTTTTTGTCATTGATAGATTATGGCATATTGTTTTGCCTTGGCACTGGAATATTTCTGTACAAAGTAATACCAGTGCGAAATTTGAAGTTTTAGATTAGCATTACGTTTCTATGAATAAGGCTTTGAGGTGTAAGTGGCACTCTGAAAACATCAGCGCTATATACACATAGCAAACTTATTGGTACGTGATAACTCCACAATTAAAGCCAATCTCCTGGTAAAACAAACCTAATAGGCCCCTTGTGCTGCTCCAGCCTGCGCCTGAGCTCTGTTGTACAGGGAATGCAGCAAGCTAATACCAAGCCAAATTCACTTAGTACTATTTGCATTTATAAATGCATTTAAAATCCAACACCAGGCAAGACTCCAAATTTAACTTTGTTTTGGCAATAAAATGCCATTATGGGTGCCTTCCGCAAACACATAATGGTGACACATACAGCTATATCCTCTCTCAGAGTCACGGTTACCTTGCACTGTCATCCTTATTTCCTGTCCCAGGCACTGGACACGTTTGCCTGCTCATTGGGATTTCACTGCTCCCATGTAGTTCTCAGCGCTGTAGTGCTAACATAAATACGTCAATGTGTTGTGAGAGGGGTTATTCCATTGCCACTATGTGCAGTGCTATTTGCTGCAAAAGACTGGGAGCACCTGATGTAAGGAGGGATACTGCTGGGGACATCTGATGTAAGGAGGGACTCTGCTGAGGACACCTGATGTAAGGAAGGACTCCGCTGAGGACACCTGATAAAAGGAGGCACTCCGCTGGGGGCACCTGATGAAACAAGGGAATCTGCTGGGGACACCTGATGTAAGGAGGGAATCTGCTGGGGGCACCTGATGTAAGGGGGACTCTGCTGCGAATGCCTGTTGTAAGGAGGGACTCTGCTGGGGATGCCTGTTGTAAGGAGGGACTCTGCTGGGGACACCTGATGTAAGGAGGGACTCTACTGGGGCACCTGGTGTAAGGAGGGACTCTACTGGGAATGCCTAATGTGAGGGACTCTGCTGGGGGCACCTGATGTAAGGAGGGACTCTACTGGGAATGCCTGATGTAAGGAGGGACTCTACTGGGAATGCCTGATGTGATGGACTCTGCTGGGGGCAACTGATGTAAGGAGGGACTCTACTGGGAATGCCTGGTGTAAGGAGGGACTCTACTGGGAATGCCTGGTGTAAGGAGGGACTCTATTGGGAATGCCTGGTGTAAGGAGGGACTCTGCAATACCCTGCAAGACTCCATTACCTTGCAATACTCTAATACCCTGCAATACGTGCCACCCTCCGGTGCTTTTACAGACTCACCGCTACGACCGAAGCCAGGATATTTTTTTTTCAGTCTTCCCAGCCTAGAGGTGACGTGGGGTCTTATTGACCCCACATCTCACTGTAAAGAGGACCTGTCATGTCATATTCCTATTACAAGGCATGTTTATATTCCTTATAATAGGAATAAACGTGATCAAAAAATGTATTTTTGGGGAAAAACATGTCAAAATCAAGTAACTAAATAAAGTAAAATGAACAATAGATTTTAGTTTATTTTTTAAAGCGCCCCTGTCCCCGTGTGCTCGCATTCAGAAGCGAACGCATACGTAATTTCCACCGACATATAAAAAAAACAGTGTTTAAGCTACACATGTGAGGTATCGCTGCGAACGTTAGAGCGAGAGCAATCATGTTGGCCATAGACCTCCTTTCCAAATAAAAAAATTGGGTATCTATTTACTCGGCGTAACTTCATCTTTCATATTATGCAAAAACATTGGGCTAACTTTACTGTTTTTTTTATTTTTTAAGCACAAAACTGTTTTTTTCTAAAAACACACGTTCACAAAATTGCTGCGAAAATACTGTGCAAGATAAAAAGTTGTAATGGGCGCCATTGTATTCTCTAGGGTCTTTGCTAAAAAAGCATATATAATGTTTTGGGGTTCTATGTAATTTTCTAGCAAATAAATGATGATTTTTACATGTAGGAGAGAAATGTCAGAATTGGTCTGGGTGCTCCAGAACGCCTGATGGTGCTCCCTGCATGTTGGGCCTCTGTATGTGGCCATGCTGTGTAAAAGTTACACACATGTGGTATCGCCATACTCGGGAGGAATAGCAGAATGTGTTTTGGGGTGTAATTTGTGGTATGCATATGCTGTGTGTGAGAAATAACCTGCTAATATGACAGAAACAAGATTTATTAATTTTTTTAACAGAATTTTCAGTCTTTTTTCTTTTATAGCGCAAAAAATAAAAAACCCAGAGGTGATCAAATACCACCAAAAGAAAGCTCTATTTGTGTGAAAAAAAGGACAAAAATTTCAGATGGGTACAATGTTGTATGACTGAGTAATTGTCATTCAAATTGTATAAGCACCGAAAGCTGAAAATGTATCTGGTTAGGAAGGGGGTTTAAGTGCCCAGTTGTCAAGTTAAGGCCCTGTACACACGGCCGGGAATCCCATCAGGAAAAAAATGTCGGTTTTCCTGATGGGATTCCTGGCAAGCTTGGCTTGCCAAGCCATGTATACAGACGGCCATTCAAAAGAACCGGCAAGAACGCGGTGACGTCATTGACTACGATGAGCCGGCGCTCGTCACATTCAATGGCGTCACTGCCATCTTGCTACACTCTACACTATGCCTTGTATGTTACTGCGTCGAAGGCTTATCGAGCATGCAGGGGTTTACCTTCGGACAGGTAAGCATACAGACCACGGTTTTCTCGGCAGAAAACACCACGGGAAACCCGATGAGAAAATAGAAAGCAGGGTTGTCTATAGTATTTTCCCATCGGGATTCTTGGCTGTTTTCCTGCCGGGAAAACTGCTAGGGAGCATACACACGGCCAAATGCTCTACTGGTAGTTTCCTGCCGGGAAAAACGGTCGTGTGTATGAGACGTTAAAGAGGAGCTCCACCCTAAAGTGGAACTTCCGCTCATCGGAACCCTCCCCCCCTCCGGTGTTACATTTGACACCTTTCAGGGGGAATGGGGGTGCAGATACCTATGACAGGTATTTTCACCCACTTCCGGGAGTCCTCTCTGCGGGTAGTGCGTCACTTCCTGCCCCCGCCTGTTGTGTTCTGGGAAACACTCGGCTCCCAGAACACAGCGAGGACCAGTGAGGACAGCACTGCGCGACCCGCGCATGCGCCGTAGGGAATCGGGCAGAAAATATTTACGTGAACAGAAAAAACACTACATGTCCTTTTTTTTTTTCTGTAAAAACACACCAGACTTTACTTCGCGATTGCGAACTAGTTACGTAGGAACAAATTGGATTTCTACTTGAAGCGCACAAGTGTGAACAGGCCCTTGCATTGTCAAAAATACCTACAACGCTCCACGCTTTAGAGGGATGGCGACCAATTCCATAGGTGCTACAGAATGCAATGCACTCGCTGTATAAAGAGATGTTTTCAGGACTACACAGGATGGTGGAACCCTAAATTACCGAGCAGAATAAGTAATAGGAAATGAGACGGGTGTGCTACACATGGGTGAATCATGCTGTGTACCTGGAGTGGACTTAGGACAGGGGGAGGGGAGACACCACAGGCTGTCAGTGTAGTAAAGGAGGCCAGGAGGAGAAAAACCGTAGGAGGTGATGGTGGAAAAAGCAGAAAAGAAAGGTTATACCAACCACGGAGATCGCGGGATGATTGAAGACAATAGAAAGGTGGCAGGAGAAACAGGCTATATATGTGAACAAAAAAAAGACAGACAATTTTAAATAAAAAAAAAAAAAAAACAATATTTTTTACTTTCTGCTATAAAACATATCCAATAAAATAAAAAATCTAATTTATTCATCCATTTAGACCAATATGTATTCTGCTACATAATTTTGGTTAAAAAATCCCCAATGCGCGTATATTGAGTGGTTTGCGCAAATGTTATAGCGTCTACAAACTATGGGATATATTTATGGATTTCTTTTTTTTTTTTTTTACTAGTAAGTATTTTACGAGTAGTATTTTTACAGCAATTTTTAGCGGGACTGCGACATGAGGGACAAATCGGACACCTAACTGACATTTTTTGGGGACCAGTGACACCAATACAGTGATCAATGCAAAAAATATGCACTGTCACTGTACTAATGACACTGGCATGGAAGGGGTTAAAATCAGGGGCAATCAAAGGGTTAAATGTGTCCCTAGGGGGTGCTTTCTAACTGTGGGAGAGGTGCTTTGACTGGGAGAAGACAGAGATCTGTGTTTCTTCTTAGCAGAAACATAAGATCTTCATCTTCCCCTCTGGAAGAATGACAGTCTGCCCCTCCTTAGAACATTTGGAGCGTCCCGAATAACATTGCGTCCGCCTGACCCGCTGTTTGTCTCCCGCTGTGTCCTGTCAAAGCGGGAGTGGGTCGCCGCCAGGGTGCGCCCCAGACCCTGTGCACGAAATCACGTATGGGTACGTGATTTGCCGCAGGAGGGCCACCCGGACACAGTATATCTGCATGGAGCAGTCCAAAAGCGGTTTAACACAGGAGAAATTATCTGGGAACTATAATAAATTCTCACACACACTGTCCTCCTGCTTCACGAGGGGTCTGATCAGGTCTGTTTTTCAGGTGGACCTGACCAGAGGGTCCATTCACCCCTATGGACTGGTGGGTGAAAACTGACTTGTGTCCATTTACCTCTACCTCCAGTCCAATCCGTTTTGCTAAAAGACAAACAAAGGAGATCAGAGGGCAGAGTGCATTTACTCTTGGCTGCCCATCAGTGGCGGGTGGTGCTCAAAGTCTTTTTTTGGGGGGCACAAACAAACTGAAAAATACTGAAACATCAAATGCAGCCACTGTGCCATCATATGCAGACAACTGTGCCCAGAAAATGCAGCCAACTGCCCATCATATGCAGCCAATTGTGCCCATCATATGCAGCCAACTGTGCCCATCATATGCAGCCAACTGTGCCCATCATATGCAGCCAACTGTGCCCATCATATGCAGCCAACTGTGCCCATCATATGCAGCCACTCTGCCCATCATATGCAGCCAACTCTGCCCATCATATGCAGCCAACTCTGCCCATCCTATGCAGCCACTCTGCTCATCATATGCAGCCAACTGTACCCATAATATGCAGCCTCTGTGCCCACCATACACAGCCAACTGTGCCCATCATATGCAGCCACTGTGCCCCGCCCGCTGTCTGCCCTGTACTTACCCCATATGCATTACTAGTAAAAAAAAAAAAATAAAAAAAATCCAAATATCCCCTTGTCTGTAGACGATATATCTTTTGCGCAAACCAATCAATATACGCTTATTGGGATTTTTTTTTTTTACCAAAAATATGTAGCAGAATATATACTGGCCTAAATTGATGAAGAAATTAGGTTTTTCCATTTTTTTTATTGGATATGTTTTATAGCAGAAAGCAAAAAGAATATTGTTTATAGCGCAAAAAATAAAATAAAAAAATGTAAATAAAAATTGCAAAGTTGATCAAATACAGCCAAAAACAATCTATTTGTGGGGAAAAAACATGCTGCATATTTTCTGCTCGGACTGTACTGGAACATGGTAAAATCAGGGCTGCCATCAGGGGGGTACAGGCAGTACACCCGTAAGGGGCCCGGATGGCAACCCCCCTTTTTTTCTTTTTTTTCTGTAAGGGGCCCAGAGGTCCCTAGGGTCCCAGGTGGCAAGCCCCCTTTTTTTATATATTTTTTTATTTCTATAAAAGGGCCCAGATGGCAACTCCCCTTTTTTTTCTTTCTTATAAAAAAAAAGTTTTTTTTTTTTTATAGATTTATCTTTTTTTTATATATTTTATTTTGTAAGGAGCCCAGAGGTCCCCGGGGCAACCCCCCGCCCGGGGGGGCCCATGCCTGAAGCTGTGTAAGGGGCCCCATAATTCCTGATGGCAGCCCTGGGTAAAATGCATCACAAATGCACCAAAAACACACTGGAACGCACATGTCCTTTTAGGGCCAGCTCACACCAGTGTGCATGTGCTCCAGATGCATTTCTTCATGCGTGGTTTTGACCTGTTTCCTGTGCGGGGGGGCGGACGTTCCAGTGCATTTTTTGGTGCATCCCACTACGTTTTAGAACTTTCCAAAACAGTCCAGTGCAGAAAAAATAATTCTGATTAAGATTTAGAGCCAGTTCATACCATAGAAATGCAGTCTAGATGTTTTTTTCCGGATTAATTTCTGCATGTGCGTTTTTGACACGTTTCCAGTGCGTTTTTTACTCACCTTAACCACTTCAGTACAGGGTATTTTCATCCCCTTCCTGCCCAGACCAATTTTTCGTTTTCAGCGCTGTCGCACTTTGCGCGGTCATGCAACACTGTACCCAAATGAAATCTTTATGGGTTTTTTTCCCCACAAATAGAGCTTTCTTTTCCTAGTATTTGATCACCTCTGAGGTTTTTATTTTTTGCGCTATAAACAAAAGAAGAGCCACAATTTTGGGAAAAAAAAGGTATATTTAATTTTGATTTAATAAATATCACATTAAAAAAAAAAAAAAAAATCCTCAGGATATAAATTCTTCTACATATTTTTGGTAAAAAAAAATCGCAATAAGCGTATATTGATTGGTTTGCGCAAAAATTATTGCGTCTACAAAATAGGGAATAGTTTTATTGCAGTATTTTTTTTTTTTTTACTAGTAATGGCAGCGATCTGCGTATTTTTTTTATTGTGACTGTGACATTGCGACGGACATATCAGACACTTTTTTGGGACCATTCACATTTATACAGTGCACCGGGTCCCGAGCAATGCCGGTGCACTGTATAAATGTGAATGGTCCCAAAAAAGTGTCCGATATGTCCGTCGCAATGTCACAGTCACAATAAAAAAAAAATTGCAGATCGCTGCCATTAGCACGCCCCCTAGCAGCCGGGAAGCCCAGGACGTCATATGACATCCACCCGGAGGGAGACAAGGTTCCTGCTGACGTCATATTACTATGGTTTGGTAGGGAATTGGTTAAATGTGGACGTGTGCATTCCGGTGTGTTTTTGATGTGGTCCAGTGCATTTTCCCCCTCTGTTTTCTTAAAGCGGTTGTATAGTGCATGCGCACCAGAGACTTCTTTCCGGCAAAGTCCGTCTACTTTTTTTTTCTGGACATGCAAGCACTGGTTTGAATGCCATTAAAGACCATATAACCTACTTTCTTGCGTTTTTGATGCAGAAAAAAAACGCACTGGACTGCATGTAGTGTGAATTGCCCCTTTAAATACATGCACCGTGTTTTTCATGTATTCCAATGGCTCTAGTTCACACCAATGCTGACAGTTCCAATTTCCGGTCAGTTTCTGCACTGGAATGGACTGCACTGGTGTGAACTAGAACCATTGGAATACATGGAAAACATTGTGCATTCATTTGTAGTGCAAAAAAGAAGGGGGAAAAATGCACTGGACTGCATCAAAAATGCACATCCAGAAAAGCATCCGGACTGCGTTGCTATGGTGTGAACCAGCTCTATAACCTATTATCTGCATGTGGTGTGAACTGGCCCCAAAAATGCCAGTGTTCCAATGGCTCTAGTTTACACCAGTGCAGTCAGTTCCAGTTTACAGTCAGTTTCTGCAATGGAACTGACTGGCACGGACTGCACTGGTGTTAACTAGCACTTAATGTTAAGAAAAAAGAAAGGGGAAAAATGCACGGGTCTGCATCAAAAACGCACCATGAACGCAGTAAAAACGCACAAGCAGAAACGCATGTGGAATGTATCCGGACTGCGTTTCTATGGTGTGAAGTAGCCCTCTAACCTACTATCTGTCCGTTTCTGATGCAGATAAAAAAATGCACTGGACTGCATGCAGTGTGAACCGGTCCTAAGTAATACTTGGGGGTGATAATAGAGAGGGGGGGACAGGCCAGACACAGCCATGTGGAGAAGGTAATACTTGGGGGTGATAATAGAGGGGGGACAGGCCAGACACAGCCGTGTGGAGAAGGTAATACTTGGGGGTGATAATAGAGGGGGGGACAGGCCAGACACAGCTGTGTGGAGAAGGTAATACTTGGGGGTGATAATAGAGAGGGGGGGACAGGCCAGACACAGCCATGTGGAGAAGGTAATACTTGGGGGTGATAATAGAGGGGGGACAGGCCAGACACAGCCATGTGGAGAAGGTAATACTTGGGGGTGATAATAGAGGGGGGGACAGGCCAGACACAGCTGTGTGGAGACGGTAATACTTGGGGGTGATAATAGAGGGGGGACAAGCCAGACAGACAGCTGTGTGGAGAAGGTAATACTTGGGGGTGATAATAGAGGGGGGACAAGCCAGACAGACAGCTGTGTGGAGAAGGTAATACTTGGGGGTGATAATAGAGGGGGGACAAGCCAGACAGACAGCTGTGTGGAGAAGGTAATACTTGGGGGTGATAATAGAGAGGGAGGGGGGACAGGCCAGACACAGCTGTGTGGAGAAGGTAACACTTGGGGGTGATAATAGAGAGGGGGGAAAGGCCAGACACAGCCGTGTGGAGAAGGTAATACTTGGGGGTGATAATAGAGGGGGGGACAGGCCAGACACAGCTGTGTGGAGACGGTAATACTTGGGGGTGATAATAGAGGGGGGACAAGCCAGACAGACAGCTGTGTGGAGAAGGTAATACTTGGGGGTGATAATAGAGGGGGGACAAGCCAGACAGACAGCTGTGTGGAGAAGGTAATACTTGGGGGTGATAATAGAGGGGGGACAAGCCAGACAGACAGCTGTGTGGAGAAGGTAATACTTGGGGGTGATAATAGAGAGGGAGGGGGGACAGGCCAGACACAGCTGTGTGGAGAAGGTAATACTTGGGGGTGATAATAAAGGGGGGGACAGGCCAGACACAGCTGTGTGGAGACGGTAATACTTGGGGGTGATAATAGAGGGGGGACAAGCCAGACAGACAGCTGTGTGGAGAAGGTAATACTTGGGGGTGATAATAGAGAGGGAGGGGGGACAGGCCAGACACAGCTGTGTGGAGAAGGTAATACTTGGGGGTGATAATAGAGAGGGGGGAAAGGCCAGACACAGCCGTGTGGACAAGGTAATACTTGGGGGTGATAATAGAGAGGGAGGGGGGACAGGCCAGACACAGCCGTGTGGACAAGGTAATACTTGGGGGTGATAATAGAGAGGGAGGGGGGACAGCCCAGACACAGCCGTGTGGATGGAGAAGGGTGCAGGTCTGCAGGAAGCAGAGCCAGGTAAGGTAAATGTATGGAGGGAGGAGGGGGAGGAGGGTCAGCAGAGAGGGAGGGGTCAGACGCAGCACGCAGTCCCTGTCGCCGCCCCCTGCACACATCCTCAGTGTGGGACTCTCCTACACCAGCATTGGCTGCACCTAGACCGGGAGCATGGAGCTGACTGCAAGCCTGCACACCTCTCCAGCAGCACAGGGTTTTCCTGCTGTCACTTTCACAGCTTTTAATTAAAGCCTCCCCCTCTTATCCAGCACTCCCTCCCTCTCCCTTCCCTCCCTCCTCTGGGAAGCTAGGGGGAACAAAGGAGGAGGGGGGACAAGCAAAGAGGGGCAGACTGGGAGCAGAGAGAGAAGGGGGGCAGGTGAAGAATCATCAGAGAACAAGGATTAGACATCTCTGGAGCAGAGAGACAGCTGGGAAGAGACAGGTGCTGTCTATCTATGTGAGGAGAACGCCTGGCACCTGCTGGAAGACAAGGGAGACAGAGGACGGTCATCTGATTTCAAGGAGACCAACCCCCCCACCTCTCTCCTACCCTAAGGACTATCACAGCTCCACATTACCAGTCCATTTCATTTTCCCTTTATTACTGACAACTGGGGGAATCCTGACACTATTTTTGGAAGGAGGAGTCCCTTTTGGCTCTATCCATTCTCTACGACCGATCTGGTGACACCGGGATTTCATTTTGGGTGCTCAGGAATTCCATCCTTATTGGACGCCCTCTCTTTTCTTTTTTTTGGTTACACCGTAGATTTCCATAGCCAATCCCTCATTTTCAGGCGTTTGCCCATAGGGATGCTCGGTATATCTTCTTAGCCCTCCTAGTGCCTCGATCTTTTTGGGGGGGCTCAGCCCCCTTTTACATTCCGCTTTGCTATCATCAGTTCGTCACCCCCCCCCCCCCCTTTCCAAAACCATGAAGCCTTTGGAGAAATTTTTAAAGAAGCAGAGCTCCCACATCTCGGGTCCTAAGCACCTCCACCGAAGGCAAAGCGTGTCCAAAATTCTGCCCTCGTTCCTGAGGGATAATCCGGGGGACTCGTCCGGTGGGGAGAAATGCGAGGAAGACCCCAGCGCTGGACCCACGCCTTCCCACGACTGCTTGGAGCTGCCGGATGGACTGCGTTCCCCCCTGTCCTTCTCATCCGATGAACTGTCACCTTCGGAACCGGTGACCCCACCGCCTGGGTCTGGTGGATGGACACTCTCTCCTCCTGGTCTGCTGCTTGCCCCGGATACCCCAGAGGCTCTCCTGGGACGGGTACTGGACCAGTTACTAACTGCCCCAAGACTAAGCGATGCAGCTGGTAAGTAGAGTGAAGGAATGAGCTGAGATATAAGCATGTCTTGTATTTAGGATCAAAGGTTAAATGTTCTAAGATATAATCATTCTTATTTGCCTAACCAGTCGTTGTTTTTTTACAATGAGAGCTGAAGGTAACAATCACAAGGCTGAAATATTGAACATTATGACACATGTGTTATAGCTTGGTGAATTAAGCTGTGGGTGTAACGTTCTTGACTAAAATAGTTTTTGGTGGTACCAAAGCCGAGTTTGACATTGTAGTCCTCCAGGACAACGAATATGGTTCTTCTGCGCTGTAGTCTAAATAAAGTCTAGTTTGGTGGTTGACACTTCCATGTCCTGGAGTCGGTTCAGCTTAGCAGTTGGCTGGTATTGGTGCAAGGAGCATGTGCTTTCCCTTAAGGCCCGTACACATGATCCGATACATTTTCCTTCTGATTTTCTGATCGATTATTGGATCGTTAGTACGGTGCTTTCGACAGCCGATTTCGAATGACGAAAACTGAATGTGCAAGCTATAACATTTTTGTCCTATCTGAACACAATGTCCGATTTTAATTTTTAATTGGTACAGTTTTTGTCTGAAGACAGTTGTAAGAGCAAGACTGCGCATGCTCAGAAACGAAGGAACATGTACAAAACAATTTAACACGTGACATCACTTCTGAAGTTGAATTTGGTCGTACGATAATTTTCGTATGTTGAGTAACCGCTTCACTTTCACTTTCAATGAGACAAGCATGCAACAAAAAACGGACAAAAATTCTTCGATAATCTGATCGTGTGTACTAGGCTTTAGAGTAGCTTTACTTTTTAACATGGAAGAACTCTTAAAACAACTTTCAGGCCTTGTGGTGACCATACACTTGACAAAATATCGTTTGAATGTCTGTCAATTGGGCAGTTTGTTTTTCATCCAGTTGATGGGAACAGATTGAAAATCAGTTTGAAGTGTTTGAGCCAAAAAGAAAAGGAAGGAAAAGTTTGAAAAACTGCCGAATTGATGACAAATTGAAAGGTTGATGTTTTTCTCGCCTGTTTAAAAATTTGAACTGTTGGTACTACACATTAGGGAACCCCTGACAAACATGTACTATACTGTATCCATAGGGGATATTAGCATGGTGGTCATTGGGAAGAATGCTCTTTACAATTGTGGTCTGGGGGGGGGGAAGCATGTCCCTTGCATTTGTGTTCAGGGGGAAGAATGTTTCTCGCGTTGGCGGTCAATGGGAAGAATGGTTCCTCGCGGTGGCGGTCAATGGGAAGAATGGTTCCTCGCGGTGGTGGGTCAATGGGAAGAGTGGTTCCTCGCGGTGGCGGGTCAATGGGAAGAGTGGTTCCTCGCGGTGGCGGGTCAATGGGAAGAGTGGTTCCTCGCGGTGGCGGGTCAATGGGAAGAGTGGTTCCTCGCGGTGGCGGGTCAATGGGAAGAGTGGTTCCTCACGGTGGCGGGTCAATGGGAAGAGTGGTTCCTCGCGGTGGCGGGTCAATGGGAAGAGTGGTTCCTCGCGTTGGCGGGTCAATGGTAAGAGTGGTTCCTCGCGGTGGCGGGTCAATGGTAAGAGTGGTTCCTCGCGGTGGCGGGTCAATGGTAAGAGTGGTTCCTCGCGGTGGCGGGTCAATGGGAAGAGTGGTTCCTCGCGGTGGCGGGTCAATGGGAAGAGTGGTTCCTCGCGGTGGCGGGTCAATGGGAAGAGTGGTTCCTCGCGGTGGCGGGTCAATGGGAAGAGTGGTTCCTCGCGGTGGCGGGTCAATGGGAAGAGTGGTTCCTCGCGGTGGCGGGTCAATGGGAAGAGTGGTTCCTCGCGGTGGCGGGTCAATGGGAAGCGTGGTTCCTCGCGGTGGCGGGTCAATGGGAAGCATGGTTCCTCGCGGTGGCGGGTCAATGGGAAGCATGGTTCCTCGCGGTGGCGGGTCAATGGGAAGCATGGTTCCTCGCGGTGGCGGGTCAATGGGAAGCATGGTTCCTCGCGGTGGCGGGTCAATGGGAAGCATGGTTCCTCGCGGTGGCGGGTCAATGGGAAGAATGGTTCCTCGCGGTGGCGGGTCAATGGGAAGCATGGTTCCTCGCGGTGGCGGGTCAATGGGAAGAATGGTTCCTCGCGGTGGCGGGTCAATGGGAAGAATGGTTCCTCGCGGTGGCGGGTCAATGGGAAGAATGGTTCCTCGCGGTGGCGGGTCAATGGGAAGAATGGTTCCTCGCGGTGGCGGGTCAATGGGAAGAATGGTTCCTCGCGGTGGCGGGTCAATGGGAAGAATGGTTCCTCGCGGTGGCGGGTCAATGGGAAGAATGGTTCCTCGCGGTGGCGGGTCAATGGGAAGAATGGTTCCTCGCGGTGGCGGGTCAATGGGAAGAATGGTTCCTCGCGGTGGCGGGTCAATGGGAAGAATGGTTCCTCGCGGTGGCGGGTCAATGGGAAGAATGGTTCCTCGCGGTGGCGGGCCAATGGGAAGAATGGTTCCTCGCGTTGAGGGCCAATGGGAAGAATGGTTTCTCGCGTTGGCGGCCAATGGGAAGAATGTTTCTCGCCTTGGCGGCCAATGGGAAAGAATGTTTCTCGCCTTGGCGGCCAATGGGAAAGAATGTTTCTCGCCTTGGCGGCCAATGGGAAAGAATGTTTCTCGCCTTGGCGGCCAATGGGAAAGAATGTTTCTCGCCTTGGCGGCCAATGGGAAAGAATGTTTCTCGCCTTGGCGGTCTGTGGAAAGGGTGCTCCTCTTGAGGCCCCTTTCACATGGACAATGCTGTTGTCTTGTGATCCATGGTAGATCCCTTTGCCAGCATGAAGCTGGCCTGCAGTTAGCAAGTGACTGGGAGGAAATTTGCCACCTCCAGCACACCCATTCGATAAGGGATTTCACTCTGCGTAATTAAGATGCAGTGTGGTGGTGGCGCGGCCTCACCCTACTTTTTTTGCCAGAGTCCATGCTAAGCCTCGCATCTGCGACAAGTTGAATTGAGCCATCTGGCAGTCACTGCCGTGTCAGAGGTTACTTTATATGAGAGGCAGAAATTTGTATATTGCTCGAAGAACCTATAGAAACCTCTGAAGGAACTTTACGGTTCCAGGAGAACCGGTGAAAACGGGGTAAACCCCCCCCCAAAAAAAAACAAATGTGGCAGGGGAGGAGGGCTTGAAGCTGAACTTCCCCCTTTGAGTGGAGTTCTGATTTAATGTGAATTTGACCAAAGGAATATGAAATATATATATATATATATATATATATATATATATATATATATATATATATTTCAATTATATTTAATGTGTGTGTGTTACCCTTTTTGACTTGGTTTGTAAAGGTATTGGCTCCAGGGCTGTGATCCTGACTTCACCACCTTACAAATTATTGACCCAGAACAAGCCTTGAAGGACTTTTTAGATGTTTCAAATTCTGCCTGGTTGCATGTTGGCCCTCTAAGACAATTAAAGTCTTGCACCTTTAAGAACCAAGGTAACATTTCTATCCATGATGGTTGCTCCTATATTTGTCCTCGGAGACCTATGCCACATGAGCTGCTTTGTATTGTCACCTGATTAGTAATATACAGAAGTCTATTTTTGCACTTGTAGCCCATGATGTGTCATGGACCTTAGACTGGAAGGTATGACATCATGAAGTGCATGTCCCATTGATGACAATAGCTAGGCGTGTAAGTAGTGTATGAGAGGGTGAAATGGAAGACATCAAGACGTTGAACCTTTTTCAAATCGTATTAATAATTGTACACTGGACATTTTTACAACCTCTCCTGAACGATTTACCTTGACAAATAGTAACCGGTGTCTAAAAAATGCCAGTTTTGCCGTGTTTACATGCCGCGTTTGCGTTTGGAAGCATTTTTTTTTTCCCAAATAGTCCAAAATTTAAATGCTTGTAAACTAAATGGGAGTTACAAGCTGTTACAGGCGTTTGGCATCTCAAATGCCCCTGAACATCCGTCCTGAATGCGTTATTTTTTTTGCTTTTCAAAAAATGTTGGAAAGCTTTTGAGGATCTGCAGCCGCTGATCCGTGTATTCTGACAGGGCAGGAGTCTCCGTTTGTGTGGATGGACACAGCTTGAGTTCATGGATAATCATCATAGGTGGGTGCCCTCTGCATGTTGCGGTCAAAATTGCCACGGAAATGTGTACCTACTCAAATGATGTCTGCTTTCTGGTGAGTGCTTAGCGGATGGTGAAAACATGGATCAACTACCTTTTTTTTTTTTACCGCCCCCTTGCCCATGTGAATGGAGCCCAAAGCTGGGTAAACAGCTGGGTGCGATTTTATGTGTTCAACCAGTGGGCTGAATTCTTGAATCCACACCAACAATGTGGATGCAGTGATCTCCCTCGCTGCACTATTGTATTCTGACAGTGGATACTTCCCCTGTCAGAATACAATGATCAGAACTACAGTCAGTGGCTGCAGCAACTGATCGAATGTCAGTCTAACAATTGGCTTCCATTGAACACAGGCTGCTTAATGCAAGGAAGGTAAAAAATGTTTTGACATCAGCATCCCCCCTCACCAATACACACCTGAGCCCAAAATTCGATCCAGCACTGTACACGTCTGCAGCTCTTCTCTCCCCTCACTTCTGTGCCTCGCTGGTGTGCTAAGGCATCGGGAGCTATTGGCTCCCAGTATTGTCAATCAAAGCCAGTGACCAGGCATCGGGGGGGGGGAAGGGCCAGGTTGAATCTCGCTGTCTGTGTCAATGGATGCAGCAGTGGGGCTTGGGAGCGTGCATGCTTGAGTACCCCCATGGGAAGAGGCTTCTAATGGGAGCACTGGACAGGGAGGAGGGGCCAGAAGCGCCGGCGGGGGACTGGCTAAAAGGAGGTAATTCCATTTCACAGAGCAGGTAACTATACACCTGTTTGTTATACACCTGACACGCATGACCCATTCAAGTGAATGAGGCGCTCTGTAAATGCCCTGCAACCTTGTGCAGTACAGCTAACAGGGGGTTAAAGCAGGTTGTGTTGTTGTTTTTTCCACCACCTTCTTTAACCCTTTTTATCCTGCAGAAGCATGCAGTTGGGGGGTACTTGCAGAGTGGCCCTATTTACTTGAATGGGTTGCGCGTGGCAGGAGGTAGCACCCACCAAAAGCAACAGGGGTCCTAATTCCTGCAGCGGCATGTGTTCACTTTTGGCTGCTGCCTCAGCAGCTAAAGGGGGTAGAGATTGGGGTGGTAAAACCAAAACTCCCTTCCCCTAACTTTATCCGTGAATGAGCCCTAAGGGTGCCCTTGCCGAATGCATCCAAGGGCCCATTCACAAGTGCAGCAGGAACTGCTGCTCCTCTGAAAGGCGATCCAAGTGTGTCTGACAGGTGGTGAGGAGGTGATATGTTGTCTCCTCATCACCTGATTTAAACCCATGGTAGCCGTGCAATGCACGCTATGGTTATATGGCAAGTAGAGGTTTAAATCCAGTGTGAGAAGGCCACACCGTGCCCGGTGAGTTTTGACGTCTCCCATGATGTTCAGGTAGATCTCCAACTCTTTAAAGCGGAGTTCCACCCAAAAGTGGAATTTCCGCTTTAAGCACTCCTTGCCCCCTTGCATGCCATGTTTGCCATGTAATTATTTTTTTTTGGGGGGGGGGGCTGGGTACCTTCTTTTTTTTAGTGGCACTTCCTGTTCCACTTCCTCCTTCCTCTTCTTGGCCGCCTATGCGACTCCTTCTCTCGATCTAGGTGGCCCCTTCCTGCCAGAAATCTTCTGGGACAAAAAGACTCCTCCTCTCCGGGTCCCAGAAGATTGCCTGGCCAATAACAGTGCGCGCCCGGCTGTGAAGCTGTCTTCTGTCGTGGCTGGGTGCCCACAGTTGCTATGTCGGAGCCGTGGAGAGTAGGGGGAGAGGAGCAAGGCTCCGTGCGCCCGCATTCCTGGACTGTGGGACAGGTAAGTGTCTGTTTTTTAAATGTCAGCAGCTGCACTTTTTGTAGCTGCAGACTTTAAATAAACTAAAAAAAGGGATGGAACTCCGCTTTAAGGTTGCCTACCCCTGCAAGGGTCTGCTACTGATGACTTGGTTCCAGCTATTCCAAACATACCTTCAGAGCTGTAGTGGAGCCCAGGCCTTGATGGGTTATGGTGGGTGTAGAGTTGCTATCATTTTGCCAAGCCAAACCCGTACACTTTAGCGGCGCACCACAATTTTTTTGTAGTACATGCTATAGGATTGTAAGAGACTTGGGACACCTTTGAGTTACCTTAGGAGAGTAGTAAAGAGGCGCGCATAGCGCGCTGCAGTGAACAGTGGCTGTGGCCAAATTGTGTTAACAGTGGAGAGGGGGGTGGACTTAAAGGGGCATGGTGTGCCCATAAAATGATTATGATATGATTAATAAAAGAAATGTCACAGTTAAAATATGAACCTAGCTTACGTTAAAAGTGGACGGTGTCGGCGGGGCAGTGGACGGTGTCGGCGGGGCAGTGGACGGTGTCGGCGGGGCAGTGGACGGTGTCGGCGGGGCAGTGGACTTTTAATTGCCAAAAAATAAAAAATAAAAGCAATCCACAGAAGAAATAAGATATTAGATAAAGACTACTGAGTGAGCTCTGGACAATGAAGTAATTATGCCAGGATGGGACTGCAGGGAGAACTAGACTGTCCCTGGAAAGACCAGCATGATAAGTCCCACATTGGAGAGCCTGTGGACTGAACTGCAGGAAGGTAAAGACCCTCAGCTCTGCACTTACCCCTTAGCTCGCACAGCAGGCTCTGTGTTCCTCCCGCTGTCCAGACAGGTCACATGCTGATGGCTCGGCTTGCAGAGGGGAAGAGCTTGAGGCTGTGTGTCTGCATGGAGAAGGCACTGGTGCGTCTCACCCCCTCACAGCACACAGTCGCTCCTGCAATGTGTCACAATTTACACAGCACCAGAGACGCGGCCAGAGCGTCGGGCAGTGCAGGCGGGGAGAGAGACACCTGCACAGGGAACCCTATTACAGAGTAGCAATAGACTTCTCAGCGCTGTGTCCGGGGCTCAGGCGGACTGATACCCGGACACAGGTTTCAAAACCCGTACTGTCCGGGTGAATCCCGTATGGGTAGCAACCCTAGGTGGGTGGTCATAATCTTATGGTCTGTGTAAATATGTGCAAGAGGGGCATACATACATTACTGAAAAACATAGTCAGTGATATTTACTAATCTTACTAGTTGTTCTAAAATGAATGAGAAAGCTAATCTAATGTACTTGATATCAACCTCTTGTTATCCAATGCACTGTAGAGTGGAGGAGGAAGGCCAGTACTAGGAATCAGCTGGCCTTTGCCACAGTGTGCATGCAGTGACGGAGGAGATATCAGAATGGACCTTATCTGCTGTTCCTTTTATTGCCCAATCAGCAAGCTATGCTCTAAATCAGTGGTCTCCAAACTGCGGTCCGAGGGCCCTCCCACTGATACGAGACACTATTCTGACACCGACAGTGGAGCACCATTTCTCCTACTGACACCACTAATGGGGCACTATTCCTCCCTATGATACCAACGATGGGGCACTATTTCTCCCCCTAATACCAGATGTTTAGTCCCACTGATGCCGGAAAAATTTCCACCCCCCGCCGGCCAAAGTTCGGCCCTCCAAGAGTCTGAAGTACAATAAAATGGCTCTTTGTTTAGAATGTTTGGAGACCCCTGTTCTAAATCATGGGTGCTCAATCTGTGGCCCTCCAGCTGTTGCGGAACTACGAGTCCCATGAGGCATTGCAAGGCTGACGGTAAAAACTGTCTGTCTTTTTTTCTTACATCTACACATTCACCTTGAAGTGTGGGATCTGGGGGCTTCCATATTCTGATAAGCCCCCTGCCAGCAGACCCCCACAACCACCGGCCAGGGGGAAGAGGCATGTGCCCCAAAAGCACCCCTTCCCCCATGTTGAGGGCATGTGGCCTGGTATGGTTTTGGGGGTAGGGGGCTCTCGCTCACCCCCCCCCCTCCTCTTCCTGCCATTTTTTTCTAAACCCTGAATGGCCGAAACGGTCCGACTTGCAGTGGAAACGCTCACAAGAATAGACCGGACCATTCTAAGCGCTCCAAACTGTACCGAACCGTTCCGTTCAGTTGAAACGAGGCATTAGATGACTTCTGAATCTCTGCATTTACAGTTGTCCGATTTTTCCCCTTCTGGCGCAGTTTCACTATGGGATTATATCACTACAATACCAGGCTGTCTGCAACCACTAACCACTCATAAGTTCACAGACTCAGCAACGGTTCAGGGGTTGGGGACCTTTGGTCTACACCTACAGACCTACTGTGTATGTTTTGAGATATGGTTTTATGTTTTGTAATAAAGGTGTAATAAACTTTTTTTATATACATTTTCAGTTTTTTAGTTATTTTTGGTGCCAGTGTCTTGCCGAGAAAGGTCCCCCGGCAGATTATGCCCCCCCTGTACTGCGCAGGTGCGGCGCTTGCCTCCTAAAAGCCGAACATGTAGAGCTGAGAGTCGGCTCTAGACGGTGCCTGCACACACCAAATTGTGCTACACTCCTTTCCTTACCATCCCCGTGGACGTGGCGCATGTTAAAAAAAGAGCCAGGAGGCCGAGCGAGTGAAGCGAGCCGTCCGAGCGAAGTGAGGCTGACTGGCCACTTACAGCGACGTCCACACAGGCGCCGTCTAGAGCTGACTCTCAGCTCTACATGTTTGGCTATTTTCGGAGGTCTATTCAGGTTCGTACTGCGCAAGCGCCGCGCCTGCGTAGTACAGGGGGGGATAATCCACCAGGGGGACACTCATCGGTCGAACATCGGAAATGTCCTTGTTACCATGTGAGGTTCTTTCTGGAGTTTGGCTGCTGTGGATTACAGAGAACTTCGATGAAGATGACTTTAGAATAGCTGCGGTCAGGAGCGGCCTGTCCATTTAGGGTGCACGGGCGCTGCCCCCCATATTCATGTTTGTTCCCTTGCAGGACACCTGATGCATGAATTCCAATATGGGGGGGGCTTTGAAGCATTAATTAGATTCAGAGGTTTCAAAATAGGATGGGCTTGGGGCGCAGAGAATGCACTTGGAGCCCACCAAGGTGTTAAAATAGCGAATTAATATTCACTTTTGTAACACTGATCATTCCTCCCGGCCATCCAGGAAGCGAGTCTGAGACCCGTCGCCCGATTTGGCTGAAAGGACAGGTGGTATTATTGGATGCCTGGGGGGGGGGGGGGGGGGTGAGAAGCATGGCTGAAGGAGGAAAAGCAACAGGAGCTGGTGCCCACTGCCTAGATGGGGTAAGTGCCGGGCTGAATATGCAGCATGTTTGGCATTTTTCCCACAATGCAAGTGAAAGTAAAACAAAACACGTGTTATATTTTATTTTGACCTTGCCACCATCACAAAAGGTAAAACGAACCGATGACACAGGATTAAGGGTAAAAATACATTAAACACTTGTCAAGATGCATACAAATTTACTTAAATGCATATCTTTGCATGTGGACTAAGGATTTTTTTATTTTTATACATGTATAGTGTGGATGAGTAATTTAGACAACACAGAAATAAGAGCTTATTCACATGGTGTCACGGATTCGTACAGTCGTGCAGAGGGCCACGTTTATCCACCCAGGGGGTACAGGTGGCGTGTGCAGCTAGCTTGGTATCAATGACAGGCTGATGCAGGGCTTGACAAATTTTCTTGGAATCTAGGAGCCAGCTAAAAAAGTTAGGAGCCAGAAAACGCGCCCCATCCTGACGAGCTTGCGCGCAGAAGCGAACACATACGTGAGTAGCGTCCGCATATGTAAACGGTATTCAAACCACAAGTGAGGTATCTCTGCGATCGTTAGAGCGAGAGCAATAATTCTAGCCCTAGACCTCCTCTAACTCAAAACATGCAACTTGTAGATTTATTTTTAAACGTTGCCTATGGAGATTTTAAAGGGTAAAAGTTTGTCGCCCTTCCACGAGCGGACGCAATTTTAAAGCGTGACATGTTGGGTATCAATTTACTCTGCGTAACAGTATCTTTCACAATATTAAAAAAAAATTGGGATAACTTTACTGTTGTCTTATTTTTTTAATTAAAAAAAAGTGTATTTTTTTCCCAAAAAAGTGCGCTTGTAAGACCGCTGCACAAATACGGCGTGACACAAAGTATTGCAACGATCGCCATTTTATTCTCTAGGGTGTTAGAGTCAAAAATATATATAATGTTTGGAGATGACAGTGAAAACAGTGAAAAATTACATTAGAATTGCTGTTTAACTTGTAATGCCAACGGCCACCACCAGATAGCGCAAGCTCACAGAAGGAAGAGCTTGGGACTTCACAAGGCCGCAAAGCCGCGGCCTCAATTACTGGGCGTCGTGGGGGGCGCACGGAGACACAGGATCCTGTGCCTCCGTGCTCCCCCACCTCCCCCGCCGCGTCTAGTAATTGAGGCCGCGGCCTTGTAGGCCGCAAAGCTGCGGCCCTTAATTACCAGCCCCTGCGGGCGCCAGGTCACAATTTCTGGTTGCAATTGCAACCTGGCGCCCGGATATTGTCGACCCCTGGGCTGATGGCTGCACATATCTTCACTGATCTTCCCGCACATGCTTGCATGTACATTGTATGGGACAAATGCAGTGCTCTGACAATCTCATTGCCCTCTGCACAGGTGTACGGATCCCTGCTCATGTGAATGAGCCCTTTTGATTGCCCCTGATATTAACCCCTTCCCTGCCAGTGTCATTAGTACAGTGAGAGTGCATACATTTTATTTATTTTTTTGAACTGGTCACTGTATCAGTGTCAGGTGTCCAATTTGTCCGCTATAAGTCACCGATCGCTGCCATTAATAGTACAGAAACAAAATAGATAAAAATATCATAGTTTGCAGATGCTATAACTTTTGCGCAAACCAATTAATAAATGCTTATTTGGGATTATTTACCAAAAATATGTAGCCGAATACTGTATATACTCGAGTATAAGCTGACTCGAGAATAAGCCTAGGGTGAGAATGCAGCAGCTACTTTAAGCGGAAAAGAGGGTCAACAGTGCCCATTGCAGTCTCACTGTGCCCATTGCAGTCTCACTGTGCCCATTGCACCTGAATTCTTGACAGGCGTCCATTTTCTTAAAGTCGCGGCATCCTCTTGGCATTCTGATCCGTGATAGGCATTTGACACTGTGTTCTGCCTATCACGGAGGTCCTCTCATCCTCAGACAGTTTCCCAGCAGACACTGTGTTCAGTGTTCCGCCAATCATGGACATTCTTTCATCCTCGGACAAGAGAAGGTCCGTGATTTGCGGAACACTGAACACAGTGTCTGCTGGGAAACTGTCTGAGGATGAGAGGACCTCCGTGATAGGCGGAACACAGTGTCAAATGCCTATCACGGGTCAGAATGCCAAGAGGAAGCAGCGACTTTTAAAAAATATGGATGCCTGTCAAGAATCCAGGTACACTGACTCGAGTATAAGCCGAGGGGGGTATTCTCAGCCCTAAAAAAAAAGGCTGAAAAACTCAGCTTCCAAATTGATGAAGAAATCTGATTATTTTATTTTCTCTTCTTCTGTTTATAACGCACAAAAATAAATAAAATACAGAGGTGTTCAAATGGCACCAAAATAAAGCTGTATTTGTGGGGAAAAAAATATATACATTTTATTTGGGTACAGCGTCGTATGGCCGCGCAATTGTCAAAGTAACGCGGTGCCGTATTGCAAAAAATGACCTGGTCATGAAGGGGGGGGGTAAATCTTCTGAAACTGAAGTGGTTAAAAGATAAGCCCACCCAAGTATTAATTTCAGTTATAGGCATCGCCCAGTGCCTTTCTTTCTTTTGTTAAGTCTCAGGGGAAGAGATCCTCACCTGAATTTCAGGAAATTCCCTTCCCTTGCCGTAACGTCTTTATCATTCATTATGATGTCACTGAGAAATCCATCAGCATTCTATAAACTTTATTGTAAATAGAAGAAGCTCCTTTCCCTTTCAGGTGTGGGGCTGTCGGGCATGCTGGTACCCGCACATTTTGTTAGGAATACAAAGCTGGGGGTTTTAGGCTTTAGGAATATGCAGACACTCAGTATGGATACCGAAGAGCTTGATGCTTTCATGACCAACTAAGTGTTACTGATGGGACCTCTTTATAATAAAGCATAAATAATTTCACTAGTTCCTATAGGAGGCGTGCAGCATCTTTATTGCAGTGCCAGTCCTGACCCTACTGTGCAATCCAGAACCTGCTGTGCAAGTTTCTGTACATTGTGCAATATTGTTTAATGAAGCAGCTGTCATCATCGTTGGTAACAATAGGAAGAACATAAAAGCTCTGGCTGAAGCAGAAAATCGCTTTGCAGTTTATTTTTATTTTTTTATTCACAGCACTTCACTTTTTCCACATTTTGTGGTACAGCCTTATTCCAAAATGAATTTAATCCATTTATTTTCCTCAAAATTCTACAAACAATACCCCATAATGACAACTTGAAAGGAAGTTTGTTTGAAATCTTATTAAAAGTATCTCTATTAACCACTTGCCGCCCGCCATATAGCAAAATGACGTTGGTAAAGTGGTTGTGTTATCCTGACCGGACGTCAAACAGGATAACACGGGGGCGCGCATCGAGCGGTGCTGCGAGGTGTCAGTCTGACACACAGCAACTTCGATCTAGGTAGAGTCTCTCATGGAGACTCTTTACCACGTGATCAGCCGTGTCCAATCACGATGTAAACGGGAAGAGCCATTGATCGGCTTTTCCTCACTTGCGTCTGACAAACGAGCCGATCGACTGCTCTCCTGAAAGGGTGGGGGGGTCTGTGCTAATTGTTTATCAGCGCAGCCCCCCTGCGTATGCCCGCGCAGGACCACCAGGGATTCTGACAAAAGGTATGCCACCCTGGACCACAAGGCAGATGGCAATCAGTGCCCATCGGTGATCATGGATCTGGGTAAGGGGGCAAATAACAGCTGCCCTTTACCATGTGATTAGCTGTGTCCATTGACAGCTGATCACGATGTGTAAACAAGCTGGTTATCAGCATTCCTTTTGAGTAGAGCTGATAACCAGCTTGTGTGAAAGGGACATCTACAGTGCCGCCTATCAGTGCAGCCTCATCTGTGAAGGAGAAAAATTACCTGTTTGCTACATTTTTTAACTTTTTTTGGGGGGGGGGGGGGGGGGTTTCAACATTTTCGATCTTTTTTTCGTTTAGCAAAAGATCAAAACCCCAGTGGTGATTAAATACCACCAAAAGAGAGCTCTATTTGTGGGGAAACCAATGATAACAGTTTTAATATGGGTACAGTGTAGCATTACCGCGCAACTGTCATTCTCAGCGCTGAAAAATTGGCCTTGGCAGGAAGAGGGTATAAGTGCCCAGGAGGCAATTGGTTAAAGTCCATAACAGACCCAAGGAACAGAATGAAGCAGCCAAGAGTTGTCATTTTGTTGCCCAAAAAATAACTAACTACCTAGCGGCACTAGCGACACTAATACAGCGATCAGAAAAACGATCGCTTAGTGACGCTGGCTATAGGGGGTGAAAGGGTTAACTCTAGGGGCAATCAGGGGTTAAAACCTTTATTAGAAAATGTATGGGGGTACCTAACGCTATAAAAACATGGCGGGCGAAACTTCAAAAAATAACTAGCTACCTAGCGGCACTAGCGACACTAATACAGCGATCAGAAAAACGATCGCTTAGTGACGCTGGCAATAGGGGGCGAAAGGGTTAACTCTAGGGGCAATCAGGGGTTAAAACCTTTATTAGAAAATGTATGGGGGTACCTAATAAAGGTTTTAACCCCTGATTGCCCCTAGAGTTAACCCTTTCACCCCCTATTGCCAGTGTCACTAAGCGATCGTTTTTCTGATCCCTGTATTAGTGTCGCTAGGTAGCTAGTTATTTTTTGAGGTTCGCCGCCATGTTTTTTTAGCGTTAGGTACCCCCATACATTTTCTAACGCTATAAAAACATGGCGGCAAACCTCAAAAAATAACTAGCTACCTAGCGACACTAATACAGCGATCAGAAAAATGATCGCTTAGTGACGCTGGCAAAAGGGGGGTGAAAGGGTTAACTAGGGGGTGATCAAGGGGTTAAAACCTTTATTGGGGGGGTAGGGGGCTACCCTGGACCTAACACTAACTGCCCGACACTAACTGCCTGTCACACTGACACTAAATGCAGTGATCAGTAGATCACTGCTATTTCGTGACACTGTGGCTGGGGAGGGATTTGTGTGCCTATGTGTACAGGTGTCAGTGTAGTGCTTGTGTACTCACTGTTGTGATATCTCCTCTCCTCCGCCGGACGAAAATACCGGCGGGAGGAGCGGTGACATCACTTCCTCCTCTGCCTGTGTTTACAGTTCAGGCAGAGGAGGAAGCTGATTGGCTGGGAGCGATCCGGAGAGGGCGGACAAAAACGAACAGCCGCCCCCTCTTCCCGGATCGCTCCTAACCACTTACCGACCGCCGCACGCAGCGGAGGGGGTCCCGATCGGACCTCACTGCTCACAGAATAACAACAAAAATGTTTACATTTTTATTTTTTACTTTGATACAGCGCCGTGTCCATCCTCCAATGACATTTGTTCATTGTCTTAAATACCTCCAGCTCCGTTTTTTTCTAAGCGCTGGAATTATTTTTGAATTTGGTATAACTATAGCGCCATATGTCCCCCCATATGTTTTCAAAAGCATCTAAGTAAAATAATGCTAACGTGGAACAAGCGAACAGGTCCGGGATTACTTCACTGGTTGCATAACTGACCTATGTTCATAACTTGGTGACGTGAAGTACAGGGGGGGGGGGGGTATTTTTTTCATCCTCTGCTGATTTTGTACGTTTGCCCACTGACAAATGATCAGTCTTTTATTTTAACAGTGAGAGACCTAATAACAAAAAAAATCCAGAAAAATGCTTTAAAAAAAAAGTATTAATTGGTTTGCATTCTAATGAGAGAAATAAGTATTTGACCCCTTCACAAAACATGACTTAGTACCTGTTGGCAAAACCCTTGTTGGTTATCAGAGGTCAGACGTTTCTTGTAGTTGGCCGCCAGGTTTGCACATCTCAGGAGGGATTTTGTCCCAATTCTCTTTGCAGATCCTCTCCAGGACATTAAGGCTGTGAGGCTGAAGTTTGGTAACTCCAACCTTCAGCTCACTCCACGTATTTTCTATGAGATTAGGATCTAGAGATGGGGTAGGCCACTCCAGAACCTTTTAATGTGCTTCTTCTTGGGCTGCTCATTTGTTGCCTTGGTCGTGTGTTTTGGGTCATTGTCATAATCGGGGGTCGACAATATCTGGCTGCCAGGTCACAATTGCGACAAGTAATTGTGACCTGGCGCCCGCGGCGGCTGGTAATTGAGGCCTCGGCTTTGCGGCCTACAAGTCCGCGAAGCCGCGGCCTCAATTACTGGCTGCCGCGGGCCCGCCACGATCGCGCGGCGGGGGAGGTAGAGGAGCACGGAGGCACAGGATCCTGTGTCTCCGTGCGCCCCCGCCGCACGATCGCGGCGGGTCCGCGACGGCCGGTAATTGAGGCCGCGGCTTTGCGGCCTTGTGATGTCCCAAGCTCTTCCTTCTGTGAGCTGGCGTCATCTGGTGGTGGCCGTTTGGCATTACAAGTTAAACAGCAATTCTAATGTCATTTTTCACTATTTTCACTGCCATCTCCTTCCCTCTAATTAGAACCCCCAAACATTATATATATTTTTTATTCCAACACCCTAGAGAATAAAATGGCGATCGTTGCAATACTTTGTGTCACTCCGTATTTGCGCAGTGGTCTTACAAGCGCACTTTTTTGTGAAAAAGAAATTTTTTTTAATTAAAAAATAAAACGGTAAAATTATCCCAATTTTTTTTTATATTGTGAAAGATAATGTTACGGCGGGTAAATTGATACCCTACATGTCACGCTTCAAAATTGCGTCCGCTCGTGGAATGGCGTCAAACTTCTACCCTTTAAAATCTCCATAGGCGACGTTTAAAAAAATCTACAAGTTGCACGTTTTGAGTTACAGAGGAGGCCTAGAGCTAGAATTATTGCTCTCGCTCTAATGATCGTGGCGATACCTCACAAGCTCGACTGGACGCATTTTCTGGCTCCTAACTTTTTTAGCTGACTCCTAAATTCCAAGCAAATTTGTCAAGCCCTGGTCATTATGGAATACCCATCCACGACCAATGCCTGGCTAAGGGAAGGGGGTGCTCGCCCAAGATTTGACAGTACATGGCCCCGTCCATCATCCCTTTGATGCAGTGAATTTGTTCTGTCCCCCTTTGCATAAAAACACCCCCAAAGCATAATGTTTCCACCTCCCATGTTTGATTGTGTTTTGGGGGTCATAGGCAGCATTCCTCCTCCTCCAATTACGGTGAGTTTATGCCAAAGAGCTTGATTTTCGTCTCATCTGACCACAGCACTTTGGTCCCAGCTGCCTTGAGATCATTGACAAGATTTTCCCGTGTAGTTCTGGGCTGATTCCTCACCGTTCTCACCTCGTGGAGTTCCAATGATCATGAGATCTCGTATGGGGCCCCAGACCGAGGGAGATTGACAGTTCTTCTATCTGTGAATAATCGCACCAACTGTTGTCACCCTCTCACCAAGCTGCTTGGCGATGGTCTTGTAGCCCATTCCAGCCTTGTGTAGATCTACAATCTTGTCCCTGACATCCTTGGACAGCTCTTTGGTCTTGGTAATGGTGGAAAGATTCTGTGGACAGGTGTCTTTTTTTTTTTTAATATACAGGTATCAAGCTGAGATTGTTATCCTGACTCTCGAGTTCCATCTCTCATTTACATTTTGGCATGGTGGATGTGGTATACCCTATACCACTAGCTCATATATTTTTTTGGTCTCTCTATCATTCTGTCCTCTTCTAGTGTGTGTTTTTTTTTTCCTTTGTGAGAGTAGAAAGGATTATTTTATATTTATTACTGCCTGGATTTTCAGATTATGCCAGGAGTTGGCCTTAAATGTGTGTGTACAATGGGCTTGTGATACATTTACCTTGCTTTTTGTATTGATTTCTAAAGAAAAGAATGCAGATGAGAAGCGGCAGAATAAAACATGCTGACTTTACTAAGCAATATATGCTAAATACAACCATAGAGGCAATATAATATGGCTTTGCAAATGCATGTCTAGTCCTGAAGGCCTAATTTATGTATATATGTGCGTGTGTGTATGTGTGTATATATATAACCATTGGATAGGGAATAAAATGTGTGTGTGTGTGTGTGTGTGTGTGTATATATGTATGTATGTATATATATATATATATATATATATATATATATATATATATATATATATATATATATATATATATATATATATGTATTCCCTATCCAATGCTTGTCACTACACACAAATTGGGGATGAAAAATGTGCCCGGGTGCACAGCAAAGACGCATATAAGCCACAAAAGAGTGGCACTCGCGGGTCTTGACAGGTGAATGTACGATGGTGTTTTCATTCGACGGCCACAATCTCGTCTTCCTCAGGATAACAAACAAGTGAGGCAACACAACCTATACACCCTAAGGCCTGGTTCACACCTTCTGCATTTTTTAGCACGTTTTTAGTTGTGCAGAAACTCAGTACAGTCTATTTAACATGGTTTCCTATGGATTAAAATCACATTTTTTTTTTGGTTCAATGGACTTTAACCACTTAAGGACCTTGCCGGTTTTTTAGATTTGGCGTTTACAAGATTAAAACAGTCTTTTTTTTTTTTTTGCTAGAAAATTACTTAACCACTTAAGGACCGCCGCATGACTATGTACGTCCACAACATGGCACGTACAGGCAGATGGGCGTACATGTACGTCCCTGCCTTTCCGCGGGTCGGGGGTCTGATCGGGACCCCCTTCGCTGTGTGCGGCGGTCGCTAAGTGTCTGGGAGCGATTCGGGATGAGGGGGCAGCTGTTTGTTTTTGTCCGCCCCCTCCGGATCGCTCCCAGCCTATGCGCTTCCTCCTCTGCCTGAACTGTAAACACAGGCAGAGGAAGAAGGAAGAAGTGATGTCACCTCTCCTCCCGCCGGCATTTTCGTCTAGTCGGAGGAGAGGAGACATCACACAGTGAGTAGCACCACACTGACACCTGTACACATAGGCACACAAATCTCCCCCCCCCCAGTCACCTGTCACAGTGTAACTAAATAGCAGTGATCATTTATTTACTGATCACTGCATTTAGTAGTGTCAGTGTGACAGGCAGTTAGTGTCAGGCAGTTAGTGTTGGGTCCAGGGTAGCCCCCTACCCCCCCAATAAAGGCTTTAACCCCTTGATCACCCCCCACTAGTTAACCCTTTCACCCCCCTTTTGCCAGCGTCACTAAGCGATAATTTTTCTGATCGCTGTATTAGTGTCGCTGGTGCCGCTAGGTAGCTAGTTATTTTTTGAGGTTCGCCGCCATGTTTTTATAGCGTTAGAAAATGTATGGGGGTACCTAACGCTATAAAAACATGGTGGCGAACCTCAAAAAATAACTAGCTACCTAGGGGCACCAGCGACACTAATACAGCGATCAGAAAAACGATTGCTTAGTGACGCTGGCAATAGGGTGAAAGGGTTAACTCTAGGGGCAATCAGGGGTTAAAACCTTTATTGGGTACCCCCATACATTTTCTAATAATGGTTTTAACCCCTGATTGCCCCTAGAGTTAACCCTTTCACCCCCTATTGCCAGCGTCACTAAGCGATCATTTTGCTGATCGCTGTATTAGTGTTGCTGGTGCCGCTAGGTAGCTAGTTATTTTTTGAGGTTCGCCCGCCAGGTTTTTTATAGTGTTAGGTACCCCCATACATTTTCTAATAAAGGTTTTAACCCCTTATTGCCCTAGAGTTAACCCTTTCACCTTCTATTGCCAGCGTCACTAAGCGATCGTTTTTCTGATCTCTGTATTAGTGTCGCTGGTGTCGCTAGGTAGCTAGTTGGTGCCAGTAACGCTTACACCCACGCGCAAAGTGTACACCCCCCATATGTGGAATTACACCCCAAAATACATTCTGCTGCTTCTTCTGAGTACGGGGATACGTTTTGGGAGCCTAGCCGCGTACGGGACCCCGAAAACCAATCACCGCCTTCAGGCTTTCTAAGGGTATATTTTTGATTTCACTCCTAACTACCTATCACAGTTTCGAAGGCCATAAAATGCCAAAATGGCACAAAAAATCCCCAAATGACCCCATTTTGGAAAGTAGACACCCCAAGCTATTTGCTGAGAGGCATGTCGAGTCCATGGAATATTTTATATTTTGACACAAGTTGCAGGAATATGACAAACTGATTTTTTTTTTTGCACACAGTTGTCACTAAAACATATATTTCTCACACATAACATGGTTATATGTATGTGAAATTACACCCCAAAATACATTCTGCTGCTTCTCCTGAGTACGAGGATACCACATGTGTGGGACTTTTTGTGGGCCTAGCCGCGTACGGGGCCCCGAAAACCAAGCCTTGCCTTCAAGATTTCTAAGGGCATACATTTTTGATTTCACTCCTCACTACCTATCACAGTTTTGAAGGCCATAAAATGGCAAGATGGCGGTGATTGGTTTTCGGGGTCACGTACGCAGCTAGGCTCCCAAAAAGTCCCACACATGTGGTATCCCCGTACTCAGGAGAAGCAGCAGAATGTATTTTGGGGTGTAATTCCACATATTCCCATGGCGCATGTGTGAGAAATATATCATTTAGTGACAACGTTTTGTAAAAAAAAAATATTTTAGTTTTTGGTCATTTGTTCAATCACTTGGGGCAAAAAAATAAAATAAAATAGAACTTTATCACTTTTCAGACGCCAGTAGTTATGGCTATGGTCGGTGCTCCTACATCAAAGTGATAGAAGGAAAAATAAATTGTGCCCTGGTTATGGGAAAGACCAGAGTTGCACCTACCAGTATTCAAACAATACCAAGACTTGAACTGACAGCAGCTGTTGTTTCAGCATCAGTAAGCAAAAATTCTAAGAGAAGAATTAGAGTTAAAAATAGATGAAGAATATTTTTGGACAAACTCGCAAGTTGTCCTAGGATACAAACGAAGTTGTCCTAGGATAAACAACGAAGCTCGAAGATTCCATGTCTTTGTCGCCAACAGAGTTCAGAAAATTCGGGAAATGACAAATCCGGAACATTGGCATCACATTGATACAAAGCATAACCCGGCAGGTCATGCTTCAAGAGGTCTGAATGTAACAGAATTGAAAAATTCTAATTGGTTCACCGGTCCAGAGTTCCTTTGGGAAAAGGAGAATCATACCCAGTGAAGGTTACACAGAATTATCTATGGGTGATCCAGAAGTAAATGTTGTACAAACATTGAGCACTGCTGCCAAGTGTCAAGATGACATACTTAAAAGACTAGCCAGATGTTCAAAAGGGAAAACTTCTCACTACTCCACTCAAGTTGGAACATCCTCCTATACAGAAGTTAGTTGTTCTACTTGAGAGTAATAAAAGACAGGAAGTTGAGAACCTGATAGAAAATTCCCCAAATTCATGTTCATATCCTACTATAGAGAACAAGAATTATAGGTAATTTTGGTGGGAGTGTAACTGGCCAGCTAGAACCTGTCCTAGGTAGCTGATATAACCTACATGTATATACAGCTAAGCCTGCTAAGAACCTAATGTAGTGCACATATTTTTATGTGAGAGACAAAAGCAGAGTTATTCACTGTGATTTTGTGCTTAAATGTCATATAACAGTTGTATGTTGTGTTCACAGAAGGAAAAGAAAAAATATACCTTTAAGAGTCATATGTTTGTATGGCAGCAAGAGGTGAGGAATAAAACACTTGAATTCATTCCAGCAAGCATAGAGTTAAGCTTTTGTGACTCATTAGTAGCCTTGTCCAATCACAGCCAATCTCGCATTGAGCAGAGTCTTGACCTATCACAGCCAGCTTTACAAACACTCTGTCTGGGAGGTTCCTAATTCTCCATGTGCTGCTAGATTCCACCAGAGACAGAGAGCCACATGGAGACAGAGACAGAGAGCAGACACACAAGGCTAGAGTCTTGTTTTATGGAAGCCAGGGGCTAAAAATAGGTATGTGACAGTTTTATATTTATATATATATATATATATATATATATATATATATATATATATATATATATATATAATGTGTGCGTGTGTTCTTATTGTAAATGGTGTGGTTGGAACTGTATACTGATCTAGTTGTGTGTTCACTTGTAGTTCCACCTAACCTAATTCACAAACCAAACCCAACTAAGCTAACCCTGCAAAAGCAACCCTTGCAAACAACAGAGTTATACCCTTCAGAGAAATTAGAGAATGCTTTAATAACTTACAGAGAGAGAGAGAGTAAATACTGAAGAAAGAAATATATCCACCATCTTATGTTAAATGACAAGATTGAATATTTGAACCATCATTTTCTGTTATACTTTATTCATCACGTGTTTTGTACATGGACTGTCTGCTGCAAAGCAGCAGTATTATATATGAAGAAAGGTGAAGTTATTACAGAAGTTATTTTAAGCATTTGGTGTGCTCTTTAAACCTACTGCTTTCATAGAACGGCAATAGAGGAATTTCAGAGTAATAGACAGTCTTGTTGGACTGAAAAGTCAGAGATATCACAATTCTTCTAATGCCACAGCGCATGAGGCACTTCATAGTGCTGCGCCTGCCACAGTGAGCCTTGGACTTTAAAAACCTTGTTATGGGACAAGTGTTACTGGTGGTCGTAATTGACTTTTAGTGTACCAGAAGTTGATGGACTATTTGTTTGCTTTCCCATGCTGAGTATAAGCTGTTTTCTAGAAACCCTCTGGCTCCTAGAGCTGACTGATATGGTAATGAATACGACAGTGTAGTATTTATGACTTTATTTCAATTGTATAGTAGTCATGTACTAGTCAAAGAGAATTAAAGGTGAACAATTCCCACCTTGATTAAAGGGGAGTTCCACCCACAATTTCACTTTTTAAATATAAATACCTCTGTAATACACAAGCTTAATGTATTCTAGTAAAGTTAGTCTGTAAACTAAGGTCTGTTTTGTTAGGTTGGTACAGCATTTAGCGTTTATAGCGTTTATAATCTAGAAATAGACCGTGGCCATCTTAAGTGTGGGCACCATGAAGCCAGACTGTATGACTTCCTGGATTTCAGCTTTGCATATCTCACACATGCTCAGTGTTGCACAAGCAATGTGCAGTCAGGTTTGCAAGGACTACTGGGAAACATGATGCCTATCCCAGAAACCCTTGCAAATAGCCATGTGACTTAATAGCCTAGGCTAATAAGGAGGAGGAAGTAATGAAGGACTACAAAATAAAGGTACAAAGCAACAAAATTAATAAAAATTGTCCATTCTGAACACTATGAGATTAGGGCATGCAGCACAGACAAACATAAAAAAATGGGTGGAACTCCACTTTAAGTTCAGATCTGAGTATATTGTTGGAGAGATTGACCAGCATGCTGGCAAATCATTTGATCTCAGTCTTGCTGTCCATTATCCCCTTTTTCTGAATGCGCCAAACCCAGTCAATAACTATAACTGTCAGTAGAATGGAAAAAAAAACGAAGTGTGAAGGACAGTAATTGGTAGCAGTCCATCAAATGTCATCTTACCATGAGATGTAGATGGTTGCTGATTGGCTGCGGGGGGTTTCTGCGTTTTTTGCAAATTTTCATTACGCTTATTGAATCTGCTTTGCTAGATTCACAGCAGGCAAGCTCGTATTGATCGATTCACATGAAAGCTTTATTATTAACAAGACTAGAGATTGTGGGAGCCCTAGGACTGTACAGAACACTGAATCCTCTACATTAATACAGAACAGATTGTACAGCAGGTTGAAGCAAGACGTGAAGTTCTACTGAACATCCCCTCCCCCCACCCCCACCACATCACTCAAGCACGGCGCCTGTTCGCTCAACACATGTACCCCAGAATATTGAAAATAGGCTGCATAATGTAGAGAGGCGCTGGAACGCGGGGGGTCTGTCACCCCTGCCCTAGTGCTTGCATGAATGTCACACAGAAGGCAGATTTCGTCTGTTTACAAGAATAGAAACCGGTATTTATTGTACAGGTTAAATTATATGCTAGAGCCCCATTTTCATGTTGCCACTTGTTATACTGAGCTATTATTATGGTGGTTAGTGCAGAGCTGTGAGGCTCTATGAGTAGTGGGCCTGTCCTATTCTTTTACTAACAAGGTGCGTGGGCAGAAGGGACTGTCACTGTGTTTGCTCTACCCAGAAACTGATGGAATAGAAAGATTTAACATTTTCATGGCTATAAATGCATTACTGATGATTTCAGTGAATACTGATCCTTATTTAGAAATTGATGACTGAGTGCTGTGTTATAGACCGTGACCCCCCCAGGATTACACAGTACTGGGTGTCTATATAATGTACAGGGATCTCCTGATTGTAGATTATCGAACGGGATCACACAGTGCTGAGTTTATATAATGTACAGGGATCTCCTGATTGTAGATTATAGAACGGGATCACACAGTGCTGGGTGTCTATATAATGTACTGGGGTCTCCTCCTTATTATAGGATGGGATCACACAGTACTGGGTGTCTATATAATGTACAGTGATCTGATTATAGGATGGGATCACACAGTACTGGGTGTCTATATAATGTACAGTGATCTCATTATAGGATGGGATCACACAGTACTGGGTGTCTATATAATGTACAGTGATCTGATTATAGGATGGGATCACACAGTACTGGGTGTCTATATAATGTACAGTGATCTGATTATAGGATGGGATCACACAGTACTGGGTGTCTATATAATGTACAGTGATCTGATTATAGGATGGGATCACACAGTACTGGGTGTCTATATAATGTACAGTGATCTGATTATAGGATGGGATCCCACAGTGCTGGGTGTATATATAATGTACAGTGATCTGATTATAGGATGGGATCACACAGTACTGGGTGTCTATATAATGTACAGTGATCTGATTATAGGACGGAATCACACAGTGCTGGGTGTCTATATAATGTACTGGGATCTCCTGATTTTAGAAGATGGGATCACATAGTGCTGGGTGTCTATATAATGTACTGGGATCTCCTGATTGTATATTATAGGACGGGATCACACAGTACTAGGTGTCTATATAATGTACAGGGATCTCCTGATTGTATATTATAGGACGGGATCACACAGAACTAGGTGTCTATATAATGTACAGGGATCTCCTGATTGTATATTATAGGACAGGATCACACAGTGCTGGATGTCTATATAATGTACAGGGATCTCCTGATTGTATATTATAGGGCGGGATCACACAGAACTAGGTGTCTATATAATGTACAGGGATCTCCTGATTGTATATTATAGGACAGGATCACACAGTGCTGGATGTCTATATAATGTACAGGGATCTCCTGATTGTATATTATAGGACGGGATCACACAGAACTAGGTGTCTATATAATGTACAGGGATCTCCTGATTGTATATTATAGGACGGGATCACACAGTACTAGGTGTCTATATAATGTACAGGGATCTCCTGATTGTACACGGTATCTTCTTTTAGCAGAACAGGATCAGATGGTGTCTTGTGCCGCGTACACACGATCATTTTTTGCGATGAAAAAAAACGACGTCTTCAATCATGAAAAAAAACGACGTATTTCAAACTTCATTTTCCAAAACGACGTTGCGTACACACCATCGTTTTTCTACAAAGCTCTAGCAAAGCGTGGTGACGTACACCACGTTCGACGGCACTCTTTTCCATTGAAGCTCCGTCTCATAACTTGCTTCTGAGCATGCGCGTGTTTAAAAACGTAGTTTTCAACATCGTTTTGCCCACACACCATCACTTTTTATGACACAAAAAACGACGTTTTGAAAAACGACACAAAAAATTCAAGCATGTTGGAATATTTTTTTGGACGTTTTTCTGAAGACAAAAAACAACGTTTTGCCCACACACGATCAATTTAAATGACGTTTTAAAAAACATTGTTTTTTTTCATCGCAAAAAATTATCGTGTGTACGCGGCATAACACCTGTGTTTTACTGGGGTGGGAATGCTCAGGTCCTTGCTCTCAGTAGATATGTTAATTCATTGAGCACATTGTGTTATACAGGTACTAATTGGGCGTGCCGTACCGTAGCACATGTAAACATGCCAGGGCACACACACAGGTATATTCTTGTGTTGCATAACTAAAGCTTTGGGAGGATGCAAGTAAATTGGGTCAAATTGAACGTGTGAAGCATGTCCGAAGAAGAATGATAAACCATGAAGTAAATACTGGGGGAAGCACACCTCTGAGATTGAAGACAGATTCATTTTAACACCAAAAAAATGTCCTCGTTATTAAAATGTACAATCTCGTTTCGATCTCCTAGCAAGTGTATAGTGCAAGGGCATGCAATTGGATTGGATAATATAGATAGGGCCTCATTTGACAGTTTTGATAGCTCTAATGCTGATTGTACAGAAATTGTATGGTCAATATTGTAGCATATCCCCTGTAGTTTGAGTCCAGGATCACCCTGCACCGTGCTTGTTTTTCACATTATGGAACCCCACTGGTGGCACATCATTTGGGCAAAAAGTTTTGATAGGATATGGTGCCATCAGTATCCCAGGGAGATTTATTTGATTTGAGGCTGGGTTCACACTTATGCAAATTGGATGCGGTTATCCCTGCATCCAATTTGCATGACAGGAGAGTGTAACTGGCTCTCAATGGAGCCGGTGTTCTGACGTCGTATAATGCCCGCCCTGTACTGCGCAGGCACAACTCTTGCGCAGTACGGAGCACACATAGCCACCGAAAGTCTCCAAACATGAACAGCTGTCGTCTATAAGCTAGCTGAATATGGCGCCTGCGCGATTAAGACGACATTGTGCCACACGCTGTCGCACACTCCCGACGCTCGCTCGATTCTGCAAGGGGTGTGGGTGTATTGTTCATTGAAGTCAGCAGGGGTGGGTGCATCCAGAAGAGGCCGTATTGTATCATGATGGGCAGAGCTCAAACGATGGGGGTGGATTTCTCAAAAGGGTGCATGTATTATTGAGAAATCCACCCCCAATTTACCAGCTCAGCCCATCATTATTAAATACGGCCTCTTCTGTAGGCATCCGCCCCTCGCGCGCTTTAACCACTTGCCGACCATCGCATGCCAATGTACGTTGGCAGAATGGCACGGCCAGGCAGATTGGCGTACATGTACGTCCATTTAAATCTGTGGGTGCGCGCGCGCGTCCGCCGCATGCCTCGCAAGTGCGGCCGCGGGTCCCGGCAACTCGATGTTCCTGGGAGTCCCGCGATTGCGGTCGGAAGAGCAGAACAGGGGAATGCGAGTGCGATGTGTGTGTCTGTGTAATATATATATATATATATATATATATATATATATATATATATATATATATATAATCTTTGATATGAAGCCTCTCTTCCCTTTTTTTTCTTATGCCCCACATGATTTTGCAGGATTAATATACGGTGGGTGTCATTTTGGCGTTATGATCTGCAGAGTGCGCCTGAGGGATTGATAATCTATATCTGCCTTCCTGCTGGGGGATGCCTTCCATACTTATAGTGAGGGTTGTACTAGTTTGTTCTGGTGAGTGTGCATTTTGCAAATAGGTGGTGGTGACACAACGGGTGGAAGAGTCACTAGTTTTTGGTTCATTTAACACACGGAATCTGCAAAAGTTTTTTTTCTGAAGAGCAATGGACTTTTCTGCACTTTCACTTATTTGAACTTTTATTTTCACTCATTGAAATCATTTGTTGGAGCACTTGGTTTTTTCGCTGCACACTGGTATTTACACTATACCATATGGCGATTTAATTTATTTTTGCACGTTTATATGCATAAGGGTTATTTTTTTGTATCTATTTATGTAAACTGCTGGTGTATGATCTGTACATGGCTACTTGGCTTCTACCTTACAGTCAAGGATAGTATGCAGTGCTCTAAGGCAGTGGTCTCCAAACTGCAGCCCGGGGGCCAGATGTGGCCCTTTTGCTTGCTTTTATCCAGCCCTTGGACCACTATTTCATCCACTGATACCAACAATAGGGCATCATAGTTTCACCCATGACGCCAACGAAGGGGGCACATTTTCTCCGAATGATACCAACGATGGGGCACAATGACATTAAATTATGGGGCACAATTCCTCTTAATGACATTAATGATGGGGCACAATTCCTACCACTTACACCAATAATGGGGCACAATTATTTTCACTGAAACAAACAGTGGGGTATTAGAAGAACATGTTTGTGTTGCCTCTGTCACTTTATAAAATACTGTAAAAAATTACACCACAAATCTCATTGGTTTTTGCGAGAATACATTTTCTTCTGTTTTTTTTTTTTTCCCACAAGACTTGTTTTTAATAATAATACAAATTTCATTTTTTTCCTCTTGCTTTTTCCTCCAGAACTAGCGTTGGACGATTTCATCCTCACCCATACTCTGTTTCTACCTACAGATGAACTTCTGGTCCAGTTGCAACAATAATATCCTTTGTGTTTTATTCTGTACATTGAAATACTTTATTAGGCCTATATTAGTGATTACCTGTTCTTTTAAGTTTGAAACTAAAGTCCAACTCCAGCCCAAACTTTTTCTTGTGGGCAGAAGCTGGAAGGGACCCCTCTGAGAAGATTTTATTTGCAATAACTCGGGGACACAGGGATTCAAAAACTGTTGGTTATACTGCCGCCTAGAGGAGGTTCGGACACTGACAAACAATAAATGACGGGCTCCAGTCCTTTGATTGGATGAGCCACAATAGCGTCACTCCCATGCATGCACGCAGGAGCCGCTATTCAACATGGTGTGGGCAGATTTCTGCCAGTCACAGGCTGTGTCACTTCGCTCCAGCTTGAGTCTTAGAATAAGATGAAGCCTCCATTAATGAAGATGTAATATCCTACCCCAACGTGTTTTGCTGGTTAGTGGGTATGGAGGAGGGAAGGAGTGGGCTGTCATTTACATCTGTGTATATGCCCACATGTGTGACTGTTTCGTCACATGGACTGCTCAGATGTGATAGGGAGGAAATGCTCAACCTAGAAATACACTGAAAACTGAGCATGTGCAGAGCTGCCAACACTTCTCTGCAAAATCCCGAGCTGAATTGGGGACATGGACAGAAGGGAGCGAAAGCGAACAGCAGGATCAACCATTGTCTTTTGCAGAATACAGAAAGAATCTCATAGTGAGTGAGTATGAACAGCATGTAATACACCATTTATTGATTTTTTTTTTTGATGTGTGTTTAGTGACACTTTAATGATGGCAATGTATGATTAAGCTCTTTTTGGGTAAAACCTGTCAGAGTAAGGCTTTGTCTGGGCAGACACTTCTGTGATCTAGTCCTTCAATCATAAAACTTTGGGAAGGCTGATGTCATCGAAGTGTGGCCAACTTGTTTCATAACCAGTGGCGTAGCGTGGGTTATCAGCGCCCGGGGCAGGGCAAGAGCTTTGCGCCCCCTAATCCGCAGATTTTTTTACTCTGAGTCCTTCCACTAGTACAATGGTACTAACCAACCTGATTCCTACACCGACCTACCTGATCACTATACTAACCTACCTGATTCCTACACTGACCACTAAACTGACCTATCTGATTGCTATACTGACCACTACACTGACCTACCTGATTTCTATACTAACCTGCCCTCCTCCTTCCCCTCAGTCTCTGCACAGTCACAATCCCTGGGATAATAATGGATGGTCTTCAGTGTACATTTCCTCACTTCTGTGTCAGTGTCACCGCTGGAGCCTAAGCTGGGACTGCACCACAACTTCTTTCTCATAGCGAAGCGGAAAAGCTCAGTCTTCTAGACTGCACAGCGCAGGAGAAGAGCTGCAGGTAACCTGTCGCCTGCTGCTCCGCCCCTCTAAATTTTGCACCCGGGGCAACTTCCCCCCTGCCCCCCCCCCCCATGCTACGCCACTGCTCATAACTCTTTCTTCTCCCAGTATACCTGTATTTTATGCTACTGTCCAAGGAGGATAGACATCTTTTTTCTCTGCTCTGTACCTTTTTTCGCTAACTACTTTTTATTTATTTTCTTCAATCCTGTTGCTACATTGCTGCTGAGCTGGTGTCTTTACAGAACAATCCATATGGGTTCTTCCTAAGGCTTACTTTGGAATACCTTAGGCTGGTCATGCGGGCTAGCTTGGAATGTGACCTTCGGGCACTGGGCTCTGCATTATAGTGCTTTCCAGATGTGAGTGAACTGTTTTCGCTGCGGAGCGTTTTCCAGGTTCAGAGCTGTGGCACATGCCCAGCTGTGATGCTGTCTATGAAAACTTGCTGTGTGTGTAGGCCACATGGGCTGAATACATGGAGCCTCCTCGTTACTAGGACCACTGGGCATCATTTAAAATTCCTGCTTTCCATCAGTTTTATGATGGAAGGAATTATTGCTGAGGGATTGAGCTCTGATTTCCTCCACTGGGTGGAGTGTTGCACATGTGTGCACGATCCTTGCGCTTTTTCTAGTTTCTTCAATGCTGAGGAAGCAACTACTCGGTACTGCTCCTGACTGCAAGTGATGCATGGAAATCAGTTTCTGAGACCTGTCTACAGTGACTTGGTCATCTTTCGCTGCCTGGTCCTCTCCTGCTACCAACAGCCAAATTCATGAGTATTTAAGCCATTACCATGTGTTACGTTGCCCCCACCTGTGTTGGATCCTGGACACATAGGGAACAGTCCTGCTTTCCTGGGTGCTTACAGCTTATAATCCACTAACAATTATGGTTCTGCCTGCAATGTACCCATTGAGGTGCCTGAGACTGGGGACCTGGAATTTTGCAGTCTGCTAAAGTCTATGCCATTTTTTTAGTCTTTACTGACTCTGTCGGACATGGCCTCTCCTTGACTCTTTACCACAGTCATTCAGGGTTTTATGGGCCAAATTTGATTGCTGGCTCTGACCATAACACTCATTCTTCTACGAATTCCCTTTCCGGTATATCTGATGCCTTGTCTGATGATCTTCCCTTATCAGCTTCTGAGCCTTCAGCCATGGAGACTCTGTCTAACATTCAGGCCGCGTACACACGGCAGAGAACCTCGACGGGCAGAACACATCGTTCCGCCCGTCGAGGTTCTCTGCCGGCCGTCGAAATCGGCGACCCGCCCGTCGGGAATGGCAACCAGCCATTCATCCAGGCGGGCCGTCGAGCAAATAGAGAGCGTGCTCTCTATTTCTGCTCGACGGGATAACCATTCATACTGGCACGACTTTAAGTTGTGCCTACTTCAAAGTAGTCCTTGCACTACTTTGGTCCGATTTTGATGCCACTTACACAGGCATTCATTGAAATTGTGGCCGCAAATCGCGGTAAAATCGCACGACTTTGAAGTCGTACAAGTGTGAAAGGAGGCTAAATCGATTTTGTGCCTATTAACTGTTGGAAAGAACTGTCTGAACGACCGAATTTCGACCAAATTTTTACATATAGTGTATGGCCAGCATTAGTTCTTAATAAACAACTCCTAATCTGAGGAGTCACGGATCTCTGCCATTACTCCCAAACTAGAGACCATCTTGGCTCTTATTGACACCATACGATATTCCTACTTCTTTTTTGAGACCCTCAATTGGCCAGAAAGATTATTGGATTTTTGTAGAATACATTTCTTTGAGTTCATTTCGGAACGCAGGTCCCACCCCCTCTGTCTTTGATCTATGCTACTAGTATTACTTTGCCAGAAAAACGAAAGCTTTGTACACACTACAAACCGACAACTCAGTCTGAGCTGCTGTAATAACAATCCAATGTTAGTACAGCGATCTCCCCTGCTGTGCTATTCTGTTCTGAAAGGGGGACACCCCCCATTGCCCCCTGCCAGAACACTCCGGCCATTGGCTGAGAGAGCTGATTGGGAGCCAGTCGGCAGACCTATTTTGGTCATGACCCTTGGACAGAAGCCGTCTGAACGACCAGCTTCTGTTGGACTGACTCCACTACACACAGGCCAAATGTTGTCCGGTTTGTATTGAACTGGCTGATGCCACCCGACGTTCGGCCTGTGTTTCCTAGGCTTAAGGCATGTTAGGAGTAGGTGGGTTATCCTTGGCTAGCCCACAATGGTTTTTGTTTGTCAGTGTCCAATCTTCCTATAGGTGGTAGTAAACCAGAAAATCCTTTAGGTGGAAGGAGTGAGGCCGCGTACACACGTACGAGAACCTCGTCGGGCTAAACCCATCATTCCGCCCGACGAGGTTCTCGGCCGGCCGGCCGTCGAGTTCGTCGACCAGGCTGTTTTACTTTGTCTTGCAAAGACTAGCACAGGTTCACTTTAAGAACTGTTGATATAGTGGACAGCTTACTGGGTAAGCTAATACACTAATTGGATTCTACCTAAAAAATAATGTCATTAAGGAGTGAGCGTCTGTTTTTTATAATTGCTCAAGTGACGTCAGGTTGTAAACTCCAACAAAACAGCCGGAACGGAAGTAAATGGGTTTTGTGCAATTTGTGAAAAGCTTTGGATTATGTTGGAGCTAGTAAACTTGGATAGTAAATATTCTACACCACACAAAATCGTACAGTAATAAGAATGTCAGGTTATACCTTACTCTTCAGGCAGTACAATGTGCCTAACCAATTTTGGAACATACAGTAGATATAAAAAGTCTACACACCCCTGTTAAAATGTCTCATTTTTTTTACATCACAGAAACCTGACAAAGATAAATCATTTCAGAACTTTTTCCACCTTTTTAATGTGACCTACAAACCGCACAACTCAGTTGAACAACAAACTGAAATCTTTTTAGGTGGAGAAAAATAAAGATAAAAAATTAAATAATATGAAGTGTACACACCCTTAAACTAATACTTTGAAGCCTACTTTTTTATTTTCTTACAAGTGTTAGTTACTAGCACGCTGAAGTGAACAAATAAACGTGAACCAAAAAATTAAGATTATCAAACGATGATTGCGGCCATTATTGTGTTTTAACCTTTAACCTTATTGTGTTATAACCTTATTTATTGCACAGTGATTCAATATGTAAACAATTTATAGTGATTCAATATGTAGACAATTTTATAGTGATCCAATATGTAGACAATTTATAGTGATCCAATATGTAGACAACTCTAGTGATCCAATAGGTAGACTATTCTAGTGACGATGCTAGCGATCCAATAGGTAGACAATTCTAGTGACGATGCTAGCGATCCAATAGGTAGACTATTCTAGTGACGATGCTAGCGATCCAATAGGTAGACAATTCTAGTGATGATGCTAGTGATCCAATAGGTAGACAATTCTAGTGACGATCCTAGTGATCCAATAGGTAGACAATTCTAGTGACGATGCTAGCGATCCAATAGGTAGACAATTCTAGTGACGATGCTAGCGATCCAATAGGTAGACAATTCTAGTGAAGATCCTAGTGATCCAATAGGTAGACAATTCTAGTGACGATGCTAGTGATCCAATAGGTAGACAATTCTAGTGACGATGCTAGTGATCCAATAGGTAGACAATTCTAGTGACGATGCTAGTGATCCAATAGGTAGACAATTCTAGTGACGATGCTAGTGATCCAATAGGTAGACAATTCTAGTGACGATGCTAGTGATCCAATAGGTAGACAATTCTAGTGACGATGCTAGTGATCCAATAGGTAGACAATTCTAGTGACGATGCTAGTGATCCAATAGGTAGACAATTCTAGTGACGATGCTAGTGATCCAATAGGTAGACAATTCTAGTGATCCAATATGTAGACAATTCTAGTGATCCAATATGTAGACAATTTATAGTGATCCAATATGTAGACAATTTATAGTGATTCAATATGTAGACAATTTATAGTGATCCAATATGTAGATAATTCTAGTGATCCAATGTGTAGACAATTCTAGTGACGATGCTAGCGATCCAGTAGGCAGACGATGCTAGCGATCCAGTAGGCAGACGATGCTAGCGATCCAGTAGGCAGACGATGCTAGCGATCCAGTAGGCAGACGATGCTAGCGATCCAGTAGGCAGACGATGCTAGCGATCCAGTAGGTAGTGTGGTGCTGGGACCCTGTGCGACCTTAAAAATTGTTGGTTTATGCCAGATTTTGTAGAGAAAGACACGCTGATTGCACAGCTGTGTGTTGGTCTATTTAGTTCTGACCTGACTATGGCTCAGGGCCTCACCCAACAGACAGGAAGTCTGTGCATGGGAGTCAGGTGGACTCCCATCCCCCTGAGAGGAGTCAGACGCTGCATGGGTGCAGCCAGAGTATGCATGTCTGCAGGAGGCAGATGTCATTGGTGATCGAGCAGCAAGGCGCTGACCAGGAGTAAGCGAGGAGTGAGCTTAACTCTAGGAAACTCTGTTTGTTCTGAGGCGCAGACCTAAGGCCTATACGAAAGGCCTCAAACAGCCGGATGGTAGAAATTAAAGCCAGGAGGCTAAAGTATTGAGTATGCAAGATATAGTAATGGTGGAACCCCCTTGTGAGGGCTACTGATGTATTTGTGAACTTTTTGTGCTTTTACATAAAAGTGGGCTACCAAGCCCTTAAAAATTCAGTTCTTGACTGGCATACTCACTAAAAACGCACCTACCACTGGAGTCTGATCACCCCAATCTTACAGTAGACAATTCTAGTGATCCAATATGTAGACAATTCTAGTGAAAATAGAAATCAGGATAACGATACCCATATGATCAGGATTGGAGTCTCCAATGATGTGATGGATTACCTTTAAACCTTCATTACTTTCAATCCTTCATAGAGCCATGTTGCTCAAAAAGAAGAGTGACAAAACTCATCAATAAGTCAACTGGGAACAACATATGTGTAATAGAAACACAGTTGCACTCACACATGCCCCGCAATATGATCGCATATAGGGAAGGTCGGTTGCATAACAGAGCTACTCACTTAGCTGTCCGTGCTCACACAGCACTGAGGTTGATGGCTCCTCCTTACGCGTTACATCACTAGACACCTTTGAAAAAGTCACGTGCCCAGTGATGTAACGCGTAAGGAGGAGCCATCAACCTCCGTGCTGTGTGAGCACGGACAGCTAAGTGAGGAGTTCTGTTATGCAACTGACCTTCGGTAATATGTGGGGCATGTGTGAGTGCAACTGTGTTTCTATTACACATATGATTGAAAGTAATAATGGTTTGAAAGCAATCCATCACATCATTTGAGGCTCTAATCCTGATCATCTGGTATCGTTGTCCTCCTGATTTCTATTTTCATCAAGGAGTGGTGTCTGACTTTTTGATTTTATTACAGCCCTCAGTCTTCTTGGGTATATCAGCATGGCACAACTTGACTTGGCAATATTTGACCACTCTTCATTACAAAAACACTCCATAGCTGTCAGTTTTCAAGGGCATCTCCTGTGCACATCCCTCTTCAGATCACCCCACAGATTTTCAACTGGTTTCAGGTCTGGGCTCTTCCAAAATGTTTAATCTTCTTCTGGTGAAGCCATTCCTTTGTTGATTTGAATGTATGCTTTTGGGTCGTTGTCAATCTGAAAGATGACGTTCCTCTTCATGTTCAGCTTTCTAGCAGAAGCCTGAAGGTTTTGTGCCAATATTAACTGATATTTGGAACTGCTCATAGTTTCCTCAACCTTGACTAAGACCACTCACTGTTCCAGCTGAAGAAAAACGGCCTCAAAGCATGATGCTACCACCACCATGCTTCACTGTGGGTATGGTGTTCGTTTGGTGATGTGCAGTGGTTTTGTTTTTGCGCCAAACATATTTGTTTGGATTTATGGCCAAAAAGTTCAACCTTGGTTTCATCAGACCATAACGCATTTCCCACCTGCTTTTGGGAGACTTCAGATGTGTTTTTGCAAAATTTAGCTGGACTTGGGTGTTTTTCTTCAGAAAAGGCTTCAGTCTTGCCACTGATAAAGGTGTCAGGTTTCTGTGATGTAAAAAAAAGACAAAGATAAATCATTTCAAAACATTTTCCACCTTTTTAATGTGACTTAAAAGCATGATGATGTCACCACCATGCTTCACAGTGGGTATGGTGCTCTTTTGGTGATGCGCAGTGTTGTTTTTGGGCGAAACATCTTTTGGAATCATGGCTAAAATGTTAAACCTTTTAGTTTCATCTAGGGTTGTACCGATACCAGTATCTGTATCGGGACCGATACCTAGTATTTGTGGGAGTACTTGTACTCCCGCAAATACCCCCGATGCCTAAATAGAATACTTCCTTGCATATGTGGGGGACATGGCTGGAGGGACATGGCTGCATATGTGGGGGACATGGCTGGAGGGACATGGCTGCATATGTGGGGGACATGGCTGGAGGGACATGGCTGGAGGGACATGGCTGCATATGTGGGAGACATGGCTGCATATGTGGGAGACATGGCTGCATATGTGGGAGACATGGCTGCATATGTGGGAGACATGGCTGCATATGTGGGAGACATGGCTGCATATGTGGGAGACATGGCTGCATATGTGGGAGACATGGCTGCATTTGTGGGAGACATGGCTGCATTTGTGGGGGACATGGCTGCATTTGTGGGGGACATGGCTGCATTTGTGGGGGACATGGCTGCATTTGTGGGAGACATGGCTGCATTTGTGGGAGACATGGCTGCATTTGTGGGAGACATGGCTGCATTTGTGGGAGACATGGCTGCATTTGTGGGAGACATGGCTGCATTTGTGGGGGACATGGCTGCATTTGTGGGGGACATGGCTGCATTTGTGGGGGACATGGCTGCATATGTGGGGGACATGGCTGCATATGTGGGGGACATTGGGGGACATGGCTGCATTTGTGGGGGACATGGCTGCATATGTGGGAGACATGGCTGCATATGTGGGAGACATGGCTGCATATGTGGGGGACATGGCTGCATATGTGGGGGACATTGGGGGACATGGCTGCATATGTGGGGGGCATGGCTGCATATGTGGGGGACATGGCTGCATTTGGGGACACAATTAAAAAAAGTATTCGGTATCGGCGACTACTTGGAAAAAAAGTATCGTTACTTGTACTCGGTCCTAAAAAAGTGGTATCGGGACAACCCTAGTTTCATCAGACCATAACACATTTTCCCACATACTTTTGTGAGACTTCAGATGTGTTTTTGCAAAATTTAGCCGGGCGTGGATGTTTTTCTTTGTAAGAAGTCTTGCCACTATACCCCATATAGCCCAGACATATAAAGAATATAGGAGTCTGTTGTCACATGTACCACACAGCCAGTACTTGCCAGATATTCCTGCAGCCGTAGGCCTCTTGGCAGCCTCCCTGACCAGTTTTATACTTTTAAATATGCAGATAAGGAATTCTAATGGTCTCTGACTTTCCTTGGCTGCACACTTTTTCCAGGTCAGAGACTCTTAAAGTAGAAAGAAGTTTGGTGTAATATTATTGCTTGCCCTTCTAAGCTCGGACTGTGCATCCAAATTAGGGACAGATGGAAGAGCTGTCGGTGGATATCCCTTTTACTTGTAAAAATACTCACCGGCCACTTTATTGGGTAACCCTGTTTAATTGCTTGGTAACACAAATTGATACTCAGCCAATCACATGGCAACAACTTGATGCATTTAGGCATCTAGACGTGGTAAAGATGACTTGCTGAAGTTCATACTGAGCATCAGAATGGGGAAGAAAGGGAATTTAAGTGACTTTGAACGTAGCATGGTTGTTGGTGTCAGACGGGCTAGTCGGAGTATTTCAAAAACTGTTGATCTACTGGAATATTCACACACAACCATCTCTAGGGTTTACAGAGAATGGCCCGAAAATGAGAAAATATCCAGTGAGTGGCAGTTGTGTGGACAAAGGTGCCTTGTTGATATCAGAGGAGAATGGCTAGACTGGTTTGAGATTATAGAAAGCCAACAGTAACTCCAATAACCACTCGTTGCAACCAAGGTATGCAGAATACAATCTTTGAACGCCCAGCACATCGAACATTGAAGCACTGGGTGCCACGCCTGCCGGCTAAGAACATCAAATTGACTCTACAATTCAAACGGGCTCACCTAAATTTGGACAATAGAAGATTGGAAAACGTCTGACGAGTCTCGAGTTCAGCTGCGATATTCAGATGGCAGGGTCAGAATTTGGCGTAAACAACATGAAAGGATGGATCCACCCTGCCTTGTATCAATGGTTCAGGCTGGTGGTGTAATGGTGTGGGGGACATTTTCTTGGCACACTTTGGACCCCTTTAGTACCAATTGAGCATCGTTTAAGTGCCACGGCCTACCTGAGTATTGTTGCCGACCATGTCCATCCCTTTATGACTCCAGTGTACATATCTTCTCATTGCTCCTTCCAGCAGAATAATGCACCATGTCACAAAGCTCCAATCATCACCACTGGTTTCTTCAATATAACAATGAGGTCACTGTACTCTAATGCAGTGGTTCTCAATCCTGTCCTCAAGTACCGCCAACAGGCCATGTTTTCCTTTATCTTGCACAGGTGCACAGTCAATGGCTTGGTATTTTGGATAGTTATTTTAGCTTAGGGCTCTTTCACACGTCCGTTCAGTTCGTCCGTTTTTTGGACGTCCGGTAACGGACCTCAATGCTTCCCGATCCGTTTTTTCGGACGGAAGAATGTCCTATTTTTCTTCCGTCCGGCCAAACGGATCGGATGCAAACGGACAGACGGTCCGTTTCCATCCGATTCCCCATAGGGGATAGTGGAGGAAAGACAGGGCGGTCCCTGCACAGTGTGCGGGGACCGCCCTGTCCGCCCGACAGCTCAGCGGAGACCCCCCCGCTGAGCCGACGGACACACGGAGCGGACTGAAAAACGGACCGCACGTGTGAAAGGACCCTAAGAGACATTCCCAAAACATGGCATGTTGGGGGGCACTTGAGGACGGGGTTGAGAACCAATCTAATGTACACTGTACTCTTAACACATTCGCCAGATCTCAATCCAAGAGAGCACCTGGGAGATTTGCATCATGGATCCACAGCCAACAAATCTGGAGCAACTGTGTGATGCTATCATGACAAAATGGACTAAAATCTCTGAAGAATGTTTCCAACACCTTGTTAAATCTATGCCACAAAGAATGAAGGTAAAAGGTGGTCCAACCCGGTACTAGCAAGGTGTAACTAAGTGGCCGGTGAGTGTATGTTCCTCCTATTTATCATTTAAACCAGGGATATGCAATTAGTGGACCTCCAGCTGTTGCAAAACTACAGTTTCCAGCATGCCACTGCTTCTGGGTGTCATGCTTGTGGCTTTCAGAGTCTTGCTATGGCTCATGGGACTTGTAGTTCTGCAACAGCTAGAGGTCCGCTATTTGCATATTTACACCATCATTCCATGCTTTGGTCCAACCATACACCATGCTTTGGTTTTATGTTGTATTTTTTCCTTAACCTAAACACTTTCTGTGGGTGCAGCCGACATACATCTCCGACGTGGGAAGGAAGCGATGCTGTGCAGAAGAAGCAAGCTGTCCTCTGTGCTCTTCTGCATCTCCTGGACACATATAAGGACTCTGTGCAGGAAGAGGAGCGCACTTTCCAGCTAATCAAGGTAAGAGCCAAGAAATAGGAGACTTCACAAGTGCTCAGGGTGACCCATCAATGTTCAGGAGACATGTCAAAGGTCATGATGTGGAACTCGAAGGCCAAAGGGTCACCTAAAACTTGATTTGAGGTTGGAAGGTTGCCTATTACTGAGGTTAATGGCTCAAGGTCACATCTTCCATATACAATGGCATACGCTCATCCAGTGCCATGCAAAGTGTGGAAACAATAGATCACTAACTGCTGTGCTAAAGGTCACACACTGTTACCATATGTTATTGGATTTTTAGGCTAGTGAAGATCCAATTTAATAGCTACACATGAAATTTTTTTTTTTAACCACTTGAAGAACAAGCTTTTTCTGGCACTTTTTGTTTACAAGTGTAAATCTGTATTTTTTGTTAGAAAACTACCTATAACCCCCAAACAACATTTATCGTTTTTTTTTTTTTTTTTATTTACTTTTAATTTTTTTTAGCAGAGACTCTAGGAAATGAAATGCAGATCATTGCAAATTTTTTTGTCACACGGGATTTCCACCGTGTTTTTTCAAGTGCAATAAAAAATATATACCGTATTTATCGGCGTATAACACGCACCCTAACTTTAAAAAAGGGACGTTTCAGGAAAAAAACTTTCCACAGCCCCCTGCGTATAACACGCAGGAACAGTTTACCCTGCATTTTCAGGGTAAAAAAAGTGAGTGTTATACGCCAATAAATACAGTATATATTTTTAATGAATTAAAAAACAAAATACTATGTACCCCAATTTCTTTGTATAATAATATAAATAACAACAAAACCTGGGGAATGCCAGGAAAAAAAACAGGCCTCCTTACCGACCAGCCTGCAGAACAACCAAATTAACCTGTCTAACAGTATGCGTTAAAAACAGGGGTTTTGTCCGCACGCATTTGCAAACGCATGCGTAAGCCACAGAGCCGCGCCAAGGCACCCTGTAATCTGTGGTCCTAACACTAAATAATGAGCGTCCCCACAATGGAGGCACATGCATTCTAATAGATAGATGAGGGCAGGTGGACTGAAGTGGAGCCACCCCTCCATAAAGGTACACGAGCACACCAAACACCCAGCATATAGCACAATGGCTGCATAGGTGCTGGTGTACTGATGGACCAATATAAACACCACAGCTGATGTTACCCTGAGTAAATAGATAACTAACATGTCGCACTTTTAGGCCTCATGCACGCTGGACATTAAATTAACGTTATAAAAATGCCAGTAGCTTTGCAGTGAGTTTTTCAAAGTTTTTGCAATAGTGTTTTTTTTTTTATTATTATTTATTTATGTATGTGTATATATGTATGCAGGGTTTGACAAATTTGCTTGGAATCTAGGAGCCAGCCTTAAAAAGTTAGACAAAAAAACGTTCCCCATCCCGCCGAGCTTGCGTGCAGAAGCGAACACATACATAAGTATCGCCCGCATATGAAAACGGTATTCAAACCACACATGTGAAGTATCACCGCGATTGGTAGAGCGAGAGCAATAATTCTAGCCCTAGACCTCCTCTGCAACTCAAAACACGCAAACTGTAGAATTTTTTAAACGTCGCCTATGGAGATTTTAAAGGGTGAAAGTTTGTCGCCATTCTATGAGCGGGTGCAATTTTGAAGCGTGACATAGAATAAAATATATATATATATATATATATATATATATATATAATGTTTGGGGGGTTCTAATTAGAGGGAAGGAGATGGCAGTGAAAAAACACAACTGCTGTTTTTTGCTTCTTGTAATGTAATGTAATCTGTAATGCCAATGGCCACCACAAGATGGCCACTCCTAGATTCCTTCTGCAGGCCTCCGCTTCCTTCTGTGAAGGCCGCAAAGCCGCGGCCTCTGCAGCCTTAAGCTTCCCCAGGCGCCAGGTCACAATTTCTTGTCGCAATGGCGACCTGGTGCCCGGATTTTGTCGAGGCCTGTGTGTGTGTGTGTGTGTGTGTGTGTGTGTGTGTGTGTGTGTGTGTATGTATGTATGTGTGTGTGTATATATATATATATATATATATATATTCTCTATATCGCTGATAAACGTCAACAAATGCTCAAAAACTTTGCTCACCAGCTTTTAACATTTTAATTAATTGAAAAAATAAATAAATTATAATAATACCAACAAAAATATTTGTGTTGGTATTATTATTATTATTATTATAATACATTTTTTTTTTTCAATGGATCAAAAACCTTAAAAGCGGGTGAGTGACGTTTTTGAGCGTTTATCAGCGTTTTTACAGCTAAAAAACTTCTCTTAGAACCCACAATTTTTTATTTATTTTTTACAGCTCATGGACACATAGGATAACAAGATGGAGAGTTTAATGACTGTAGAAAAAAAAACGTCTACTGCCAAAAACAGCTGCTGTAAAAACATAAAAAAAAACTTCCAGTATGCATGAGGCCTTAAAATTGCACACGCTTGCGGAATGGCGACGAACTACGGTAGTTACAATATCACCAGAGGCGAGGGTTTAAACTCCTTTACAGGTTACCTGTTTAGAGTTAGAGGAGGTCTAGTGCTAGAATTATTGCTCTCGCTCAAACGCTTGTGACGATATCACACATGTGTGCTGTGAACACCGTTTACATGTGTGTGCCTGACTTATGTATGCGCTCGCTTCTGCGCGTGATCGCGGAGGGATAAGGGCACTTTTTTATTTATTTTTTATTTATTTTTTACTTTAGATTTTTTACAATGTCCCTTTTGTTTTTTTTTATCACAAAAAATAAGGATGACAGGTCCTCCTTATGAAGAGATCTGGGGTCAAACGCCACACATCTCTCCTTTTTTACCTTTTTAAAAGAAAAATATGCTTTAAAAAAAAAAAAAAAAACTTCCGCCCTGAACCAGAAGAGACCTCCTGAAGTCGCTTCTGAAAGCATTCCAGCGGTTCATGAGTCATAAAAACCCAATACTGGCTGATGTCTTTAGCCATAATCCTGGTAAACCACTTACCAACCACAACGTATATATACGTATTGTGATTGGCAGTTGGTTAATCTGTTACAAAGCTGAATTAATAATTGGTGCAACATAACGAATACTTTTATAAATAAATGTCAATTTTTTGTTTTTAGAAAATTGTACACTTGTGGTCTGTATACTTCTGCAAGAGCCATTTACTCAAGTGAAATGACCAGTTATTTAACCACTTCCAGCCTAAGGACGTCTTGCGATGTCCTGGACTTTCAGCTTTCCTGCAGTTACAGGCATCATTCAGATATCATTATTTTCTGCCGGCGATTCTGTGCACAGCAAGAACAATCATAGCGGCAGTTCCACTGATTGATCGTTCTAACAGGCGACGGGAGGGGACGTTCCCATCCCCCTCACCTCCATCCGTTGCTTCTCCAGGCTACCGTGCCATCGGGGCCCGTAGAAAGAATCGGCCGGCGTCGGATGACCAAATGGTCACCAGTGATCTCTATGACCGTCGGAGGCCTGGGCATGACATGACATCACGCCTGGGCCCCGGATGTAAACAAAGGCGCGATCGTGGATGTTAGCATGAGAACAGTAAATTTTCTTTCTCGATCTCATGCTTTTCAGCCTGGAGGAGAGTTGTGGGGTATTTTAGACCCCACATCTCTCCATAAAGAGGACCTATCAAAATATATTCCTATTACAAGGGATGTTTGCATTCCTTGTATGAGAAATAAAAGTGATCAAAAATGTTTTAATGAAAAAAAAAAATTCATAATAGTGTGTGTGTAAATATATATATATATATATATATATATATATATATATATATATATATATATATATATATATATATATATATATATATATATAAATAATATACAATTTTTTAAACGCCCCTGTCCCCAGTAGTTCATGTTCAGAAGCGAACACACACTCAAGTCCCGCCTACATATGTAAACGCCGTTCAAGCCACACATGTGAGGTATCGCCACGTGCGTTAGAGCGTGTGCAACAATTCTAGCACTAGACCTCCTCTGTAACTCTAACTCTAAACTGGTAGCCTGTAAAAAAAATGTAAAGCTTCGCCTAAGGAGATTTAAGTACCGAAGTTTGGTGCCATTCCACGAGTGTGTACAATTTTAAAGCGTGACATGTTGGATATCTATTTACTCGGCGTAACATCATCTTTCACATTATACAAAAAAAATTGGACTAACTTTACTGTTTTATTTTTTTAATTTTCTAAACAGTTTTTTTCCCCAAAAAGCGTTTGAAAAAATAATTCTGCGCAAATACCGTGCAATATAAAAAGTTGCAATGATCGCCATTTTTATTCCCTAGGGTCTGCTAAAAAAGTATATAATTTTTGGGGGTTCTGAGTAATTTTCTAGCAAAACAATTATGCTTTTTACATGTAGGAGAGGAGTGCCAGAATAGGCCGGTATGGAAGTGGTTAAACAAAAAAAAAAAAAAAGGTTATTGAAGGACCTCGTACCCGAGGGATACTACTGCTTATCGTGACTAGTAGCTTAGCCTGAAAAAACGCTGTCCTGTTCTTCTTGGGGACGTGACGGGTTTACATAAAATCTGCCAAGGCCTCCATTAATTACTGTTTTCCCTGCAGGATTTCTATGTCTTGGTGATGCGGGACGCTCCAAACCTTCCACAGCTCGAGGGGAATGTCATCAGGCTGCATCGACTGGTGGAGACAGCTGAACTCAGGTAGAAAAATACATAACAAAGATTGACATGTTCTATCCCAACAGTATCGCATTCCACAGTGCTAATGTTGTACGGGAGAAGCAAAGAACTCCACGCAAATTGGAAAACAAAAATACATTTTGACTATTGGGGGAAAAATGTTAAATAGATTTTTGAACTGTGCTATGAGTAGTTACACAACCCTACTATATATTACATTTCTAGTTATCTGTACAGACTAAGTGAAATCTTAGATTTGCATGTTCTGGTTTCTGAAAGGAGGTAAAAGGCAGCAGAGCTGGGGGGACTGATGCCAATTCCTTTAGTGCCCCATCAGCAGGTCTGCCAGTGTCACTAGTTATGCATTAGTATTGGGCGGTGAGGAGGTTAGCAGCATTCAGATTTCTGGAATTTTTCAGGTGACTGTGGCCAGATTAAAATGAATGGGTTGTCAGTCATGCACGCTCCCTCTAATACAGGGGTGTCAAACTTTTCATAGTGTGCCGCATCAGCATTATGATTGCCCTCAAAAGGGCCAGTTGTATCTGTAAGATTAGATGTCCAGCACATCCCCTTCCCTTACATTAGATGTCAAGAGCCACCCCACCATCAGAAGTTGGGTCCCCCACTCTCCCTTACATCACAGTGCACCCCCTTTCCTTATGCTGCTGCTGGGAATGCTGGATGCATTGCTTGAAAGCAGAAAGTAAGGGTCTGGAGTAGGACCAGAGAAGGGCTGGAGCTGCAGGAGAGGTGTGAGGGCCACATGAAATGGCCTGGAGGGCCGGATTCGTCCCGCGGGCCTTGTGTTTGACACCTATGCTCTAATACATTCAGTATCTGATTAACAAAATGTGCACAAGAGCCTTGTGGCACCTACCCAGCAGGGAAGGGAGCACAGGTATTTGGACTATGGACCAGAACTGTCATTTTCTGTGGGCTCCATTCCATTATCCTTTTTATGTAGCAGCCTTTGCTGTTTGCTAAGCTCAGCAGGTATATATATTTAGGAAACACTGAACTGTACAGAGTAATGTTTGGTCCTCCTTTTTTTGTAGTACACTTGAGTCTTATCCTAACATGTCACATTTCATGCAGGCTTACAGATGGCAGCGCGGCACCCTGCTCCAAACAAGTCAAGCCCCTATTCCGCCATTTTCGACGGATTGACTCCTGCCTGCAGCCACGGGTAGCATTCAGGGGTTCCGATGAAAGTAAGTTTTTATGTCTATTGCTTTGTAGTGCTGTCAGTTTAAAAAAAGAATGTAGAACTTCAGTAGTGATTATTTATATATATATATATATATATATTATTCACGCGCGCACACACATTATATATATATATATATATATATATAATGTGTGTGCGCGCGTGAATATATATATATATATATAACTTCTTTATTTTTTTCTGTGGTCGCCAAACCATTGGTTCAGTACTCTTCCAATGATTTCATGGAGGTAGTACAGTGGAACCTTGGATTACGAGCATAATCCGTTCCAGGAGAATGCTCGTAATTCAAAGTAACTCGCATATCAAAGCAAATTTCCTTATTAAAGTCAATGGAAACAAAAATAATTTTGTTCCGCTCTGACTTCAATGGCATGCAATATCGCATGCGGCCAGAGGCAGGGGCGCTGGAGAGCCTCGGAAACGGCCGGAAAGGCCCGAGGACAGTTCGGCTGACCTCGCAAAGACTCTTTTGCCAAGGTCAGCTGAGCTGTCCTCCAGCATTTCTGTGCATTTCCGAATGGCGGCGATCGGCCGGCGTTCGGCTCCGGCACCCCCCACCTCAGGCCAAACGCGGTACTTCACACCGCTTTGGCCTGAATCCTGCTCGTTTTGCGAGACAACACACACAAGCCAAGTTAGGATTTTAGGAAATACAGTGCTCGTATTGCGAAACGCTCGTTAACTGCATTACTGGCAATCAGAGGTTCCACTGTATGCTAAACTTTGCATAGAGCAGTGGTTGTCAACTTATGAGCTAAAGGGGGTCTCAAATGTGGCCCCTGACATAACCATAACCAAAGGGCCACATATAATGTTCAGTAATGCTTGAGAGGGCCGACAAACTGTGCAGATCTAATAAAGGAGATGAGGGTAAGAGTGTGTAGAAATACTACATTTTTGGCTGGGGATATGCTGAAAAAGAAAATGGGAAACTGGGAACATGTTACATGAGGCTAGTAGGGATCAATGCTATTACCCCAAACAATATTCCCAGTATAAACTGCTGAGGTCCAAGGCCTGCTTATCATATACCAAAGGAGCCACAGGTTGGGCGCCAAGCTCTTAGAGGATGCTTGCAAAAGCAAGGTAGAACATTTCTATAGAGGATGTAACTGTAATACTGAGATTGTTTTAGACTGGAGAACGCTTAAAAAAATTATTTGAGCCCATATGTTCTTGTATGATGGACCTTGTTTGATTTTTACTGACAATTGTTTAGTGGTCTAGCCTGACAGTATTCTTATTATTTTTATCTTCAGTCTTCTGCAGGGTCTATATGCCGGACCACTCATATGTTACTATCCGAAGTCGCCTATCTGCATCAGTCTCGGACATTCTCAGCTCTGTCTCTGAGAAGCTGCAGTATTCGGAGGAGCAAGGACAGAGGGAAGAGCCTCTCATTTTAGTGGCGGTTACCAGTGCTGGAGGTGAGTACGACTTGTACCATTTTTAGAGTAGACATATTTAGGCTGATTGAGTAAAGCTGTGCAACTAGCGCCAGTAAAATATAAAGCATTGATCAGTGTTAGTAACAAGATCTTGATGTTGGTAGATCTTGGCACAGAAGAGGTAGATTTTGGCACCCATAACTCTAGCACTTGGCTGCTAAAACAGCTGGGACTGTGTTTTAATTTGTAGAGCAGACAATGGGCTTTCAGGCGGAAGTTTTTTTGGGTGGCTTTAAACCTGCCTGATCACTTCCACAGATGGTACTACAGCAACCTCCCCCGTAGTCTGAACACCCATGCCATGTGTCCCAGGCACCGCTGTTCCACCTGCAGGTCTAAGTATGGTGGGTGGAGTGGAGGGGAACCAGTGAACGTCTGTTTGCTAATCTCCACTCCAGTGAATGAATACGGAACTGACATGTAGTAATGTCGCTTCCAAGGTCAGCGGTCGCTAGCATGTGCACTATTAACTTCAGTGGAAGGCAGAGGAGACAGGGGTCATATAGACCTCTGAGGTCTCAATAAAGAGAACCTGTCATTACAGTATGAGCTCACATTAGAACCATTAGCCTATGTAATAGCAATAAAATAAGTAACGTAAAAAAATAAAAATAATTCACAGTACATGCACATAACATTAAAACATGCAGGTCTAGACCTTCCCTACTAAAATATGTTATTAAAGGGATTTCCTATCACTTCCTGGCCTGACAGAATGCCAAAATTACCCCAAAGAGGACCACAGACAGGTCTCAAAAGGTGACGGAGGCTTCTACAGTCTACCAAAAAAATTAATTACAAATGATTTGACTGGTACAGTGAAACCTTGGTTTACGAGTAACATGGTTAACGAGCATTTTAAAAGACGAACAACATTTAAAAAAAATCTGACTCGGTTTGGGAGAGTTGTCTCGCAAAATGAGCAGAGTTCAAGCTAATGGGGCCTGCAGTACCGCATTTGGACTGAGGTGCGGGGGTACCACAGCCAAGCGGAGCTGTTTCTGAGGTCAGCCGAGCTGTCCTCGGGCCTTTCCGACCATTTCTGAGGCTCACTAGCGCCCCCCCCACCTCTGGCTACATATGCTATTGCATGCAATTGAGGTAAATGCGGAACAAATTATTTTAGTTACCGTTGACTTCTGTGGGGGAAACTTGCTTTGATATGAAAGTTCTTTGGATTGCGAGAATTCTTTTGGAACGGATTATGCTCGTAAACCAATGTTACTGTATTCAGTTTTAAGGTAAGGTTTAGGGAGTTAGGTGATAGGTGCAGTTTTAAGGTTAAGTGTTTTTCGAGTTAATCTTAAGTGTTGGCGTAAGGTAAATGAGGTAATGGTTTGGTTAAGGTTAAAGGATATCTTTAACCACTTCAGCCCCGAGCCTGTTTTTCAGATTCAGTGCTTACGAGACTAAAACAGTTTTTTTTGCTTGAAAATTATTTAAAACCCCCAAACATTATATATATTTTTTTCTAACACCCTAGAGAATAAAATGGCGGTCATTGCAATACTTTTTCTCACACCGTATTTGCGCAGCGGTCTTACAAGCGCACTTTTTTTGGAAAAAATTCACTTTCTTGAATTAAAAAATAAGACAACAATAAATTTGGCCCAATTTGTTTATATATTGTGAAAGATAATGTTGCGCCGAGTAAAATGATACCCAACATGTCACGCTTAAAAATTGCGCCCGCTCGTGGCATGGCGTCAAACTTTTACCCTTAAAAATCTCGATAGGCGACGTTTAAAAAATTCTACAGGTTGCATTTTTTGAGATGCAGAGGAGGTCCAGGGCTAGAATTATTGCTCTCGCTCTAACGATCGCGGCGATACCTCACTTGTGTGATTTGAACACCGTTTTCATATGCGGGCGCTACTCGCGTTTGCTTCTGCGCGCGAGCTCGTCGGGACGGGGCACTTTAAAAAAATTTTTTTTGGGTTTTCGTTTTTATTTTTATTTATTTTATAATTTTTAACACTGGAAAAAAAATAAAAAAATTATCACTTTTATTCCTATTACAAGGAATGTAAACATCCCTTGTAATAGAAAAAAGCATGACAGGTCCTCTTATATATGAGATCTGGGGTCAAAAAGACCTCACATCTCATATTCAGGCTTAAATGCAAAAAAAAAAAAAGTCAAAATGTAAACAAATTAAATGTTTCTTTAAGACGCTGGGTGGAAATGACGTTTTGACGTCACTTCCGCCCAGCAGAGGTATGGGGACGGCTGAGGGACATTTTTTCCCTCAGTCGCATCCCCGGACAGCCAGCAAGAGGACCCGATCGCCTCCGCCGCTACCGACGGCTACGGTAAGCGGCGGAGGGCGCGGGAGAGCGGCGGGAGGGGGGGCACCCTCTCCCGCCGCCGGTAACGGCGATCTCGCGGCAAATCCGCCGCGATGACCGCCGTTATCGTTAACAGGTCCGCCCCACGAAGAGATGGATATCTCGGTTGTGGCAGCAGCTGCTGCCGTTACCGAGATATCCATCTTCAAAAAAATGACGTCTTTGGACGTGGGGCCGGTCAGAAGTGGTTAAGAAGTCAGGGAGATTAAGGGTTATTTAAAGCGGTTTTTAACAGTCAGGATAAGCATTAGGGTAAGTTTATATGTCAGGTCATGTGTGTACTAGCGCTCTATTTTACAATTGGTCTTCGTACCAAAAGTCCTGAAACGGTCACCGCACTCTCGCAGCCCTGCAACCAGTTGCAACGCCATATGCACAATGTTGACTATGACCCAGATTCACGTACCTTAGCGTATCTTTAAGCGGGCGTAGCACATCTGATATGCGCTACGCCGACGTAACTTAGAGAGTGTAGCGTAAAGGTGCCGGCATAAGCTCGCGTAATTCAAAATAGGAAGGAGGTAGGCGTGTTGTATTAAAATGAGCTGTGACCCCATGCTAATGAGGGGCCGATCGAACGGTGCATGCGCCGTCCGTGGATGTATCCCAGTGCGCATGCGCCCAAATCACGTCGACTGGAGATGCATCGAACACTGCTTACGACGTGAACGTAACTTACGCACAGCCCTGTTTGCGTACGACTTGCGCAAACTACGGAAAATTCGACGCTGTCCCGACGTCCATACTTAACATGACTTACCCCTGCTTTATGAGGGGTAAAGTTACACCGGTCGTACGCCTTACGGAAAAAGCGTATATTGATACGCCGGGCACAAGTACATTCGTGAATCAGAGTATCTATCTCATTTGCATATTCAAGGTGGAAATCTACGGAAGCGCCCCTAGCCGGCAGCGTAAATATGCACCATAGATACGACGGCGTACTAAGACTTACGTCGGTCGGATCTAGCCCACATTTAGGCGCATCCTAGAACTTACGCGGCGTATCAATAGATACACCGCCGTAAGTTGTTTGTGAATCTGGGCCTATGTGTTAAGGCTTGAAATTTACCAGCTCCAGACTTACAGTGCAGCATTCCTGTAATCTATAGTAAGCATTTAGATTTTTTTTTTTTTTTTAAGCCACATCCCAGAATGGTAGTTTCTGGTTTGTTGCTACATGTCGGTGTTCTAAAATTTGTTCAATGTGACAGACCTGGCTGGGTAGGTCTGTTGCAATCATTACTCTCTGGTTCACCCTACTAAATAAGCCTGTTAGTACAGTATGTGTAAATAATATTATTATTATTATACAGGATTTATATAGCACAAACAGTTTGTGCAGTGCTTTACAACATGAGGGAAGACAGTACAGTTACAATACAATTCACTACAGAAGGGATCAGAGGGCCCTGCTCATTAGAACTTACGAGCTTGAAGGGAGGGTGAAGTGGAACAAAGGGTATTAGCCGTGGGGGATGATCACATATGAAAATACAGTTAGGTGTGGGTAGGATAGGCTTCTCTGAAGAGGAGAGTTTTCAGGGATCGTCTAGAAGCTAATGGGAGATAATCGGACAGATTGGGGTAAGGAGTTCCATAGGATTGCAGAGGCTCTGGAAAAGTCCTGAGGGGAGCATGAGAGGAGGCGATGCAGGAGCTAGAGAGCAGGAGGTCTTGAGAAAAACAAAGTTTGTATTTAGAGACTAGGTCAGTAAATTAGCTGGGGACAGAGTTGTGGATGGCTTTGTAAGTAGTTGTTAGTATTTTGAATTCATTGAGTGAGCGGAAGCCAGTGGAGGGATTGACAGAGGGGAGTAGCAGACACAGAGCGATTGGTAAGGTGGATGAGTATGGCAGCAGCATTTATGATGAATTGAAGGCGGGGATGGACTATGTAGAGGGTAAGCCAATCAGGAGGGAGTTGCAGTGGTTGAGGCAAGACCAGGGAGTGAATTAAGAGCTTTGGTGTGTCATTGGTTAGAAAGGGGCGTATTTTGGAGACGTTGTGGAGGCAAGATTTGAACAGTGAATGGAGGTGGGGCTTAAAGGAGAGTTCAGGACTACACCTTGGCATGCGGGGATAGGCACATAGTTGTGCCATCGATTTTTGACAGAGAGATCAGGGGAAGAGGCACGTGGGGGAAGAAAAATGTATGAGTTCTGTTTTGGATAGATTGTTTGAGGAACTGGTGTTAAATCCAGACTGATGTATCTGATAGTAAATTAGTGATACGTGAGGCGACTGAAGGAGTGAGCAGCAAAGGCGCATTGCCGGCGGTATAGCCGTGGTGCCCCATTGCTTTCAATGGGAAGGAGCGGTAAACACACCGCTACAAAGATGCGGCTAGCAGAACTTTTGGAGCGGTCCTGCTAGCACTCTGCTCCAGTGTGAAAGCCCTCGGGCTCACAGAAAGCTGACATTTTAACAGGGGTGTGTAGACTTTTTATATCCACTGGATTTATAATAGGATCATATAGAAAACATGGGTGAACGTTGTGCAGATCTTTTTGTTACCAATCATCAAAGGTGTTTTTATTGTAATAACAAGGTTACAGCAGGGGTGCCCAACCTTATGAAGCACATGGGCCACTTAAGCGACTTGGTAATCGGTCGTGGGCCACAATGAGCGGAGCAGGCAGATGGCAGGTCCGTGTCTGCTCTTCATATGCAGAGTGGATACAGACACAAACCACTATACTCCTTTTTTTTTTTATGCGTTGCGGTTTACCAGCACCACAGTGTACCTTTTTGGCTTTCCTGCACTTTGTAATAGACTTCTATTGTATTCTGCAGGTTTGGTGCACTTTCAGAAAGCTCACTAAACTCGCAGGTAATAACAGAAGTCAATGGCTCAGTGGAGGTAACTCGTAGGTGCTCTGCATCTGTGGGTCAGTTTGAAAGCAGCCCAGTAACCACTGCAGAACAGATATGCCTATATTTACACTGTAATTTTAGTAATAAACTGACCTTTATTCTATTCCATCCCAGAGCAGGAGGTCGTGGGCCACATCAGAGGGCTTCGCGGGCCACATGTGGCCCCTGGGCCACTGGTTGGGCACCCCTGGGTTACAGTATACCAGTTGACGGGGTACAATACACTACATGCAAAGTAGACACATTCACAGACAGGATACAAGAAATCTTTTTGTAAACGCATTGATAAATAGATTTCCAAGTGTTCATTAAGTCATATAGCAGACATCATATAAGGCCGAAGGATACCTGTGGGCCCTCTACAAATTAAAATCTGTCTACAACGTGTACAATAAATAAAAATAATATAAATGCTTCCTTTTAGGAGCTTGATCTGTAGTGTATTGCTGAGACTGATCTATCACTAACCGTTATTTCAAGAGGTGCTCAGGGAAATCGTGAATAGGAAAACTCCTTGCCATTACATAGGGAGGCTGGTTGGTGTTTTCCAGCTCATTAACTCCTACAGGAAAGCACTGCTTTTTAGGAGAAGTGCTGGAATATATACTGGAATAACTGCATAGGTTTCTATGGCAGCACCTTCTTTAACAAGCAGCGCTGACGTAACCGGTAAGGGCTGACACTGAATACATTTCTTTCTCTTATGTAAAAGGTAATGAGCTGAAGGCCGTATGTCATTGAACATCTTCAAGTAAAGGAGGAAAATGTTGAATTCTTTATTGAAGATTTTTTTTTTTATTCTCACAAAAGATTTAACACACAGCTAGTCAGCTGTAAGCAACTAAATTCTGTAATCTTTTGTGCGGGGGCCAAGTTCTTTCCCCAGCAAAGATGTGTTGAGTGGACAGAACAAGTGCATACTTGGGGCCTGGTCACACTATGTGCATGCTGAAAGGCTCCATTTTAGCATGCAGGATGGTGTTTTAATGGACAGGGAGGGGGGGCACTGTGATGTGCAATTTTTTTTTCCAACTTTATTGAAACTACAAATGTACACTTCATTCAGGTCTTGGCACTGCAGCGTAGTGAGCTGCACTACAGCGTGATGCTATCCACTACAGAAAAATGCAGCATGTATATTTCCTGCAAGGCTCATTACATTGTAAACAGGGCACATAGAAAACAATTGTGTTCCATGTGTCCTAGTAGTGGCTTGCGTTGTTCCATATGCTGTTTGAATTACAGTGACTTCACAATCAACTGCATTCTGAATGCTGGAGCACAAAAGTACACTAGTGATTGGATTAAATTATGCAACTGCTGATACAGCCTGCTACATGCAGAGTCTGAATTGCTTTAGATGTTTGTAAGCTAGTAGTCACCATACTTCATGTTATGTTTTATGCATAAAAGTTGCATTGCCTGTAGAAAATATTGGCATGCCAGTGGATAGGGTACATTAAGGCTGGATTCACACTTGTGCAGTGTGAATTCCAGCTCTGTTATCTCTGCAAAGAGATAACAGAGCTGTTCAGCAGATCATCTTCGTTTTAGCTGTGAATTTCGAGACCTAGTAGAGACCTGGGAAAGGAGAGGGGGGGGGGGGATTGTAGTGAAAAGGAGAGAAATCCTGATGAGAACTGAACACATGTGCAAATCAGATGCGTGCCCATAGAAGATAATGGGCCTGAATTCGCACCTGAGCCGCACCGCAATGCCTACAAAACCCACGCGTTTTTTGGGCAATGCGCAGTGCGAATGCATCGCACATATGTGAACCAGCCTCATTAAAATCAATGTATTTTATAATGGTATGCGAATTGGATACGGTTTAAGCCGCACACAATCTGCATAGGTGTGAACCCGGCCTAACACTGATATTTATTTTGTAGTTAATAAGGCTTACCTGTAGGTACTGCAAATATCTCCTAAGCCTGAGATATTTACCCTATACGCTTATGCCGACATCGGCGCATTCGCTGTGAAGAAACGTCCCTCCGAGCCGTTTCTTCACTAGCAAGTGCCGTGACCGACGGCTCCCGCGGGCACGCGTGAGTGTGACGCCACCCGACTCCTGGCAGTCACAGAGCCGGAGTCTGTGGCCCTGGAAGGAAGAGGGACGAAGATGGATGCAGCCACCAGCAGGGGACAATGTGGGCTTTGTTTTCAGGTAAGTGCCAGTAAGTGCTTTTGCTTTGCAGGGGAGAAAATAAGTAAAACCCATCAGGGTTTACTTCCTCTTTAAATGCTTAAAAGCATCAGAACTGCCTCTCCCTGTAAATCTTGTAAGTTTGCCCACTTACACAGAAATAAAGGGTCTATAATTGTTGTCATATGTCTATTTTAAATGATGGAGACAGAATATCAACCAAAAATTCTGAAAAAACATACGATACAAATGTTATAAATGGAGTTGCAGATCAGTCAGTAAAATAAGTATTTGATCCCCCAAGCAAAACATCACTTATTAATTGAAGAGAAACCCTTACTGGTAAGCGGCGCAGAGATGAGACGTTTCTTGTAGTTTACTAGTTTGCACACATCTCAGGAGGGATTTTGGTCCATTTTTCTTTACAGATTTTCTCTAAATCATTAAGGATTTTTGGGTTGCTTGGCAACTCAATTTGTTTCCTCTATACATTTTCTATAGGATTAAGGTTTGCAGACTGGCTAGGCCACTCCATAACCTTAATGTGCTTTTTGAGCCACTTATTTGTTGCCTTGGAAGTATGTTTTTGGTTTCCCTGTTTTGGGAAGAAGGTTCTCATCCAAGATCTTGAAATACATGGCCCTGTCCATTGGCCCCTCAACGCAGCAAAGTTGGCATGTACCTTTTAACCACTTAAGACCCGGACCATTAAGCACCTAGTCCCCTTTTACGATTCGGCACCGCAACGCTTTAACTGACAATTGCGCAGTCGTGCGACGTGGCTCCCAAACAAAATTGGCGTCCTTTTTTTTTTTTTTTTCTCCACAAATAGAGCTTTCTTTTGGTGGTATTTGATCACCCCTGCGGTTTTTATTTGTTGCGCTATAAACAGAAATAAAGCGTCAATTTTGAAAAAAATTCTATTTTTTTTTACTTTTTGCTATAATTAATCAATATCCCCAAAAACATATAAAAAAATTTTTTTTCCTCAGTTTAGGCCGATACGTATTCTTTAGGGTTGTCCAGATACCAATACTAGTATCGGTATCGGGACCGATACCGAGTATTTGCGGGAGTACTTGTACTCGCACAAATGCTCCAGATACCTAAATAGAATACTTTTTTTGTATTTATCAACATGTTCTGTGAAAATTCTTTGAGTTTTTTACTACTGCGTGACAAGAAAATAAAACATTTTTACTCATTTTTATTCTTTTATAATGTCTTCAGTTAGAGTTCTTCATGTTTCTAAAGAAAATATCCTTAGTCTGTATTGTGGTTTGAAAACTGTCACATGACATTTAAAAAAAGTATCGGTATTCGGTATCGGCAAGTACATGAAAAAAAGTATCGGTACTTGTACTCGGTCCTAAAAAAGTGGTATCGGGACAACCCTAGTATTCTTCTACTTATTTTTGGTAAAAAAAAACTGCAATAAGCGTTTGGTTTGAGCAAAAGTTATAGCGTTTATAAAAATAGGGGATAGTTCTTTGGCACTTTTATTAATAATTTTTTTCACTAGTAATGGCGGCTATCAGCGATTATTTTTTTTTGTTTTCGTGACTGCGACATTATGGCAGACACATTGGAAACTTTTGACACATTTTTGGGACCATTGTCATTTTCACAGCGAAAAGTGCTAAAAAAATGCACTGATTACTGGGAAAGTGACAATGGCAGTGAATGGGTTAAACACCAGGGGACGCTAAGGGGTTAAGTGTGCCCTAAGGGAGTGATTCTTACTGTAAGGGGGCCTGGCTGTAGGTGTGACGTCACTGATCGTCGTTCCCTAGAACAGGGAACAGGCAATCAGTGACGCTGCCACAGAGAAGAATGGGGAAGGTGTGTTTATTCACACCTCTCCCCGTTCTTAAGCTCCTGTGACCGATCACGGGACACCGGTGGCAATCGGGTTCACGGGCGTGGTCACGGAGTTTCGGACCGAGTCACAAATGCGCCGCGGGCTATGTGCGCGGGACCCACAGCTGGGCTCTTAAAGGCGACGTACAGGTACGTGCCTGTGCCCAGCCGCACCATTCTGTTGACGTATATCGGTGTTAGGCAGTCCTTAAGTGGTTAAAAGAGAAACATCACCCAAGCATAATGTTTCCACCTGGGGATGGTGTTCTTGGGGTCATAGTCAGCATTTTTCTTCTTCGAAACGCGCTGAGTCAAGTTAATGCCAAAAAGCTTAATTTTGGTCTCATCTGACTACAGCACTTTCTCCCAATCCTCTGAATCATTTAGATGTTCATTGGCAAGCTTCAGACTGGACCTGTACATGTGATTTCAATCCATGGTGGCGTATTGCGTTACCAATGTTTTTTTGTTTGGTGACTGTGGTTCCAACTGCCTTGAGATCATTCACAAGCTACTCCTGTGTAGTTCTGGGCTGATCCCTTACTATATTCTCTACACATATTCTGTCTCTATCATTTTAAAATAGACATGTGAAAAAAATGATGGACCCTTCATTTCTTTGTAAGTGGGTAAATACAAAATCTGCAGGGGATCAAATAATTAACCCACTGTATCTATAGTTTTTCCAGCTTCAGTGGCCTGTTATAGGATCCATCGTAGTGGCAGTTGGCACACCAGTGATTTGTAGCCGCTTAGATAAGCCTTGTAGTCTGCTCCAACAGACTCAGTCGCCAGCTAGAAATCGCTAGAGAAAAAAGCAGATGGATTTATAGCTACTACAAATCTCTGCTGCAAAGTTTCTAAGGTGACATGGCGCTAATGCTTTTTTGTTTTTATCAAAGCACATTGTGATAAACTAGGAACACAAAGAATGAGTACACTGGGATTAAGCACCTAGGGACCCAATGTGCGGGCCATTTATTAACAGTATTTTGTATATTTGAGGGGGGAAGGATAGGAGTGAAGGGGGAAGATTTAACAAGCTGAGGATCATATGGCCAGAAATTCCCCAACAGGAGCCTGGGCGTATACTAAAGAGAAGATGGGAGTAAAAAAAGTCTCATAGTTTTTGCCTGTGAGAGTAAAATGAGCTCTTTCATTAGTGTCGGTGGGACACCAATTATCAGGGCTGCTGTTAGACTGCATGGGGCCCTGTGATTTCTATGTGACAGGGCCCCCTTCCCCTGCCCGAAAGCAACTCTGCACATAGATTTATCAGTCCCTTTTTCTGTAGCTTCAGCTGCACAGATGAATTTATAAGAAGTGCTCCAAGGCTTCTTGCTCAATCACAAACGGAAACATAGTAAACAGTTTGCTATGTTTCACCGATGAATGGACACGGTCACCGATGAATGGACACGGTAATGATCGGTACTGATCACTCACATTGTTCATTCAGGACAGCAAGGGGTCAATAAATGACATCCTAAAAAATCAACCTGTGTGCCCACAGCAGCTGCTCCGGAGAGGAGGGAATTTGGCATCACTGCTGGTGAAAGGGACACACATTCAGAAGAGGAACTGTGTCTGGAATAAGACTGTACAGCCAGCCCTCCTGCTCAGCAGGTGCCCTAAAATGATGGGGCCCAGTCCCAGTACAGGAGGGCTGGCTGTGCTGCCTTATCAGTGCCCTGCCTATTGGTATCAGTGGGATGTTGTGCTCCATCCTTGGTGTCCGTAGCATAAAACAAGTCCCATTGTTGGTGTCGGCTGTGAAATAAGCCCCGTCATTGGTGTCAGTCCAGAAATTCCCAAATAAGGGCCAGGGGATAAACTGAAGAAAGAATTGGAGTAAACAAAAGTCCCAAAGTTGGTGTCAGTGGGATAAAATGAGCCCCATCATTGTCACTGGGAGTAAAAAAAATACCTATCATTGGTATCAGTAGGATAACATAAGCCTCCTCATTGGTGTCAGTGGGATTAAAATATGTCCTAACATTGATATCAGTGGGATAAAATAAGCCCCGTGATTGTCACTGGGAGTTAAAAAAGACTATCATTGGTATTGGTAGGATAACATAAGCCTCCTCATTGGTGTCAGTGGGATTAAAATATGTCCTAACATTTGATATCGGTGGGATAAAATAAGCCCCATCATTGGTGTGCATAGCATAAAATCAGTCCTGTTGTTGTCACGAGTGAAATAAGCTCCATTTATGGCATTAGTGGGAATAAAACATGTCCTATCATTGGTAACTGTGTAATAAAACAAGACCCATGACTGGTGTCAATGAGATCAAAAACAAGATCTATGTTTATACTGGCTTTTAGTGGTTACTTCTGTGATTATAGGCTTTTGCGCTGCTGTTCTGCAATTCTCCTTCGAATGGAACTTTGCTGTTACTCTTGGGCTTGGAGATCACTCCGTCCAACAGTACCAGCACTTGGCACCTGCTACCACTCTGTACATTGTCCTGGATTCTACGAGTCAGCCTGTTGGATGTGATCATAGAGGTACAGTGCCCCAAATTCCAGAACATAATAATGGCAACTATGACATATAAATTTGATGAACAGGGAATAAGTCGTCTTTGTATTATTGGTCATTAAAGGATCACTAAAGGAATTTATTTTTTTTAGCTAAATAGCTTCCTTTACCTTACTGCAGTACTGGTTTAATGTCCTTATTGTTTGTTTTTGCTTTGAAGTTGCTGTAATCCTGCTCTGTTCTCCACACTTCCTGCTTGCCTGTTTCCTTATAACCACAGTACTGGGAGATTTCTCACGGTGGTCTAAGCTGTCATTACTGTGTGTCTAAAACTTCCCAGAACCAATCAGATTAATTTTAAAAACAAAACACTGCCCTGGATTTGTTTGTTTTTGTTCTGTGTGTCTATTTCTACTTTGCAGAAACATGAAGCCAGTTCAAAAGTGAAACTAACCTGCAGGCACATTATATGATTGATTTTTATCTATTTTTAATCATTTTTTAAAGTAATCAGTTAACTTTTATGTCTCTATACCCTGTAAACAGTCATTTCAGCAAAACATTTTTTTTTCCTTTAGTGACCCTTTAAGGCCTTTAATTATTGCAATTTTGCATGGGGTTTTCAGCATAGTGATCATCTTTGATAAGCTGTCTTATGCCATCTATGATGGAAAGCCTGCAGTTCCTACCATGTCTGGTATGTGTGATATGGCATTATTTATTGTGTGACGATGAAGACACCACTATGGAAAACATGAGTTGGATGATCTTGAAAACCAATGCTGACGTACACATCCGAGTAGAGCCCGGAGATGACTCATCCTACAAAATTGGCAAACCTGGTGGGGAGACTCTATTGTCTGTAGACACTATTTTTATTTTTTTCCCTTGTCTAAATATTGTAAATGCAATGAAATACATTTTCAAAAATATGACAACTAACCCGAAATAAAAATTAACGGGTTGATTTGTGGAGCTGCTGCTCATAGTCCAGATCCTTTGTTGCTCTGTGCAGATGAAAGAAGAAAATGAATTGCTATTGCAGAAAACTGATCGTGGTTTCTTCTAGTGCTCACAATTCCGGCCCATTAAATGTTACATTTCTTCCTAAAGAGACTTTGAAAAGATCTCAGGAATAGGATTGGGGGTGGGTGACTATTTCTGGAGCAGGTCTGTCAGTACTAGTGAGAATGTGTCACAGCTTGAGCACGTGACCAAATGTATGTGTGTGGAGTGATGGGAGGGGGGCTAGGCAGCCACAGCGGGAGCGTACATGTGTGGAAAGCCCGTACCGCCTGGATCTGTGTGTGTATGGCTCTGGGATGGGAGGCAGTGCTCATAGTGCCTTTTGTATCTGAGAGGCATTCTGTCAGTGCTTGTGAATGTCAGTGTGTCAGAGAGATGGAAAGAGGCTGGCAGAGCGTGTCTCTGTCTATTTGAAGAATGACAGCATTTGTACCTTCTTAAAGGTTCCGTTCAACCAAAACTAACATTTCAGCTTTGGGTAGATGCTTCCTAATCCTATTTGTCAAAGACTAATGTGACAAGGTCTCCTAGGTCCACCTACCATGGTATTTGACTCTTTTCAATATTTTTACTTTATGACGAATGAAGCGGAAAGAGTGAGACTTTGGGGCTGGAGCAAAAAGAGGAAGACTGTAGGGTTAAAGTCTGTCCACTTTGCAAGGGAATTTGACCTTTTAATTTTTTTTTTTCCAAAGCTTAGTGAATGAGGTGAGGCTCTGCTGGCTTTCGTCGTCTAGTCTCCTTGCATGTGATTTGGATATTCTTTTCAAAGCTCATTTGCACCACATTTACCAAGCTAAAGGAAAATTCTCTTGCAAAGTAAACAGAATAGGCCAGATCCACAAAACTATACGGCGGCGTAATTTCAAATCTGCGCCTGCGAATATTTGTTTTGTATCCACAAAACAAGATCCGCCGGAATTTTGCTAAGATACGACTGACGTAAGTCTATTACGCCGTCGTATCTTAGTTGCATATTTACGCTGGCCGCTAGGGGTGCTTCCGTCTATTTTCTGCGTCGAGTATGCAAATGACCTAGATAAGCCGATCCACGAACGTACGTACGCCGGGCGCATTTTTTTTTACGTAGTTTGCATAAGCCGTTTTTTGGCGTAAAGTTACCCCTGCTCTTTAGAGGCGTACGCAATGTTAAGTATGGACGGCGGGACAGCGTCAAATTTTACGTTGTTCGCGAATAGGGATTTGCGTAAGTTACGTTCACGTCGAAAGCATTGACTATTTGCGACGTGATTTCGCGCATACGCACTGGGATACCTCCGCAGACGGCGCATGCGCCGTTAAAAAAAAACTTAATTTACTTGGGGTCACGATGATTTAACATAAATCACGCCCATATCTGAATTGCGCGGGCTTACGCCGACACAATTGCACTACGCCGCCTTAACTTACGGCGCAAAATCTTTGTGGATAAGGAACCTGCCGCTCTAAGTTACAGCGGCGTAGTGTATCTTAGGTACGCTACACCTGCCTAAAGATAGGCAGTTCTTTGTGGATCTGGCCCTATTTGCCTATTTTGCTGATAGCTGGACATTGCTGAAAGGAGACCTCCCAAACAGGAGCCTGAAAATGAGGGGCTATGGTGTGGTGCAACCACTCTAACACCTCCATCCCTAATAATGAACCAAAAAAGACAAGTCGCCCTTGGGACTTTGAATGAGGTGAGAGAGATTGGCACATGTACACACCAATGTGCAATAAAATCTATTTATTAGTTACAGATGCTGTAGAACAAAATGGAAACGGTAATAATTGTGCGTCATCAGGCATAGTGGCCAATGTTAACAACATAGGTACAGACAAATATAGCTACATTGCGTATATAAAACATCCATGAAACCGTAATGGTATAGACTGGGCCAGTAGGTACAAATTTACATACATATTAAAATGCTCATTGGAAGATAATAGTGGTGTTGAAACAATATAGGAGCTTCTTGTGATACAGCATAGATCCTCAACACAGCATAGATTCTCAACACCTGCAGATATACAAAACGCATCACTGGTGCCCTACGTGTTTTGCGAGACTCTGCTCGCTTCTTCAGGGGCGGATGCATGGTTATTGTATCTGTTATAGAAATGAAGACAATAATTGTGTATTACTGATAATCGGGGGGGGGGGGGGGCAGGCAAAATGGTGAATAAGGAGGGTCAGAAATGAAAGACCCCATACTCTCCACTGCCCTGGGATACATTTCCAAATGTTGAGTACCAAAAAGGTGGCAAAATGGTATATCCAGTTCGGGAGCCTAGACATATACTTAGGAGAAGATCGGCGTAAAATAGAATTCCCATAGTTGGTGTCTGTGAGAGTAAAATGAGCTCCACCATTGGTGTCGGTGGGAGTAAAATCTGTCCTATTATTGGTATCAGTGGGATAGGTTAAGCTCCTTTGTTGGTGCAAGTAGCATAACAAGTCCCACTGTTTGTGTCAGTGGGAGTAAAATAAGCCCCATCATTGGTGTCCGTTTATAAATTCCCAAATGAGGGCCTGGGCATACACTGAAGAAAAGATGGGAGTAAATTTGGTGTAAGTGGCCAATTTAGACAAGAGCCACTTAACTTACCAGTGTGTCTGCATGTTTGCCTGGGTTTTCTCCAGGTACTCCAAACTTCTGGCTGAAATTTAAACCAAAAATCTCATTGATGCAAGGCATAAGTGCTAACCACCAAGCACCACTAATGCCAAAGCTCCCAGTGGTCCCTCATTTGGAGGCACTGTCCCTCTATCCTCGGTTGTCCTTTTTTGGACCGGTATGTGAAACGCTAATACCAATGTGATATTTATTAATAGTACGATTGCGTTTCTCAATATGAAAAGCCAGTATTAAGGAAAAAGAGTGGTAAAGTCCAATAATGTTTTGCATATTAATTCTTAATGGTCCATGTAATTGGGGGCACTGCAGGGGTGTGGCTACTTTGTGTCCCTCTTTCCCATCTCATAAAGCTGGGAAGTATGACTAATGCTCATGAAGTTTTACAGGAAGCTTATTGTTGACATGAATGGTCTCTAGGGTCTCTCTTAATTGTTTAAGGAATTATGGGAAGGCAGTATTCACCATCAACTTCTGTTGAACAGGGCGGTCCCACACTGATCGAAACTTGTCTTGTCCTTGCTAAACCAGTCTGATTTTGATCCATCTGTGACACTTACAGTATCTTACAAACAAGTCCACCCCTCACATTTTTGAAAATAACTCAACATACAGCCTTTAACGTCTAAACTGCTGGCAACAAAAGTGAGTACACCCCTAGGTGAAAATGTCCAAATTGGGCCCAAAGTGTCCATATTTTGTTTGGCCATCATTATTTTCCAGCACTGCCTTAAGTCTCTTGGGCATGGAGTTCATCAGAGCTTCCCAGGTTCCTCTTCCACTCCTCCATGACAAGATCATGAAGCTGGTGGATTTTGGAGACCTTCTGCTCTTCCACCTTCCATTTGAGGATGGCCTACAGATGCTCAATAGGGTTTAGGTCTGGAGACATGCCTTCCCAGTCAATCACCTGTACCCTCCACTTCTTTAGCAAGGCAGTGGTCATCTTGGAGGTGTGTTTGCGATCGTTATGTTGGAATACTGCCCTAGAGCCCAGTCTCCGAAGGTGCTTTGCTTGCTTCAGTATGTCCTGTAATCGGAAGCTGTGATCAGTGTCGTGTCACACATAGCCCATCCCCCCTACAGTTAGAACACATCCCTAGGCACACTTAACCTTCTCAGCGCCACCTAGTGGTTAATCCCTTCACTGCCAGTGTTATTTTCACAGTAATCGGTGTATTTTTATAGCACTGATTGAAGTAAAAATTACAATGGTCCCAAAAATGTGTCAATAGTGTTCGCCATAATGTCGCAGTCACGATAAATATTTCAGATCGCCGCCATTACTAGTAAAAAAAAAAATAATAATAAAAATGCCATAATTCTATTCCCTATTTTGTAAACGCTATAACTTTTGCGCAAACCAATCAGTATACGCTTATTGTGTTTTTTTATTTTATTTTTACCAACAATATGTAGAAGAATACGTATCGGCCTATCATTTTTTTATATATATTTTTGGGGGATATTTATTATATATTTTTTTTTTTCCAAAATTGTCGCTCTATTTTTGTTTATAGCACAAAAAATAAAAACTGTAGAGGTGATCAAATACCACCAAAATAAAGCTCTGTTTGTGGGGGGGGGGGGGGGAGGACGTAAATTTTGTTTGGGAGCCACGTTGCACGACCGCGCAATTGTCAGTGTCGAAACGCAAAAAGGGCCTTGTCTTTGACCAGCAAAATGGTCCGGGGCTTAACTGGTTAAAAGTCCCGAGGTTTGTTCCCTTTTCCCTACTTCTTTACGATAATACTGGGATGTGGTGTCCTCATTTCTCTGCCCTATCTTTCTAAAAAAAATAACTGTATGCGGCCACTACAAGCCTAATTTGGGCACTCTCTTGTGATGCATCATCCAACATCCAAAGGGTAGAGAAGTAGGAATCGAGCACAGGAACCCATTGGTGGTCCCCTAAATTTGAAATATCAGTTGTACACCAAATTGATCATTCGAAAATATCAACTGATGATCTAATAATATTTTTACACATTCTTTGGCTAACAATATGATCATTTCCTATGCATAAACTAGCCAGTAATTGTATGTTTAGTGGCACTTTAAATGTGGGGAATAGAATGAGATTTTGCAGGAGCCTGTGTCGGAATTTACGGTCATGATTAAAGAGACCCTATTAGCAGGGATATAAATTCACATAACTGTTAAGTCAGAAAGGGTCCCCAGAGAATCTCGTTAGGAGCCGGAGAAGCTAATCAATCTTGTTAGCATGCTGATGGCTTAGTCTCTCTATGTTGGTCTCCAAGCGGTGTGTCAGCACTTCCATCATTCTAGAACAATGAGGAGCTCTGACAGTGACGGCACGGAGCAGGAGTGCAAGTGCTGGATTGACAGAGCTGCCTAGTGAGGGGAATTTTTTCGGTTTCAAAAAGTGCACCTGTCATGTGGGTTTAAAACCACAGGAAAATGTGTAGAACTGTCGGCACTATCATTTACAAACAACATTGTCAATAAATCTACAATTTAATAATTACTCCCCTTCATTGCAGCAAAGTACTCACCTTCCCTTTGCTCTGTTCAGTCACTGGGAGTCGAGAAGAGGACACCCTGTGTATTTGGTTTACTCACTTTGCTCCCACCCTATGACAGTGCTGGAGCACTGGAAGGAAGAGAAGCGATCCCCCCCCCCCCCCCCCTCTTCAAACTGAGGTCATGGACACAAAAAAGACCATCTTTTGGGAAAGATCCAACAAATGAAATGGATTGTAAAGGAAGAAGGTTTTTTTTATCTTAATGCGTTCTATGCATTAAGATAAAAAGCCTTAATTTCTTGTTAAAAAACAAAAAAAATATAAAAAGCCTTCCTAATACTTACTTGAGCCCCCCCTCAATCCAGCGATGTCCACGATTGCCTCAGCCGTCCTAGACATTCCCTCCTGATTAGCTGAGACACAGCAGCAGTGACATTGGCTCCCGCTGCTGTCAATTAAACACTGCTAATGAGAGAGAGAGAGGGTGGTGCTGAACCACAGCTCCGAGTCTGAATGGATACACAGAACTGTAGCTTGTCAAGTGTGCCCCTATAGAAAGCTGCTTGCTGTGGGGGCACTCATCAGGAGGGAGGTGCCAGGAGCTCCAGCCAGGGACTGAAGAGGAGCACTGGGGCTGCCCTGTGCAAGACCATTACACAGAGAAGGTGAGTATAACATGTTTGTTTATAGTAATAGAATACAACAAATTGATTTTTACAATCCCTTTAATTTAAAGTGGATGTAAACCCGATTTTTTTTATTTATTTATTTTGATGTCACAGTGTACAGTATAAGATTTCCTATCATCTGTGCCCAGTCTTGCCACACAGTTAATCCAGCTCTGAGCAATCCTCTTTTATTGTTCAGTGAAATAAAACGGTTTTACAGAAAAAAATCTTAGTCCGTTCCGCCCCCTTGCTGTAAGTGACAGGTGATTTACATATCTCATGCACTAGCCTGGAGACGGGCATTATTTTTTAATTCCCACCCCCACTAATTTTCTGAAGTGGTTACTTTTATAGATTTTGACTGGATGTTGGTGATCATAGCAGAATTTAGTGTAAGGAATGCATGTTGACAAGGGAAGTGTAGAGGAGGGCGGGGTGTCTGACATCACGACTCCTCCCACCGAGCTCCAGACAACAGACCCACCCACAGAATCTGCAGTTTTTCAGTTCTTATAACAGACAGAGGGGAGACATTTGACAGGTTAGGATACATGCAGGACGCATGTATATCCTTATAGATCAGCAGTATGGCAATAGTTTAGAAAGGATGAGAGCGGGTTTACATCCACTTTAATCCCTCTGTACATTAGAAGCTTGCTCTAACCCTTACCTCAACTATCTGGCATTATGGCACTATCCTTGAGTTACTTTTCATTGCATCAATTTCTCTCGGTGTATAGAGCTCTGATGAAGGGGGACCCCTGGAGCTCCCGAAACATGTGGGCTTTTGTTTTAACTTGGTAGAAAACACAGATAAACCATTTAGACTTATGTTTACTGTGGCTATTACTTTTATCCAACCATGTTAAGCCAGTCAAGGCATTTTTGGAAGCTTCTTAATCCTGGTACGCACTAACAGTTTTTTTTTTCTTTCTGTGTTGAACAAAAAAAAGACAGCTCTGGTCAGAGCCGCTGTACTAACGATCCGACGTTGGTACAGCGCTCTCCCCCTGCTGAGCGGTTGTGTTCTGACAGGGAGAAATGCATTAAGTGAGTGTCAATCTATATCTGAATGTCCACTTTGGGTGGGCTTAACCCTTAAAAACAAATAATTTGTAATCTGTAGTAGCTTTGAATTACAGTCTAGGGTTTGTAATATTTCCTATGCTCAGTCTCTTTTTCTCTCTGTCTACAGATAAGGTTCTCCTGAAGCCGGATGACGGTTGCATCTTCACCACTTTGGGCATTAACAGTCACTTGTTTGCATGTAATCGGGATGAGCTGTGCTCTTTGGTAAGAAGCAGATTTTTTCTTCTGATATACTCATTTTATGTTTTGACTTTTTGAATGCAGCAAATCTCTGAGGCCTTGTACACACGAGCAGACAGATTTGTTCAAATCTGTCTGTCCGACAGATTTGAACAAATCTGTCTGCTGGGATTTTGGTTTGCTCGCGTGTACACACGAGCAAACCAAAATCCCCGCCAGCAGACAGCGCGCTGACGTGGCGGTGACGTTGACGCCGCCACGTCACCGCACCAGGAAGTAAAACACTTCCGCGCATGCGTCGAAACCATTCGGCGCGTGTGCGAGAAGACATGTCTGCTGGTTAGCATACTAACCAGCAGACATGTCGGGCGGACGGGTTCCCAGCCGACAGATTTCAAAGCATGCTTTGAAATCTGTCGGGTGGCCAAATCCGTCTGTTTGCCCGTACACACGATCGAATCTGTCTGCTGAAACGGTCTAGCAGACCAATTCCAGCAGACAGATTTGATCGTGTGTACGAGGCCTCAAAATGGCTTAGAGTGAACCTGGCCTAAAACCCGGTAGCAGAGATGTTTTAGTTCAGACACCTCTAAAGCACAACTGCAGGCTAAATATTTTTTTTTAAATGTACCGCTGGAGGTTTTAATTATTTTTTAACCACTTCAATATAGGGCACTTTCACCCCCTTCCTGCCCAATCCATTTTTCAGCTTTCAGCGCTGTTACAATTTGAATGACAATTGCGCAGTCATGCAACATTGTAGCCATATGAAATGTATATAATTTTTTCCCCACAAATAGTTTTCTTTTGGTGGTATTTGATCACCTCTGCGGCTTTTATTTATTGCGCTACAAACAAAAGAATAGGGACAAGTTAGAAAAAAACACAATATTTTTAACTTTTTGCTATAATAAATATCCAATTTTTTAACAAATTTTTTCCTCAGTTTTGGCCGATATGTATTCTTCTACATATTTTTGGTATAAAAAAATCGCAATAAGCGTATATTAATTTGTTTGCGCAAAAGATATAGCGGCTACAAAATAGGGGATAGATTTATAGCATTTTTTTTTTTTTTTTACTAGTAATAGTGGCGATCTGCGATTTTTATTGTGACTGCGATATTGCGGCCGACACATCGGACACTTTTGACACATTTTTGGGACCATTCACATTTATACAGCAATCCATGCTATAAAAATGCATGGATTGCTGTATAAATATGACTGCCAGGGAAGGGGTTAACACTAGGGGGCGATCAAGGGGTTAATGTGTTCCCTAGGGAGTGATTCTTACTGTGGGGGAAGGGCACTGACTGGGGGAGGTGACCGATCCGTGTCCCTATGTACAAGAAACACACCATTGGTCTCCTCTCCCTGACAAGACATAGATCTGTGTGTTTACACACACAGATCCACAGTCCTGCTCAGTTACTGGCAATCGTGGGTGCCCGGCAGACATCGCCCCCTAGTGGCTCGGAAAGGCGCCACGTCACATATTGCGTCTCCCGAGAAGAGGAGGCTCATCGTCGCGCCGTCATGACGTTGGGATAGTGGTTAAAAGCTCAAGTTGCCGTACTCACACTTAATCTAGAGCTGTCCTCTGCAGTACCTCTTCTTTGCTCAAGATGTCCTAGTTTTTGGGTTGAATAACGTCCAGAGGCACTCAATTTAGAAGAGGAAGGCGTGTGAGTGCAGGTAGTCATGACCTCAAAGTGTATTGAGGCAGAGAAGGACTCTGTTGTCATCAGAGAGTTAGTTATCAAAGCGGACCTTCGCTCACCTGTTTTAACCCATAAAAACCTATACAACTGTGCCCCAACTGCATGCATTGCAGTATGGTTCCATTTAGTTGAACGGATACTGCCCAGCAAGCAAGACGGTGAGAATGCATTTTGAAAAGCATCGCCGGCACAGTGTATGTACACCCCCATCCACTTTGTAGCCTTTGTAGCTTAAGAGAGAGTGGTTGAGGGGACTGTAAAAATGTGTCAAGGCCCTGCCGCTGCAGCCTGCCACTGATGGTAAGTCTAACTGTCCGTGGCTAGGCATAGGTATCCAAGAACAGCATTCGCTTCTTGATCATCTCCAAAAATGTTTGTGACTGAATTTTTGTTGATGCCGCTAAACAGATAGCAGCAAATTAGTTGCATATTATAGTAAATGTCCTTGTAGAACCTCCTTTATGTTGGCAGCATATAAATACAAATACGTCATTTTCTCATAGGTTCCCTTGCCAGAAGAGGTCCAGCTGCCTCCTGAGGATTCCCATATTCATCGAATAGAGGCAGAAGATCTAGCCAATCACCTGAGTGCTTTTCATTGGGAACTTTTCAGCTGCGTGCATGAGGTGAGCCAATCAGACAGAATTAGGCACCATTTAGAACTGATTGAACAATGCTGGCAAGCGGTTGCATTTGCGTCATTCTTTGTAAGCCAGTCTACGCCTAAAACCAGACACCAAATCGCTTTGAAAATATAAACTAGTTGCCCTGTATTTTCATTCCCTGCGCTCTGAAAGCTCTCGTCATCAACCCAGGCTGAAACTTGATTTTTTACATTTAGCCTTCTGCAGTGCATGCACAGATGGCAAAACTTGAGAGATACAAAGGAGGAATCAAGAATCCCTCTACATGTGAATCCTGCTTTGTAAAATTGTCTATCTGGGGTCATATGTGAGGTGGGTTTGGGCTGGCCATATCTAAAGTCATATTGGGAATGCCTTTATACTGCAACTCCTGTTCTGTCATTGATTAGGGCAGGGCTTAAAGGAATAATTGTCCACCCATCTTCCGCCTCATCTTTTTTTTTTGCGCCCCGGTTTTCTTTACTCTATTGCAGGAGTCTCCAAACTACGGCCCTCCAGGTGTTCAGGAACTACAATTCCCATCATGCCTAGTCATGTCTACGAATGTCAGAGTTTTACAATGCCTCATGGGAAGTGTAGTTCCACAGCAGCTGGAGGGCCGTAGTTTGGAGATCCCTGCTCTATTGGACCTAAACCTGGCACTTGCAGGTACGATGAAACCTGCTTCTCTTCTTTTTTTTCCCATGATGCAGCACTGGTTGCCAGGCCTCAACACTGTTAGATGGGTTGGGTAGGTTGTCCTTACTGCATATGTTTTCTAGATTTAGTATTTGTTTGTCAAGTCCATCTTAATCTGCAAATCATCTAACACTACCCTCTACCCAGACTGATGGCTGCTGTCCAAGGGTGTCTCCATTGCTCCACCATAGTTCTAGGTCTAACCCTGGACTCGGAGCTACCCTTTAGGCCCCACATCCAATTATTGTCCAAATCTTGCCTCCTCAACATCTCCAAAATACACCTTTCTAACCAGTGACACCACAAAGCCTCCTAGTTCACTCCCTGGTCATCTCTTGTCTTGACTACTACTACACAAAGGAGCAGATACCGGTCCTGCTGATGGGTTAATAACCTTCTACGGCTCTGTCCAGCTCTCCTAAAGTAACTGCATGTCTCCTGGAATCTCCTCCATGCTCTTGAGACTGTGCTGGGAGACTCCGCAAACCTTCTGGCAATGACGCGTATTGATGTGCCATCCTGGGGGAGTTGGACTGCCTGTGCAATCTTTATAGGGTCCAGTTATCGCCTCGTGCTACCAGTAGTGACAATGACTCTAGCCAAATGCAAAACTAGTGAAAAACAGTCAGAAAGATGAGTAGGAAAGAAATGTCAGTGGCCTCCACCTGTAAAACCATTCCTGTTTTGGAGGTCGTCTCATTGTTGCCCATCTAGTGCACCTGTTAATGTCCTTAACACCAAAGCAGCTGAAACCGATTAGCAACCCCCTCTGCTACTTAACTGATCAGATCAATATCCCCGGAGTTTAATTGACTTGATGCTATACTCTGATTAAAAAGTGTTTTCTTTCATTATATTGTTTTGAGCAGTAGAGTAGCAGAAAGGTGAATTTCTGAGACACGATGAGGCAGGATTGAGCCTAGCTAGGGTTGCACAAAGGACAGGCACCTGGAAAGGTGAGAAATCCGGTAATAACATGCATGAGAAATAAGGAGAGGCACCGCAAATAACCTGGTTTGAAAAGAGAGAAAAGAAACGGCTTGTGGTAAATATAGTCTCGTGATAAGACAAGCCTCTGATTGCCTCGGGAACAGCCTTTTACCCTGACAAACACCATGTTCAGCAAGTAACATGTTATTGGCCTATTTATAGTGTGGGGATGTGTCAGACAGAACACAGTATGTGGGATCTACAGATTTTCTAGCACAATTACTATTGAGCACTGAACTAGAGTGACTAACCAGGGATTTTGTCACAGGCGTCGATGTGTAGCAGCTAAGGGGTAATCAGTAAATTGAAAGGCAAGGTGAGTCACACCCCTGTATTTCAAGATAAGTGTCCCTCTGTGATTTCATAGCACGCAGCAATCCCAACTTTATGGGATTTGGGTCCTAAAAGGGTAAGGCTTGTTAGAAGTGGGAGCAATCAGAAACAGATTTTGGTGGTTTTGGGAGTAATGTGTCCTTTTACACACTAATAAATGCTGCTGGATATCTATGCAGGGGAAAAACACACATTGGGATCAATCGTCTAATCATCGATTCATTAGTATAAAGCTTTCGAGAGTCAGTCACAACAGTTAATGCGAAAATATCCAAAGGGACAAGCAGAAAAATTTTGTCTTGTGAGATACCAGAAGGAACAATTTTTGTGTAATTAGTATTGTATTTTTATGGAAAAAATAATGTGACCAAGCATGCTCGGAAACGAAAGAATACTGGTGAGGGGGTTAGCTCAGCAGCTGGTGTGCGTGACGCCCTGGATGGGTTCACTGCACAAAAATTAGGCCCAGAAAACAACAGTGAAGGTGAAAAAAACAGATGCTTTATTTTACCCTGTGTACAGTGGCGGCTGGCGCTCAAAATTTTTGGGGGGGCGCAAACGAAAAAAAAAAAAAAAAATTGCAGCCTCACTGTACCTATCAATTGTCACCACTGTGCCATGTCATCAAATGCAGTCACTGTGCTTTAAAAACGCAGTCACTGTGCCATGCCATCAAAACGCAGCCACTGTGCCATGCCATCAAAACGCAGCCACTGTGCCATGCCATCAAAACGCAGCCACTGTGCCATGCCAATCCAAACGCAGCCACTGTGCCATGCCAATCCAAACGCAGCCACTGTGCCATGCCAATCCAAACGCAGCCACTGTGCCATGCCAATCCAAACGCAGCCACTGTGCCATGCCAATCCAAACGCAGCCACTGTGCCATGCCAATCCAAACGCAGCCACTGTGCCATGCCAATCCAAACGCAGCCACCGTGCCATGCCAATCCAAACGCAGCCACCGTGCCATGCCATCAAAACGCAGCCACCGTGCCATGCCATCAAAACGCAGCCACCGTGCCATGCCATCAAAACACAGCTACTGTGCCATGCCATCAAACACTGTGCCCCCAATTGTCGCCACTGTGCCCCCACTTGTAGCCACTGTGCCCAGTACCCCCCCCCGGCACTTGCCTTTATGGCTTCTACGTCCCTCGATGTCCCTCGTCCCGCCCTCGATGACGCTTCAGCCAATCAGGTTACCTGATTGGCTGAGACGTCTGTCACTCTTTTCTCGGACGCATGGCCGGTACGTCCCGAGGATGAGCTTCAGCAAGCCGACTACAGCCTCAGGGTTGGCCCTGATAGGCACTTTCCCCACAGCCAGTCAGCTGCCGCTATTCAGCTGACCGGCGCTCAATGTCCGGTCAGCTGAATAGTGGGCGGCAGCGGCGAAAATATACAGATTCATATAGTGTATGAATCTGTATATTTTACTGGCTGTGAGCGAGCCAGAGGGGGCGGCGCTTCTGCGTCCCTATGGACGCACCGCCACTGCCTGTGTACAATGGTCTAAAAACAGCAAAACAAAAAGAAACCTGAAAATAAATCCTTGCCAGCTTGGCCACTTACTACCAACAGGTTCCCTGGCTATTAATTAGGTACAGCCTTGTGCTGACCCAGCACCTATCTCTCTGATAAAGAGACTTGTATCACGCTCCCCAGTTTAAACAAGGCCAAAACTGGTTCCAGGATGGAGCAACTCCCTTTGCATGCTTGGAGTTTTTTGTAGAGGCCTTAATGAGCCAACTTAATTCAGCGGGGCTCATTACATCTACCCCTGCAGGACTCTCAGCACTTCCCCCTAGTGGTACAAATCGGCATAGTCTGAATCTGGGACACACAATTTTACCTGCCTGCGGTCACAATACATTACAATACAAGATATCACTTCCAAAGTTGTATTCTGTTTGGGCACGCAGGGCATTTAAAAAAAAAAACTGCAAAGCCAGTACCAACGGCAGGAAAAAACGGCAGTAAAAATGCTTTTAGGAGCGTTTTGCATTGGCGTTCATGCACGTTTTAGCCATGTTGGTGTTAAGCAGCACTTCTCTGCCCTCTTCTATTTTCCACTCCCAAACCCTACTACTACAGTTTATAAACGCTTGACACGGCTTAACGATGTACACAGCTTTATCGCCTGTTTAGCCGCATGAGGCGTTTTTACAGCTGTAATAGTGCTGCTCCAGAGAGAATAATTTACCACCTTCTCCTTCGCATTTTCTCATCACTGCAGTCAAATACAAATGTCGATTTGGACCCAGTACCTGTTAGAAGATCAATCAAACCTGCTTAAAACCAAAATTTTTAAACATCATTTAACTAGTACATGACAAGCTTTAGTAATGGCTGCAGGTTTCCTTGAAGACTTTAGCTGCCCATTGCTAGCCACTTGCAGTTATTTATACATGATCGGGCTGCCAAAGATCTTTCTAAAAAAAAAAAAATCTGCCCATAAAGATGCATGCTTAGATGGACCATGTGTTCATGTTTATTCCTATGGAAGAACAGGAAGCTCTGTACAGAGCTATTCCTGTTCATTCATTCTGTGCTGCAGAGATGGCGACTAAGGTGTGCGCAGTCTTCTTTCTCTGTCTCAAAGGTGAAACCTCAGAGGTCTTTTTAGACCCCTGATATTTCACCAAAGCCCCCCAATGGGGATCCAAAAAAATTAAAATAAATAAAAAATTAAATTGTAAACCAAACAAATGTGTTAAAAAAATAAATAAAATACTACTTGTCCCTAATATAGATTAGGTGGTAAGTCAGGACTTTTTTATATATATATCTGCTGATGATTTGGCCATGTGTAGGTGACAGGTGCTCTTTAGAGTTGGGCTGGAAGTATGAAAGTAATGTATGCTTGGCTATTTTAAGAAATAACTTGTTTCAGCCAATGTCTAGAGCTTCAATCTCTTGGTATTCGCAAGAATAAATCTGCCCAAAGCAGCGTTCATCCAAGGTATCTCATTACATGTAAAGTCTTGTATAAATCTCACATAAGCTATTAAGAATTGACAAACAGAGCCACTGATTGATATTATCATGTTACCAAAGATCTTCAACACATTGCTAGTATAGTGTATTTCGCTCGCTGTAGCAAATTTCCCACCATAGTGCCTTGTTTAAATTTAAAGCATTTGTATATATTATATTTAAAATGTTTGGTACTAAAAAAAATTACTTTTGAAAAAATATTAATTTGGATCGATCGAGTCGGATATTAAAATTAATGCTAAACTCGGGCAAGCAGCTAAATACACACTTGAGAATACATTTTCTGTTTTTGCTCGCCGTAAGCTTTGTAATTCTGTACATTTGATCCTATGATTTTAAACACCTTTTCTAAACTGAACAGCCAGACAGTAGCCACACTTGGTTTATAATGCCGCGTACACACGGTCGGAATTTCCTATAACAAATGCTCGATGGGAGCTTGTTGTCGGAAATTCCGACCGTGTAGTAGGCTCCATCCGACATTTGCTGAGTTTCCTAAAAACAAAAATTTGACAGCTGGTTCTCAAATTCTTCGACAACGAGACTTGTTGTCGGAAATTCCAAGCCTGTGTACACAATTCCGACACGTTCCACGCATGTTCGGAATCGAGCAGAAGAGCCAAACTGGCTATTGAACTTAATTTGTCGTACGTGTTGTACATCACCGGGTTCTTGACATTTTTAATTTCTGACAACATTTGTGTGACCGTGTGTATGCAAGACAAGTTTGAGCTAACATCCTTCGGAAAAATATCCATGGTTTTGTTGTCGGAATGTTCGATCATCTGTATGCCGCATTAGTCTTCTCACTGGTCAGTGGATTTGCATCTTCAGCCTTTTTCAGTTAAAAGGGATCTGGCCCAGAAAATGTTAAACTGGAAGTAGCACAGTGACCTTGTTGTCTAACTGAGCAGTGTGTATCACACGAGGGACTGACCAGAGTGAAAAATTCTTCAACAGGTAAAACCACCAACATATATATATTTCCCCCCTGTATTCAGCTCTTTGCTTGGAGTTCCACTTAATAATACAATTTTTATATATTTTTAAGGCTAAACTAAGATTTTTGCTTAAATAAAGCGTTTTGTCTACAGAGCTCAACAGCTCAAGTCTAAATTGTGTGGGTGTCATTTGTTTACCCTTCTCCCTCCTCAGTCAATCTGAATTTGAAGCTGTATTCTTGAGGGTTTTCCAAAGCCTCAAGGGTTATTTGTGGAGACATCATTCTGTGAGGGCTTTTCATAAAAAAAAAATTCTGTGCTAATAAAGGACTGGGATTAAGAGGCTTGGGCTTTCTCATGCAGTCCTTTTTCTGTTGACCACTCCTTGTTACCGATCTGGGGTTTCCATTCAAGTTAGGTTGTTCTGCTTGTTTTGGTGACTTACTGGCCACGTACTGACCCAATATCATTGTTTCTTCCATAGTCTCATTGCTCTGAACAGTGGAACCTCTGTCCTAGTCTGGAGCACCAGGTAGATCCTCTATGGCAGTGGTCCCCAACCTTTTTGGCATCGGGGACCGGCTGCCTGAAAGAAAATTGTGACAAGGCCTGGCGAGGGGGGGGGAGTGTATGCCCATGCAGGGGTAAGCGATTTTTCGCAGGCAATTTATCCAGGCAATAGCTGGTGTTCTGCTGTTGGCGCTTCAATCATCAAGGCACCATGACTGGTATGGTGTCAGAATGATTGAAACACTTTATTTCTTATATTACATTGTAATATAAATGAAATAGTTTAACTCACCATAATGCAGAATCAGTGGGAGCCATGAGCGTGTCACTTGTCATGTCACCTGCCACCAGATGAGGAATGTCACTTGACACGTCACCTGCCTGTGCCACCAGATGAGGAATGCCACGTCGCCTGCCTGTGCCACTTGATGAGGAATGCCGCGTCACCTGCCTTTGCCACCAGATGAGGAATGTCGCGTCACCTGCCTGTGCCACCAGATGAGGAATGCTGCGTCACCTGCCTGTGCCACCAGATGAGGAATGCCGCGTCACCTGCCTGTGCCACCAGATGAGGAATGCCGCGTCACCTGCCTGTGCCACCAGATGAGGAATGCCGCGTCACCTGCCTGTGCCACCAGATGAGGAATGCCGCGTCACCTGCCTGTGCCACCAGATGAGGAATACCGCGTCGCCTGCCTGTGCCACCAGATGAGGAATGCCGCATCACCTGCCTGTGTCACTAGATGAGGAATGCCACTTGCCACATCACCTGCCTGTGCCACCAGATGAGGAATGCCACTTGCCACATCCACTGCCTGTCACCAGATGAGGGAATGCCACTTGATACATAACCTGCCAGTGCCACTAGATGTGGATTGTCGCTGCATTGGTAGTACAGTGGTCGTTAGGTGAGGGCAGGAGAGCGGAGATGCAGGGCGGGCAGTGAGAGATGTCATCTCTCTGCTCCTTGCCGCACTTCCGACATTCCGCATGCTGTGAGGGGGAAGAGCGGTGATGCTAGGCGGGCGGAAAGACATGATGTCATCTCTCTGCTCCCCGCTGCACCTCCGACATTCCAGCACGCTGTGAGGGCGGAAGAGCAGTGATGCTAGGTGGGGGCGGAGAGATGTCATCTCTGCTCGCCAGCGCGCTTCAGTCATCCGCCCACCTGCCTGCCTGATCCACCTGCTCGCCATTACAATGTTATGTTGCCCGGCTGCAGAGACTCTGCGGCCTGGTAGTGGGCCATGGCCTGGGGGTTGAAGACCCCTGCTCTATGGTCTCTCCTTGGTAGTGGCAGTTCACCTGTTTTGCTAGGGTTCTCCTCATTTGGTTCAGATTAGGGCATTGCTACTTCTGTGTGTCAGAGGCTACTCCCTATACTTGTCAGTGGCTGTTGGCCACCCCTGAGTTTGACTGTCATATGTCTCTCACAATGGAGAAAATATGATTTTTGTATCCATTACCAAAATCTTTTTCACAGTCATTTTAGGATTTTTTTATTTGTGTTGTGTATTGCTTTCTCCAAAAGGCCTTTTTCTTTTTGCCAGTACCCCAGCCTGCTATAGGCAGCAGTATAACCCATCTGTTTCTAAATCCCTGTGTCCCTCAATGGACTTGAATTTTTTTTTTTTTTCAAAAATCGTATTTTCTTCCAGACGCACAAATATTTTTATTTAATTTATTGCACATTATACTCGCCTCCCCTCACTTCAATGCCGACGTTGACATCCTTGCAGAGGCGATATAGCACGTCTCTTCTGCAATAAAGAGCCTGCTTGCTCGCAGTTCTTTACTTTTTCCATTCAGTTCCGCTTTAAGTAGCAGGGATGAAGACAACATTACAACAGGAGCAGGCATGTGTTATATTTCTATGTGGATCTCCATGGCCTGGAGGAAGAAGGGTATGGATTGAAGTGTCAGCTGCTTTGTGCATGCATCTGTTCTGCACATGTAATATTCATAGACACAAGCTGCTGTCAGGGTATTGCAGGTTACTTTAATCAAGTGAGTTTGGATGCTGCAAGATCCTGCAGATCCCAGTCCAAGGATTCTAGGAAAACGCCTAAATTATGGCAAACCCCTCTTAATTTTTCTGTTGACCGTTGTCCATAATTTTAAAGGACAACTGCACCTTTGTTTTAAAAATCGATATTTTAATGAGACTAATGCCTCGTTTCCACTGATCGGTTCGGGTCGCTTAGAATGGAACGGGTTAGAATGGACCGGTCAATTCTGCTGAACATTTCCACTGCAAATTGACCATCCGGGACCATGCAAGGTTTAGAAAAAAAGCCTAGCACGTCCACCAATCAGTGAGATGTATTTGTAGGTCCGCCCTAACCAAACCGTTCCATTTTCTATGGCCCCACATCTGAAGCAGGACCCAGAATGGTCCGGTACGGTTCGCTTTTATGGCACGCTTTCAAAATGGAAACACCCAAAATACCGTACTGAACCGTACCGAACCGATCCGCTCAGTGGAAACGAGGCATAACACACTTTTTACATTGGCCAAATAAAGGCAATCTTTTGTCCACATGGTCTGCCTAACTTAAACTTTGTTGCTAAAATAAACAAAATGGGTGCCGCTTACATCATCACTAACTTTCAGTCTCCTGTGGAGACCAATATGAGGATTGACTGGGAGTTGACACCCAGCTGCTAGGATATGCACACAGAGATTGCCGTTCCTGTATGCATCTTTTCCACTTGGGTTTAGGCATTCTCTGCACCTTTTGAGGTGTTGATCTAAATAAAACGATCTCGCCATTGCACTCCCCGTTCCATTGCGTTTTACACATGCACATTACAATGAATTGCTTGGGAATGTTTTTATAGGTTACTCAAGATGCTCAGCAGTTTAGAAAATTATTTAGTCAGACCCCATGTTGTTTCACAGCAGGATGTGCCGCAATTGTCTTGCTTTGTTACTCCCAACGTAATCAGTTTTTACATTTCAGAGACAATCACATACCTGCCTATTATGCCCCCATTACAATCTGAGAAGTTTAGCAGATATATAAAAGTGTAATTAAAATGAGACATCTTTAGCAGATAAACATTTAACAGCCTCCCAGTTTTGGTTAAGTGGATATTGTCTTTTAATCCATATTCTCATATAAATTATGGCTCCTAGAAGAATAGATCTGTAAATGTAGTAGGGCATGGTGACTTAATCCTATATTTCCACAGCTGGAGTTCGTAGATTACGTGTTCCATGTAGAGCGAGGGCGCAGAGAAACGGCCAATCTGGAGCTCCTGCTGCAGCGCTGCAGCGAGGTACAACACTGGGTCAGTACGCAAACCCTGCTCTGCGAGGCCCAAGCGAGAAGGACTCAACTTCTCAAGAAGTTCATCAAGACGGCAGCCATGTGAGTTATGACCTCAAGAAAACAAGTGTGTGCGTGTGATTAAGTAAGAGAAGCAACCAATAAGCTTTTAGCTTTCAAATGAAGAAGGGAATTTGGCTGCTAGGGCTGATGGCTCCCTTATATATAAATCAGTCCATTGTGGGTTCAAATGGAAATGTTCGTTCTGCAACAGCTAGAAAGACAAAGATCAAAAGTTTAACCACTTCAGCCCCAGACCATTTGGCTGCCAAATTAACGGGCCACTTTTTGCGATTCGGTATCGTTTTAACTGACAATTGCAACATTTTCCAACAAATATAGCTTTCTTTTGGTGGTATTTGATCTCCCCTGTGGTTTTTATTTTTTGCGCTATAAACAAAAATAAAGCAACAATTTTAAAAAAAACGTTTTTTGTACTTTTTGCTGTAAAAAACATTTTTTTTATTTTTTTAAAACAAATTTTTGCTCAGTTTAGGTCAACATGTATTCTTCTACATATTTTTGGTTAAAAAAAAATCACTAAGCGTATATTGTTTGGTTTGCGCAAAAGTTATAGCGTCTACAAAATAAGGGATATTTTTTTGGCATTTTTATAAAAATTTTGTTTTTTTTACTAGGAATGGTGGCCATTAGCAATTTTTATCGTGACTGCGACTTTATGGCGGACACATCAGACACTTTTGACACATTTTTGTCATGTATACAGCAATCAGTGCTATAAGAATGCACTTACTGAAAAAATGACACTGGCAGTGAAGGGGTTAGCCACTAGGGGGCGCTGAAGTGGTTAAGTATTTCCTAGAGAGTGATTCTAACTGTTAGGGGGAGGAGCTACCAGTGACACGACAGTAATCACTGTTCCTGATCACAGGGGGAGCAGTAGATCCCTGACATGTCACTAGGCAGAATCGCTGGCCACCCAGGAACATCGAGTTCTCGGGACCCGCGGGCGCACTCGCGAGGCACGTGGCGGGCGTGTGAGCCTGCTGGGCGGCAAATTTAAAGGGATGTACAGGTACGCCCGTTTGCCTGCCCGTGCCATTCTGCCGACGTATATCGGCATGCGACGGTCAGCAACTGGTTAACTGACATTTTCCAATGGCTTCCATGATGGTTTTCTTATGCCAATGCACAGTATCTATATTATCATTTCTAGTGTGCTTTGCTTAGTGGGGTTTTAGACCTGCTTTTGGACATGGACTTTTGAACTATGATTGATCTTACGCATTACTCATGACCAAGTGTGAGGTTAGAGCCATCTTTCTCAACCTTTTCAACATGGAGGAATCCTTTTAAACAACTTTCTGGTCTCAGGGAACCCCTGCTAAATATTACAATATGTACAACTCATGATACAATAGTGTGGTGGTCAGTGGGAAAAATGCTCCTTACACTTGTGGTGATTGGGAAGAATTACCTCCTTACAGATGGCTAAAAAAATCAGTGGTGTCAGTGGAAACTTATCCGAGCGTCAGATACTGCTTGTTGCTCAAGGAACCTCTAGCAACCTCTAGAGAGGAACCCTAGCGTTCCATTAAACCCTGGTTGAGAAACCATGAGACAGAGACTAAAGCTTGGCTATACACGTATTGTTTTATTTTATTCAGCCTGCAGGTTCCTTTTGATTGCTCGATCAAAGGATGTCGCAAATTTTGTCCGGGTCATCAGGAACTGGACGACATTTGCATAATGTATGTTCAGCTTTATAATAACTGTTTGATTCAGTCCTCGTTAAAGGATATGGCAGGGCATGAAAGGCACAGTGAGGTATAGAATGTGCGTTTGGACTATACGCAAGAGGGAAGATGGTCAGAGATGTAAAATGTATTTGCTGCAGATTGGAAGAATCACAACTGTCCAATTCTTGGTTACTTCTCCATTGATCAGGTCATTCGACATGCACATATTAAGGGGAAAAAGAGGGTCACAATTTGTTCATCACATAGTGAATCTGTCTGGTCTACCCAATTCACTGCTAATCATGAGCCAGGTTGCAGGGGGAGGGAGGAATTTCAGCATGTATGAGCTAGCTGGTTTTACGCAAGTGGATTCATCAATCCACTTGTGTACAACCAGCCTGTTGGGTTTTTCAGATCTACCCCTCATTTCAGATCTACACCAAATGATCAATGCCACAGGCTATAGCTGGCAATGCTTGTTATTGTATTTTACCAGTAGGGAAGGCTCCCCCACTGTCAGAGTACAATAGCTCAGTGGGAGCTTAAGCCGGCCATACAAGAATCATTTCCTTCCGTTTAAACGAAAAAAATAATAAACCAATTTCCCCATCCACGTCGCATGTGTGGATGGGGAATTGGTTTATTATTTTTTTCATTCAAGCTTATATGGCCAGCCTAAGTGGTTTCCATTGAGTCTTTGTCTTTATTGTTTATCCATTATGACTTATAAGACAATTACGTGCCATAGAAGAATCCTCACCAAACCTTCTCCCTCTGTCTTCTTCTCTGTTGTTTCCTCCCCGCCCCTCTCTGCAGATGTAAACAGAACCAGGACCTCTTATCGTTTTTTGCCATAGTGATGGGATTGGACAATGGTGCAGTAAGCCGTCTACGTGTTTCCTGGGAGGTAAAAATAAAATTCTGATTTTCATTATTTATTCCCCTAAAGGGATGTTTAAAGATAATGGGCCAGATACACAGAGCCATTACTCCGGTCTATCTCCTGATAGATCGGAGTAATTTCAAATTACCCGCGTCGTATCATTAGTTTGAATCCTCAAACCATGATACGACGGCTTCGGGCTTCGATCCGACAGGCTTACGTCTTCGTACGCCGTCTGATCCACGCTGCAATCTTTTTCCGGCCACTGGGTGGAGTTTGCGTCGTTTTCCACGTCGGGGTATGCAAATTAGCTTTTTCCGGCGATCCACGAAGTTACGATCGTCCGTCGCATTCTCTTACGGCATCTGTAGTCATCTTTTTGCTGCGTAAAGTTAGGGAAGCAAAAATCTGGTCTATAGTTAGACAGCCCATGTTAAGTGGCCGTCGTTCCCGCGTCGAATTTAAAAAATTTTTTTCGTTTTTGCGTAAGTCGTCCGGGAATAGGAATGTACGTAAACGACGCTACTCAAAAAAAAAACTGACGTAACGACGTAATTTCGCGCAATGCACGGCGGGAAATTTCTGAACGGAGCATGCGCAGTTCGATCGCCGCGGGGACACGCCTAATTTAAATGCTTCACGCCCCCTAATCGCGTATTTCGGTTCCGCCGGGAGAAATACACTACGCCGCCGTACCTTACGGGCCGAAATCTACCTGAATTCGTCTTAGAGCCAGGTAAAATACGGCGGCGTAGTGTATCTCTGATACTCTGCGCCAGGGCAATTGTACCTGAATCTGGCCCAATGTGTAAAAAATGTTACTATATTTTATTTATTATGTTTATTAATATAAAATGAGTAATCTATATTTTCTGTCTATTGAATATGACAATATATATATATATATATATATATATATATATATATATATATATATATATATATAATATAATTTTTATTATAATTTTTTTTTTTTTTAAATATATATGCTTTTTTCAACTCATTCTACAGATCTAAAAAACGGAGCAATATCATCACACTGTTTTTGTGGAAAGACTTCAAGTAGAACTAAAGGCAATTTTTTTTTTATATTTTGGATAGAGTAAGGTTATACCCCCTGTCAGATTTTTTTTTGCCGTACATGTCCTCATTGGGGAGATTTGCCTTTACTTCCTGTCCCATTGCCAAAACAGGAAGCGAGAGGAAACCTTTCCAAAGTGAGAGAATCCTTGCTTGTCACCAGGGCCAGCAGAGCTAGTGTCCCCCTCTATTTCTGGGGACAACCCAAAATGTGTGTTTTTTTCTTTTACCGGGGGACAGACAGTTATAAAAACTGACAGGTGTTCTAATCCCTCTCCACTCCAAATTAAAGGTTTTTCCTTTAGGTACACTTGTAAGCTGTCTATATAGTGCATTGCTTTATAGATGTACACAGGCACATGTTAACATTATTCTCCTCTCCTCCTTTCATCAGAAACTACCTGGAAAGTTTAAGAATCTGTTCAGGAAGTTTGAGAATTTAACGGTAAGAGGCAGAAGGATCATTTTTATGGGAGAGATTTATAAGATGGAGATTATTTGTATGTGTATTTGCTGAAAACTGTCTGAAAGTAGCCACCGATGGTTATATTTTGATCAATAAATCAACTGTTTAGTCTGTTGTTTTGAAAATTAAAGTGTATCTGAACCCCATGCCTAGGCCACAGTTTGATTACTGGCAGGTTTGTTTGCGCACATTATTTACCTTTTAATTTGCATAATTTACCATAACTACTTTTTTTGCACGTAAACTTGCAGATTATGCAAATTTTTTGCAGATGTCTTCTGAGCAACTGTTTTAAGATTTTTATAGGATTTTTTGCTAGGTGGGTAAAACTGCTAACAGAGCTTTTCTCCCTCTTTCTTTAGGATCCATGCAGGAATCACAAGTCCTATCGTGAAATGGTGTCCCGCATGAGACACCCAGTAATCCCATTTATTCCTCTCATCCTGAAAGGTAAGCCTGGACCTCCTGTTCATAATTCCTCACACCTCTACCCCATCCTTTTCATCTTTACATTATTTACATAGAGACAAAAATTCTAAAAGGTATTAAACCCCATCACTGCCTTAATCTGCCAATACAGGATCAAAGAAGAAACCCCTAGTTAAATGACTTTTAGGGAGTTGTTTACTAAAGGAAAATCCACTTTGCACTAGATGTGATTGTGTTAATGCCCAGCCGTGGGTCGCGGGCGCGCGCCTGCGACCCGGTCCAAAGCTCCGGGACCCGATCGCCGCTGGAGTGCGGCGATCGGTCCCCGGAGCTGAAGAACGGCTTAAACACAGCTTCCCCGTTCTTCACTGTGGCACCGTCATCGATTGTGTGATCCCTTTTATAGGGAAACCCAATCGATGATGTCACACCTACAGCCACACCCCCCTACAGTTGTAAACACATATGAGGTCAAGCATAACCCCTTCACCGCCTCCTTGTGGTTAACTCCCAAACTGCAATTGTCATTTTCACAATAAACAATGCATTTTTTGCTGTGAAAATGACAATGGTCCCAAAAATGTGTCAAAATTGTCCGAAGTGTCCGCCATAATGTGGCAGTCATGAAACAAATTGCTGATCGCCGCCATTAGTAGTAAAAAAAAAAAAAAAATTATAAAAATGCAATATAACTATCCCCTATTTTGTAAATGCTATAAATTTTGCGCAAACCAACCGATAAACGCTTATTACGATTTATTTATTTTTTTTACCAAAAATATGTAGAAGAATACGTATCGACCTAAACGGAGGGGGAAAAAAAACGTTTTTTTATATATTTTTGGGGGATGTTTTATTATAGCAAAAAGTAAAAAATATTGAATTTTTTTCAAAATTGACGCTCTATTTTTGTTTATAGCGCAAAAAATAAAAACCGCAGAGATGATCAAATACCACCAAACGAAAGCTCTATTTGTGGGAAAAACCGGGCAATTGTCAGTTAAAGCGACGCAGTGCCGAATCGCAAAAAGGGGCCTGGTCCTTTACCTGCATTTTGGTCCGGGTCTTGTGCTGAAATGACCACCCTGAAGTCAGAGTGACCATGCAAGGGCATTAATTGGTAGACAGGGACAGAGTGTTGTCAACCTATTATAACAAGTGCCTTAACAGAACATGAATAGCAAGATCATTTTTTGTTATAATGAAAGCTGTAGATTTTAAAACTCTACAGGTTCCGTCACTTCAATTTCTGCCTGTTTTTGTTTACTGTACTCAACATTGAGTCCCACTTTCCATTTAATCCTCCTTTTATGTCATTTATATGATTTCTCCCCTCAGGCAGTGATCATCATTCTTTCTGTTTCTTTCCTCAGACCTCACATTTCTACATGAGGGTAGCAAAACATTCATTGATGGGCTTGTGAATGTGGAGAAAATGGTGGGTAACGCTGGTATCCTAATAGCTGAATTTAAGGCAAACCGCTAAATGCTGAGATGAAATGCATTTTAAGTAGAATTATAGGCAAAAGTTTTTTTATTTGTTTTTCATTTTGAATAGAGCAAGGAGAGTTGTAACCCCTGTTAGATTTTATTTTGCCATCTGTGTTCCATGTGGAGATTTTTTCCTTCACTTCCTGTCCCATAGCCAAACAGGAAGTGAGAGAAAATCGCTTCAAATTAATAAAATTCCTTGGGGACCCCCTAATCACCAGAACTAGTGTCCATTTCGGAAGATTGTGCCCCCGTTGCATGGGATGTCCCCGTCGGAGTGCCCCCGTTGCATGGGATGTCCCCGTCGGAGTGCCCCCGTTGCATGGGATGTCCCCGTCGGAGTGCCCCCGTTGCATGGGATGTCCCCGTCGGAGTGCCCCTGTTGCATGGGATGTCCCCGTCGGAGTGCCCCCTTGCATGAGATGTCCCTACTTGCATTAATTGTCTCCGTCAGAGTGCAACTTGCATCAGGTGTTCCCATCAGACTGCCTCATGGATGAGTGGATGCACTCTTAGAAATCTGGGGTGACACAGCCCACCCAGCACCCCCCTAGATCCGGGCCTGAGAGAAATCTATAAGTTGTGATTGCTGTCTTGTTTTTAAAGCTGCAGGCTCTGCAGTCTAAACCTAAAAGTGTGCAGGATGGGACTTTAGACTTCACTGGCTGCATGCTTTTTCCATTTTGATGGTTCCAATGGTTGTGAAGCTAGGATGAATTGCTGCATTATATATGTAAATGAAACCTTTAGCAAGGTTGTCACTAATAGGTGCAAGGTTATACTTTTATTGGTTAAAAAAGCAACCTAACCAAATCAGCGTAAACCCCTGGTCTATCTGGACATGGCATGTTCTGTAGGATTTGTGCTTTAATATTACGTGGTTGCCACATACTGTATGAACATCAGATGGAAGGAAAGGGGAGTGTGGGGTTGTCATGGTAACTGGCTCTCTTCCTCTTCACAGCACGCCATAGCAGAAAAAGTGAGGACGGTACGGAGATTTCGGAGCAGCCAGATGAGTAAGTCCATGAGGAGGAGGGCGAGGAATGTGCAAATATAATCTTCTCTCCTGTATAGCATCTTGCTCTAATTTGCAAATATGTGTGACTGCCTAGAATGTGCGTTGCCAGCCTGTTAATGACTTGAGAACACTAAAGCAGTATTGTTATAGCAGCAAGTCAGGCTCCATCTTCTATTATGGGGGTAAAAAAAATCTCATTTGCAGCAACAGATGTAATTGACACTCATGTGTCAGTCCTTTCTATGTGTTTGTAGAAGTAAAATGGCCACCACGTCATGGTAATGATGAGCCCAACTCCCAATTTCACAGAAAATTTTCTCATCAAATGATCCAGTATTAGCCACCTCTAGTGCTTTGTCTCCATCTAGTGGTAGAATTTGATATTGCATTAAGCATGCATATTATTTCTATGATTGCACAGTATATCACATACTGTTCTTGGGGAAACACCATATGAAGTTGAAAGTCTACTTCTACATTTGAAAAAATTGTGGGGAATCTGCTGAAAATTCCAACTCATGTATTTACTTTTTTCTAAATTTGGCGGCCCAAGGTCTTTTGGGGATTATTCCCTCCACATATAATACCAAATGCACCATACACAAGAATAGATAAACCAGGTACTGGGTTGTTCAGTCAGTTCCTGGCCCACCCAAGAACCTAAAATTACAGATTTGCAGGAATGGTGTGGCACAGTCCGAATCCTTCCCATTGGCTCTAACACGTATACATGTTCCAATCACTTCTGCAGCCAATAGGCCTGATCAGAAGTACATTTTAATTGTACACTTAGAGAGGCCTGGTCCATAGGCAAGCCCCATCTGATATTTAAAGACTATATCACAGATATACTTTGAGTGTGCCAGTTAGGGTTGTCCCGATACCAGTATCGGTATCAGGACCGATACCGAGTATTTGCGGGAATACTTGTACTCCCGCAAATACTCCCGATGCCTAAAATAGTATCGGGGATACTCCCATCCACACCCCCCCCCCCCCCCCCCCCCCCCCCCCCCCGCCGCCGTATCGAAAGCCGCCGGCGCATGGGTTAAACAGCGTGCGGGAACATCACAGCTTTCATTTGAATAGCTGTAGTGTTCCCGCTGCGTATAGACACTCCCCCTTGCTCGGGATTGGATGGGTGATCTGTCCAATCCTGAGCAAGGGGGGGTGTCTATACGCACGGCGAAAACAGCTATTCAAATGAATGCTGTGATGTTCCCCGTGCGGGGGCGGCTTTCAGCGGCTAGGTATGGGGGACATGGCTGCGGGGACATGGCTGCATATGTGGGGGACATGGCTCGAGAGACATGGCTGCATATGTGGGGGACATGGCTGGAGAGACATGGCTGCATATGTGGGGGACATGGCTGGGGGGAAATGGCTGCATATGTGGGGGACATGGCTGGGGGGGAATGGCTGCATATGTGGGGGACATGGCTGGAGGGACATGGCTGCATATGTGGGGGACATGGCTGCATATGTGGGGGACATGGCTGCATATGTGGGGGACATGGCTGCATATGTGCGGGACATGGCTGCATATGTGGGGGACATGGCTGCATATGTGGGGGACATGGCTGGGGGGACATGGCTGCATATGTGGGGGACATGGCTGCAAATGTGGGGGACATGGCTGGGGGGAAATGGCTGCATATGTGGGGGACATGGCTGGAGGGACATGGCTGCATATATGGGGGACATGGCTGGGGGGAAATGGCTGCATATGTGGGGGACATGGCTGGAGGGACATGACTGCATATGTGGGGGACATGGCTGGAGGGACATGGCTGCATATGTGGGGGACATGGCTGCATATGTGGGGGACATGGCTGGGGGGAAATGGCTGCATATGTGGGGGACATGGCTGGAGGGACATGGCTGCATATATGGGGGACATGGCTGGGGGGAAATGGCTGCATATGTGGGGGACATGGCTGGAGGGACATGGCTGCATATGTGGGGGACATGGCTGCATTTGGGGACACATTTAAAAAAAGTATCGGTACTTGTACTCGTTCCTAAAAAAAGTGGTATCGGGACAACCCTAGTGCCAGTGCTAGGGTCACAATCACCTGTTCACCACTCTTGACCCAAACTGGTTGCTTCAACACTGCCAGGTATAGGATAGTCCTGCATATGCAGCCCCAAAAAAAGAACTATTAATTAAACAGGCAAATGAATAACAAAAGTAAAAATAAAACAAGTGATGTTAACCTTATAGTCCTCCTGTTGTGCAGAAAAGCAGATATTTAAGTAAAATCCCTTTTAAGGCTAATGAGCAAGTAGAGAGAAAAAAAACAAGTAATAAAGTCCCACTTGTGTATTGCAACAAAAACTGTGTTTGTGTGATTCTTGCACCACTGTGTATCCAGCCTTCACCACCAGCAGAAAACCGCGCATGTACAGACTCATCAGACTCAGTCTTCAAATGTCTCGGAACCATCACGTTCCTTATCAGTAGGGGGCAGTCATCATATCGGTATAGCTGTGTGGGGGAAGACCACTCACTGTATGGAGCCAAATAAGGACTTTATGTAGTGTAGTATTTTATAAAATATGATATCTCTTTATTGCAAAAGAGTTAAAAGCACATTGGTACCAAAATCGAGCATTAAAAGCAAAAAATTGGGAATGTATTCGCAAAGATGTCTGCCTGTCCCAGAAGTGGCGGCGTGACATCCGCACATACATTTTTATTGTCAAGGCACGTCTTAAGGGGACACCACCATGCTGACATGACGCCTGCCTGCTACATGAATGGGCCGCGAATTGCTGCTAATCAACAAACAATTTACTGGAAAAAATTGGGGGCCATTTTACTGAAGACCAACTTAATAGTAAAGGCTCCAGCGACCATATTGCCATAGTCCATCATTATTCAGTTTATGTACAAGGGAAACGGGATGCCATCATATAAAGATCGCCATGGCGTCCTAAGGTATCCAACAACATTTTGTTTGGGACCAGTCCATCCAAAAGAAAGAGGTCAGCTCCTGCAGCCGTATTACCTTGATCCAATATATTCACAACCCAATAAGAGGATTATCTATTCAAAGGAACCAAGCGTTTTACTTTAACGATATACAGGCAATGATAATGGCATACATATAGGGGAAAAAATAGGCACCATATTTGATAAAGTACAATTACACACTCCTAGTATACCTATACCGTGCTCTCGGCCTTCTCCTGCGCCCTGCTTGTACAATGCAATAATGAGGCATTTGTCTTTTTTTAAGTTCTTTTTTGAAAAGACCAAAATAATTGGTAACATGGAAATCCATATCACCGGAAGCCACATCCAACACAAACAGTTCAAACCTCAGCCGCAACAAGGGCCAAATATTGGTTAATTGTTACAATCCATGTGCTATATGAGCTGTAAAGAGGGTTGCTGCATTACTATATACTGTGTGATGTTCTCAAATGCTGGAAGCTCACCCTTTATGAGTTAAGGCATCTCATCTACCATTTCTAGTCAGGTTATTGTATGGTTGCCCATTACAGGTAGCCCCCAAGGGGAAAGAAAACGCATAGGCTACTAGAACGACAGTTGAACCTCGGATTACAAGCATAATCCGTTCCAGGAGTATTCTCGTAATCCAAAGTACTCGCATATCAAAGCGAGTTTTCCCTTTGAAGTCGATGGAAAATAAAATAATTTGTTCCGTATTGACTTCAATGGGATGCAATACCGAATGCGGCCAGAGTTGGGGGCACCAGAGAGTGCCGAAAAGGCCCGAGGACACTTCGGCTTGTTTCCTGCGCAGCAGGAACAAAAAATTGTCTCTGGACAGCCGCACTCTGAACAAATTGTAGCCTTTATTGAAAAAAGACAGCGCTACAAGTCACAGCAACGTAAAGTAAAACCCGACTGCTGACGCGTATCGCACTGAAACTAGTGCTTAGTCAGCTATGAGTTATCAGCAGTTGGGTTTTACTTTATTTTGCTGTGACTTGTAGTGCTGTCCTTTTTTTTTAATAAAGCCTATAATTTGTTCAGAGTGCGGCTGTCCAGAGACAATTTTTTGTTCCTGCTTTGCTAAGTGCAATGCCTGCACCTGAGTTGTCTGTAGCGGAGGATATTCTTCTGGGTTCCCACCTGGAGCGGCTATTCCCTTTCCCCTCGTTTCCTGCGCCCCGTAAATTGGGCCAAATGAGGTACTGCAGGCCTATTTTCGGCTCTGCTCTGCTTCTGCGCCCCCGTGCCTCAGGCCAAATGAGGTACTGCAGGCCTATTTTCGGCTTTTCTCGGCTCCTGAGCCCCCGTGCCTCAGGCCAAATGAGGTACTGCAGGCCTATTTCAGCTTTTCTTGGCTCCTGAGCCCCCGTGCCTCAGGCCAAATGAGGTACTGCAGGCCTATTTTTGGCTCTGCTCGGCTTCTGCGCCCCCGTGCCTCAGGCCAAATGAGGTACTGCAGGCCTATTTAGCTTGAATTCTGCTCATCTTGCGAGTCAACACTCGCAAACTGAGTCAGAATTTAAAAAAAAAAGTTGCTTGCAAATCAAAACGCTCTCAAACCAAGTTACTATTAAACCGAGGTTCTACTGTACATGTCTTTTATTGTGAACACACAATTCCCATTCTCCCATTATATAGCTACATGCTATAAGTCCAAAAGGCTTGCAGAGCAGCCCAACCCTCCTTTACACACATTCACAAGGAACATGTATGTGTCTTCATCTCTTCCTGAATTTATGGTTCTTATTTACAATGACCACATCTTTCTTTGTCTTTCTCTATTGCTTAGGACTGGACACAGATGTCTCGCCAACTCACTTACAGAATAAGGCTTATGTGCGCCAGTTCCAGGTCATCGACAACCAGAACCTCTTGTTTGAGCTGTCCTACAAGCTAGAACCCAGCGCACAGTGATCAGACTGTGCAAGACAAGCTGCTGATTGGCCATAGACCTCACCGCATGGTGTATCGCCTACGGTACGGCGGTGCCGAGGACATTCCGCAACCTGTGCCATATAAAATGCTGTATCATGTTTACCCTATACTGTATGTATAGCCACCTACTGCACTGCTGACGCTTTTTCAGCTGGGATTTACTGGATTGGTGGCTTCGAAAGGGTCATGGACAGATATTTTTGTAAGAAGATGACATGTATAGTCTCATTTGTGCTATTTTCTTATGGGGGGGGGGGGATCAGAATGGAAATAACAGTATATATAGAAATGATATATATATATGGTTGCATTGCTGCATATGAAGGTATGCAGGCTAAAGAATTGTGTACATACTTATTACTGGGAGTTCAAAATTCTTGCTATATACGTTCTGTGTCGTTCGGAGGTAGATGTACAGGGGTTTATTTATATAACAGAGATTTTGCTCTTTTTGTGCAGCAAAAAAATGCTTATTGAAGCTGTATGTTGTGGGAATTTGGGTGATATACAGTATGTAAATGTGCATATGAGAGGTGCTTAATGTCCGAAACGGACTTGGAGGGTAAAGCAAAGTTCTCCTCACCTCATTGTATTCATTTAAAGTTTCAAATAACTGCAAGGAACCCGCCACCTCTGTAGTTTTGGATGGAGGTCGGTAAGAGTTGCATGTGTGTATCATATTCAGATATTCACAGCTGAAAACAGAAAATCCATCATTATTCCGGCATATTTCATAAGGCAACACAAAGAGCCAGAATGATGGGCAGAATGCAGTAGCCTAAAGCAGCCAATCAGATTTCAGTTACCCAGTTTAAGAAATTATTTCTGATTGGCTACTAGGGGTGGCTGCGCACTAATTTTCATGGTGACTTACATTTTCACATACTATCATAATCTCATGATTGTAGTTGGGGGAAATTCTCCTTTTGGTAGTTAAATGCATATCAGAAAATATCACTGCTGTGATAAGTTGTATTATAAAGATTAATACATTTGCAGCAGGGGAGGGATAACTTTTAAAAGAGAATAAGTTGTCGGTGGTGTATTTTAGAAAAAAAATGCAGAGTTGTTCATCCTGTAGAATTGCATGTACACTTGGTGAAAATGGAGATATAGGTTGCTATTTAGGCCATTTTCTTTAGAGGGGTTTGGAAAAAGACTGCATTTTGGCAACTAGATGGTGTTGACGACCATAGTAAAGAAGTATTTATTTCCTGTGATCGTCAATGCCATCTTGTGGCCATAATGCAATATTTTTCTGAATTGCTCCATTCTGTGTTAATGAAAAACAATTGACCTGGAGAGGACATAGCCTAATAACCTTCAATTTGTTTCCACCCATTTGTACTGAACAAATGTACATGTAGTTCACAGAATGAATAGCTCTGATTTTATTTATTTTTTTACATAAACCCATAGGGGGGATTTACTGAAACTGGTGCAGCTCTGCATAGTAACCAATCGGCTTTTGACTTTAGCTTGTTCTATTAAGCTTTGCTAATAAAACCTGGAAGCTGATTGGTTATTATGCACAGTTGCACCCGTTTTAAGTACATCTCCCCCAGTGTGTCTCTGCAAAGGTGCCTCCCTGACCTCCTTATACGCACCTTGCCTGTGCTTCCTTGCTGCTTATTTCTACAATGCAGCCAGTGACATTACCTGTAATGAAGGATGACCAACGTTGAGGTAGGATGCTTTGGCTGTGATATCCCATCCTCTACCTGTTGCTGAACCTCTGGAAGAGGTGTTAATAGCTCCAAGTCTTCTGTGAAGCTGCAGTGTACAAACTTCCAACAGGGACCTGCCCACTTCTCCTCCATTGAGAAAAGTTGTTTCATAGTGTACACTGCATGTAACGCGGTCTGTCAATGGGGAAGAGACCGAGTCTCGAGATTCTCTCCCCATTCCCTGATCCTGTCACATGCAGTCTAATCAATGAAAAACACTTTCTCAATGGAGGAGGAATGGGCTTGTTCACTGCAGCTTCTCCTCCGTTGAGAAAAGTTGTTTCATAGTGTGCACTGCATGTAACAGGATCTGTCAATAGGGAAAAGACAGAGTCTCGAGATTTTCTCCCCATTCCCTGCAGTATAATCAATTAAAAATACTTTCTCAATGGAGGAGGAAGGGGGTTGTTCACTGCAGCTTCTCCTTCGTTGAGAAAAGTTGTTTCATAGTGTACACTGCATGTAACGTGGTCTGTCAATGGGGAAGAGACCGAGTCTCGAGATTCTCTCCCCGTTCCCGATCCTGTTACATGCAGTATAATCAATTAAAAATGCTTTCTCAATGGAGGAGGAAGGGGGTTGGTTCACTGCAGCTTCACAGAAGATACAGAGCTATTGAGCATAGCCGCAGAAGAGGACCGGAATCCTTGCTTAGAATTCTATACGATTTGGATGCCTGCACAGGTAGGTTATGTTACCATTGTCCATTTTTTGTTGAAATTTCAAAGCAAGTGACTAGTGCACTTGACAAACCACAGGGAGATGGAATCAAAATCGCCCCAACTGAATCAGAAACATCTGATTGCTTTTGATGTTATTTCTCTAGTTTCTTTCTGTTTTTGTTGCACCTTTACTAAATTTTCGTAGTAGATTGCTTAGTTAAGGACTCATGGAGGCAGTTAGTTGCAATTGTTTGTAATTCCCGGAAAGTGGTTCAAATTGACTTAAAATTGCCATGTGTATGGCCAGTTTTAGTAAACGTTTTATGCAGTCCGAAGAGATACTTTGACTGGATTGAGCCAGTTGCACAGCAGGAAATTGGATATCCGAGATCATTTAGTATTCATTTTTTGGGGGCGGGGGTTGGCTACAAAGTGAAATGGAAAGGTAATTTTTTTTTTTAATAGCATTCGATTTACAAAATGACTTGTGTAGCAGTTTGATTTTATTTTTTAGCAAAACTGGAGCTTTCTGTTACACAGGGGTGATAACTACCGGTATATATCCTGATATACAGATGACCACTACCATTTACAGATAAAATCTGTATATAAAATACAATCGTCAAAATGTGGCACGAAAGGCAAGAGACACTTCAAAACTACTTTACAGCTCACAATTATTACTCAGAATTTGCACTTACTCCAATTTCTATTTTCGTGGTTGTAGATATACAGGCACTCGTTACGGCTGATTTAGTTGAGTCGGTAACCTACTGGCTTACTTTTGGGTTTCTGTTGTAAATCACTTTCATTTAATATCCCTTCCTTAGCATATACCAGTTCAGTCTTAAAGCAGACACTTATCTGTGGAACTTAAGGGTTCCTCCGGAGATCACTAAGGATTTCCTGAGGTGAGGCTGGTTGGCCCCCCGTTGATGGTGTCCCAAGGACAACGCCACTTGGCAGAGTCAACGGCATGACATCCATGATCTTTTCAGCTAACTGTATAGGGTGGCATTCTTTCCACTGCCGACCAATATAATTGATGTTTGTTTCCCTCTGACTGCCAATTATATGGTTTTAACAAGAGTTGAAAATGATTTCAACGGTTCCTCAGGGATGAGCTGAGAATGTCTGCCTTAAAGTGACCTTTTCAGTAAACCAAATTTCTCCAGAAAAGCTGTACCTGTAAAAGTAGAGTGTAAATACTCTCTGCACCACCAAACACCACTCCCATGAGGAGTCTGCTGGAAAATCCGACACTTCCAGGAGTGTCAATTGCCTGTGACCCTTGCAGCGCTCAACGACTCTCCCGCTACTACAGTACGTTTCCTAGCAGACTTCGGAGGGCAGTTTCTCTTGAACAGCATTTGGCATTGCAGGTGGCAGCAGAAATAAGTATTTACACAATTTTTTTGTACAGCTTTTTTGGGGAATTTATTGACAAAGTCTCTTTAAAGGGGTGTTCCAGCCTGTTTTTAAGTTTATTAAAAGTCAGCAGCTACAAAAAGTGTAGCTGCTGGCTTTTAATAAAAGGTCACTTACCTGCTTCAGCATTCCAGCGACGCGCCGGCCGGAGCTCCGCTCCTCGCCGGCCGGCGTCTTAATTGCTAGTGTGGGCACCCGGCAGTGACAGCTTTGGGCTTCATGGCCAGGCACCCACTGCGCATGCGCGAGCGGCGCCGTCCGATTGGACAGGCGATCACCTACAGGGAGGGGCTGCAATAAGGCGATTAAGATAGTCGCCTTACCAGCCCCTCGGCGGAAGGAGGAAGTGGGACACTCCCTCCCCCAAAAAAATGACATGCCAAATGTGCCATGTAAGGGGGCAAGGAGTGGATTAAGCGGAAGTTTTGGGTGGAACTCCGCTTTAAGCTGCCCATAGACATGTAAAAACAGTCGTCTGATCCAACATCTATGATGGCTGGCAGAGGCAGTCAGCGAAGAGCTGTAATAATGGACTTTACTTGGACAAGTTGGAAAAGTTGCTTTGATGGCTGAATCTCCTTTGCACCGATTTCCTCCTCCTTTCTTTCTTCGATGCTTTCCAATGCCATAAATGATCTACGTTTGCACAGCTAATGTAGTACGTTTATAAACCGCCATGCAGCATTTTGCAGATTTGCCGCCATAAGGGGGCTCAAATCATACCTGTCCCCCCTTATATAACACACGAGGGATACTAGAATAAAGACACACTCCAGGTAATCAAGTGCCCAACAAGAACAAATCCACTGATATAATAGTTGTTGTGAAATGTTTCAGTTTAAATGCTAGAATAGCTTTAAATAAGCTACTTATTCTTTATACGATCATCAGTTTTTACATTATCCATTGCCTAAGAAGTATACCTGTTAAAAAAAATGTGTGTAGACTGGTGAAAACGTATACCATTACTGATACTGCCCAACCAGAGGGCATTTCTACAGGTCAGCAAAGGAACCAAGAGCCAAATCTACTAATTTGTTGTGGGTTACCATTTTTTATTTTTTCCATAAACATGTGTGGTTGTTATATACACCCATATCTGCAGACAGACTGATACTTCTGTATAGGTAGATACTTCTGTTCAAAAATACTTATTGCAATGTTTGTGTGTGTGTGTACACACCTGCACCTGTGTACAGCCATAGGCCATATCATTGGATTGTATGGTGTGCTCGGGGTTGAGCCCGTCTGGACGGGTTCTGTTAATATGTTTGAGTTTATGTAAAGGGTTTTTTTTTTTGTACGAAAACTGTATAAATGTTTTTATATCTGTTTATTTTAAGGTTATGGCAAAGTAAGATAATTTAGCACTTATGTGGGCAGAGATATTGGGGTAGAGACACTGGAAATAAAGAGGAAGCACTCAGCCATTCAAGTGTTTACAAGTTTACAACTTGCGTTTTGGCTCATTTGTGTTAACAGTATATGTGTGTGTGTGTGTGTGTGTTATATATATCAATCAATCATATAATGTACCTGCAGTTTCAGTTTCGTTTTTAATCTTTCATGTTTCTGTGAAGTACAGAGACACACAGAACAAAAACAAACAAATACAGGGCAGTGTTTGTTTTTAAAATGAAAGTGATTGATTCTGAGGGGTTTTAGACACACAGTAATCGCACCTCCTTGATCAGGGACCACAGAGAAAAGCTCCCATGAGTTTTTTCATAAGGAAACAGACAAGCTGGAAGTGTGGAGATCAGAGAAGGATTACAGCAACTTCAAAGCAAAAACGAACACCGAGGACATGAAACCAGGATTGCAGTAAGGTAAAGGAAGCTATCTAGCTAAAAAAAAAAAAACATCCTTTAGTGACCCTTTAACCACTTAAGCCCTGAACCAATATGCTGCTAAATGCCCAGAGGCGTTTTTACAATTTGAAAAAACAGAAAACTGCGCTAAACTAAAAAACTAGGAGGCAGCGGCAATCGTGTGAAAACACAAAATAATACAGTTTGGCAAAGCCGCGCTCATGAAACAAATGAGTTAAATGAGGAATGCTAGGCAACAGTCCTCTGTAACTAAACAATTAGTATACAACACGGGGCATCTCCCATAGGGTAAAGGCAAAACCTGGCCTCGTAGGGTGATGACACAAAAACTCTCCTGTATATTAAATGATTAACATTGTAATATTACATAAAAATAATTAAAATAATTAAATTAAAATTAAAAATCGTCCTAAACCGGAGCAAACGTAGAATAATGTGTACCCCAGAATGTACTTCTAGGGCAATAGCACAGAAGTTCATACAGTCCTTGTAACTTCTGTGTCCAAGTATAATTGAAACCAGTCCCAGGAATTAGAACAACAGAATTTCAAGAAAAATCCTAATGGTTCACACCACCACAGTGACGAGCTGACAGCATCAAAGTGATCCCTTCACCAAAATAAGGGGGGGGCCGCTTACCAGAGGGCAAGCTCAATGTAGCAATTGGCTATAACCCAGCCGCGGCCTTTGAAATGCTAGATGGTTCCTGGACACGACTTCCAGCAGATAGCAAAGCTGGCGGTACTCACGGACATCAACCATATAGTGGAGAGAGATTGATGGACCAATAGTGTGATTCCATTTCAACAAGGAGGATTTATTAAAACAAAATGATACTCACAATTTGACAAGATTTCAAAAGCATAAAAACAATCGCCGGCCGGCAAACAGAACGGAGCCCTTCCCCCGTACGTGGTGACGTCACTGCGTGTCCTCCCAGACGCGTTTCGTCATCAAAAGGACGTTATCAATGGGTTGGGCTACCGCAGTAAAGTCACCAATATAAATACCTACTCCTCGTTGTGAAGTGCCTAACAACCGCGGCCGAGGCCGCCATCTTAAGTATGGTAAACATGCCCATACCTCGCGTTTGGAAGGACACATCCCTAGATTAAGTTTGGCGAATAATCTGATGTCGCCAAAAGCTTAAATTAAACTCCCACAGCAAACCTGACTGCCGCAAGTACCGGGGGGGGGGGTGTCCGATCCCCCGACCCACGTCTAGGCAGGGACGTACAGGTACGCCAATGTGCCTGTACGTGCCATTCTGCCGACGTATATGTAAATGCGGCGGTCCTTAAGGGGTTCAAAATATATATAATGTTTGAGGGTTTTAACAAATCTTCCGCGCAGGCGCACTAAAAGCATCAGGTCTTGAATGGAAATGTGCTGGGAACGTGCACATGCGCGGGAATAGTGTCGGTTCCGTGCGCATGTGCAGGAGTGACGTCACCACATGCGCCGGAGCGGCGATACCCAGAAGTAACCTCCAGGAGAGATGGCTGGAGGGGAAGACGAGGACGGCTTCGGGGGCTTCATTCTAAGGTAAGTGAGACATAATGAGCTAGTATACTAGTCATACTAGCTCAATATGCCTTTGTCTTGCAGGTATTTTATTTCTTTTTTTTATTTGGGTTTACAACAACTTTAATATTTGCAGTATATATTTGAACTGTTGACAGGTATGAAAACGGTGCTGATGTGATTTATGACAATGACTTCTTGCCCGGAAAATTGGCAGCTCTGTCTATATTCATAGACTATTTACATTGTACATATCACTATTTACATGTGGAATACTTGTCTACAAAAAGGATTACTGCATTTTTCCCCCTTGTTGTCCTGTACTTTGAATATTTCCTTGTGATCGCTTAAGAAAAGCAATCGTATGACTGGTCTGAGTACATATAGAGAGGTTTCAACCTCCAAAGCAACACTCTTAACATGGGAACTGGTTGACCTATATACCTGAAATAAGTACAGTTGAACCTCGGAATACGAGTATAATCAGTTCCAGGAGAATGCTCGTAATCCAAAGTACTCTCATATCAAAGCAAGTGAAGTCAATGGAAACGGAAATAATTTGTTCCGCATTGACTTCAATGAGATGCAATACCGAATGCGGCCAGAGGTGGAGGGGCACCAGAGAGCGCCGAAAAGGCCCAAGGATACTTCGGTTTGTTTCATGCGCCCCCGTACCTCAGGCCAAATTAGGTACTGCGGGCCAATGTTCGGCTTTTCTCGGCTCCTGCGCCCCCATACCTCAGGCCAAATGAGGTACTGCAGGCCTATTTTCATCTCTGCTCGCCATCTGCGCCCCCGTGTCTCAGGCCAAATGAGGTACTGCATGCCTATTTAGCTTACATTCTTCTCATAATGGGAGTCAACACTCTCAAACCGGGTCAGAATTAAAAAAAAAAAAGTTGCTCGCAAATCAAAACACTCTCAAACCAAGTTACTTTTAAACCGAGGTTGTACATGCAATTTCAGAAACAATCTTTCCAGGGGGAAGACAATAGAGTTTGTGAGGTACTCATATATTTTCGAATTCAGGGAATTCAAAATTTTGAGTTTTCAAATTTTTTAATTTTGCAATTCGAATAAAATGTTCTAATTTTTTTAATCTTTTAATTTTCTAACTTTCACATTTTTTTTAAAAAAAAAATTTTTATTTCTTGGAAATTCGGAATTTTCGAATTTCCTGAATTTCTGAAAAAAACGAATAAAACAAATGGAATTTTTTTGAATTTCCTGAATTTTCGAAAAAACAAATGAAACGAAAATGGAAAAAACTAATTTTTAGGCAGTGCACATGTCTAGTTGGAATGCTGCCCTGCGGCCCAGTCTCCGAAGGGAGGTGATCATGCTCTGCTTCAGTATGTAACAGTACATGTGACAGGGGGCGACGTGAGATTATATGTATCTTATCTTAAAGACCATATAACATGGTACAGTATAATGTACAGTATAGATTTCCTATCATCTGTGCCCAGTCTTGCCACAAAGAGTTAATCCAGCTCTGAGCAATCCTCTTTTATTGTTCAGTGAAATAAAATGCACTTACAGAGAAAAACCTTGGTCTGTTCCGCCCCCTTGCTGTGAGTGACAGGTTATTTACATATCTCATGCACTAGCCTGGAGACAGGCATTATTTTTTAATTCCCACCATCACTCCTTTTCTGAAGTTATGTGGTTACTTTTCTGGATTTTGACTGGATGTTAGTGATCATAGCAGAATTCAGTGTAAGGGGAGTGTAGAGGAGGGCAGGGAGTCTACTGACATCATGACTCCACCCACAGAGATCCAGACAACAGACCCACCCACAGAATCTGCAGAGGGGAAACATTTGACAGGTAAGGATACATGCAAGAGGCATCTATATCCTTATAGATCAGCAGTATGGCAGTAGTTTAGAAAGCATGAGAGTGGGTTTACATCCACTTTAAGATAAAATACATATCATAATCTCACAGCGCCCCCTGTCACTTATTTTTTAAATTGCACAGTGTTTTTTCATTGTTTTTGGGGAGCAGCTATACATATAGTTAGTTTGTTTGTTTTTTAAAGTATTATTTGGGCACCAGGTTTCTTTTCTACATGTCACAGTAGATGTTGGCATTCATGGTTCCCTCAGTGAACTGATGCTCCCACCACCATGCTTGACTGTAGGCAAGACACACTTGTCTTTGTACTCCTCATCTGGTTGCCGCCACACACGCTTCACACCATCTGAACCAAATAAGTTTATCTTGGTTTTATCAGACCACAGAACATGGTTGCAGTAATCCATGTCCTTAGTCTGATTGTCTTCAGCAAACTATTTGCAGGCCATTTTGATGCAGTGTGCAGCGTATGGTCTGAGCACAGACCAGCTGACCCCACCCCTTCAACCTCTGCAGCAATGCTGGCAGCACTCATATGTCTATTTCCCAAAGACAACCTCTGGATATGACACTGAGCACGTGCACTCAACTTCTTTGGTTGACCATGGCGAGGCCTGTTCTGAGTGGAACCTGTCCTGTTAAACCGCTGTATGGTCTTGGCCACTGTGCTGCAGCTCAGTTTCAGGGTCTTGGAAATCTTCTTATAGCCTAGACCAGTGATGACAAACCTTGGCACCCCAGATGTTTTGGAACTACATTTCCCATGATGTTCCCCTACACTGCAGAGTGCATGAGCATCATGGGAAATGTAGTTCCAAAACATCTGGGGTGCCAAGGTTCGCCATCACTGGCCTAGACCATTTTTATGTAGAGCAACAATTATTTTTTTCAGATCCTCAGAGAGTTCTTTGCCATGAGGTACCATGTTGAACTTCCAGTGGCCAGTATGAAAGAGTGAGAGCGATAACACCAGCAAATTTACACTGTTATACAAGCTGTACACTCACTACTTTACATTGTAGCAAAGTGTCATTTCTTCAGTGTTGTCACATGAAAAGATAGAATAAAATATTTACAAAAATATGAGGGGTGTACTCACTTTTGTGGGATGCTGTATATAATTTTTAGCAGAGACCCTAGAGAATAAAATGGCGATGATTGCAATATTTTATGTCACACTGTTTTAGCGCAGTGGGCTTTTAAACGCAATTTTTTTTGGAAGAAGTACACTTTCATGTATAAAAAAAAAAAACTTAAAGTTTGTATAACGTGAAAGATAATACCTGTCATGCTTTCAAATTGCGCACACTCATGCAATGGCGACAAACGAAGGTACTTAGAAATCTTCATAGACGACGCTTTAAAAATGTCTCTAGTTTACCTGTTTAGTGTTAGAGGAGGTCATGCTCTAGAACATGGGTCTTCAAACTACGGCCCTCCAGTTGTTCAGGAACTACAATTCCCATCATGCCTAGTCATTAGTGTTGAGCAGAATATGCCATATTCGATTTCGCGATATATCTCGAATATATAGTCGAATATTCGAGATATATTCGCTAAATACGAATATTCGTGATATTTTTTGGAAATGAAATTATTGCGAATTTTCGCTATCGCGAATGCGAATGCGAATTGCGAATTGCGAATGCGAATATTCGAGAAATGCGGAATGGAGCACTCTGATTGGCTCAGAATATTCGTGATATATTACAATATAAAATAATTGTGAATATTCGAGAAATGCGGAAGGAGCACTCTGATTGGCTCAGAATATTCGTGATATATTACAATATAAAATAATTGCGAATATTCGAGAAATGCGGAATGGAGCACTCTGATTGGCTCAGAATATTCGTGATATATTACAATATAAAATAATTGCGAATATTCGAGAAATGCGGAATGGAGCACTCTGATTGGCTCAGAATATTCGTGATATATTACAATATAAAATAATTGCGAATATTCGAGAAATGCGGAATGGAGCACTCTGATTGGCTCAGAATATTCGTGATATATTACAATATAAAATAATCGCGCGATATCGCTATTGCCGAATAATCGCATTGCGATTTTTCGGCAATATAAAATGAGCGCTGCAGCTACTCGGCCCAAGGTCTCTAATCATACCAGCAATGCTTTTAGACGTCGATGGGGATCTCTAGGATGTGATCTGTTCTAAAAAATAATTGAAAAAATTCGAATATTCGAAATAGCGAATATTTGCCGCGATATTCGTGTTATTCGCGAATACTCGAATATGCAATATTCGTAGCGAATATTCGCAATGCGAATATTCGTGAGCAACACTACTAGTCATGTCTGTGAATGTCAGAGTTTTACAATGCCTCATGGGATGTGTAGTTCCACAACAGCTGGAGGGCCGTAGTTTGAGGATCCCTGCTCTAGAATCATTGCTCACGGCGATACCACACATGTGTGGTTTGAACACTTTTTACATTTGTGGGCGCGACTTGTGTATGCATTCGCTACTGCGCACAAGTACGGAGGGATGAGGCACTTTAAATGTACATTTTTTTTTCTTATATATTTTTTTTTTTTATGTCCCTTTTAAAAAATGTGATCACTTATTGGTGTTACAAGGAATGTAAACATCCCTTGTGACAGTAATTGGCAGTGACAGGTACTCTTTATGGAGGGATCTGGGGTCTATAAGACACCAAATCCCCTCTTTGCACTTAAAAGCATTCAAAATGCCAAGTTTGGCTGTTTTAAATACTGTATTTGTTTTTTTAAATCAGGTGCCTTTAAAGCGGAGGTCCAACTAAAAAAAAAAATAATATATTAAAAGCCAGCAGCTACAAATACTGCAGCTGCTGACTTTTAATAAATGGACACTCTCCTGTCCAGGGTGCGCACGATTTTGGCACCCGATGCTGACCCCCACGGTCCTCGGATGCTGCCGCTTCATTGCAGCTTCACTTCCCGGTTCCCTACTGCGCATGTGTGAGTCGCGCCGCGCGTCCTCACTGGTCCCTGCGTGTTTCCCAGAAGACAGTGTGGGGGACGGGAAGTGGCGTAATCCCTGCGAGGGTCTATGCCCAGAAGTGGGTGCAAATACCTGTATTATACAGGTATCTGTACCCTCCTTCCCCCTGAAAGGTGCCAAATGTGACACCGGAGGGGGGGAGGGTTCCGAAAAGATGAGGTTCTATTGTTGTGTGGACCTCCACTTTAAGTCTTAGGTAAACCGGAAAGGATGTCATGGCATTGCTTCCAGGTTCCTACATCCGAGACCTGATCAAAGCCGATTCCAGTGGGACAGGGGAGCCCAGGTGAGCCGCGGAAGGAGGCGGGGGGACGTCCCCTCCCACTGCTTGAAATAACAGGCAAGCGCTGATTAGCCGCATCGCCTGTTATTACAAGAAATCCGACCTTCTGCTCTAAAAAACTGTACCGGGGTGATGCTTGCAGCTGCAGCCATCACCCCGGTACAACCCCTTGAAGCCGAAGGCCACATATTTAAGTTACGTCGGCTTCAAAGGGTTTTCATTTACCCTGAGCTGTAGATATGGTAATTTGTGGAGACATATTTTTAGGGGTTCCTTTGTGTTAAAAGGTTGATAAAAATGAAAGGTACACCCAAGCACCTAAAACCCACCCAACAAAATGTTGAACCCTGTCGGTACCTCTGTAGGAAAACACTGATGGCGTTAAATGTTACATATCATCATACCTCCCAACTGTATTGAGGGACTGTCCCTGATTGTCCTTCATTCCTCCTCATTTGTCCCTCATTCCTCCTCATTTGTCCCTCATTCCTCCTCATTTGTCCCTCATTCCTCCTCATTTGTCCCTCATTCCTCCTCATTTGTCCCTCATTGCTCCTCATTTGTCCCTCATTGCTCCTCATTTGTCCCTCATTGCTCCTCATTTGTCCCTCATTGCTCCTCATTTGTCCCTCATTCCTCCTCATTTGTCCCTCATTCCTCCTCATTTGTCCCTCATTCCTCCTCATTTGTCCCTCATTCCTCCTCATTTGTCCCTCATTCCTCCTCATTTGTCCCTCATTCCTCCTCATTTGTCCCTCATTGCTCCTCTTTTGTCCCTCATTGCTCCTCTTTTGTCCCTCATTGCTCCTCATTTGTCCCTCATTTGTCCCTCATTTTGGTCTGATCTATATAGTTGTATATAAAATGTACTTTTCATCTATCAAAAAGTGTTTTCCAGCACTAAACCTTTCATCTGATTTCTAAATTGCTTAATTTGTAAATTCTAAAAGACAATATAAAGAAATAGTAGTGGTAAAAAAAAGCACTTGTAGTGGTAAAAAAAAGCACTTGTAGGTTTAACCAATCTTGTTTTTTTGTACAATTCTCCTTTAAGGGGGTGTGGCAATGGGTGTGTCCTATGCCTGCATACTTTTGCTGATAGGTGTCCCTCATTCCCATCTCAAAAGGTTGGGAGGTATGCATCATGCCTGTGAGCAATAAATATTGGGCCATTACTCTAATCTGATGACATGAAATAGCAGGTATAGGAAATTTGGGGTACCAAATGTGTTGCCGTTTTTACAGGTCAAGCAAAATCCTAGGACTTGGCATGTCGGGTGTCAGTTTGTTCAGAACAACCTCATCTTTTATATTTTACCAAAAAGTTGATTAATATGTTGCATTTGTGTTCACTTAAATTAAGTTTCTATTTTTTTCTGGAAATTTGTGCTTGAAATCCATGTTTCACTCACCATGGTCTCTGCAATCAAAAAATATACAATGCTTGAGAGCTTTACCAAATCTTCAGGTCTGAAAAATTTGTTTTAACATGTATGCATAAAAAATGCATAAACAGCAGTGTTGCCAACCTACCAGTTTTAAATTTACTGGCACGACACACGAAATTTTCTGGCGTAGCCACGTTTTTACTGGCATTTCACAAAAGTTACTAAATTAAATTTTTAGGTGCAAATTTCACTATTTTGGCTACAAATGTAATTTAAGGTAGATATTAAGGTAAAAAAAACATATTTTTGTTATTTTTGATATAAAAAGGGCAAATTACTTACCCCCTGCCTTCACCCCCCTCTGCGGTGCCACAATCTCCCCCTGCCTCCAATCTCCCCCAGACCCCCTGCCTCCAATCACCCCTGCCTCAATTGTCCCCCTGCCTCCACCCCCCTCTGCGGTGCCACCAACAGCCCCTGTCTCCATCCCCCACCCTCTGCGGTGCCAACATCCCCCTCTGTGGTGCCACTAACACCCCCTGCCTCCATTGCCCCCTGCCTCCATCCCCCTCTGCGGTGCCAGCGTAGCCACCATGACCCCCTGCCTCCAATCACCCCATGCCTCCAATCTCCATGCGCATTTCCTAGCCGAACCGATCTCGGCTATTTTTACTGGCACATTCCCGCAACTACGGACATTTAAAGCGGAGGTTCACCCTAAAAAAACAACTTTCTACTATGCCATCCAGCATACTAGCGTCAGCTAAAGTATGCCTTTATTTTATTTTTTTGCGCTGTACTTACAGTTTAATCCATTACTTTCGTTTCAGACTACCGCGGGGAATAGGCGTTCCTATGAAGAGGGGAACATGATTGACGGCCGGCTATGGCGTGTCACGCGTTCCGAAAATAGCCGGAGTGGGACTCGGCTCTTCACGGCGCTATACGGCGCCTGCGCCCAGACTAGGAGCTGACTGCGCAGGCGCCGTATAGATCCTAGTCCTATTTTGGCTTTTTTCAGAACGCGTGACGCGCCATAGCCGACCGTCAATCATGTTCCCCTCTTCATAGGAACGCCTATTTCCCCGCCGGAGTTTGAAACTAAACTAATGGATTAAACTGTGAGTACAGCGGAAAAAATAAAGACATACTGTAGCTGACGCTAGTATGCTGGATGGCATGGTAGACAAAGAATTTTTTTTTTTAGGGTGAACCCCCGCTTTAAGAACGGGGGGAAAAAGTGCCAGTTTTTTTAAAAATACGAACGGTTGGAAACACTGATAAACAGCACTGCAGCAAAAAGGGTTAAAAAGAGAAAGGAGCAAACAAGGTAGTCCATATAAAAGGCAGTTTAATGTTTGACTGCAGTATGTATTTAACCTGTTGACAGGTATGAAAACAGAGCTGATGCGATTATGACAATGACATCTTGCAGGAAAACATGAATCAGCAGCTCTGTCTATATTCATAGACTGTTTACATTGTACATACCACTATTTGCATGTGGCGCACTTCTCTACGAAAATGATAACAGCACCCCCCCCCCCCCCCTTATTGTCCCGTGGTTTTCTTTTCTTAAGCAATCTATGACTGGTTTGAGTATAAATAGAGAGGTTTGTACTCTGAACTTGCCCAATAAAAATAGTTTCAACTTTCAAAGCGACACTCTTAGCATTGACTGGGAACTGGTTGGCCTATAAAGCTGCAACTCCACAAAGTACCATATGTACCTACAATAAGGAAAATGCAATTTGAGAAATAATCTTTCCTGGGAAAATAATAGAGTTTGTGGGGGTATAAATGTTCTGGGCCAGTGAGAATAAACATGTCCTCAGAGTTGGTGATCAGTTGGAGGAAGAGCGGTGCCCCTAGGGTGACCACGTGCCCGGATTGCCCGGGACAGTCCCGCATTTTGCAGGACTGTCCCGGGCATCTTCATTCCAGGACAATACAGTGTCCCTAAATGAAACTGACACAGCCACCCCCCGGGCCAATCTGATGCCCCCGAAAAAAGCCACCACACCACCGCTTTACTCACTGACAGTACTTGTCCTGGCCGGGAATGCCTGGAGGAGCACAATCCCCGCCCCCTGTTTGTGATTGGGGAAATCATAAATCCCGCCTCTTGTGTCCAATCACTGTGCTGTGATTCGTTGCAGCACAAGTTCATTTTTGGGAAGGCAGGGTGTCCCTGAATGGTAGTTTGAAAATGTGGTCACCCTACGTGCCCCATCATTGGTATAAGTGGAAGAAATAGTGTCCCAATGTTGATGTCAGTGGAAAGAATAGTGCCCTATCATTGTGTAGCGCCTGTGTACTTTATGGTACTTGTGCTAGTTAAATTTAGAGGTAGATCAGAGTGTAGTTAAACTCTGATCAGGATTGTTAAAGGGGTTGTAATGGAAAAAATATATTTTTCATAATAAGCATCCTTTACCTGCAGACATTCCTCTTTTCACTTCCTCATTGTTCGTTTTTGCTCAGAAGTTGCTCTATTTCTTCTCTGTTCTGTTCACTTCCTCCTTGTCTGATTTTACTGACCACCATAAAGGGAGGCTTTACTGCGGTGGTCAGTGACATGCTCGCCCCCTCCTGGGAACTACATCTGTGTGGCAGGACGCTCTCTACGTGTTATAGACTTCAAGTAAGTGTGAATTACTGAGCGTGCCGGGAAATGTAGTTCTTACATGAACAAGTGATGCAAACCAGGAAGTGAATGAGAGAACAGAAACTAGAACGTCGGAGGTGATATAGATGAAGGAATTTAATAGATATTTACTTGTTTTTTAACAGAATCATTACACTATATTCTGTCTGTCTACCTTGCAGACATACATTTTAGGCAAAACATTTTTTTTCTTCACAACTCATTTAAGTGCAAAAGCAGGGTCTCTGTCTCAGCTTGGCTGTGCTGTGCGCTTATTCTGCTGTACTGGGGTGTTCTTCCAGCCCCGGTACTGCAGGTGGCAGCAGTGGAGTCCAGGTTTGGGTGCTCTTTCCCAGCAGCCAATCGGGAGGGTTTGTCCTCGCTGTGCATGCTGGGGAGGGGTATTTATGGCACAGGCGCCATTGGTTCTGGGTCTTCTTCGTCTAGTGTGGCACCTACCTTTAGGGTGGCCACATCACGGCGCCCCCGGCGTTATGGCCTACCTGGCCGGGGCGTGCGTGCCACGCAGTGTTCCTGGTTCCGGGACCATGTTGGCCCGGAATATCTGAAAGTGACGGGAATCCAGTGAGTGACTGGGTTCCCACCTTTGAGGATCCCAAGCTGTACTGCTGTTCGGTGGGGAGACTGAGGAGCGCCATTGAGAGGCTGGTGGTCTAAAAGGGCCTGAATAAACCACCGGGGATCAAGGTAGCCGAACACTGAGGGATTGATCACCTGTCAGTCCGTACGTACCTTGGCAACAAGTTGAAGGAGATCCAGGTGTAACTCACCCAAGGAGGGATATCTCAAAGAATTCAATCCAGAGAGGGCCTGTGGCAGAGGTGTCCTTCTGAGGCTCACCGAGGGGGATCTGTGGCAGAGACTTTCATCAAGTTCAAGTCCACCAAGGAGGGTCTGTGGCAGAGACCTCATCCTACAATTGTCCGAGTGATACTCCAGCTGCCAGGTCAGTGAGAGAGGCCTGTCCTGGTACGCTAAACCCACTCCGGCGGGAGTGGCGCAGAGAAGTGTTACGCTTGGGAGCAGGACTGTTTCCTATCATTATGCCTGAATCTGCTAATCTCAATTCTTCTTCAACTTTACTTTCCTCCCCATAAGTTTACTGCTTTTACCCGGCTGGGTAATAAAGAGCACCTGTCATGGACATTCCTTTACTTCTACTACATGCAATGAGTGAGTGAGTGAGTAACTTGTATAGTGCTGACAAATGCGAACCGATTCGCCTCAAGGCGCTTTGTATCCAGAGTCGTGCTGATCCTTCAGAAGAGATGGGTCTTCAGTTTTTTCCTAAAAGCCCGATGGTTTTCTTCCATGCAAATGGTCGTAAGTAGAGCATTCCAAAGCCGAGGTCCTTGGACTGAAAATTGACGTTCTCTCTTAGATTTGTAGCGGGCTGTGGAGATTTCCAGAAGGTTTTGGTTAGTTGATCGGAGCACCCGATTGGTGACGTAGGGTTTAATTTTCTCGTTTAAGTATTGCGGAGCGCATCCTTGTGCACATTTGTGAGTGAGGCAGAGTGTCTTTCACCCCTAGGAATCCAGCAGCTCCGGGGGTAGTGCTACAATTAATATCAGTGAAAGGAGTAGTAAACCAAGGGCCGACTAAAGGCTAGCAAAGGGCCACATCCATCCCTCGGGCCACAGTTTGGAGACCCCTGTGCTAGACCAACACTAGGGTTCTTTTAGGCCTCGTACACACGATCGGACATATCCGATGAAAACGGTCCGCGGACCATTTCCATCGGATATGTCCGATCGGGAGTTTGATCCGATGGCGTGTACACACCATCGGATCAAATTCCCCGCCGCCGGACGGCGCGGTGACGTGGCGGTGATGTTGACGCCGCCACGTCACCGCACCAGGAAGTTAAACACTTCCGCGCATGCGCCGAATCCATTCGGCGGCGGCGCGGCGGCGGCGGTGGGGGACGACATGTCTGCTGGTAAGTGTACTAACCAGCAGACATGTCGGGCGGACAGATTCCCACCGGATAGATTTCAAAGCATGCTTTGAAATCTGTCGGGTGGAGAAATCTGTCCGCTAGCCCATACACACGAGCGGAGATGTCTGCTGAAACGGTCCATCGGACCGTTTTCAGCGGACATATCCCCTCGTGTGTACGAGGCCTTAGAGTTTGTTAAGACTACCTTGAGCAGTGAGCAGTTTCTGACTCTCAGATAAGTAACCATGGACAACAATGATCTTTTTAGCTACCTGTAATGAGGGATTCTTTCCAATGACCACAAGCATTAAAACAATTATTTCCAGTGGCCACTACAATAATTTACTCTGAGCTGTAGATATGGTCATTTATAAAAGGGATTCCCTGAGATTGAAAAGTTACTTTCAGCCCCGGAGGATTTGGCTGCCCAATGACCGGGCCATTTTTTGTGATCCAGTACTGTGTCGCTTTAACTGACAATTGCAATTGTCGTGCGACGTGGCTCCCAAAGTGCTGTAAGATGCACTGATTACTGCCTAAATGACACTGGCAGGGAAGGGGTTAACCACTAGGGGACGAGAAAGGGGTTAAGTTTGTCATTGAGAGTGATTCTAACTGTGTGGGGGCTAGGCTACCATTGACACGACATTCATCACCGCTCCCGAAGAGAGGCAGGAGTAGATCAGTGTCCTGTCATAAGGGACGATCGCGGGACACCGGAGGACATTGAGCTGTGCTTTATGAATCCCAACCTTTTACAATGCCCACGAGTGAGTGAAGCATCATGGCACACTTTGCAGCAGCCCACCTTAAAAAATCTAGCTGGTTGTGTTTGCTACCCAGGCAAAATGTTCTCAGTTTTCCCCCCACTGCAAACCATATGACCCACTACATACTTTAAGACTGAGATAGAGGGGTCTACTTATAAATGTTTTCACATAAGATTCACACAATTTTCACCCAATATGCTCAATTTGAAAAATGCGTGAATCCTAGGTGAGAGTTGTGTAAAGCTTATTAACCACTTAAGACCCGGACCAATACGCTGGCAAATGACCCAAGGGGTTTTTGCGATTCGGCACTGCGTCGCTTTAACAGACAATTGCGCGGTCGTGCGACGTGGCTCCCAAACAAAATTCGCGTCCTTTTTTTCCCACAAATAGAGCTTTCTTTTGGTGGTATTTGATCGCCTCTGCGATTTTTATTTTTTGCGCTATATACAAAAATAGAGCGACATTTTTGAAAAAAAATCAATATTTTTTACTTTTTGTTATAATAAAAAAACAATAAACTAAATTTTAGTCAAACATTTAGGCCAAAATTTATTTAGCCACATGTCTTTAGTAAAAAAAAATCGCATTAAAAAAAAATTAGCTACCTAGCGGGAACAGCGACACTAATACAGCGATCAGAAAAATGATCGCTTAGTGACGCTGGCAATAGGGAGTGAAAGGGTTAACTAGGGCAGTGATCAGGGGGTTAAAACTTTATTGGGGGGGGCTACCCTGACACTACTGACTGTCTGACTGTCACACTGTCTGTCACACTGACACTAAATACAGTAATCATACATGATTACTGCATTCAGTGACACTGTGACAGGGGGGAGGGGGGGGGGGGCGATCGCGGGGGTTAAATGTGTGTGTGTGTGTAGTGTAGTGTTAGTGCAGACTTACTTGTTCTGTAGTGATCTCTCCTCAGCGGCGCTTGAAACAAACGCCGAGGGAGAGATCACGTCGCTTCCTCCTTTCTGTGTTTACACAGGAGGAGGAAGTGACAGGTCAGGCGGGCGCGCGCATTGGCTGGGAGCGATCCGGAGGGGGCGGATGAAAACGGATAGCCGCCCCCACTTGTCGGATCGCTCCTGCAGCCGCGCGGACCGCCGCATGTACGGGGGGGGGGTCCGATCGGACCCCCGATCCCCCCCAAGGCACCAACGTATATATACGTTGATGTGCCTGTCGGTGCCATTCTGCCGACGTAAATGTACATGCGGCGGTCCTTAAGTGGTTAAAAAAAACATTAAAAAAAATGTATCCCTAGTGTCTAGAACAGTTTTTATCAGCCTTTTAACACAAAGGAACCATTAATGAGAGGGTTAACACAAAAACATGAGTCAGAAGAGAGAACTCCCCTCTGTTGAAGAGATATGCAGCACCACAGAGGCCTCCTCGATAGGCAAGGCCACCGCCACCAGATTGGGACTAGGGTGACCACATTTCCAAACTACCACTCAGGGACCCCCTCCCTTCCCAAACATCAGCTTGTGCTGTAACCAACCACAGCACAGTGATTGGACGCAAGAGGCGGGATTTAAGAATTCTCCAATCACAAGCAGGGGGCGGGATTGTGCTCCTCCAGGCCAGGACAAGTACTGTCAGTGAGTAAGGCGGTGAGGTGGTTGCCTTTTTTGGGTGCATCAGATTGGCCTGGGGGGTGGCTGAGTCAGTTTCATTCCAGGACACTGTATTGTCCTGGAATGAATGTGCCCGGGAAAGACCTGCAAAAGGTGGGACTGTCCCGGGCAATCCGGGACATGTGGTCAACCTAGTTGAAGAAAAATAAGCTTAGAGACTGCATTACTTACTGGAGATCACCTGGATGAAATTCAAGCTCTGAAGACAAGACCCTGGACAGAGGGTCATGGTCATTACAATACACGGGTGCCTGGAAAGGGACCATCAAAGGCGATCTTGTGCATAAAAATTATTCAGGGTATGAGGCCTGAGGCATGTGATGGGTGCCCTACCTCCTTGAGACATCCTAAAGAGATTAGATAACTGATGTTGGCATTTGAAGCAACCTTTGGGAGAGAGTGGGAAGCTGCAATCCAGTCCGTTTTTTTCAACTCCTGTCCAGTTTTTTTTTTTTTTTTTAAAGTTGAAAAAAAAAGCTCGGAAAATCCAGTCCATGTTTTTCAGTCCAGTTATTTTTTTTAATCCAGTCCGTTTTTTTTCAACTCCAGTCCAGTTTTTTTTAAATCCAGTCCGGGTTTTTTTTGTTCAACTCCAGTCCAGTTTTTTTTGTAAATCCAGTCCGGTTTTTTTCCCAACTCCAGTCCAGTTTTTTTTTAAATCCAGTCCGGGTTTTTTTCCAACTCCAGTCCAGTTTTTTTTTGTAAATCCAGTCCGTTTTTTTTTTCCAACTCCAGTCCAGTTTTTTTTTAAAATCCAGTCCGGGTTTTTTTTCCAACTCCAGTCCAGTTTTTTTTTGTAAATCCAGTCCGGTTTTTTTTTCCAACTCCAGTCCAGTTTTTTTTTGTAAATCCAGTCCGGGTTTTTTTTCAACTCCAGTCGTTTTTTTTGTAAATCCAGTCCGGGTTTTTTTTTCAACTCCAGTCCAGTTTTTTTTTTAAATCCAGTCCGGGTTTTTTTTAACTCCAGTCCATTTTTTTTTAAATCCAGTCCGGGTTTTTTTTCCAACTCCAGTCCAGTTTTTTTTTAAATCCAGTCCGGGTTTTTTTTTCCAACTCCAGTCCAGTTTTTTTTTTAAATCCAGTCCGGGTTTTTTTTCAACTCCAGTCCATTTTTTTTTAAATCCAGTCCGGGTTTTTTTTTCCCAACTCCAGTCCAGTTTTTTTTTGTAAATCCAGTCCGGGTTTTTTTTCAACTCCAGTCCAGTTTTTTTTAAAATCCAGTCCGGGTTTTTTTTTCAACTCCAGTCCAGTTTTTTTTGTAAATCCAGTCCGGGTTTTTTTTTCAACTCCAGTCCAGTTTTTTTTTAAATCCAGTCCGGGTTTTTTTTTCCCAACTCCAGTCCAGTTTTTTTTCTAAATCCAGTCCGGGTTTTTTTTTTAAAAAAACCCGGACTGGATTTAAAAAAAAAACTGGACTGGAGTTGAACAAAAAAAAACCCGGACTGGATTTAAAAAAAAAACTGGACTGGAGTTGAAAAAAAACCCGGACTGGATTTACAAAAAAAACTGGACTGGAGTTGAAAAAAAACCCGGACTGGATTTAAAAAAAAACTGGACTGGAGTTGAAAAAAAACCCGGACTGGATTTACAAAAAAAACTGGACTGGAGTTGGGAAAAAAAAAACCTGGACTGGATTTAAAAAAAAAATGGACTGGAGTTAAAAAAAAAAACGGACTGGATTTAAAAAAAAATGGACTGGAGCTAAAAAAAAAAAAAAGCTCGGAAAATCCAGTCCGCGTTTTTTTTTACTTCAGTCCAGTTTTTTTTTTAATCCAGTCCGTTTTTTTTTTCAACTCCAGGATTTAAAAAAAACAACCCACATCTTTCTTTATTTCTGTTCTCCACAATCAAAGTCCTTTCTGTTCCTGACACCACAAAACTGTCCCTCACTCTTCTTCTCTATTACACATCTGAACGTGACTGGGAGCCATATCTCCCTGTACTAATCTGCTCTAAATCTGAGAGTGAAATCCCACTGCTACACCTGTCTCTGACTAGAAGACACATCTGTCTGTCCTCTCCTGCACTACCCACATCCTTCTGTCCCTCCATTCTCCTTAGCTATGTATCACTGAAGAAACCAAATCCCTCTCACCTCAAACATGTCCCTCACTGGAGAGCTAAATCCCTATGTGTTTGTCTTCTACACATCTGTTCATGACTGGAAATCACATCTCTCTGTCCCAATCTGATCCAAATGTGACTCTTACTGGAGAGCCAAATCCCACTGCTATGTTCCTGAAGGAGCCATTTTCCCTGGTTCCTCTCAACTCAAAACTGTCCCTGACAGGAGAGCAAAGTCCTTCATGTCCTTATCTGCTACACAGCTGTCCATGACTGGAAGCTACATCTGTCTGTCCTCTTCTGCAGAACCCACATCCTTTTGTCCCACCATCTTCCCCAGTCCATCAATGAGCCAAATCTTTCTGTCCCTCTCAGGCCGCGTACGCACGACCGAGTTACTCGTCGGGCTAAACTCATCGTTCCGCCCGTCGAGGTTCCCGTTCAGCTGTCGAAAAGCTCATCGAGCCAAATTTCCCCATAGAACAACGAGGAAATAGAGAACATGCTCTCTTTTTGGCTCGACGACCGCTTTTCTCGGCAGAATATGTCTCCCATTGAGGTTCCCGCTGGATTCTGCCGAGGAACTCGGTCGTGTGTACGGGGCCTCACCCTTAGACCTTCCCTCACAGCAGAGCAAAGTCCTTTATGTCCTTATCTGCTACACAGCTGTCCATGACTGAAAGCTACATTTGTCTGTCCTCTGCTGCACAACCTGCATCCTTCTGTCTCACCTTCTTCCACATTTCATCACCAAAGCATGTATTTAACTGTTTATCTACATTTTATCTGCTAACGACTTAAGGACCGAGCCTGTTTTTCAGACTCTGTGTTTACACGTTAAAAACAAGAAAATTACTTGGAACCCACTAAGAACCCACAAACATTATAAAAAAAAATCCTAACACCCTAGAGAATAAAATGGCGGTCATCGCGGTGATACCGATACCTCACATATGTGGTTTGAACACCATTTTCATATGCAGGCGCCACACGCGTATGCGTTCGCTTCTGTGCACAAGCTCGACAGGGCGATTTAAAAAAATAAAAAAAAAATTCTTATTTCTTTTACTTGATTGTATTTATTTTTACACTGTTTTTTAAAAACAGTAATTTGGGTCACTTTTATTCCTATTACTTTTAGGCTCCATTCACACCTAGGCGTTTTTACGCCTGAAGCGTGACCCGGAGGGTCGAAATTGCATTGTTCTCTATGGAGACTGTTCACATCTCCTAACGCAGAACGCCGTACGTCGATAGAACGCCGAACCACCACTTTCAAACAAGTCCCGGACCCTTTTTCGACGCGCGTATCGGATGACTCCGGCGTTCGGCATAGCCGACAATGACTGTAAAAAAAAACGCGGTTAAATACGACGCGTTTTGTCGCCGCAAATCGCCGTACAAAACGCCTATTTTTTGTCGCCACAAATCGCGGTACTTACGCCGCAAATCGCCTACGCAAAGGTGTGCATGCAGCCTTATTTCTATTACAAGGAATGTAAACATCCCTTGTAATAGAAAAAAGTATGACAGGTCCTCTTAAATATGAGATCTGGGGTAAAAAAAAAAATCAGATCTCATATTTAGACTAAAATGCAGTAAAAAAAAAAGTCAAAAATAAAATGGCCTTTTTTGACGTGACTTCCGCCCTGCTATGGTATGGAGACGGGTGGGGGCCATCATGCCCTCATTCGTATCCATACCCAGCCATGGATAGGACCCGATCGCCTCCGACCGCTACCGACGGCTCCCGGCTCGGGAGAGATAACGGTGATCTTGCGCTGCAGAAACCACCATTATAATTTACCGGACCGCCTCCTGAAGAGATGGATACCTTGGTTGTGGCAGCAGCTGTTGCCATTTCCGAGATATGTCTCTACAAATTCAGGACGTATATAGTCGTGCGGCGATTTTTGCTGGTGTTGTGCTTTAAATAAGCTTCTTGCTGCAGTGTGTGCAGAATTGGAGGCAGACGAAAGGCGCTCTGCAGGTAATAGTCATATAACTACAGGGAAGACGAAACTTACAGAGATGAACAGCTGGAGATAGAGAAATGTACAGATGATGGTACGGTCCCGCTTGCAGGCACTATTACTGCCACTCTCCTGATGAGCAACAAAACAGCACGCAACACAGTAGCCCAATGTGCATTAACTTGGCTGGGGGTGCAAAATAAAGATACACTTCAGTCAAAATTAAAAGGTACATATCAAGGTGCATACAAGGGATATGGCTTACAAGGATTTTGTTGTTCACTAGGCATAGCTGTAATGGAACGACATATCCTAAAGTCACAACATTTCTAAAGTGAACATGTGCTTTGCCCATGCAGGGCACAACAACACGTGTATTTAAGCCCCGGCCCTCAAAAACCACACATACTGTCATCATTCTGCCATTGCTCCATTCAGCCGTTGGGAGAAAGGTAAAATACCTAAAACTTCCGGGTATGGAAGAGAAATGCCTTTCCACAATCTTCTGCCCTGATCAGGGCCGTCTTAATAGCATCATGGGCCCCTGGGCAAAGTAATGCTCTGGGGCCCCTACAAATGGAGACAGTGCAAGTAAACAGACATCAAGTAGGTAGGAGGCAGACAAGCGGAGCTTCTCCTTTTGGGTGGAGCTCGGCATTAACTACATGAACAATCATTCTGTACAGCAAAGACACAGTGAGAAAATACTACATACATAAAGTAACAAAGATGTCCTGTGCATATCATATATCTGTGTAGCACTACCCCCGGAGGAGCTGCTGGTTTGTTTTGGGTGGCACATTTACCTCATGGCTCTTCTGAATTCCTAGGGGTGAATGGTGCGTAGGGTGACCACATTTCCAAACTACCATTCAGGGACACCCTCCCTTCCCAAAAATCTGCTTGTGCTGTAACGAATCACACCACAATGATTGGACACATGATTTATAGTTTCTCCAATCACAAGCAGGGGGCGGGATTGTGCTCTTCCAGGCATTCCCAGCCAGGACAAGTACTGTCAGTGAGTAAAGCGGTGATGTGGCGGCTTTTTTTGTGGGCATCAGATTGGCCCCAGGGGTGGCTGTGTCAGTTTTATTCCAGGACATTGTATTGTCCTGGAATGAATGTGCCCAGGACAGACCTGCAAAATGCGGGACTGTCTAGGGCAACCTGGGACACGTGGTCACCCTAATGATGCGTATAGTAGTAGTAAAGGAATGTCCTCAACAAGTGTCTTTTCTGTGCTCTTTATTACCCAGCCGGGGAAAAGCAAATAAACTTGTGGTGAGGAAAGTAATGTTGAAGGAAGAAAGAATAGCAAATTCAGGCGTAGTAATAGGGAAACAGTCCTGCTCCCAAGTGTAACACTTCTCTGCGCCACTCCTGCTTGAGTGGGTTTAGTGTACCCGGACAGGCCTCTCTCACTGACCTGGCAGCCAGAGTATCGCTCGAACCTTTGAGGAAAAGTCTCTGCCACAGACCCTCCTTAGAATGAACGTCAGGGAGACACCTCTGCCACAGGCCCTCTCTGACTTGTAGTTACGGAGGCATCCTTAAGGGCCTTTTCACACGTGCGTCCGTTTTTTCATATGTCCGTTTACGGATTAAAACGGACTGCAATGCTTTCCTCTAGTCTTGAAAGACTGAGGCGGCGTACACACGTACGAGAACCTCGACGGGCGGAACACAATCGGCGACCCGCCCGTCGGGAATGGCAACCAGCCATTCATCCCGACGGGCCGTCGAGCAAATAGAGAGCCTGCTCTCTATTCGCTCAACGGGATTCCCGACGGGCGGGGCGAGCCAGGAGCGTACACACGGCCGAGGTTCTCGCTGGAATGCAGCTCCCAGCGAGGTTCTCGCTGGTTTCTAGCGAGAACCTCGGTCGTGTGTACGCCGCCTGAGATCAAAAAAAGAAAAAACAATCTCAGACTGTCCGGTATAACTGCCGGAGCAATGACAAAGCACAGGTGTGTAAAACGCATTTGCTGAAGCCACAGGAGATGTGTGTCCTTGTTTTTAATGGATTAGAAATAAAAATACTATTTTTATGCTGGTTAGTGCCGCCATTTCCATTTTTCCTTCATAACTGCCAGGGCCATATGTGAAGTCATAACGTAGCGCCTGGCCTCCGAAGGTCATAGAGACTGCCGGGGACCATCTGATCCGTGGTATTCTCTATGGTGAACTTACACAATGAGCAAGCCGGTAGAAGCACCAGAGGGTACTACCTGTAAAAACAATTCAAGTAGCTGAAAAGCCGATATGATTGTTTTTACGATGCCTGGAATCGCCAGTGGAAAAGAATGATATCTTGAATCATACTTACCTAGGTGGATGCAGCATCGGCCTGATGCTGCATCTGTCCCCCGCTGGCTCTAACACTGAGAACCAAGCGATCAAACACCACGATCGATCAGTTCTCAGAGCTTTGTGAGCAGAGAGCCGATGACTAACAGTCACCGGCTCTCTGCCCTGCCCCCCTCGCTCACTGGAGCGCTGGGCTGTGGAGGGAGCGGGAGCGGCCGGCTCAGACTCTCAGTCAGTGAGCCACTGAGTGGCTGAGCCGGGTGCCTGTCCAGGCATGTGGGTGGATCCCGACCATATGGTCGTATTCTTTTTCAAGCCTAGACCGGCTCTGTGATGTCAGCCGACAGCGGGCTTCAGCCTGCTGTCTGCTGAAAGCAGGTCACAGGAGTACAGAAGGAACTGTACTTCAGTGATTCACTGATTCGAGCTTTGGCTGTACTTCTTTACAACAAGGTAAACATTTAGAAAATGTCTGCCTGTTTTATCAAATTATCTTTGCTATGCTAAAAATTGTACAAGATGAAATTAAGCCTGTCTCTGCAAAGTCTGCTATTTAACTAGACTGTTATTACCTAGGTTATTTTAAAGTCAAATTTACATAAGCCCACTTGATTGCAGGTTAATGGTGTATGTAAGTGCGGCATAGCAAGGTGATCATGTTGTGAACACACTGGGGATAGAAAATAAAATGTATTTCCCATCAACTCAGTAAACTTTCAAAAATTCTTAAAATATTTTCATTTATTATTTGCAGGGAAAGAAAAATAGGCCCAGTTGCCATTTACCAGTCCTTAGATGGGGTTACTGCAATCGTTTTCCTTTTTAACCACTTCAGCCCCGGACCATTTTTCTGGTCAATATCCAGGCCACTTTTTGTGATTCGGCACTGCGTCGCTTTAACTGACAATTGCGCAGTCGTGCGATGTGGCTCCCAAACAAAATTGGCGTCCTTTTTTTCCCACAAATATAGCTTTATTTTGGTGGTATTTGTGCTATAAACAATTTTTTTTTTTTTTTTTAAATGAATATATTTTACTTTTTGCTATAATAAATATCCCCTAAAATATATAAAAAAAACAATTTTTTTCCTCAGTTTAGGCCGATACGTATTCTTCTACATATTTATCGTTAAAAAAAAATGCAATAAGCGTTTATTGATTGGTTTGCGCAAAAGTTATAGCGTCTACAAAATAGGGCATAGTTTTATGGAATTTTTATTAATATCTTTTTTTTACTAGTAATGGCAGTGATCAGCGATTTTTATCGGTACTGCGACATTATGGCGGACACTTCAGACACTTTTGACACATTTTTGAGACCATTGGCATTTTTATAGTGATCAGTGCTATAAAAATGCATTGATTACTATAAAAATGCCACTGGCAGGGAAGGGGTTAACACTAGGGGCCGAGGAAGGGGTTAAGTATGTTCCCTGGGTGTGTTGTAACTGAAGGGGGGGTGGACTGACTAGGGGAAATGACTGATCGCTGTTCATACATTGTATGATCAGACAATCAGGCATTTCTCCCCCTGACAGGAGCGGGAGCTGTGTGTGTAAACGAGCGATCGCGGGTACCCGGCGGTAATCGCGCCCGCCAGGCACACGCGTCGGGACTGGGGGCGAGCGGTGGGGGCGAGCACCTATTGGCTGATTCGCGAGATTACGTACTATTTTGTGATCTCGCACAGCCGAGCCGACCTGCCACCGTAAAACTACAGCGGCTGGTCGGCAAGTGGTTAAGACTAAAAAAAAGTTTGGAAAATATCTGCTTATGTTGCCAGAAATTAACTGGAAGCAGAAACAATCAGATCTTTCCTGTGTAAGCCCAGGTTCACAATGCTGCGGGTTAGAAATCGTGCAAATTCAGCTGAACTCGCACAATTTCAACCCGGCAATGCAGTACGACTTCGAGGGGCGATTTGACAGACATCTGTGGGGGTTCCTGTACAGATGTCTATTGAAATCGCACCCGAAGTCACCAAAAGTAGTGCAGGAACTACTTTTGGGAATCGGTACGGCGCCGCAAAGTCAACGACACACTGATTCGGACAGTGCTATAGCTGGCAATAGCCACCGGTTTGGTAAATCGGACCAATGTGAACCTAGGCTAAATGACTAATCCCTCACCCTCTATGTTATTGCGATGTATTTAGAGATCTACAAAGGAAGACATGTTTCAAGTCAAGCCTGGGTGACAAAAATGGCTCCTTTAAAGTTTATTGCCACCCTAGTAGCCTATAGTACCCAATATATATCAGTGCCTTGTATACTGACTTTGGACTAATACAGGCCCATAAACCTAAAGTGTTACTAAACCCAAAACAGTAAAATCAGTCTGTATATGCAGTAAAGCATTGGTATACTCACTCAGAAGGGGTTAATCTTCTGCACTGTGTAAAAAGACTGCTGGATATTTTATGCACAGATAATCCCCTCCCTGTACTGTCCCCCTGGACAAGTCTTTCATAAGACAGAGCCTTGGGAGTCGAGCTGCACATGCTCAGTTTGGTGTGTATTACTAGAGAGTTTTTTTTCTTTTCTTAGGAGAGTGCATGTGATCAGCTCAGGGCCAATCAGCACTATCCAGACAGAGGATCAGGAGCCTTCATAGGGCAGCTCAGTGTGGTATGAAACCTCCTCCTACAAGCTTCACCAGGAAGTGATAGAAATCACAAGACTGCTATATACTCCTGATGAGAAAAGGTATTTAGCTGTTTATATTTACTAAAATAATTGCATTTCCATGTTCTGTGTACTATGGGAGACCAGATTCAGTGAATGCAGGGTCCTGGATTTAGTAACACTTTAAATGGGCATACAAAGATTGAAATTTGGCCAGTTCAGCAGGAAACTGTCAAATTTTGATCCATGTGTGGCCTCTCCCACTCAATAGAAGTTGATCTAAGGACTGACATCTGTCAAATAGGCTTATTGGAAAAAAAATCCCAATCAGAGGCTGCAAACAATGGACTGCAGCTGCTGATCAGTGTACTGTAACAGTGGAGCGTCCCTGCTGCAAGAATACAATGTGTCAATGAGGCGGATTCCTCTATATACCTCGATTGTGTGGATGGAGGAATCCGTTTCAGCCCACTGGCTGGACGAAAACAAATGACCCATTTGCCTTATATTGTACATAGTATCTAAAAAATGTTTTAAAGAACATAATTACCCTTTTTTTTTAAATACCTGTATATTGTTACAGTGCACGTGTAATAAGATCAGAAGCACTGATGAAGCGGAGTCTTTTGTGAAACGCGTTAACTTAGACAGATCTCAAGGCCATGTGAACAATAACCTTGGATGGCTAACTTGTGTACATGAATTTCAACAACTGTTTAATATTTGTTTAATAAAATGTTAAGATTTTAAACATGATTATATCGTCTGTGTATACCTCCTTAGGTGTAATACAAAGTGTAATACAAAGTCCCATTTTCTCTGTAGCCTTTGCATGTAGCCTTTGCATATACTATATAATATATACTATATTGCATATACTATATAAGGGATGATATCCCCAATAGGATTGCTTTAAACACGCCCCCACCCACAATATACTCTTCCGATAGGGTGACAGAGTAGGAAGTAGCCAGAGAGATTTGGGAAGGGAGTTTCAGAAGATAGGAGAGACTCTGGGGAAGTTCTGTAGGTGGACATGGAAGGAGGTGACAATGTATTGTTTATATAACAAAGAGATGGTACAAAAAATATATACAGCGGGTAAAATAAGTATTGAATGTGTCACCATTTTTTTTTTTTTAGATAGATATATTTCTTAGGCACCTTTCACACCGGAGGACCGTATGTCTGTTTTTTCATCCAAGCTGTCATTACCAACAAAGGATTTTGTGCGAAGTATTCCAAAAATTTCAGTTAGCGTGATTAATACTTTTGTCATTCCATTTTTATTACACATAACTTCATTTCTGAACTTATTTGTTTTGATTTGTTAGTATGTCTATGAATTGTATGGTATGTTATCGACATGTGGTAAAAATGTCATGTCAATAGAAACTTTAGAAATATATTTACCTAGAAAAATAGTGACGTGTTCAATATTTTCTTTACTCGCTGTATATTGTTAAATAATGTAAAATCTTAGAATTACCCCAAAATTCCTTTTAAGGGATCGAGACTTGTTTCAAAATCTTTGTAAAAAAATTGATGGTATCTTGTTTTTTTTCTAATGAAATAGTCTTTGCATACTGTTCTTCCAAGAAAAAAACTCTGCTGTAATTTCAATTGGCCGGTGTCTCTACCTCTGGCACTCCTTCCGTGAGGTCCAGGTTCAGCTGTTTTTAATGCGCTTACTACTGAATGTTTGTAAGTAGGACCATTGCTTTTTATTTTGTGTATATTAAAATGTATAAGTGGTAATGCACAAGGTCGGTGCGCCCTCCTTTCTTTTCTTTTTTTCATTGCAGTTAAGTAACATTACCCTATATACACAGGACTGCAATACTAAATTGGTTGCTAAGATGTTGGCAGCTGGGCCACGCAGCATCATTGGTTGTTAAGATGCAGGCAGCCACCTGTACCATAACAACCAATAACACTAGAGAAGCAAAATTATACCCCAGTTCCCACTGCCAATATGGTGATCTATGAACTGTGGACCAGTGCTCTAGCCAGGACGTTTAGGCCCCAAAATGCAATACTTGAATCAGAAAAGTGCTGGCGACTCAAAGCTTTGATGAAGGCTTCTTAGCCGAAATGCGTCAGTGTAGCCTGTACCTGTGTACCAATGTAACTAAATAAAGGATTGTTATTCAAGAGCATCCGAGTCACCAGCCCTTTTCTGATTCATGTAAACCAATAACACTGTACAGTCCAACTGCCAGCATCCTAGCAAACTATGACTCCGATGGCCACAGTGGCATTCGTTACTAGGGATGAGCTTTGTGTTCGAGTTGAACGTATGTTCGATCGTTCGTCGAAATACAAACAAAATGGGTCGTTCGCGCCAAATTCGAGTGACGCGCCACGGCCCATAATTCACTGCGGCATTGCGCGCTGATGATTGGCCAAGCATGCACTATGACCCGCATGCTTGGAGAATCACAGCGCCGTCAGTATAGAGAGCCGTAATTGCCCAAGGCTCAGGGCTTTAGAACACGCCCCACACTACAAAAGGCCGTCTGCAGGGCGGCCTTGTGTAGTATGTTGCGGTGCTGGTTAGATATCAGTCACAGAGAGAAGGATAGAGTGTCTTTTTTTCTAGCAGGCAGGCTAGTCAGTTAAATTTACAGTGTGTAGAGGATATATATACATCCCAGGAGTTGTACATATATGTATACACTGTATAGTTTAGTTAGATCAGTTCTTCCTAATTTACTGGAAGGTAGCTGATTGTGCTAGCTGCAGTATTCTCATGTGGTGTATTGCCTGTGTCCTCTGCTGTGTGCACTATAAAGCTACACAGGCATACTATAGACACCCAGCAGGTAAAATATTTAAAATAATTTTCCTTTTTTTTATTTTTTATTTAAGCATCATGATGCTTAAATAAAAAAAATAAAAAAAATAAAAATTCCTTTAAATATTGTACCTGCTGGGTGTCTATAGTATGCCTGTGAAAACGTCTTTGTATCAATGGAATTTTTGAATTTTTTTTTTTTTAAATGGTCGTTTTTTTCTGAAGCAGTGATTTTAATGATGCTGCATCATTAAAATCACTGCTCCAGAAAAAACTACCGTTTTTAAAACTTTTTTCCATTGATACATGTTCCCTGGGGCAAGACCTGGGTTCTCAAAGACGTTTTCCGACAATAACTTATGGGGCGTTAAAATGAGCGTTTTTGAATTTGAACGTTCGAGTCCCATTGACGTCAATGGGGTTTTAAATGTTCACGCGAATGTTCGGTCCATTCGAAGGTTCTGGTGCGAACCGAACGCGGGGGTGTTCGGCTCATCCCTATTCGTTACTGTACCTGCATCCTAGCTACCAAAAGGGGAATAGCAAAAACAGCTGCCTTAGGCAGCAATTTCCCCACGCACACCAATACTTTTTTTTTTTTTTTTTTTTTAGGATTGATTGGGAATGGTTGCCCCACATATTTTAAAGTCATAGGTGGTGGAGGCATCCCCCTTCTCTCAGCTGCACACATATACAGCGCTAGCATACCTGATGCTGCAGGGCAGGGAATGCCTTTGCCACCTTTGATTGGGTGTCAGCTTTGAAAGTGTAGGGATCTGCTGCCCTCTACTGTCTCAATTTGTTAAATGCCTATAAATATATTATGTATGCACTTCCTGTCCTTGGTTTGTTGGCTTTGAAAACCCAGAAGGAGGAAGAAGAAATAGAGAGAAACTATCAGCCACATGTCCTGTTCATTTGGCTAAATCCTGGACCAGAAGAGGTGAGTATGCAAGTATTCCTATGATCAAATAGCTTAAAGTGGTAGTTAAGTCTCTGCTCTTAAAATCCACTAACAGAAGGTATCCTAGTGGTCTCTACTGTCATAAATGTCCCCTCTGTCTGTCAGCGGGAAATGTCATCTGAGCTGCACATGTGTATTTCAGATCACATTTATGTGCCGAGGCGATGTGACTCCTGTTCGCTTGTGTGGGAGTGATGTCACTGCAGTCCGGCCATTCAAGTAGCCGTAGATGCAAAACCCGGAAAGAACACTGGGTTAGATGGAACCACTGAGGGAGCCATGATAGTGTTGCGCTGGAGGGCTTCATTTGCAGGTACATACTTGTACATTATGACTTAAACCTACAGAGGGACTGGATTTTCAAATTTAGGAGATGATACAGCATCCCTGCCCTGTCTATGTTATTATTTCACATGCACAATACTAAATTGAAGCCCATTTTCAGGCTGCCAGTAAATGTCCGTTATGGGCAGCGGTGCCTGTAAAAAAAGATGGCCGCGAGCTGACCATGCAACTGCTCATGCGCCATTCTGAATCGGCCAGGCTTGGGAAAGCTTGTGCATGCTCACCCGGACAGCCCATGAGCAGTTACGTAATGGCGCTGCCTGGCGCCATTTTTAAATAGATGCCAGTCGACTCATTCTGACCTGGAGGTGCCAGGGCAGCACCTTGTGCACTCGCCACAGCAGAGGAGGAGCTGGGGAGGGGTGAGGAAAGTGTCACTGGGGGATAGCAAAAAGGGGGCAGAGGAGGAGATTACTGGGGGGGGGGGGTGAAGCCGTGCAGGGGACAGATGAGAACACTGATGTGCTACCCTGTGGAGAGAATGATAAAGGGGTACAGGAGGAGCCATCCCCACTTGCAGTGTGGCATTTCAGCCAATAGAATTTACAGTTTTTTTTGGTTTTGTTTTTTATATTTTATTTTATATTTTATATTTGGGTCCCTGCAAAGATTTCATCTCTTCCCCTAGTAAAAGCACCTCACATAGTATAGTAAAACACTGGATTATTTTTATTTATTGAAATATTTGAGTATTTATTTTACATTTATTTATTAATTTATTATTATTATTAGTAGTAGTAGTAGTAGTATTAACACCTTAACCCTAGCAAAAAAAAATAACCCCAACGTCTAATCCCAACCCTAACCTAACCTTAACTCTTATGCCGCGTACACACGATCGCATCGCGGCGATCGTTGTTGCAGGGTGTCAGTCTGACACCCCGCAACACCGATCTAGGTAAAGCGTCTCTCCTCCAATGTATGAACAGAAGATCAGTGATTTCCCCTAGTGAGGCCACCCCCCCCATACAGTTAGAACACACCCTGGAACATACTTAACCCCTTCCCTGCCCCCAAGTGTTAACCCCTTCACTGCCAATGGCATTTTTATAGTAATCCAATGCATTTTTATAGCACTGATCGCTATAAAAATGCCAATGGTCCCAAAAATGTGTCAAAAGTGTCCCATGTGTCCGCCATAATGTCGCAGTACTGGAAAAAAACGTTACTAGTAAAAAAAAAATATTTATAAAAATGCCATAAAACGACCCCCTGTTTTGTAAATGCTATAAATTTTGCGCAAACCAATCAATAAACGCTTATTGGGATTTTTTCTTACGAAAAAATAGGTAGAAGAATACATATCGGCCTAAACTGAGGAAAAAAAATGTTTATTATATATTTTTTGGGGATATTTATTATAGCAAAATGTAAAAAATATTGCATTTTTTTCAAAATAGTCGCTCTATTTTTGTTTATAGCGCAAAAAAAAAAAAAAAAAAACGCAGAGATGTTCAAATACCACCAAAAGAAAGCTCTATTTGTGGGAAAAAAAGGACGCCAATTTTGTTTGGGAGCCACGTCGCACGACCGCGCAATTGTCAGTTAAAGCGACGCAGTGCCGAATCACAAAAAGTGCTCTGGTCATTGGGCAGCAATATGGTCCGGGGCTAAAGTGGTTAAGTAATTTTCTAGCAAAAAAAAATATTTTAATCTAGTAAATGCCAAATTTGAAAAACAGCCAAGGTCCTTAAGTGGTTAAGTGCCCAGTAAGCAAGTGGTTAAAAACGGTATTTTAGTTGCGTTTCCATTTCTCCCCTGTGACGTCAGGGATCTCCACACTACAACTCTCCCACAAATGACAGCCTGGTCCCGCCCTCCTCACACAGAACACACGGCTGCCCCGCCCCTGTCTCATAATACACAGCGCTGCCCCTCCCAACATGGCCGCTCCCGCACTACGCTAGTATCTGCGCTCTGACGCGATGACGCTCCCGGGGGCGGTTCGCCACGCCCCTTGCGGTGACTCCATTTTGTGCTTGTGGGCGAAGCTGCGGCTTCTATTTCCGGGTTGTCGGAGCCCGGGGAAAGCGGAAAGTGGAGGGAGCTGCGGAGAGAGGGTGAGGTGCTGGGGAAGGGGGTGGGTTGACGCTGGTATAAAGCAGGCCGGGAGGGGGGGCTCCTTACTTCATTAGACGGGTGTCCAGACTTATGTGCTGGATGACGGGCACGTCCTGTACACCGGCCTGTGTGAGAAGATACAGAGTCCGCACAGGGGGTGCTGGTACTTGTAGCTCTCCTCCACCAGGGGGTGTAACGTGCACCTGTGCGGGGCTCATGGGATGCAGCGACTCATAGAAACCAATCAGAGTGTGGTGTAACTGCAGTGACAGCTGACTGGTTGCTATGGGTTACTGTGTGCTTGGCTGGGTTGCTATCGGCCTGGTTATCTGATGTGGAACTACAAATCCAAGCCTGACATTCTAGTCCCTGTATGCCTGGCCTCATAGACTTCTTTCTATTTATTTTATATGGGAAATAAGACACCGACATGACACTAGATGGCGATAGATTTCATTGTTTATAACTGATGAGGGAATACAAGTCCCAGCATTGCAAACACGGCTCTCTACTGGGAGCACACAATTTACTTTAGATGGCCCATATGCCAGACAGATCTGATTGTATACGGGACGGGACCGTGCAGATCGGATTGTACACGGGATGGCCCATACAGATCTGATTGTACACGGGATGGCCCATACACTGTACAGATCTGATTGTACACGGGATGGCCCATACAGATCTGATTGTACACACGCTGGCCCATACACTGTACAGATCTGATTGTACGTGGGATGGGACCGTACAGATCTGATTATATACGGGACGGGACCGTGCAGATCTGATTGTACACGGGATGGCCCATACACTGTACAGATCTGATTGTACGCACGCTGGCCCATACACTGTACAGATCTGATTGTACGCAGGACGGGACCCGTACAGATATGATTGTATGCGGGATGGCCCATACACTGTACAGATCTGATTGTACGCGGGAGGGGACCGTGCAGATCTGATTGTACACGGGATGGGGGACGTACACTGTACAGATCTGATTGTACAATCTCCTTTTGAATTACCAAAGTAATGCAGTATGAGGATAAACCTAAACAAACCATTTTTTTTTTTTTTTTATTAAATCAGACGGGCCATTGGACTGCTTGGGTGATAGTAGATCTGAAGGAGACGGTACAATCAGATTGTATGGTGTATGACCAACTTTAGATTTATGAAAGTTTATGAGAACACACCTTGACAATGCATTCAGTTTATTTGACACAACTTGCCTTGCATAGATTGTGGGCTTAGATCTTTAGGTGATTGTGTTGTGGGTGTGGAGATTGTACAGTGTGTGGTGGGTTTAGGTGGGTTGCTGCCGTTGAGCACCAAGCTGTGTGGAGTGGATGGACACTGTGGTGACAGATTAACCATTTAAGCCCCGGACCAATATGCTGCTAAATGCCCAAAGGTGTTTTTACAGTTTGGCACTGCGCTGTTTTAACTGGTAATTGCGCGGTCATACAATGTTGTACCGAAACAAAATTTCCACAAATAGAGCTTTCTTTTGATGGTATGTGATTGTCTCTGCGATTTAAATTTTTTGCGCTATAAATGGAAAAAGACCGAAAATGCAATGCCACCTATTAGTGCCAATTCTCAGTACCACCCATAAGTGCCACCTCGTAGTCCCTTCTCAGTGCCGCTTTATCGGTGCCTACCAGTGCAGCCTCAGCGTACATCAATGAAGGAGAAAAATGACCCGTTTGCAAAATTTTATAACAAAATATAAAACGGTTTTGTATTTTATTTATTTTTTATTCTGTCTTTTTTTTTTTTAACAAAAAATAAAATGCAGAGGTGATCAAATACCACCAAAGAAAGCTCTATTTGGGGGGAAAAAATGATAAAAATGTCATTTGGGTTCTGCGTTGTATGACCGCGCAATTGTCATTCATAGAGTGAGAGCGCTAAAAATTGGCCTGGGCAGGAGGGGGGGTTTAAGTGCCCAGTAAGCAAGTGGTTGTATCTCTCATCTATCAGGGAAAACGTTTATTGACATTCAACAAACAATACAAATTGAAATTACATTCCAGAGAATTGGGGGACAATTTTTAGGACAAGCCTGTTCTATTATACATCACAATGATGGCCGGCCCCCTCCAGGAAGAAAGTGAGGGACTGGGCACTACACCTTCCAGTGGGCAGCACAGCGTTGATCTACCAGGAGTGTGGGCAGAGAAGTGTAGGGTTGTGGGGAAAGTATTATTATTATTCTGTAAATGTCTCATCACTTACGTGTGTGTGTGTTAGTGGTGCACATGATGTAGAAGCACACAGCTTGGAGCTCTGTACATTGGAACACTCTCGGTGTAGACTGGTGCTTGTGGTTTTATGTACCCGGGGGGGAGGGGGGGGTGCCAGAGTCTGGCTTCCATACTGTGGGGATCCAGCTAGTCATATTCTGTCATGATTCAAAAACGTTGGGATTGTAAACCTTCAGTTCTTTTTCTAATTAAAATAACAAACGTGATACTTGCCTAGTCTGTGTAATGGTATTGGTCTCTTTTCTGGGGTCACCTGCCAGCATTCTAAGCTCCTTCCTTGCTAGTGCCCCCATAGCGAGCCGTGTGGTGTGGGGCACACTCTCAACTATGGCTGTTTGCATCCATTGACAGTGTGGCTCAACAACCTCCACCGGGGGGGAGGGGGGCGCATTAGATCGACAGTGGTGAGGACAGCTCAGTGTTGGGGGGGGGGGGGGGGGGGGAAGCTCAGATATTGTATTTTTTTTTTTACTTTAATGCAGAGATTGCATTAAAGCGGAGCTCCACCCAAAAACTGAGCTTCCGCTTTTCGGAACCCTCCCCCCTCCGGTGTCACATTTGGCACCTTTCAGGGGGAGGGGCTGCAGATGCCTGTCCGACAGGTATTTGCACCCACTTCCGGGAATAGGAACTGCGGCACCCCTCGCTATCTTCTGGGAAACGCACTGTTCCCAGGAGAGAGCGGGGACCAGTGATGGCGCGGCGCGTTCCTCGCGCATGCGCAGTAGGGAACCTGGGAGTGAAGCCGCACCGCTTCACTTACCGATTCCCTAACCAAGGATGGCGACGGGTGCAGCCAAGGGAAGAGCAATTGCTCGTCCTCAGTTGCCGACATCGCGGGCGCGCTGGACAGGCAAGCGTCCATTTTTAAAAGTCAGCAGCTGCAGTATTTGTAGCTGCTGGCTTTTAAAAAAAAATTTTTTTTAGTCGAACCTCTTTTTTAAAGCATGATTAAACCAAAAAGAAAACATTTTATATTGTAGCTTACCAATTCTTAGATTTGATGGCTGCATTTGTTTTATTTTTTTCTATCATCTATTTTCATCTAGAGATCCAGTCAGTCTCTTGTTTTTTAAAAGCTCAAGCTCTCTTGCAGATGTTTCAAGTTACAGGGATGAGACAAACCATTTAACACTGTCCGGGGTGCTTACAATGTTCATCTTTTATTTATGTAAAATCTTTATCCCCAAAAAAACCCTGTTGTAGATGATTGCAAGGTTTTAGCTGGCACTCGGCTTCAATTTGTAATATATTTAAATCTGTTAGTACATCTAACATTTAAAAGGTATTTTTTTTTTTACCTTCATGCAGAGAATGCATTAAACTTAAAGGAAAAACCCTTTACCACCACTTTAAAATTGGCACAAGGTACAATAATCGATGTGATGTGTCCCTTGTGCCGCTGGGTTCTGCTTTAATTGGCTCCCCACCCCTGCACTGTAATCTTCCATGCAGCAGGTAAGGGACATGTCCTATATCTGTTATATGAGGAGCGATTGGTGTCTATGCGCGCCCTTTCTGCTCCACTTAGGCTCTAGTTACACCTTCTTGGGGTGATATGTGATCGATGTGCACTGGGCGAAGAGGGCCAAAGAGCCAATGCCACGGAAGATGCAGTCAACCTCCTGTAGCAAAATTTCAATCAACAGTACACCGATTGATTCTGATTGGTCACTATGAGCTCCTATTAAGGATGAGCTCAGGAGTGTTCGCAGCCGCACGTGAAGAGCCCGCCAGGAAGTCGGCATTGCGCTAATCACCGGCAGTGAGACATTTTCCAGATCCACAACTGCACAGATCAGGAAATGTGGCACTGCCTGCAATTAGCGCAGTACCAACTTCCTGGCGGGCTCTGCACATGTGGCTGCAAACACGCCTGAGCTCATCCTTGGCTCCTAAATATGCGCAGTTTACAAAGTAATTCCTGTATATTATTTAGAGCAGCCTCAACCTTTTTTTTTACCTTGGAGGAACTTTGCAATACTTTTTAGGTCTTGGGGGACCCCTGTTTTAAAGTGATCATAAATGAAAAATCTTTATAATAAACAAGTTATACTTGCCTGCTCTGTGCAGTGGCTTTACACAGAGCAGCCCTGATCCCTCACTGGTGCTTTGGTCCCTCCCCCTCGCTGAGTGCCCATAGCAAGCAGCTTGCTGTGGGGGCACTTGTGCATGCTCGCTCCTGAGCTGGCTCTTTGCATCCATAAGACGGAGATAAAGGCTCAGTCCTGCCCCCGCCCTACTGGCTGTGATTGATGGCAGCGGGTGCCAATGACTCCTGCTTCTGCATCTCAGCCAATCAGGAAGGGAGAGCCTTAGGTCTTGTGCACATTGCTGGATTGAGATTGGGCTTAGGTAAGTATGGGGGGAGCAGCACACTGAATTCAAAAAACCTTCAGCCTTTACAACCACTTTAAGTTCTGTCTTCATCTCCCATTACATTAGTGTGATCGGCATGAGAAATGCCCCATTACATTGGTGGTTGGTGGCAGAAGCCCCTTTATATTGATCACTAGTAGGAAAAGGGTCCCCTTTTGTTGATGTGCCCCTTTTACAGTGGGGCTCTATGGGAAGTGTGTCCCCTTATAGACAGCTGGGGGGGCTAGCAATGAACGCACATACTGTATATCAGGGATATGCAATTGGCGGACCTCCAGCTGTTGCAAAACTACAAGTCCCAGCATGCTTCAGCCTCTGGGTGTCATGCTTGTGGCTGTCAGAGTCCTGCTATACATCATGGGACTTGTAGTTCTGCAACAGCTGGAGGTCCGCTAATTGCATATCTCTGCTGTATATTAAGCTGGCCTCTTACTGCAGGGTCTACTTTAAGCAGTAACAGGGGAGCGAGGGAGTCAGGATAGGGGATGTGTGAAATGATGGGTCAATTCCTAAGTAGTTTTATTATTGCTCCTTTTAGTGATTGTAAAGTGATGCCGCCTCTAATTATGTGTGTTTTGTACATCAGTCAGCTGTAATTATGTCACTTCATAGGTCTAAGCCTTCTGAATGCTGCATTACAACATGTAGGATAGATTTTTTATGTTCAAATTTGACGATGTGTGATTATAGAGTCACAATTTTATAGATCCTTTTAAGTTTAAGCAAGTTCTGTAATATAAAGAAGCTATTAGTAATGTGCATAAAATATGAATGCACACAGAAATAATCGCTTTTGTCGTGCAGATTAGAGTGTTGTGTACAAAACATTCTACAGTTTATGCCAAAACTTCAAACCTATCACGTCTAAAAATGAGGGTTAGAGCATCTGTCTTTTTTTTTTTTTTTTTGCAGTATATGAATTGGTTGGTAAGTTTTCTTCCCTCCTTAGATTCCAGTGACATTTAGGCACCTTTCACACTTGTGCAACTTGTCCTGAGACTGTAAAGTTGCATGACAAGTCATACCCCATGTTTTCCAATGAGTACCGTTCATATCTGTGCGACTTTAAAATCATCCCTGCACTACTTTGATGTGACTTGAGGTTCATAGATCTCAATATTACACAGGCTTTGCTTCAAGTCGCAGCAAGATCGCACAAGTATGAAAAGGGCCTAAAAAATGAGGGCGATAGAGTGGGAAGGCATCATCACTATTAACCCCATAGAACAGTGGTTCTTAACCTGGGGGTTGGGACCCCCTCGGGGGTCGAATGATGATTTGCCAGGGGTCACAAAATCCTGGGCTGTTCCTGAAGCCCGCACCGCTCTCCCAGCCTTTTTGAGGATGACCAGCAGGGCTATCCCTGGAGCCTGTGGCCGGCCAGCCAGCTGGGCTTTTGCCCGCAGCTGCCCACTGAGCCTCTTCGCAGGTGCCCATTCAGTTCACGGCATGCCTGGGGGGCAAAGACTAGAGGTCAGCTGACTAGTGAGGAACGTGAAGTGGGAGGGGCTGGAGGAGTCCCTGTCTCCTGATTTTGACATAGGTGTCACTGCTACGAGACACCACAAAGTCGGAGACACACTGAGTAACACTACCTGCGATTATAGTTGCCATTAAAAGGACTCGGGTAGCACTAAAGGCCTGTGGGTTAGGGGTGCAAATTACTTGTCTTGTCTTGGGTGCTGACAACCCATGCTATGAAAATAATTTTTCTGTTGGGGGTCCCCACAACTTGGGAAATTTTATCAAGGGGTCACGGCACTATAAGGTTGAGAACCACTGCCATAGAAATTCTAATATTTTCCTGAGCTACATATGTGTTTTTTCTTTTTTCTTTTCTTTTCTTTTTTCACTACTGTCTTTCTCTGTTGGAGGCCCAAACTCAAATTTTAAAATAAAGCTTTCTTAATACTTTATTTTTTTTTTATGCTGGTATAGATCAGCAAAGTAGTAACATACATTTTTTGAGATGCAGCACTGCGTTACTTTAACTGACAATTGTACCGTCATGTATCCCTGTACCCAAATAAAATTAGTCATTTCCCCCCCCACACACACACACAAATAGAGCTTTATTTTGGTGGTAATGACCACCTCTGGTGTGTTGTGTTTTTTTTTTTTGCGCCATAAACCGACAATTAAAAAATAAAATAAAAGTTTTAATCTAATTTCTTCATAAATTTAGGCTAATATGTATTCTGCTACATGTTTTTGTAAAAAAAAAATCCCAATAAGTGTAAATTGGTTTGTGCAAATGTTAGTGTCTACAAACTATGGTGTGTGTGTGTGTGTGTGTGTGTGTGTGTATATTTTCTCATTTTTTTTTATTTTTATACTAGTAATGTTTTGGATTAGCAACTTGTAACGGGACTGCGATATTGCGCCGGACATTTGGACACTGACACTTTTAAAACTTTGCAGGAACCAGTGACGCTAATACAGTGCTAAATATGCATAGTCACTGTACGAATGATACTGGCTGGGAAGGGGTTAAACATCTAGGGCAGGGGTAGGTAAACATCTCATGTAGGAGATCTACCTGAACAATATGGGAGAAGTCAAAGATTGAAGTGTTGCCTCCTCACACCTGATTTAAACCTCTAATTGATGTACTATTGCGTCACAATCATGTACATTGTGCGCCAATCATGGGATTGAATCGGGGGGTGAGGAGGCAACATATCGCCCCTTCACGACCTGTCAAACGCACTCTGATCGCTTTTCAGAGGTGCAGCAGTGCCTGCTACACTTATGAATGACGATGTACAGAGGATACTGTCCATATATACTATACAATTTATATGGTTTTACTATCTATATTGTTTTTGTTAAATTTCTATTTTTGTAATAAAATTTATATTTTTATATATTCCCGTCTTGCCTCCAAAATCCGACCACCAATTTTGCCTTTTTCGAGTAATTGCCTCTTTCTTTTGACTTATGAATGAGCTCTTAGTTGCATTCAGGGGCTTGTTTACACACAAAGCTGGGGGAGGTGGTAAAACCCGGCTGTTGAATCAGGGTTTTACAGCCCCCAATCTCTACCCTCTTTAGCTGCTGAGGCAGCAGCCAAAGGTGTACACCTGCCGAAGTGGAAATGAAACCCCCCCCCCCCCCCTGTTGCTTTTGGTGGGTGCTACTGCCTGCCACTCATGACCAATTCAAGTACATGGGGCCGCTCTGCACGTGCCCGGCGGTAACTACATGCTTCTGCAGGGTTTAAGGGATTAGCACAGGTGGTGAGAAGACAACACATCACTGCCTGCTTTAACCCCTTGTTTGCTGTACATGGCAAGGTTGTAGGGCTCTTGCAGAGTGGTCTCATTCACTTGAATGTGTCATGCTTGGCAGTTGCTATACCCACCAACCATGACAGGGCTTATAACTTCTGCTGCAATATGTTTAACTACATAAGGACCGAGCCTGTTTTTCAGACTCAGATTTTTTTTTGCCTTTAAAATTACTTGGAACCCCCAAACATTATATATATTTTTTCTAACACCCTAGAGAATAAAATGGCAGTCCTTGCAATACCTTTTATCACACTGTATTAGCGCAGCGGTCTTAAAGCGCACTTTTTTTGGAGGGGGGGATTCACTTTTTTTTTATATTGTGAAAGATAATGTTATGCTGAGTAAATTGATACCCAACATGTCACGTTTCACTGGGGCTAAAGGGGGTGTGGTTGGGGTGAGTGGGGTAAAAACATGTCTTAACTAAACGCTAAACTTAACCCCAAACTACAAATGTAAATTTACCCAAACCGCGCATGCAGAAAGGGTTAACTGCAGCACATCAGTGTAAAAATCAGCCCTGTGTTGTAGTCACACTGACCTGAAGATCTTCTTTCCTGCTGCTGGCATCACTCTGTACTGCTAGTCAGGATAAGAGGTGGCGTGCAGATGGGGCAGGAGCCAGCACTACAGAGGAATCGGCTTATGCAGCTCTTGCTCCAACTTTTACAAGTAGTCCCTCTGCATTGCACTTTCATGCTCTGCGGTGGCGGGTCAGCAAGCCCGACCCGCGATCTACCTGTCCCCTGGCTGCGATCTACTGGTAGATTGCCATCTACAGGTTGCTGACCTCCAATCTAGGGTTTAATGTGTGCCTAACCAGTGGCTCTTTTACTAAGGGAACTGATGGATTTTACTCCACAAAATCCATCACTTTCACCCTGTCAGAATGGAGCTCTGCCTTGTTTACATAGACATAGCTCCGTTCTGTGTCTCCTCGCCATTCAGCGTGTGCTGGCAGACCGCTATTGGTCGGCACCCACTGATTGGCTTGTGCTGTGTCAAATCGCAACACAGTGTTGGATCAGGTACTTGATCCAGTGCAGGAGAGCCGCTCTGCCGCCGTATTACTAAGTTATGTGGTCAGCAAGCGGTTAATCAGCCCGTGGGGATGATTGCAAAAAATGGACCCGTCTGGCCAGTCTAGTATGCTTCCTCTATTGAAGGGGAGGATGCAAATCACATTGGCCTATCAATCAGAGGTTATATGGTTAAAGCTAAAGGGAGCATTGTGCAATGTTTTCTCCCCTTTTTCAGAATCTGTCTGTACATCTGAGTCTTCAGGTGTGATGGGGGGGGGGGGTGCGGGCCCCGGAGGTGTGACTGCATAGCGCCGCTGCATACCTTACCTGAAGGCAGGTACAAAACTTCTAAAAATGTGGATTATCCAGAAAACGGGAGGTACGTGATCTGTGGGTTGGAAGCCTGACGCTGCCTCTGGTAATCCTCTCTCCGCTTTTTATAGTGTATTACAGTGTTGGGGGGGGGGGGGGGGGGGTCAAGGTTTTGTGGCCTTTGAAAAACGTGCGATTTGCCAAGTTTAGTTCATTCATTTCCTCAATAAGGAACTGCTATACAGGAAACTCGTATGATTTTATTGCTGGATATACTCTCTTGGACTCCTCGGATTTTTACTACGCTGTACTAAGTTCTTGTCGGCAAAAATCAGCGTTTTAGGCTTTACATTAGTGGATCTCCGAAGTTGCATGATTACCAGTGCGACTTTGAGCTGACTTTACATTCTCTGGACCAAAGTAAAGCGAGAACCTTTTCTGAAGTCGCAGCAACTTCTGTAGTGTCAGTAGGAACGGCTCTCATAGAAATGCATGGAATTTTACATGTTCTGCAACTTGGGGGGTCTCACAAGTCGGATCCCAAGTGTAAAAGGAACCTAACTCAAATGGGATCAGTTTCCTGATGATTCTGATTGGATGGTTGGCAGACTTTATTGCTCTTTACTTTGAGAACTCTTGTGTGGTAGGATAACCACTCCCGCAGTGCTATGCAGGAAATGGCAACAATGATGTATGCAAATATTTCTCTGATCTCTTAACTGATTGATAAAAAAATAAAAAGTAACCAACGCATGAGCAGGAAGTGGCATACCTGTCCCTGCAGAATTGATGCAATCTGGTACTGCCCAGAGCCTCCCATCTTAGATATGTCTGAGCTGCTCTATGTGTAATCGTATACATGCCTTTCTGCCACACACATGACAATTGCTGGGATGTCATTCTGACACCAGGCATGGAGTTGTGGGATTGGAGCAGAACAGTGTGCCCAACCTCTACCAATAAGACGTGAAGAAAACTGCTGCAACAGGTACATTCATGGGCTATTATCACAGTATCCACCGCTGCAACAAGAAGTATAGGCTGAGGGGTTTGTTGTCTACCACCCAGAATGGTAGTTATTTTTACTTTTCATTTTTGCATGTTTCTTTTAAGTAGTTATCCTTTTAAAACAAGTCTCCAAACTACGACCTGTGAGCCACATCCAGTCTGCTTCGAGATTTTATCTGGCTTGCAGCTTGTTTTAGTGGTGTATCCTCAAACTTGATGCATAGACGAGGATTCAGATCAGGTGGTTGCTGCCTGATATTAGGGGGACTATGATAGGGGTCCTGATGCGGGGGGGGGGGGGGGGGGGTCTAATGGGGATCGTGATGCAAGGGGGAGGGGGGCCCTAATGGGGATCTGATCCAGTCACTGACCCCTAAGAAGTATGCAAATACAAAGAAAGGGTCCTACTGTCCATACTTGTTCTAGATTGGTTAGTATTTAAAGGATCACTAAAGAAAAAATTATTTTTAGCTAAATAGCTTCCTTTACCTTAATGCAGTGCTGTTTTCATGTTCTCATTGTTCGTTTTTGCTTTGAAGTTACTGTAATTCTGCTCTGATCTCCACACTTCCTGCTTGTCTGGCTCCTTATGAAAAATCTCATGACAGCTTTTCACTGTGGTCCAAGCTGTGTGTCTAAAACTCCTCAGAACCAATCGGATTCATTTTAAAAACAAAATGGGATTGAATTTAAAAACAAAACACTGCCCTGGACTTGTTTGTTTTTGTTCTGTCTCTCTCTCTACTTCACATAAACACAAAACCAGTTTAAAAACGAAAGTGAAACTAGAGGCATATTATATGAATGATTTTTTATCTATTTTTAATCATTTTTAAAAGGAATCAGTTAACTTTTATGTCTCTATACCCTGTAAACAGTAATTTCAGCAACATTTTTTTTTCCTTTAGTGACCCTTTAAGCAAGAGTTTCAGCATTTTCTGAGAGGAGATCCGCAGGGGCAGCCTCATTGGGTCTGTCCTCCACCATAGTTCTCTTCATACCCCTATCTTGTGTGTGTATAATATGAGATATAAAAAGTCTACACTGTTAAAATGTCATCTTCAATGGTAATATTTGCCCACTCTTCTTTGCAAAAACACTCCAAATCTGTCAGATTGCGAGGACATCTCCTGTGCACAGCCCTCTTCAGATCACCCCACAGATTTTCAATCAGATTCAAGGCTGGGTTATTCCAAAACTTTAATCATCTTCTGGTGAAGCCATTCCTTTGATTTGGATGTGTTCTTTGGGTCGTTGTCATGCTGAAAGATGAAGTTCCTCTTCATGTTCAGCTTTCTAGTAGAAGCTGAACTGAAGATTTTGTGCCAATAGTGACTGGTATTTGGAACTGTTCATAATTCCCTCTACCTTGACTAAGGCTTCTGTTCCAGCTGAAGGAAAAACAACCCCAAAGCATGATGCTGTGACCACCATGCTTCACTGTTGGTATGGTATTCTTTTGTCGATGTGCAGTGTTGTTTTTGTGCCAAACATATCTTTTGGAATTATTGACAAAAAGTTCAACCTTGGATTCTTCAGACCATAACATTTTCCCCACATGTTTTTGGGAGACTTCAGATGTGTTTTTGCAAAATTTAGCTGGGCTTGGATGTTTTTCTTTGTAAGAAAAGGCTTCCGCCTTGCCACTCTATCTCATAGCCCAGACACATGAAGAATACGGGAGATTGTGCGGTACATGTACCATACAGCTATTACTTGCCAGATATTCCTGCAGCTCCTTTAATGTTGCTGTATACCTCTTGGCAGCCTCCCTGACCAGTTTTCTTCTTGTTTTTTTTTTTTTTTATAATTTTTTTTTTCAACTTTCTGAACATGTTCCACCCGATTTTAGGGTGTAACATTTTCAGCATGTACCCCCTGATCTCCCCCCACCTGCTGTTTCAATTTGAAAACAGCGTGACTGTGTCGGGCCCCATTCACACAGCTGCATCATTTATTTTCAGTTTCCTGTGAATGAATAGACCATCCATTGTGCCTGACAGCTTGTAGTCTAAATGAATGTCGAGGATGCTGATGAGCGCATAAGTTGATTGATATTCCTGCTCTCAGGTACTGCCAGGCCATAGAGGAGGTACAGGCAGACTGCTATCCTGGGAATCTGCAGGAGCCTGGCGTTGCACCTGCTGATTGTGGATGCAATGCTTTGCAGCAGGGGTGTCCAACTCAATTTCATCCTAGGCTGCATCGGCATTATGATTGCCCTCAAAAGAGCCCGTTGTATCTGTAAGATTAGATGTCCAGCGCATCCCCTCCCCTTACATTGGATGTCAAGAGCCACCCCACCATCAGAAGTTGAGTGCACCTCCCTTTCCTTTTGCTGCTGCTGGGAAGAAGCTGGATGCATTGCTTGAAAGCAGAAAGTAAGTGTCTGGAGTAGGACCAGAGGAGGGCTGGAGCTCTCCTGCAGCTGCAGGAAAGGTGCGAGGGCCAGATTTGGCCCATGGGCCTTGTGTTTGACACCTGTGCTTTGCAGGCTCCATAGAAACAAAATAATAAATGCTCATAATTTTTTTTTTCAACCATTATTATCGAAGGCGACCGTAAACACTAATTTCTGGCTGTCCCTAGAAAGGCATTTTTAAGGGAAACATTTTCAATTTTTTCGCTTTGGAGGGATTTCCTCTCACTTTCTGTTTTGGCTATGGGCCAAGAAGTCGAGAAAAATCTCCCCTATGGGACACAGTGTCATAACACCTGTCCATTATTATTTTTTTAGCTATCTAACTACTCTACTACTACGCTATCAAAACTGGGGAAAAAAAATAGTTTTGCCTTTTAGTTATACTTTAACTGCAGCAGAGAAAAATTAGCTCTTCTGCCTTAACAGCTAGTCGACCAGCCGCCATTTTTATACTGTAGCAGGTGACGTGCGATCACGAGAGCCAGATAACACACACATCTCTGTTCTGACAGGAGAGGAGAGATCTGCCATTCCTACTAATCAGTAACAGCGATCTGGCTCCTCCTCTAGTCAGTCCCATCCCTCCACAGTTAGAAATGCACATGAGGGAATACATTTAATCACTTGATCACCCCCTAGTGTTAACTCCCTGCCAGTGACATTTACACAGTAACTGTGCATTTTTATAGCACTGATCAATGTATAAATGTCAATATTCCCAAAAAAAGTGTCCGATCTGTCTGTCAGTCTGACTAAAAATCGCAGATCACTGCCATTACTAGGAAGAAAAAAAAAGCACAAACCAGTCAACACACACTTATTGTAAGTCCCCCCCCCCCACCTCTCGTGTTCCACGTAGGCACTCCTGGCTCCCCCTGCTTAACCAGTGCCCTCAGTAGCAAGCCACTTGCTATGGGGATACTGGTGCATGCTCCTTTCTGACCCCTGCTCTATGCATTCATAAGACACATAGGGGCTTGGCTTGGCCGCACATCCTCATTGGCTCCCTGGATGTGATTGACAGCAGTGGGAGCCAATGAGGAGAGGCAGTCTGGGGACAACCGAGTCTCTCGTGCACATTGCTGGACCGAGAGGGGTCTTGAGTGAGTATTAGGGGGCTGTGGGGAGCAACACACTTATTTTTTTATTTTTCATGCATAGGGAAAAAAAACTTCAGCCTTTACAACCACTTTAAACTCCAAAAGGTAGGTGCGTAGGATCTGCTGAGCGCAGAGTGTGCTACAATGTTTATATATCATTTGGGAAATAAGTTTGTTATACATTTTAAACGTATTGCCTCATGTTGTGCCTACCAAGTCCACTATGTTCATGAGAAACTAGGTCTATATTTTATCTTTTCCTTCTCTATATAATTGGATGTTGGCAAGGTGAGGGTTCTCCTTTTTGTAGCTCTCCTGGATCGTGTTGGCCATCTTGGCTCTTGGTTGCAGCGCCCTGCTGCACAACCCATTCCCGGCCTATGGAATGGGGTTCTACTGTAACCACAATAGGAGCCAACCTGACTTCTGGAACGGGACCTCCTGTCTCGTTGCTGCTAGCTTGAGGGACCTCTGACCCCTTGGTGAGACCCCCTGTCCCTTGGCTTCTGACTGGGGCACCACTCACCCCTCAGTCTCCCACACTGGGGGCTGTCTCCAGCTGGCAACGCCTGAGTTATCCTCGGACCTGAGTATATAATGACCCTGCACACCTCTTTACCCAGACAGGTTACAGGCGTCTGGTAAAACCTGGACACAGGATTGAAAGTTCGGATCCAAGACTACAGAACCCAGAACACGTTTTTTTCTGTTTAGAAGCCGTAGTCTAGAACATCAAATTAACCCTAAATGTGGATCCTGTGTCACATTTTCCTAATTTTTTAAGCCTGGTACAGACAATCTTATTTTTTTGCGGATAAAGCATAGGGCTTTTGCCTGAAGGTCGTTGGCCATGAACTTGTCTTGCATACAAACGGCAAAGAATTGTTGGCCAACAAACACGAAACTACTTCTCCTTTTTTAAATGTAATTTATCTGGATATTTCGATTTTTGCAGGAAAAGAAATGCATAAATTTGTGTTGATTTGTTGGAATCGGATTATGTCAAATACTTTATTGGTATGATGTACAGTCCTCCTGGTAGCCAGGGACCATGTGATCTAGGTGTTGTCTCACACAAGAGGGGCTCAAGAACGGCTCACTTATTTGCTGAAAATAATTACATATAGTTGCATAGGATGGACTTTTTTCAACCTCGCCTACTATGTAAATTGATTTTGGTAGTAATGGCATTTGCCTTACTGTAGTACAGTAAAACCTTGGTTTAAGAGCGTTTTGCAAGACAAGCAAACTATTTTAATACATTTTGTCTTGATATACAAGCGATGTTTTGATATAAGAGTAGCGTCATGTCAAAACTGAGTATAAAAAAGAAGAGAGGAGCCTCTAAGTGTAGCAATATGGTTACATTTAATGAAGGTACAACATTTAGCAACTTATTGCTACACTTAGAGGTGCCTCTCAAATTTTTTTTTTTTTTACAGGGTATAAAAGAGGCCTTGATATACAAGTGCTTTGGATTACAAGCATGTTTCTGGAACAAATTATTCTCGCAAACCAAGGTTTTACTATATATGAATATGATGCGCGATTTTAAACGGGCCCAACTTAAAGCGGTTGTATACCCACTTTTTTTTATTTTACACCTGAAAAGGAAAAGCCATAATGAGCTAGTATGCACCGCATACCAGCTCATTATGAAATACTTACCTTAAAACGAGGTGTAGGGAACTTGCCTGGTCCACGCCGAGCAAGATATCATCTTGCCTGGCATGTCTTCCGGGTATCGCCGCTCCAGCGCTGTGATTGGCTGGAGCGGCGATGTCGTCTCTCCCGTGCGCATGGTGCGGCGGCTGTCGGCCCTTCAGCCGAGGTACCCCCCTGCGCATGCTGCCACTGCAATCGGCGGCGCATTGCGAGGGGAATATCTCCATACAGGTTTAGGAGATATTCTTTATATAGAGTATACTACCACTTTAAACGTTTTGTGCATCGGGAACATTGACGACATGCCATAGAATGGCCGTACTAAGGGGGGGGGGGGGGGGATACTAGTTTATTTCAATACGTAGATTAGCGATTTTATTTTTGATTCTGTGCTTGTCCTAACTGCTTGCGATGTTGTAAACAAATGCCCCACTGAACTGTATACGAGTCGCTGCCTTTTCAATCTGTCGCTCTCTCCTGGTTCTTACTTTTGTTTTCTGCTTTCAGGCCATGATCCAGATCTTGCGGCTGTGTATTTAAGGTGAGGCTTATAATCCTGCCCATTTTTATAGTTTATCACTTTATTTGCTCATAACCCTTCCACTTGTTTATATTCTTTACTGAAAGTCATTTTAAAACATTTGACCTATACTGATCTGATGCGACAAATGTTGTCTTGTGCTTTTTTTGCGAAAAAATAAATAAAAAATACGGTGTGAAAATTGAGGCCAGATTCGTATATTTTTGTGCCTTACCATATGCATTGCAACAAAGTTGGCCACACAGATACCAGCGTTGCATCAATGCCAGTATCGGTGGCGATACTAAGCATGCCCCAATAAAATAACTGATCCTGTTTTGGGTGGAGCTCCGCTTGAATTTAATGACACCCCAAAACAGCTTGAAAAACAGTGCGATTGCCTGAATCAGATCACATGGGTGTTTTTCCGATTCCAGTGTGGAGAAAAAAATAAATAAAAAATGGTCCCGCACCATTTCTGATGCAGATCCGAGCCATACAAAATGAATGGTTCAAATTGCACCGCACACATCGCATATGATTTACACAGGAATGCGGTGTCATTCCCTTGCAAAACACATGCGATAGGCTACATTGTGGCAGTGTTGGCCTAGGTTCACTCTGCATTCCTGTGTAAAACGCGTGCAATATCCGCGCGGTGCAGTTTGAGACATTCATTTTGTATGGCTCAAATCGCATCTGCATTAAAAATGGTGCAGAACCCTTTTTTTGTTTTTCCAATTGGAACACCCATGCAATATAATTCAGGCAATCGCACTGCGTTTTTCGAGCTGTTTTGGGGCATTTTTAATTTAAAGTGGTCTCAAAATATTCCAATTGCACACCTTCCTGGAGAGCAGCCAGTAAGAAAAAAGGGTGTTGAAGCGATCACCAGCAGGGAACTGGAAAAGTAATCATGTGAATATATTCGCCAGCACACCGAGGATCGTTTTAAAAAAAACGTCCAAAATTCCCGGGGGAAGCTCTGCTTGTTTGGCACATTTTTTGATGGGGAATGAGGGTGCAGAAACCTGGACAGGTTCGCACTTCTGGCTCAGTTCTTGCCGCCTTCCTTCCCCCGCAGCCGGTCCCTTCACAAATTGCAGCGCAATTCGCTCATGCGTAGTAGGCTTAGGCTTCTCTTCTGGTCTACTCTTCTGGTCTACTCTTCTGGTCTACTCTTCTGGTCTACTCTTCTGGTCTACCTTAGTTAAGATGGTAGCAGCAGCACCTAATGCCCAATTGAAAAATCACCTGGGGTGAGCACACCACTGAATTCCTGGACAGGTAAGTGCCCTAATATTAAAAGTCAGCAGCTACAGTATTTGTAGCTGCTAACTTTTATTTATTTGGGGGGGGGGGGGGGAGGGGAGCTTGAAGCTGCACTTTGACACCCGTGGCAGATGGCATGAATGCCCTGTGGGAAATGCACAGGGTTCACTTGGTAACCCCACTAATGCCATTCACAAATCTAGGCTTACCTGTAGGTGCAAGTTGTAACCGTGGGTTTACAACGACTTAGAGAGATCTCTATCTTGCAGTCTTTTGACTTCTATCAATGTCTGGCCGATCACTAGTTAAAGCTTGTGGGAGGAGTTTTCATTCTCCTACTCTCCTACGAGGCTGCAGGACCACTGATCATCTGTCTGGACAGTGCTGATTGACCCTGTGTTCATAACATGCACCCCTCCCCCCCAAAAAAAAATTTTTTTCAAGCAATAAACACTTAACTGAGCATGTGCAGAGTGCCTCCAAAGCTCTCAGCAGATGGATTGGGGACAGTGAAAGAGGATCAGAGAAGATGGGATGAAACTGTCTTTTTACACAATGCAGAGGATTAACCCCTTAGGGGAGTATAACCAGCATGCTTTACTGTTTTGGGTTTAGTAACCCTTTTTTAAGCCAACCATAGAGTGATTTTTCTTTCTTGCAAGCTCTGGTTGCAGCAAAGAAAATTGCTTGATTCCCCTATGAACAGTCAGTGTTGAGGGGGGAATCCTTCCCATGAAGCTGTGTTCACCCAGTCCCTGTCCCTGCCACAAGAACATGTAATGGATTATTGCTAGCAGCTATAACCGCTGGCAATACGGTAATTGCATGAAAATTCCGGTATGCATGTTGTACCCAGGTTGCTCGATCGATCAGCTTGAGTATAATCAGCCTTGCCCATGCATGGTTTAAATCTCAGCCAGTCCCTCCTGAGCCGGCCGGGATTTAAACTGTCTGGCAGACTTTTTATATCACATATGTTCTGGAGCACAATTTTTTTTTTTAACACAGAACCCCCACCCTACAAAGTAGTATATTGCATCTTTACTTGTATGTTCCAGCAGATAGTTTTCAGTAATTCTCACTTTGAAAATTTGTTCATTATAAGATTTTTTGTGGCTGCTTAGTTTGTGATGCTGGGAGTGATAATACTATTTATTTTATTTTGGTTTTTCTTGTTACAGGAATTAAGTGGTTCCCACCCCTTTTGTAGGGGCTGGTTCTGGGAGCTTAGAGGGAATCTTTTACCAGCAGAAAAATGCCCATCCCACCTCCTCCGCCACCTCCCCCGGGGCCTCCCCCTCCCCCAACATTTTCACAGGTAAGGTTATTTTAAAGGGAAACTATAGTCTGTTTACAGTTTGTTTTTATTTTCCCCAATGTGTATCCAAATATGTCTGGATTAATGTAAACGGTCTTAACCACTTGCCGACTGCCCACAGTATATATACGACCCAACGGCGATCAGATCTATCTGATGGATAGGCAGGAAGTCGAGCGAGGGCAAGATGGCTTCCACTTGGCTCTATGCCCTTGGAGGATCAGAGCAGCTCTCGCTCTCTCTCTCCTTCTTCTTCTCTTTTTTTTTTTTTAAGGTAATTGAGAGATCTGGATTAATTTTTTGATCCTAGATCTCTCAATAATTATTGGACCTGTCATGCTTATTTCAAAATCCAAGAGAAAAAGTGGCGCCCGCATATGTAAACACAATTGTTGGCGCATGAGCAATAATTCTAGCACTAGACTAGGGTTCGATCAATAATTGGCGGCTGATATTCACTTTTTTTCGAAGTATCCGTCCAAAAAAAATTACATTATTATTATTATTACTTCAAGCGGGTGAGGCTACGTCCACCAGCTTGTCGAAGACCCAAACAAAACCGATACTTTGTCTCTGATCTTAAAGGCGCCAGTTTAAAAAAAAAAAATACAAAGTATTAAATGCCGACCTTGATGTTTTGAATACTTTGAAGTGCAGAGGAGAGGTTTGGGCACTTGTAGACCCCTGATTCCTCCATAAAGAGTACCTGTCACTAGAGGTCGACCGATATGGGTTTTTCTCTCGCTGATACTTAGAAATCGGGGTGGCCGATATATGTTTCTGTTTTTTTGCGGCAGATATTTTTGGCTGTGTGTTTTTTTTATTTTTTACCTTCATCTCAGAAAATCTAGGGTGGATCCTATTAGTGCCCACCAGTGCATCCCACTAGTACAGTTCAATGTAATTAACTGCCACCTCATCAGCTCCCGACTCTGATTCGTTCCCTCGCCTGGCCAAAGGCAGAGCCTTTCGCCTCTGCCTCCAGACTACAAACCCCAGAATGCAGCGCGGCCACTGCTGCCGACTTCCTGCACTGGGGGAAAAAAAGTCAACATGCAGAGGCCGTGATGGCCGCTGTTTAGAATAGACGTGGGGGGGGGGGTTTTCCACCCTGCGTGCCCCTGCTAAATAATATGTGTGTGTTTTGAGGGTACAAGGTAATTTTCTAGCAAAAAATTTGAATTTAAATTTGCAAACCAAAAGTTCCAGAAAAGGCCCGGTCTTCAAGTGGTTAAAGCCCGACTCCATCTAGAGCATTTGCATTTCATTATAAATGATCGGGGGAGGGTTAAAGTCCCCCGCCAAGCTGCCTGTGTCCCTACTGGGGAGGATTTGTTTTCCCCTTCCTGTCAGGAAATGGGAGATGCTAGCTGCATGGTATTGTACCCTGACTGCATGCGCTGTCTTATATTGATATATTTGCTCTCCTTGTGATGTGTTAATCAGAGGATGAATTACTGGTATAGTCACTCAGTTCATATTATGTACAGAAAGTGAGGCATGATTTATCAGGGGGTGTTGCCTTCTGCAGATAAGTGCTTGGCTCTCCTCCATTTCTGTATTTCCACACCTTGTTTCCTGTCTGGTCATGATATCACACGCGCAAGTGCATGAAATGGTATCGATAAAATCTAGTTTTTGGGTGTTGAGGCCTACTGGAACTAGTAGTTCTTCTTTTATCTTTATTTTTTAAATGATGTCTTGGTGGAAAAAGAACTAGAAAAAAGAGCAAAGTGTCATCAATGAATAGAGAAAGCAGTCATATTTCAGCATCCAGTTTAAACCTGTGCTGGGATCATTAACCACTTCCATACCGGGCCTTTTCTGGATTTTTTTTTTTTTCCCCCCCAAGTTTTAATTTGGTATTTTTTGCTAGAAAATTACTCAAAGCCCCCAAACATTATATATATATGTATGTATATGAAAAAAAAATAACAAAACCGTAAAATTGGCCCAATTTTTGTTCAATGTGAAAGATGATGTTATGCCGGGTAAATAAATACCTAACATGTCACACTTTAAAATTGCGCTCACTTGTGGAATGCCGCCAAACTTTGGTACTTAAAAAAAAAAAATCTCCATTAGCGCCGCTTTTATATTAATAATAATAATAATAATATTTTATATGTCAAATATATTTTTTTTTACAGGTTACTACTAGTTTAGAGCTACAGAAAAGTCTAGTGCTAGAATTGTTGCTATCACTCTAATGCATGTGGCGATGCGTCATTTGACCGCCGTTTACATATGGTGGCGCGACTTGCATATGTGTTTGCTTCTTTGCGTGGGGACGGGGGGTGCTTTTAAAAAAAAAAGTTTTTTTATTTTTTTTATTCCTATTACAAGGAATGTAAACATCTCGTGTAATAGGAATGGTGTGTGACAGGTCCTTTTTATGGAGCAATGTGGGGGACTTTAAGACCCCCACATCTCTCCTCAAGGCTGCAAAGACAGATGACGACAAAAATAAAAAATGAGTCCCTTCCTCTGCATTGTTTGCTTCTGCTGGCCGGACTTGACATCATACATCGTGCCCGGGCCTCCGAAGGTCATAGAGAAGACTGGGGACCATCTGGTCACCGGAAATCTCTATGATCAACGTGTGGGAGATTCCTTCTCCGGCTCGCCGATCTCTCGGGCGAGGGGGACGGGGGAATGTCCCCTCCAACCGCCTGTAAGAGTGATCAAGCTGCTGAACTTCTGCTATGATTGTCTTTGTGGTGCACAGAATTGCTGGCTGTAAAAGAGGATATCTGAATGAGCATCATTCAGATATCCCCAGTCCGACATCATATGGGCTGGAAGTGGTTAAAGTGGTAAACCCTTGCATATACCCAGTGCAATGTATGGCCTCAGGTGAGACCCAGAGATTAAACAAATCCTCTTGCATAAGTTGTACCTGTTTATCTATATGCAGTCTTATCTTCTCTACATCACCTCAAAATCCAGAATTGATAATAGCTTATCTGACCCATTGGAAATAAAGGGGGCGAAGGGCTGAAATTACACACTGAACCGCTCTGAGTGGTGATGGGAGGGAACAGAGCTGATGCTGGCAATCACAGGCTGTGTTGAAGCTCCCTCCCATTACCTTTATTTTATTATTTATTTATTTTTTCCTCTCCTCTCGCTGTTGTGGCAGAGGAACAAAGCAACAGACAAAAACTGACTGTAGAGGGATATGCTTTGTTCATAATTCATGTCTGAGGTTTACAACCACTTTAAGTGTGGCTGGTTGTTTTTGGACAGCACACACATTTTCCAATATTCATAATGTGTGTGTGTGTGTTGTTTTTTTTTTTTTCTCTCTCATTGCAGTGCCTTTTCTGGAACTTTTTGTTTGCTACACAACGGTCTTCCATCTTTGGTTATTTTACGTTGTACCGATTTTCTGTCCCCAGGCTAATATTGCGCCTCCTAAACTGAACCGCGATGAGCAGCGAGGACGAGGGGCTCTTCTAAATGACATCTGCAAAGGAGCAAGGCTGAAGAAAACCGATGTGGTCAATGATAGAAGTGCCCCTGTATTGGAAAGTATGTGTGACCCAGGAAGTGTTGGCAGCAGGACATTTAGTGACCAAGCCCATCTGTATAAATACTGATGAGAGCACAGACTTTGAAGCAGTATGATTAGCTGGACTCTAAACCATTTTATGGGACAAGTTTCTACACACAAAGGAGTGAGAGAGTGGGTTTAATTTACAAAAACTGGGGAGTGCGAAATCTGGTGCAGCTGTGCATGGTAGCCAATCCACTTCTAAGCTTTGAGAGTAAAACCTGGAATCTGATTGGTTTCTATGCGCAGCTACACCAGATTATGCACCCTCCAGTTTTAGTAAATCGTTTTACGTTGACAGCACAGGCTTCGTTTGCAGGCAAGTGTCGAATAATGTGCTAGTATGCAATGCATACTAGCACATTATGCTTTTACTTTGAAGGGAACAAAAAAGAAGTAAAACCCACTAGAGTTTACTTCCCTTTTAAACTGGGTTTATAAGTATTTATGATATGAGAAAAAAACATTTTTATTCCATTGGGGAAAATAACGTGATCCCCTTCTACCCCATTGCTTTGTACGTTTTCTGGTCAACAGTAGTCCATCTATTTATACATGGTGTTTTGCAACACTTTTAGTCCTTTAGTCTCTTATTTGTATGTCATTCTTTGCTTTTTCCTCTATCTAGGAAGCAGGATAACTTTACTTTTTAGGCAGCCTCTATGGTCAATTCTACACAGAGGGGTCAGGCTTCCAAAAAAAGTGGTTTTAATTTTTCAATGGGAAACACGTTTTTTATAGTGACTCGGAAGATGTCTAAAATGGGGATTCTGATCTCATCCACTTTAATTGAAACTACAAGCCAACAGCCGAAAAGGCTGTAGTGACTTGTAGTTTCTCATTCACAAAGGACTGTGAATTCTCTTTTTTTTTTTTTTTTTTTTTTTTCAAATGGTGACAGCGGGTCCCCGTAGAAGATGCCCACTCGCTGTCACTGGTGGGGGGATGCAGTAGCTGCTGGAACATGTTCCACCCTAAATTCGGTGGAACGTGTAATCTGTTCCAAAACGTCAACTTGTGCTTAAAGTGGAGTTTTCTGTAGCTGCTGACTTTTAACATTAGGACCCTTACCTGTCCTGGAGTCCAGCGATGTCGGCACCCAATGTTTACATTGACTGGTCGGGTGCTTCCGCCATAGCTGGTTATGGGTACCCAGCTGTGTAAGCTGTCGGCTTCAAGGCCGGGTCCCTACTGTGCTCTCGCACTGGCCCGGGAGAACGGGAGGGAGGCTGAGCTGCTGACATAATTCAGAGACCTGGTCCCCTGGGAATTGGGGACAGGGTACCTAAGGCACATGGGTGGCACCAGAGGGGGGGGAGGAATCGGATAAGCGGAAGTTCCACGTTTGGGTGGAACGCCGCTTTAAGTACATGAACCCTTTTCAGATATAAGGTACCTCTTTAGATATGGGTAGTGTTCTCCTGAATTCAGTGCTGTTATATGCATGCAGACTCACCATGGAGGTGAATTTTCAAGTGTAAATAACGGCCACTTCCGTTTCTGAACCTTTGTCATCTCCTTGATAATCTAGGTAAAGCCTCCCTCTAGATCAGTGATGGCGAACCTTGGCACCCCAGATGTTTTGGAACTACATTTCCCATGATGCTCAACTACACTGCAGAATGCATGAGCACCATGGGAAATGTAGTTCCAAAACATCTGGGGTGCCGAGGTTCGCCATCACTGCTCTAGATGCTGCATGCAGGTCCTCATACCTGAGAGGTGATTTCTGATGATCTGATATTTGGTGAAGACAAGAGTCACATTTCAGATTCTCAGACAGGGCGAATAATTTTTATTTATATGGTGCTTCCTTACTTGTAGTAACGCATAACTAACTTGAGTTTTTTTTTTTGCAGAAGCTAAAGGTGCAGGAGGGGGTTCTGGACCCATGTCTGGTGGAGCACTGCAGCCCAGAGGAGGCCTCTTCCAAGGGGGAGTACCTAAACTGCGGCCTGTGGGTGGAGCCAAGGATAGTCCTGGTATGAAGTTTGTAATAGTTTTGCAGCAAGTTTAAATCGCTGTATTTTTACTATAATAAGAAGGCTAAATGAATACTTAAATTGGAGGAACCTTGTACATACATACAGAAGCATAAAGCTGTCATTGCTAAAAGCTTCCTGATTTGCAGCTTCTATACATAATGGTCAAGGAGGATATGAAACAAGTATGCAAAAATGTGAAAATCTCACAAAAATATTTTCAGAAAATAGTTTAAAAACAATGTGCCTGGAGAGAACTTGGAGCCGGTTCACACTGGGGCAGCACAACTTGCCGAGCGACTCGACAGGGCGATCTGCCCACGACTTCAGGGGCGACTTGCAAAATGACTTCTGTATTGAAGTCAATGAAGTCGTCCAAAAGTAGTAGAGGAACCTTTTTCTAAGTCGGAGCGACTTGAGTCGCTCCTATTAGAACGGTTGCATTGTACAGAACGGAGCGCGACTTGACAGATGGCTAAGTCGCCTGACAAGTCGCACCTGTGTGAACCGGCTCTAAGGAGGTGGCCATTGCTAAGCTTCTGATTAATTGTGTTCCTCTGTCTCTGGCCTTGGTACTTGAGTTCACCGACTTGAACAAGCATTAAGTCCGAGAAGTCAAGCAAAGTCAAAACGCCTGGTTCGTATAGTTCTTCCACGTCAGTGGCTCTAAGTATTGGAGCCATTCAGAAAGCATGGCAGCAAAGCAAATACTGTTTTGAATGGCCCATTCACGTTTTCCTAAATTACTGATCTAAATATAATGTAATGTACATTTTATGTTTATTTTTAGTAAAAATCTTATTGTCGGTGTATAAATAAGTTAAACTAAAATTATCAATATTAAAGTGTGTGAGTATGTGTGTTGCAAAGAAGTAGAGAACTGCACCCGGTGTACAACAAGTGCCAGCAAACGGGTCTTCCCACTGACCATTTATTTATTATATATATATATATATATATATGTGCGCAGCCTTTGACATTAGGGTGTGCACCCCAAAGCTCAAACTCACTCTACCGATCACTCGTGATCTTCATTCAGAGAGGGAGGGGCCGGTAAATTACATATTTACAGCCCCCTTCCCCCACTCATCCTATAACATCCACAGCAACAACCAGTGGGAGAGTAGGAAAGCCGGCAATGCTGTGGGGGGAAAGAGGGGGAGCCAGATCTGTAGGGGAAATCTGTTCTGCACAGGGTGATTAGGGTGTGCCTGGGCACACCTGCCACACCCTGTGCGCACGCCTATGATAATGTGTGTGTTCAAGAGTTGCTGCACTTAAAATCGTTTTATTTTTATTTTTCAAATATCTTCATAAAGGTTACATACCAAAAAAGTATTCAAGATATTCAGACATGGATGATATCTGATTCGGGCTTACATGCTTACGCATTTTCTTATATGTAGCTTAAAGCTTTATTTTATTTTTTACCAGAAGTATACAGCATAGGTAGGAAGAGGTAAACGATGTTTTATAAGCAATAGTTTTTGTAGCCTTCTACGTTTTTTTTTTTTTTTTTAATTTTTTTTTTAAACTAGGTTTTTTTTAATACAGCCAACAGTCTATCCTTCAGACAAATGCTTAATTTCTCTCTCTGTCACTTATTTTCAGAAGGTCCATCTGGTCGGTCTCCTCTTCAGGGTTCTGCAGCAAGATCAGCTGCTCCTCGTCCCCCAGTCTCTGGAGGTAGACCACAAGATGACTCCGACAGCAGCAGCAATCGATCCTCACCACCAGACGTTGGCCGCGCACACAGACCGTCCCTTCCTGATCTCACGCGACCCCCCAGTACGAGCAGTCCTGGCATGAAGCACAGTTCTTCTGCTCCTCCACCACCTCCTCCAGGCCGGAGACAAACAGGACCTGCTCCTCCTCCACCGCAGGATGCCAAACCATACAACAGGGACAAGCCCTTACCGCCAACCCCAGGACATCGTAACCCTGCTGCACCTCCAGTAAAGCCCCCACCCTCCCCTGTGAATATGCGAACCCCTTCTTCCCAGGGACAGCCTCCTCCACCACCACCTTACAGGCAGCCCCCTGCTTCTGTCAATGGACCGCCCAGTCCAATAAATGACCTGGCACCAGAACTCCCACAGAGGCACAACTCACTTCATCGAAGACAGGCTGCTCCAGTGCGAAATTTGGCTCCACCTCCTCCTCCTTCAGCCAACCTTTCTCCAGGTGGTCACAGGCCACCACCTCCAAATAGGGATCCCCCAGGGAGAGGACCAGGTAAGAATTTCTTTAAGTCTATGTTAAGGTGGAATTAAAGTCCACATTGCGGTGGGTGGGCTTGTTCTGTACTGTGCAAGTATGAACACTATATTTGCATACCTGCATCCTAAAGCCACCCCCTGTAAGTGTGGCAATGTCTGTGATGTCCATTTTCTGCGCCACTGACATCCTCCCTGGGTCGTCTTCCAGGTTTGGCATGTGCACATGGGTTATTCCGTTATGGCACCCATGTCATGCTTGGCTCCATTAAGGAGCAGGCAGAGAAGAAACATTTGAGTCTTTTCTGCAATTAAAGGGGTTGTAAATTTATTTTTATTTTTTTCCTAAATAGCTTCCTTTACCTTAGTGCAGTCCTCCTTCACTTACCTTATCCTTCCATTTTGCTTTTAAATGTCCTTATTTCTTTTGAGAAATCCTCACTTCCTGTTCTTCTGTCTGTAACTCCACACAGTAATGCAAGACTTTCTCCCTGGTGTGGAGTGTTGTGCTCGCCCCCTCCCTTGGACTACAGGAGAGTCAGGACACTCTCTACGTTGCAGATAGAGAAAGGAGCCGTGTGTTGGTGGGCGTCCTGACTTTCCGGTAGTCCAACACACAGCTCCTTTCTCTATCAGCAATGTAGAGAGCATTGTATCTTTACAACCCCTTTAGGTGTGTGTGTGTGTGTGTGTGTTTGAACACTAATTCGATTTAAGACTTTTTAACATTTCTGCATTTAATTTGGAATTGGGTATAAAATGGTGGCCATATTTTCCTATTAAACATGCAGGCATTGCTTCTTTCTAGGTAGTACTGTACGGTGTACCCCTCTGTCATTGCAAATATGGCTCAAATCTGTTTTGTAATTCAGTACTGAAAATATAGTCCAGTAAGAAGGTTTAAAGTATTTATAGTGCATTCCATAACTATTGCAGTAATCGGAATGTGTACTTTAATTGGGATATTGCATCAATCCTTTCTATTTAATTTGTCATATAAAAGTTGTTAGGGGTTTGTTAGTGTCAGGACTTGGGTGACAAAAGGATCATTTCCAAGCATTTCATTTCCTGCTATTCCTTTTACCTTCCTAAATGGGACCCATCAAATACTTATGTACTGTGCAGAAGTTTTAGGCAGATGTGAGACAATGCTGTAAATTGGAATGCTTTCAGAATTAGAAATGTTTAATAGTTTTTTTGTTTTGTTTTTATCCAGTTAACAAAATGTAATAAAAAAAATAATGAAGAGAAATCCAAATCAATATTTGGTGTGGACCACCCTTTGCCTTCAAAACAGCATTGAGTTCTTCTAGGTTCACTTGTTTTTTGAAGGAACTCGGCAGGTAGGTTGTTCCAAACATCTTGGAGAACTAACCGCAGATCTTCTGTGGATGTATGCCACCTCAAATCATTCTCTCTTTATGTAATCTCGGACTCGGCTGATGAGGGCTCTGTGGGGGCCAAACTATCACTTCCAGGACTCCTTGTTCTTCTTTACACCAAAGATGGTTCTTAATAAGGATGAGCTCCGGCATGTTCACACAACCCACGCTCACAGCCCGCCAGGAAGTCTGCACTAATCACAGGTAGTGAGACATTGTCCCGATGCGCGACTGCAGAGATCGGGAAATGTCTCACTGCCTGTGATTAGCGCAGTTCCGACTTCCTGGCGTGCTTTGCACGTGGGCTGCGGGAACATGCCAGAGCTCATCCTTGGTTCTTAATGACATTGGCTGTAAGTTTGGAGTCATTAAACTGCTGCCGAATTTGGGGCCAATCGCACACCTCCCTAAAGGTATGGCATGATGGATAAGTATCTGCCTGTCTTTCTTGGCATTGAGAACACCATTGATCCAGACCAAATCTCTAAATCCATTTACAGAAATGCAGCCCCGAACTTGCAAGGAACCTCCACCATGCTTCACGGTTGCCTGCAGACACATTATTGTACCGCTCTTCCGCCCTTTGCCTAAGAAACTACCTCCTACTACAGCCAAATATTTCACATTATGACTCGTCAGTCCAGAGCACTTGCTACTATTTCTCTTTTTTCGTATGTAGTTGTCTTATGCTGGTCATACACTATACGGAAATTGGTCATTTAGACAGTTCATTCGTTTTTCGGCCAGTTATTTTTTAACGGAAAAAATAACGGACAAGGACAAGTTTGGAAATTTGATAAATTGAAAGGTTAATGTGTTTCCCATCCAAACTGTCTGCACTAGGTATATGTAAAAAAAAGAACCATTTTTTTTTATTATTATTTATGTCGTCCTGGACGATTTATCGGTCATTACATGATGGCACCATCGTTTGCGCTCATGGCCGAATGTTCAGTTTTCGAAAATGGGTTAGTTCGGCCAATTTTTCATATAGTGTATGGCCAGCATTAGCCTTGTTTCCACATTGGAGGTGTGTTTTTTTGGCTGTAATTCTTCCATCCATGGAGACAACTTCTGGCTAGGCTTCTCCATACAGTAGATGGGTATTCTTGGGTCCTACTGGACTGCCAGTACTGTGCTGGTGGCACTGCTGGATATCTTTCGATGTCGAAGGGAAGTAAGCATTACGTTTCCTTGGACGAACGCTGCGTCTGTGGTCCTCAACGTTACAGCAGTGGTGTTCAATGCTGAGACGTACAGGTAGATGCTCATCCATCATGCCATACCATGGAAGAGTGTGATTGTCCCCAAATTTATTGTGCAGCCAGAAAACGACCCCAAACATACAATGTCATTAAGAACTATCTTCCCTGTAAAGAACAAGGAGTCCAGGAAGTGATGATTTGGACCCCACAGAGCCCTGATCTCAACTTCTGTCTCTAATCCCAGACAGACTTGAATGCTTTGAGGTGGCCTACATTAATAGATCTGTGGTTGGTTCCCCAAGATGTTTGGAACAAGCAGAGTTCCTTCAAAAACTGCAAGTGTACCTAGAAGAATTGATGCGGTTTTGAAACCAAAGGATCGTCAAACCAATTATTGATCAGATTTCGATTTTTCTTTTAGCTCATTTTGTTTTGTAAATGTATGTGTTGTTTTTTTTTAACCATTTCAGCCCCAGAAGAATTTGCCCGCTTAATGACTGGGCAGTTTTTTGCGATACAGCAATGTGTCACTTTGACAATTGCGCGGTCGTGCGGCACTGTACCCAAGCACAATTTACATCCTTTTTTTCTCACAAATAGAGCTTTGTTTTTGTGGTATATAATCACTTCTGCGGGCGCCAGTTCCTCAGTGTAAGCATCTCACTTCAGCAGGCCACAAAGCCGCGGCCTCAATTACCGGCCGGCGTGAGCCCGCTGCAATCGCACGGCGGGGGCGCATGAAGCCACAGGATCTTGTGGCTCCGTGTGCCCGCGCTGGCCGGTAATTGAGGCCGCAGCCTTTTGCAGGCCTAAGCTTCCACGGTTGTCAGGTCGCTATTTCTTCTCAATCAGGCACCCAGATTTTGTTGAGCCCTGTGTGTGTGCATGCATGCATGCATGCATGCATACATGCAATACATACATAAAATCTGACTGGCGGCCCTTCTGCTGCTGCAAAACTTCTAGTCCCATCATGTTTCTGCCTGTGGGAGTCCTAGTTGTAACTGGTCAGCCCTGCAAAGCCTCATGGGACTTGTAGTTTTGCAACAGCTGGAGGCCGCCAGTTTAAGATTTCTGCTAAAGCACTCATCAGCCACAGATATAAAATTATTGGTGATGTTTAGCGGTGATGACACCCACTGAATGCAGCATGCGGTTTAGTTTTTGCCGCACCCATGACTTTTATACAGCCACGAATGGCTGTATGACCATGTTTGGGAGGTGATAAAGTCGCAGCTCACCTGCCTGTTTTTGTACCACTCCCCTAGTCGCACATGTAACCAAAAGGCTAAAAGCTTTCTGTACATACTGCTTTTGTTCAAGCTGTCCAAGACCTCATATAGTTATAACGTCTCAAAGTAGTCCTAGTGTTCCCACAGTCAATGCCTTAAAGGGGTGTAGTTTTTAACATGAAACATTGCAACTAACTTCCTTCTTAGGTCAAACTTCTGTGTGTAAATGCAGGCAGTTTAACCACTTAGACCCCTTTCACACTGAAGTGTTTTTACAGCGTTTTAGCGTTAAAAATAGCGCTCATAAAATGCTCTCTATTCATCTCAATGGACCCTTTCACACTGAGTCCTGCAAGCAGCATCTTTGGAGCAGCTCCAAAAACGTAAAAAATAAAAATAAATTCCCCTCTCCATTGAAATGAATTGAAAGCGCTGTAAAAACGACTTACCCTTTCACACTGAGGCACTGCAAGAACGCCCTAAAACTTTAGGGTCTTAGCGGTGCTTCACCAGCACATTGGGATTCACTCGAAGAACGCCCCAGTGTGAAAAAGGGCCTTAAAGTCTAAATTTTATTCAGACACTTGTTTCTTAAAGGGGTTGTAAAGGATGAATTTTTAATTTTTTTTAAAATAACAAACATGTTAAACTTCCACTGTGCAGCTTGTTTGGCACAGAGTGGCCCCGATCCTGGCCTTCTGGGGTCTCTCGGCGGCTGTCTCGGCCCCTCCCCCGCATCAGCTAACCCCCTTCATGGGCAGCGCTCTGCCAAGGGGGTTAACTTGCGGGCGCGCTCCCGTGATAGAGCCGCCTACTGTATCACTCGTGAGCCAATGGCTGCGCTGCTATCGAACATCCAATGAATGAGCCGAAAAGCCTGGTCGAGAAGCCTGCGCGTTCACTGGACTTTTGAGGGCTCAGGTAAGTAAACGGGGGGAGCTGGCAAACATCATTTTTTTTTATTTTTTTTTTTTAATGCATTAAGGTGAAAAAACATTAACCTTTACAACCCCTTTTTAACCACTTGCTTACTGGGCACATATACCCCCTTCCTGCCCAGGCAAAATTTCAGCTTTCAGCACTGTCACGCTTTAACTGACAATTGCGCAGTCGTGCCACGTGGCTCCCAAACAAAATTAACGTTTTTTTTTCTACAAATGTATCTTTCTTTGGTATTTGATCATCTCTGCATTTTTTTATTTTTTTTGCGCTATAAGCAAAAAATAGAGCGTCAATTTTGAAAAAAATGTTTTTACTTTTTGCTATAATATCCAATTAAAAGAAAAAAAAATCTCAGTTTAGGCCGATACGTATTCTACATATTTTTGGTAAAAATAAAAATCGCAATAAGCGTATGGTGATTGGTTTGCGCAAACGTTATAGCGCTTACAAAATAGGGGATGGAATTGACACGCGCATCGGCACCTGACTGACCACCGTTTGCTCGCCCCCCAGTGGCTGGAGGCTGTATATGGACAGCCTCTTGGCAATTAAGAGCCACACTGTGGTCGTATAACCCCGGCGGACGGAAAGAGGTTAAGTTGAAATCAATTTTTTTTGCTAGAAAAGTACTTGGAACCCCCAAACATATATATTTTATCAGAGACTCTAGGGAATAAAATGGCAATTGCTGCAATATTTTATGTCGCACTGTATTTGCCCAGTGGTCTATCAAATGCAATTTTTGGGGAAAAAATACACTTCAATGAATATATAACGAAACCGTAAAGTTGGCCCAATTTTTATTAATGATTAACTTTAAAAATTATTTTGCAGCTCCTCCTCCACCGCCACCTGTAATTCGAAATGGAGGTCGTGAACCTCCCCCTCCTCCTCCTCCCTACAGAATGCATGGTGGAAGTGAAGTTACTCAGAATCGGGTCAAGCCGCCCCCACCTCCCTCTCGAACACCTAATGCACCTCCTCCACCACCTCCTCCCGTGAGGAATGGGCACCGGGACTCGATGCCTGTTGGCAGGTCTTTTGCTGGTAAGTGTGTTTTTTCTTTCTGCATAATTGCGTGTGGCATTATCACTGTGCACACTAACCGTGCAATCACAACTAAACCAGTTTCAGTGGCATCCCAGCGCATCTAGCCACCCATCACAATGCCTTGATCTGAGCTTTCTGTGCATTGTGATGCTGCCTTGTCAAAAATGTTACAAGTTCATTAAAACTGTGTTGTGCTGGCAGCTCATTTAGAAAGAATAGAATATCTTTCCACAATGCATAAACACACGTGCAGTAATGCAATACTATGGACCAATCCAAATGGGCCCTGAGAGCCTATTGTTAATATTCTTAGAGGTACATCTGTATTTAAATCTTGCCATAGTGCTTAATTACAGGGGGTCCCCAACTTACGAGCACCTGAGTTACAAACTTCTACTTACGAACCGGGCGCTGCGGGGACCCTCTGCCATTTTCTGCGGACCGTCTGCTGTTCTGCACATGCACAGCCAGATGGAGCCTCGGGAAATGTCGAATATGTCTGTAATTGGCCGTGCATGCGCAGAAGGGCTTTCGACAGAACATCGGAAATGTCCGTAATTGCCTTTCCTCCTGTTTGTAGATCGCAAATGTTGGTAAGTCCCTAACGGGTTTGTAACCCGGGGACCCCCTGTATATGAATTTAAAACACTAATTATTGGTACTAAAGCAGATTTTGCCCTAACAAGCAAGGACCTTTTTCTTTTAAATCGGAGGTCCAGCATCCTTTAGAAAACATTTAAACAAATATTGTAGCTGCTGATTTTTTTATATTCTGACACTTTCCTGTCCAGGGATCCCTTTGTGTAAGCACCCCTGACGATTTTTTCCATCCACTCTCTGGTGCTGCTCTTGGTTCTAAGGGGTCTTGGCAGTGAAGCCCTGTGGCTTCGCAGCCCGGGTTCCCTACTGTAGATGTGCGAAGCACACTGTGCTTTAATGACCCAGTGGCAAAGGAGGGGGGGCTGAACTTCGGTAAACGTGGGAGCAGATATTTGTTTAGAACAAGTAAGGCACCCGCCCCCACCAAATGTGGCACCGGAAGCGGGGGAGGAGGCAGATAAGCGGAGCTTTAATTTTAGCTTGTGAACCATTCAGAGCACTTTCAAAGTGAAGCCAACCACCAGGGGAAAAAGCAATACCAGGGTAATGGCTGATCTCTTCAGCCATAATCCTGGTACACCACTTGCAAACTGCAACGAGTATGTATTGCGGTTGGTAATACCACTTCAGGCAAACCTTGCTTTTTTAGGTGTGTTTCACACAGGCGGCTGTTTGTATGACAGCAGTTTGAACAGCAAGCCTTTTTTAAAGCATTTTCAGAGCTTTCAGTGAGCTTTGTTAAAGCTTTTAACCTCTGCACACATATGTGCGGCCTCTGTGTGTGGGCCTTCATGCTGAGCGGCCACATGTATGCAGCCTTGTGTAAACCACTAACCGCGTTGGGAGTACGCTCCCAACACACTTGCCAGCAGTTCCCGGAAAACTCCCAATGCATACTTCCAATCGAGAGCTTTCCGGTCATGTGACAGCCAATCACTGAGGTCACATGACCTGATTGCACGCCGCCTCCTCCCAGCATTTAGAACTCTAAAAGGGGTGGAAGGTGGCCAGCGGGAAGGGGTTAAAGTACCATTCAGCTCCAGGTTGTAAATGTTGAACGTGGAACTTGATGGGTGTGCTGACTGCCAAGTGTAACATTTGTGTTTAAATCATTTTAAAAGCTTTTAGATTCTTGTGTTTCCTGTGGTACAACAGTTCAGTTTTACTGTGCAAAATGACATGACCAGTCTAAATTCCTCATGTCAGTTGTTCCTTGTTGACACTTCCTGTCTTGTGATACTAGGAAATGGGATTTGTCACCAGGACGGCAATAAATCTTCTCATTTTGCTAAAATGTGCTTTTATGTTTGTTTGAATTCCTGTTGGAGAAATGTTATCATCACTTCCTGGGGGGGGGGGGGGGGGGTGAGGTGAGGGAATCTTGTGAACACCTAAGTATTGATTTGTATTCTGAATAACAAAATGAAAGGATCTGTCTGTGTAAAAGGGCCTTTTGCAATAGGTGAACATTTGAAGCAAAGGTTGTTATAATTTGACATTATTGCACATGCATGGCTTGTACATTTAGAGGAATGCGGTCATCAATGACAGATTAACCATTTCAGCCCTGGAAGAATTGGCTGCCATTTTTTGCGATTGGCAACTGCGTCGCTTTAACTGACCGGTGGCCCTCGCGTGCCCTCTGGTGGCTCTCCTGGGCGAAGCTGTGTGTGTGTGTGTGTGTGACAACTGAAAATATGTCATATTCTGGGTTCTTCAAAGTAGCCACCTTTTGCAGCAGACACATCTCTAGAACAACTGTTAGGAGGAGACTGTGTGAATCAGGCCTTCATGGTAGAATATCTGCTAGGAAACCACTGCTAAAGAAAGGCAACAAGCCGAAGAGACTTGTTTGGGCTAAAGAACACGAGGAATGGACATTAGACCAGTGGAAATCTGTGCTTTGGTCTGATGAGTCCAAACTTGAGATCTTTGGTTGCAGCCACCGTGTCTTTGTGCGACGCAGAAAAGGTGAACGAATGGACTCTACATGCCTGGTTCCCACCGTGAAGCATGGAGGAGGAGGTGTGATGGTGTGGGGGTGCTTTGCTGGTGACACTGTTGGGCATTTATTCAAAATTGAAGGCATACTGAACCAGTATGGCTACCACAGCATCTTGCAGCGGCATGCTATTCCATCCGGTTTGCGTTTAGTTGGACCATCATTTATTTTTCAACAGGACAATGACCCCAAACACACCTCCAGGCTGTGTAAGGGCTATTTGACCAAAAAGGAGAGTGATGGGGTGCAGCGCCAGATGACCTGACCTCCACAGTCACCGGACCTGAACCCAATCGAGATGGTTTGGGGTGAGCTGGACCGCAGAGTGAAGGCAAAATGGCCAACAAGTGCTAAGCATCTCTGGGAACCATTTCAGGTGACTACCTCTTGAAGCTCATCAAGAGAATGCCAAGAGGGTGCAAAGCAGTAACCAAAGCAAAAGGTGGCTAATTTGAAGAACCTAGAATATGACATATTTTCAGTTGTTTGTATATAATTCCACATGTGTTAAAGGGGTGGTTAACCCAAAAACCTTTTTTTTAACATTAGATTGAGGGTCGTTTTGTCAAGGGGAATCGGGTGTTTTTTTTTACAATCGAAGCAGTACTTACCATTTTAGAGATGCATCTTCTCCGTCGCTTCCGGGAATGGTCTTCGGGACTGGGCGTTCCTATTTGATTGACAGGCTTCCGACGCGTCACGATTTTCCGAGTAGCCGAACGACGGTGCGCAGGCGCCGTATAGAGCGGCACCGGCGTTCGGCTTCTTTCGGCTACTCATGACGCGATGTATGCGACCTATTAATCAAATAGGAACGCCCAGACCAGAAGATCATACCCGGAAGCGACGGAGAAGATGCAGCTCTAAAACAGTAAGTACTGCTTCGATTGTAAAAAAACACACCCGGTTCCCCTTGACATAACGAGCCTCAATCTAATGTTAAAAAAAGGTTTTTGGGTGAACCACCCCTTTAATTCATAGTTGTGATGCCTTCAGTGTGAAGCTACAATTTTCATAGTCGTGAAAATAAAGAAAACTCTTGGAATGAAGTGTGTCCAAACTTTTGGTCTGTACTGTATGTATGCAGCAGAATGGCTCTCCTGGGCGAAATCGTGTGTGTCTATATAATATAATATATATATATATATATATATATATATATATTGTTGGTTCTTGTAGATAGGTGCATTTAACTCCTCATTTTATGCCTTTAATGAATAAGCGTGTGTATTTAGACCCTAGTTTTGTCATTGCCTTTTTCAGTGTTGTGCACAATGGCTTCCTTCACATGGGCCATTATGTACATACAGCGGGGCTGAGCAGAGCCATCTCTGTTTGCATAGTTACTTGAAGCTATAGATGGACATCCAATCCTGGACTTGTAAGGACCCTATTACTTATGTACCGAGGGTATTCTCATGCCCAAGGAAGAGTGTTCTGTAATAAATGGTGACTGGTGAAAACTGCTGCAATAACCTTTTTAATTGTGTGTTGCAGATGATTTTGAGTCAAAATACTCCTTCCATTCAGTGGATGAATTTCCTGCTCCAGAGGATTATAGACCTTTCCAGAAAATCTACCCTAGCAAATCGATCAGAGGTGAGAAAATGGTTATTACCTATAACAGAACGGTGTGCAATCGCCCAAAGCAGGAAGTTTTAGTTCTTGATATCCCTGGCCCTTCTGAATAGCTGATATAGCTTCAAGCTGCTGCACATTATTTTCTCATTATGTTTTTGGACTAACAAACTCCAGCATCAAGCCAAATCTGAAATAATTTAGGGTAGACTAACCGTTCACTTATGTACTTTCTGCTTTTTAAGTTGTGACCGTTGTGCCAATGGCTGCGAGCACGGACCAGTGTGCGCTTTTTTTTTTTCCTTTGGGGGGGGGGCTTGTATAAATTTTTCTCATTGCACACATTCCTGGGTAAGGATTTAGGAGAGTAGTTTTTGTCCCTGTCAGAACACAATAGATCAGTGGGGACATCTCTGTACTAACATCACATAATACAGAATGCTTTTTTTTTTTTTGCCCGCTTGGCTGAAAAAGTCAGTGTCTACAGACTTTACTGCTAATGCTATCTAGGAAACATAATCCTTGTCTTCTGTACTAGGGTTGTCCCAATACCGATACTAGTATCCGTATCGGGACCGATACTAAGCGTTTGTGCGAGTACATGTACTCGCACAAATGCTCCCGATGCCTGACCCGATACTTCCTCTTCGGGCCGGATCGGGCAAAGTCAGTAGGTGAATTGGATTGCTGTGTGGGTGGAGTGGGCGGCATCAGTAGGCGAATTGGAGCAGTGTGGAGGAGCATCAATTCCTTCCACACCTGTCATGTAGCCTGGCCTTGAAACGCCCAGCTGCAGTAACGCTGCCGTCACTGCTATAGTTCTGAGCACAAGCACCACACAGTGCAGGCTCCAATGGATGGAGGATTTTGCTCCCCCTCCCTCCAGCTTCGAGACTGTCTGTCAGTTTCAGGCTCTGGCTGCTTGTTGTGGGCGGGATGGGGATGCAGCAATCTTCTGAGATCCCGCCCACCTGCCTGAATAGTCTGCCTGCTGTTGAAGCCTACTAGCTATAACTGGATCCATTCCTTAGGCCGATATCAAAAGCCTAGGATGGGTGGTACCTGGGTCTCGTGTACATCGTGTACACCTGGGTCTCGCCTGCATCAAAGATATTTGCATGATTCCCCCATTAACACAGTGTTGACAGGGAAATCCCTCCCACGAGCAATTGTCTTCTCCCAGCGGGAGGGCAGGTGGAGGAAGCGGTCCCTGCCAGGAGAAGACAGCGATTATCGCTATTGGCTATAACAGCTGCTTGCGATAATCGAAAGCTTATCTGGTAGGCTGGTTGATCGATCAATTGATCAACTTGGTGCATTTAGTCTGCCCATTAATGATCCAAACCTTGTATGGCCGGCTATAGCGAGGGAGTAGAATGGCTGAACTGGTGAACCCTGGCCTACAATATTGCAGATTTTAGTCATTTTGCCTTTGGAAACATTTGCGCAACCATTGAGACTTGCGCAGTAGTACAGTTATCTGTATAAGTCTTTTTTTTTTAACAATTCACATTTTTACTTTCAGGAAGTCGTGGTGCTCCTCCCCTGCCTCCCATCCCAAGGTGAGACCATGTCGCCAGTCTGCTGCCTGGACTGTTTACCCCAGCCCATCCTCATCGCCTGCCTCCTCACACCTTACAGAGAGGGGTCACTCTCGCATGAAAACATTTTGTGAACAAAACAGATCTGGGAATCTTCCCCCACCCAGCTACCTGTCTATGCATTCCACATCCTTGCCTCGGGCACAGCCACCTTCGCTTCTTGCACGGGAAGGGGGGTATTGTATGGTCTCAGCTCCTGGGTGTAAACCAGGGAACTTGCGACTGCATCCAGTACAGCTTTCCATCTTCTCCACATCAGAGTTTAACCGATCCTCCATTTTCCGAATGCCATGACAAACCTGAATTTTCGATGTCCATAAGACGTGGGCTCCATAATATTGAAACTATAAAAGAGCGAAGATTCTATACCGAGGGATAACACTACAGAGGACAAATGGCCAGGGCAGACAGATCTGTGTATTCTGTCCCAGGCCTCCGCCTCACCACAAAGCACTTTCTGACTGTTACCCAAAGACACTGGGCAGATCCATGTGCAGGCTCTTTCTGGACAAGACCGCGGAGCTCGGACTGAGGATGTGGGTTTCGAATGGTTGCCACTGGGCAGCTGGGAGACTGTATTGTCCACATTGCAGCGTATGGCAACAATGAACATTCATGTAGGGTGGCTGGAGAAGACACAAAAAAAGAGAATGAAAGTGCCAGATTTTAACGACTTTGTGAATTGTGGCATGATATTAGTGCGGGTTGTTTGTGTGTAATAAGGTGATGGGAACAAACTTTCCGAATGGTAATTCATATGACTTTCTATGCAGATGAGGAGGGGATTTTCATAAGTGGTGTTCTCTTTCTAAGGTCACTGGATCTCTTGTCCGCTTCACCTTTTTTTTCTTTTGGTCTTGTTTGATGACCATACTCAAATTCTTTAATTATTTTTTTTTGCCATATCTTAGTTTTCCAGCCCATTTTAAATGCGAGCGCCATTTTTAAACCTCTTGTGTGTCTTGTCAATATCTGTTCATCCCTTGTTACTACTATAATCACTACATGACCGTGACCTACTTTATCACTTTAGCCAATAATGATTTTACAGGTAACTGTTTACCAGCCCTGGGCATCAGGAATGTTCTGTGGCTGCCAGTCCCCTGTATGGACACTTTTTAGGTTGATTTAGATGATAGTTACTAAAGAGCCATGCTGGTGCTCGTAGATGTTTCATAATGTAGATGGCACAGCACATTCGGCACAGCGCGGCAATGCTCTGAATTGACTTTCAACAGTCATTTTCTGTTGCAGCATGTTTTATTATTCATGTATAGAGATGTCGACAACACTATAGGCTGCAGCATGTTCATGACTCCCCACTGCTGCTTAGATTTGCAGGAATTAATTTGCCTTATAGCGGGGGCACATCCTAAACACTTGCAGCTCATAGGCCAGGCTCTTGGGATAGCCTACAGCCCCATCTAGCAGGTAATGCATTGCTACACATACGTCACCCCGTTTACTTTAACTTAGTTGAGTGAGGAGAGTCCGAGGAGAAGTACATAAAGAAAATTGTAGCACAAAGCTGTCCGTTCTCAGGATTTTGACCAGTAACTGTCTAGGAATTTTGTCTTTGTAGATGTGTCTGGGTGAATGCTATTTTTTTCTTTTTTCTTTAATGCAATTTGCCCTTTTGTGTCTGACACAAACTTTCTATAAAGGTTACCTGTCGCAAAGCAAAATGTGTATCTCAGGATACCTTTCTGATGGAAGCAACCATTTCATAGCTCCTAAGCTGTGTTGGACTTTTAGATTAGCAAATTAAAGGACAACGGCACCAGTGAAGAAGTACTTGCAAATTGATCAAACTGTCATGAGAGAAATGGGGAAGACTGCCATTGCAGACCTTATTCTTAAAATACTAGTTGCCTGGCAATTATGCCGAGCGCCTGCAGTTGGTGAGGGTGACTGCACTTGTCCTTCTCCTCCTTTTTTTGTTCCTTTTCTTAGGCTGCTTTCACTCTGAAAGCGCCTGGGCATCGGCGGTAAAACACTATTTTTAAGCGGCGCTTTACCGTAGTTTTTGCAGCACTTTTTTAGCCGCTAGTGGGGCGCTTTTTAGCCCCCGCTAGGAGCCGAGAAAGGGTTCAAAGTGGCGCTTTGCTGGCGCTGCCCATTGATTTTTTTTTTTTTAATGGGCAGAGGCGCTTTAGGAGCAGTCAGTTCACTGCTACTAATGTGCTCCAAAGAAGCCTTTTTCTGATGCCCTGCCAGCGCACCGCTCCAGTGTGAAAGCCAGTGGGCTTTCACACTGGAGTGAATAGAGCTGCTGTTTCAGGGTGCTTTGCAGGCACTATTTTTAGCGCTATAGTGCCTGCAAAACGCCTCAAGGTGAAAGGGGTCTTGGAGTTGCTTATAACTCTCTGGGCACAGCAGCTGCTGAATGGGCATTTCTCACTGACCAGGTTGGTCAGGATGGACTTCTTCATTGCCCTGTTTTAGGACTACCTTCCAGGACTTTGTACAACCATTGACTATGACACCCACTCCCCTTACATTGCGCCAAATATTTTCCTTTTTAAAATCTGAGAAAACCAGTCCTTGTTTTCATGCTTGTGCTGGGCCAGTGGCCCGCTGTATCAAAGCAATTGTAGGAAGGTGCCTAACTCTCTCTCATGACAGATTGCCTAAACGTGATTGTGAACTCTTACCTATAGCCAGTGAAGTGGCTTGCCTCATGTGGTACACAGAGATGAAACAATCCTACATAAGTTCATCTATAGCTTTCCCCTACGTCCATTCAAAGTGCTGAATTTACACAGGCAGGTTCTCGCGGCTCGGAAAAGCGGGGGACGGAGAGCTGAAGGTGCATCATTGAGAAGAGCTGATTGGAGGCAAGGGACACACCTCCCCACACATGAGCTGAGGCTGTCAATTAGCTGGAGCTCCCTCACATGTCACCTTTTTTTCTCTTGGTGTCAGGAGTGATTCATGCAGATAGCAGAGGAAGGAGACAGCTGGTAGAAATAACACTAAGGATTGAGACAAGTACACACTATAGAGCAGGGATATGCAATTAGTGGACCTCCAGCTGTTGCAGAACTACAGGTCCCATGAGGCAATGCAAGACTTTGACAGCCACAAGCATGACACCCAGAGGCATGATGGGACTTGTAGTGTTGCAGCAGCTGGGGATCCGCTAATTGCATATCCCTGCTATAGAGGAATGTGATTTGTTACTATTTTGTGTCTGAGGTTTACAACCACTTTAAGCAGACAAACAAAGTACTGCATAAATATTCCATAATGTCTCTTTCGTGGCAAGTCCATTCGGCCTGCGGCAGCTGGAGCCATCGCTTGCTGTGATTTGTGTTCGTTCTCCTCAGTCCACCTTCTGGAATACAGGGAGGTATGTCACAGATCAGGCCTCCCCATATCCTACTGCACAATAAAGGTGGGCAAGAGTCATGAGAACGATGCCGCAGCATTGTAGCCAAGCGCTCTAGGTGCCACGGTCTGGTCTAAACTGACAGTTCTGCCGCCACAGAATGCTTTTCGTATTTGCCTGTTTAATTAAATAATGTTCCTGTTATCTTTTAGGCTGCTTTGAAGCTCCTGAGTCTAATATCTGCCCCCCGGGTCAGAGAATGCTTTCGGGGATGGGCATTTTGCTTTTTGACACACCATCTAAAGCATAAATGGAGGTCATTGTTGCCAATTTCCTATGTTGATATGCTTGACTTGTCTAATGTATGCAGCGGAACATGTGTTTGCTTGCCGACACGAGACAGTTGTTTAGTGTTTCGTAGATCAACCTCCATAAATCAAAGTCTGAGGGTCCCTTCACACTTGTGTATTGCGGCAATGCTTGTGCTGCCGTAACGTATTGCAACACACCCGTTTCTGCATGTGGTGCATTTGCAGTGCCATTCATCGTGAAAGCAATTTCTCTGCAGTGCCTTTGCGTTGTGCTGCACTTTGTTGCGTACATCTTTAGATTGTCGAATGGCTCGGCTTCCTTGACGCAACACGGCGAAATGCACTGCAGAGGATCGCAAAAGTGTGAATCCCGTCTTTGTGTTTTCCACTGCTCATTACTGATATATTCAAAGCTTGTCTAGTCCTAATGGAACAAAATAAATATATAATACACTTTACTAAATAAGGAAGGGACTGCTTTGAAAAAGCAAATCAAAGATGGGGCAAGTCTGTTTTTGAATGAAAGCTGTGATTTTTTTTTTTCCGTTAAATCAGAAACAATTCACCTTTGTTAAGAATAACTGATGTTGTATACTGTGCACAATTGGGAAGGATTGGTCTGTAGCGTGTATCCCAAAGAGCCAAGTCTATGCGCTATCAAGGTGTTCATTGGGCCCCCTTCCTTATACACTACTCAACCCTTTTTACCTTGGCGATGGAAGCAACGCATGGATCTGCAGAGCACAGGCTGGTATGCACAAAACCACTGCTGTGAAGCCTAGAGTGGTCAGCATATGTTCCTCATGATGCACTACTATGTGGTTACTGCAGACCAGCCCACAATGCATTGCTTCTTTCTCCAACGAGAGAAAGGGGTAAACCTTGAGCAAAATTTGGTACTATTATTTTCTAATGTATATTTTACTCTGAAATAATCCAAACTTATAGATACTGATGTCTATTTTGTATGTTGTAAAATAGGACTATGAGAAATGGTTGAAAATACTAAAATATAAATATATCTATATATAAAATAACCTGCAGTCTGCCTGGTGTAATTGATTCATGGGGGCCATGCCATACAGCACTTTTGTTGAAGGGAATACAGGGGGTCTCCAAACTGCGGCCCGAGGGCCTGATGTGGCCCCTTGCTAGCCTTCATCCGGCCCTTGGGGCAGTATTGCTCCCAACTATGAGGCACTATTCCTCCCAATGACACCAACAATGGGGCACTATTCCACTAATAATGGAGCACTACTCCTCCACCTACTGCCCACCAGCACTGGGGCAATGTTTATTCTCACTGATGCTCGGCCCTGGGGAATTTTCTACCCCCACTGTTCAGAATCTGGCCCCCCTTAAGTCTGAAAGGCAGTAAACTGGCCCTTTGCTTGAAAAAGTATGGAAACCCTTGGAATAGACCATCTTTTTATAATAAACCTGTCCTCTGTGAGGGGTTGCCACGGGGGGAACCTCTTTTGAAAGTGCTAGTCATCTGGCTGTTAGCGTGACATTTTCAGGAGAGGCTGTCTAAGGCAGATTCAATGTTCTTCTAACAGGTTTTCTTTTGAGATGTGCTTAAGCTGCTGTTACTATGCAGTTTTTAAATATGCTTTCTGTGTAATAGGAGTAACAGTGGGTCAAAGTAATATGAATCCCTCCCATTTTTTATGTAGCAAACATATCTGTATACAGCATTGTGTTTCCAAAAAAACTGTCCTCAGTCACTTATTTACATAAAAATCACTTCCTCCTGATCCTCTGGTGCTGCTTCACGAAGCTTTAGGTTGGGACAGGTACGCACTGTAAAGGACACACAGGAGGAAAGTAGAAAGATGGCGCTGGATCTGTAGGTTTATTTTACTGGTATTGTTATCTTAACCACTTCAGCCCTGGAAGGATTTACCCCCTTCCTGACCAGGCCCTTTCTTGCAATATGGCACTGTGTCGCTTTATTGGACAATTGCGCGGTCGTGCGACATTGTACTGCATCAAAATTGACGTCCTCCTTTATTTGTGGAAAAAAACAACAACTTTTTTTTTGGCAGTATTTGATTATCTCTGCGGTTTTTATTTGTTTTGCGCTATGAACAAAAAAAAGCGACAATTTTGCTATAATGTCCTCAAAAAAAATTATATAAACAAATGTCTTCCTCAGTTTAGGCTGATGTGTATTCTTCTATATATATATATTTGTTAAAAAAAATTGCAATAAGCGTATATTGATTGCGCAAAAGTTATTGCGTCTACAAAATGGATATAAAACATTATTTTTGCTTTTTACATATTTTTTTTAATATATTTATATTTATATATATATATATATATATATATATATATATATATATATATATATATATATATATATATATATATATATATATATTTATATATATATAATATAAAAAATGTTGATATTGCGGCAGGCAGATCGGACGCTTGACACCATTGGCATTTATACAGTGATCAGGGCTATAAAAATCCACTGATTACTGTTTAGGTGTCACAGGCAGGGAAGGGGTTAAACACTAGGGGGCGATCAAGGGGTTAACTGTTCCCTTAGTGTGTTCTAACTGTATGGGGGGGGGGGCGGCTTCCTAGAACATGAGATCACTGCTCCTGATCACTGAGAGCAGTAGATACCTGTCAAGTTGCTAGTAGACCAGGGAAATGCCTGGTTTACACTTTTTTTTTTTGCTACAGGTAAGCCTATATTAAGGCTTACCTGTAGCTAGCCTGGATATCTCCTAAACCTGCACGCTTTAGGAGATATCCCCCCTGTGTCTGCATGTGCCAAAGTGGTCGGCACTGAAGCAATGGTGTTGTGGATAACTCTGCGCTGCTAATATAAAAGTGAAGCTGCTAACACAACTAATTGAAAAAAGCAAATAAGTGTAGCGCTTAAATATATAGTGAAATATTTATATTCAAAAGTAACCTAAATAATAAAACAAATACAAATGACAAAACATAAAAATGTTCTGGTGAAATCGCACAAAAATTGCAGCCAATATACAATTGATAAACCAAAATGATAAATTGTCCATATATAACTGTATGTGACAAAACATCCACCGTGTGTCACAGGTGTGATTGGAACTCAAACATTGAAGTGATGAGGCATAAATCTGCTAAAAGTGACTTCTTAAGTGCAGTGAAATGAGCCTCCACCGATAAGGATGTAGGCTTACCAGAAATCATATAAACGCTATAAATTTTGCGCAAACTGATCGATAAACGCTTATTGCGGGTTTTTTTTTACCAAAAATATGTAGAATACGTATCAGCCTAAACTGAGGAAAGAAAACGTTTTTATATATATTTTTGGGGAATATTTATTACAGCAAAAAGTAAAAAATATTGATTTTTTTTTTCAAAATTGTCGCTCTATTTTTTGTTTATAGCGCAAAAAAAAAAATGCAGAGGTGATCAAAGCCATTTGTGGGGGAAAAAAAGGACACCAATTTTGTTTGGGAGCCACGTCGCACGATCACGCAATTGTTGGTTAAAGTGTCGCAGTGCCGAATCGCAAAAACTGGCCGGGTCCTTTACCTGCATTTTGGTTTCAGGTCTTAAGTGGTTAAAGGGGTTGTAAAGGATTTTTTTTTTTCCCTCCCCTAAATGGCTTCCTTTACCTTGGTGCATTCCTCCTTCACTTACCTCATCCTTTCATTTTGCTTTTAAATGTCCTTATTTCTTCTGAGAAATCCTCACTTCCTGTTCTTCTGTCTGTAACTCCACACCGTAATGCAAGACTTTCTCCCTGGTGTGGAGTGTTGTGCTCGCCCCCTCCCTTGGACTACAGGAGAGTCAGGACGCTCTCTACGTTGCAGATAGAGAAAGGAGCCGTGTGTTGGTGGGCGTCCTGACTTTCCGGTAGTCCAACACACAGCTCCTTTCTCTATCAGCAATGTAGAGAGCGTCCTGACTCTCCTGTAGTCCAAGGGAGGGGACGAGCACGACACTCCACACCAGGGAGAAAGCCTCGCGTTACGGTGTGGAGTTACAGACAGAAGAACAGGAAGTGAGGATTTCTCAGAAGAAATAAGGACACTTAAAAGCAAAATGAAAGGATGAGGTAAGTGAAGGAGGAATGCACTAAGGTAAAGGAAGCCATTTAGGGGAGGAAAAAAAAAATCCTAAATGGCTTCCTTTACCTTAGTGCATTCCTCCTTCACTTACCTCATCCTTTCATTTTGCTTTTAAATGTCCTTATTTCTTCTGAGAAATCCTCACTTCCTGTTCTTCTGTCTAACTACACACCGTAATGTGAGGCTTTCTCCCTGGTGTGGAGAAAGCCTCTTGAGGGGGCGAGCAGGAATGTCAAAATGCCCACTAACACACAGCTCCTTTCTCTATCTGCAAAGTAGAGTGTCCTGACAGTCCCGCTTGCCCCCTCAAGAGGCTTGCGCGTGCGTTCGCTTCTGAGCACGAGCTACCGGGGACAGGGGCGTTTTAATAAAAAAAATTATAATTTATTGTTTACACTTTTTTTTTTTTGATCGCTTTTATTCTTATTACAAGGAATGTAAACATCTTTTGTAATAAGAATAGTGTGTGACAAGTCCTCTTTAAGGAGAGATGCGGGGTCAATTAGACCCTACATCTGTCCTCCAGGCTGAAAAACATAAGATTGTGAAAAAAAAATTCACAGATCTAATGTTTACTAGCCACAATTGCGGCTTTGTTTACTTACGGGTACCCGGGCGCAATGTCATCACATCGCACCCGGGCCTCCAACGGTCATAGAGATAACTGTTGACCATCTGGTCACCAGTCATCTCTATGCTTCCTATCCGGCGCAGGGCGATCCCTTCTCCGGGCCCCCGAGGCCATGGGGGAGCCTAGAGAAGCGCCTAGAAGAACGATCAAGCAGCGCTTTGGCAGCGGCGATACACAGTCGCATTTAACCCTTTCTTGATACACTAGTGGAGGTTAAAAACACCCTGCTAGCGACCAAATAGCGCTGACAAAACTACGGTAAAGTGCTTCTTTCCCAATAACGCGGCCAGCTGGCAGTGTGAAATGGCTTGTGAGATTATTCAGCATCAGTCCATGCCCATATAAATATAGCCTAAAGAATGTACAGACCCCCCCCCCATTCAGCACAGATGGACCCCCGTTCAGAACAGACCCCTTGTTAATTCACACAGAACCCTCTTTCAGCACAGACTCCGCCCCCCTTCAGCACAAATGGACCTCCTTTAAGCACATTAGAACTGGACCACAGGAGCAATGGAAGAAGGTTGTCTGGTTTGATGAATTCAAGAATTGGTTTAAAGAACACAGCAACATGTTTGAAATGTTGACTTGTCCTCCAAATCTGTGGGATGTGCTGGAAAAATAAATCCGATCCAAGGAGTACCCACCTCACACATGGTGACATGAATGATCTGCTACTGATGGCTTGGTGCCAGATACCACAGCGCATACCTTCAGCGGTCCAGTGGAATCCATGCCTCATGGTGGGTGATCAAAATGTTATGGCCGATCGGTGTATATGGCTAATGCCATTGTGAGTTATTGGTTTAAAGCAGACCTTCCCCCTCATTTCACTCGAAATCACATCTGTATAGAACTCTACATGCTGATATAAAATATATTATTGGTCATTACCAAAATCTGCACAAGGGACATAACTTATCCAGTAGGATGTGTCCCCTGCCATCTCCTAGTGCTGTGTGGGGGGGGGGGGGTAATATGACTATGGAGCTATTACAAGAGAGCCTGATTATGCTAACCATTTCCTCCCAACTGCTCCATTTGTAGAAGCTGTTTAGGAATTTACTAGACACAGGGCCGCCCCTAGCGCAAGGCAAGTTGGGCACTTGCCTTACGGCGCCAGCGCCAACAGGGCGGAAAACTGAGCGGGTCACCGCCGGGACAGTCTTAGTGTGTCTGTGGTGGGCTGGGCTTAGGGCTGCCACTGCATGACTGGCTGTGCTCTGGGCTTCGGCCACCAAGCTCCATTCGGTGATTGGACGAACGGAGGTTACATGCGGTGGCAGGGCTGGATTGCTCCAGGAGTCCCGCCTCCGCCTTGCTGTGTGAACCGCCGCTGTCTTCTCTTCCTCCTCTCTGGATTGGATGATTTCCCCTACGTTGTGGCAGCCACTCTGGAACTGGTGCTGTTGCGCCAGCTCTACCCCGCTCCCTGCATACAATGAAATTACATCTCCAGGGATATTGATCTGCGGCTGCCTGACCAAGTGAACTGCGAAACGGATGTACATACACAGAGCATCAACGTCTCCCCCACTTAATGTCCTCAATGTTCCTCCTGTAACCCCAATGCCCCCCCCCTACTTATCTCTAATGCCTCTCCTCCTCCTCCCCCCCCCCCCCACTTATGCACAATGCCCCTCCACCAGGGGCGGACTGACAACTCATTGGGCCTCCGGGCAATAGAAGATTATGGGGCCCCCAGGCTTACAGATGGCCACCAAGCCAAGTGGCAGTACAAAGGTGGGACAGCTAAAATCTCGGGATATTCACATCAAAAGCATGTAGGTTTTGGACATATCAGGGAGATGTAAAAAAAAAAAAAACACAGATTATTACATATTGTTCCTGGTTTTAATGAGCCTGGCAACCCTGATGGGGCCCCCTAGTGGCATGGGGCCCTCGGGCGAGTTCCTCAATGGTCAGTCCCCCCCTGCCCCCCACTCCTTTCACTTATCCCCAATGTCTCGCTAGTTATCCCCAATGTCCCCCGTCCTCCCACATATCCCAAATTTTTCTCCTCTCCTCTCATGTATCCCAAATATCCCCCACTTATCCCAAGTAGCCCCTCTTTCCCCAATTGTCCCAAACATTCCCCCACTTAGCACCAATGCCCCCCCTCCCCCCACTTAGCACCAATGTTCCCACTCTCCCCCAATGCCCCATTAACTTATCACCAATATCATTGCCTATACCCCCTCATTCTACAAAGTGCATATACAAGGAATTCGGTTTACTGAAAAGCTGTGGAGGGAAGTCATTGACAGCTGTGTGTGCCGGGGGAGGGGGGGGGGGGTGGTAAAATGCACTTTCGCCTAAGTTTGCAAAAATCCTTGCACCGGCCCTGACTAGAAATGACTGTTTTTTCCTCTTCCTGGTTGAGTGAGGCATTGGTGATGTGACCAGGGCCCTCACAGATGCATCCTGGAAGTTCCTGTCACATGTTTCAGGAGGCTGACCTAGAGTTCCAGGAAGTAAAGGGAGACAATTATCTGCCCTCAGTAAAAATGGCGAGAAATAGAAAAACTAAGCATGCACTAAAAAAAAATAAAAAGAAAAAGAAAAGAAAATCCTACAAACACCATCAGAAAATCATACGAAAAACACCGCTTTGGAAGCAATTATACGAGAGCCAATCATGACAGTTCACCCAATATTATCTGATGGGACAAGCACGAACGTTTTTCTCATATATGATACCAGATCGTACGACGTTTGTTTAATCAGTACAATTGTCATTTGAAAATACACTACAACGCATTACGTCACTTCCAAATTTGGATTCTGTCGTACGAGAATTTTCTACTTTAGTAAACTCTTAAAATCGTTTTAATATGAGATTAGCACGAAAAGAAAAACAAAAAAACGACGATCATTTGTTGGATAATCTCATTGTGTGTACCAGGCAGAGCTGTGTTTTATTTGTTTTTGGTTACTCTTACTAAAAATGCCTAAATGTCCTTATTTCTTCTGAGAAATCCTCACTTCCTGTTCTTCTGTCTGTAACTCCACACAGTAATGCGAGGCTTTCTCCCTGGTGTGGAGTGTCGGGCTCGCCCCCCTCCCTTGGACTACAGGAGAGTCAGGACGCTCTCTACGTTGCAGATAGAGAAAGGAGTTGTGTGTTAGTGGGCATCCTGACTCTCCTGTAGTCCAGTACGACACTCCACACCAGGGAGAAAGCCTTGCATTACTGTGTGGAGTTATAGACAGAAGAACAGGAAGTGAGCATTTCTCATAAGAAATAAGGACATTTAACCACTTAAGACCCGGACCAATACGCTGGTAAATGACCCAAGGTGTTTTTGCGATTCGGCACTGCGTCGCTTTAACAGGCAATTGCGCGGTCGTGCGACGTGGCTCCCAAACAAAATTTGCGTCCTTTTCTTCCCACAAATAGAGCTTTCTTTTGGTGGTATTTGATCACCTCTGCGATTTTTATTTTTTGCGCTATATACAAAAATAGAGCGACATTTTTGAAAAAAAAACACTATTTTTTACTTTTTGTTAAAAAAAAAAATCAAATAAACTAAATTTTAGTCAAACATTTAGGCCAAAATTTATTTAGCCACATGTCTTTAGTAAAAAAAAAAATCGCAATAAAAAAAATAGCTACCTAGCGGGAACAGCGACACTAATACAGCGATCAGAAAAATGATCGCTTAGTGACGCTGGCAATAGGGAGTGAAAGGGTTAACTAGGGCGGTGATCAGGGGGTTAAAACTTTATTAGGGGGGGTGGGGGGGATATCCTGAACCTAACACTAACTGATTTTACACTGCCTGTCACACTGACACTAAATGCAGTGATTAGATCACTGCATTCAGTGACACTGTGACAGGGGGGTGGGGGGGGGGGGGGGGGCGATCACAAGGGGTTAATGTGCCTATGTGAGTGTGTGTCAGTGTTGTGTTGGTGCACACTTACTTGTGATGTCTTCTCTCATCAGCAGCGCTGGGAAACAGCGCTGCGATGAGAGGTGACATCATTTCCTCCTTCCTGTGTAAACACAGGAGGAGGAAGTTACACGAAGGGGGAGCGCTCCCATTGGCTGGGAGCGATCCCATTGGCTGGGAGCGATCGCGGGGGGGCGGGTAAACGCCGACATCCGCCCGCTCGTCCCGGATCGCTCCCGGAGCCAGGGGGACCCCCGCACGCCGCGGAGGGGGTCCCGATGGGACCCCCGAACCGCACTTAGGCGGGGACGTAAATTTACGCCCTTGTGCCTGTACGAGCCATTCTGTGGCCGTATATGTGCGTGCGGGGGTCCTTAAGTGGTTAAAAGCAAAATGGAAGGATGAGGTAAGTGAAGGAGGACTGCACTAAGGTAAAGGAAGCTTACGTGTGGAGTTACAGAAAGAAGAACAGGAAGTGAGGATTTCTCACATTTAGGCTCCATTCACACCTAGGCGTTTTTACGCCTGAAGCGCGACGCTACAATACGCCGGAGGGTCGAATTTACATTGTTCTCAAAGACTGTTCACATCTCCTAACGCAGAACGCCGTACGTCGATAGAACGTCGAACGCCGAATTTCAAAAAAAGTCCCGGACCCTTTTTCGTCGCGCGTATCGGGCGGCTTCGGCGTTCCGCATAGCCGACAATACAATGTAAAAAAAAACGTGGTTAAAAATGCAAACCGCGGGACAAAACGCCTATTTTTTGTCGCCGTAAATCGCGGTACTTACGCCGCAAAACGCATACGTGAAGGTGTGAATGCAGCCTTAAAAGCAAAATAGAAGGATGAGGTAAGTGAAGGAGGACTGCACTAAGGTAAAGGAAGCTATTTAGGGAAAAAAATGTTTTACCTTTACAACCCCTTTAAGTTTAAAACAATGTAGAATAAAAGGAAAAACTCAAACCACAGAACCCATAAGAGACTTGGCGATTATAACGTTTAACAATCTATTTTGTACGATCCATGTTCCTAACCGTTTATTTATCATTATCTGGAGAGAAGAAAAACGCCAACATCATATCCTACCGCGAACATGGCCGCTCACTATGCTGACGACAAGTACTACGAGGATGTCATTGGTGCTGCGTGAACACATGGTTTAGTCCCCGCCCACCCCCGGTAGTAGACTTTTTATTGGAAAAGAACAATGAAGGCGGGATGTCGACGTCAGCACTGTTGTTGAGGGGTAGAATTTGGCGCTAACCAAAGCAGGCTCGCTTGTTTGGACGAATCAGAAAGGACTTAGTGAGAGAAATTCATCCAATTAGGGAGCTTGGCGCGAGATTCCGAGCGCGCGCTTCCAGCAGCTGCTAAAGTTTGGCGGGGAGAGTGCAGTCTGCAGCCGGACTTTACAGGGGAGACATCGTGTAGTGTCAGCTTATCCATTGCTCAGGTCTGTTTAATATTTCTTCTTATTCGTATTATGTATCTGATGGGGGGATTGTGAAAGCATTGCTGGCTTATTGTGTGTTCTGTCTGTGAGAGAGCATGGTGTGCAGGAGTCCAACTACAGTCACAGGAGGCTATGGTGGACTTGGTTTAAAGTGTGTGTGTGTGTATATATATATATGTGTGTGTGTGTGTAATTGCAGATAATTTCCAGGTCCTCCAGCCCAGAGGGGGCACCACATCACCCTTATATTTGTATTCACCTCTTACTACTATTCTCATTTCTTCTGAAAACACTGTATTTTTTATATATATATATACCATTGCAGTGCTTTCATGTGAGTAAAAATGCAGCTTTCTGCACCACAAATGCATGCAAACAGACATGGCGGTCTATTCATTTGAATGGACTGCTGTGTCTGCGTTTTCCAACCAGAGGTCATCGCATGCCTGATGAAGGGGCCCTGCATGGCTCTGAAATGTTGCTGTATATTGATCATGTGACCATGGCAGGGATATGCACTTAGCAGACCTCCAGCTGTTAAACTACAAGTCCCATCATGCCTCTGGGTGCCATGCTTGTGGATGTCAGTCTTGCTATGCTTCATGGGAGTTGAAGTTCTGAAACAGCTGGAGGTCCGCTAATTGCATATCCCTGGAATAAAGCTTTGGTCCCTTTTAAGGAATCCTTGGTGTACTGATGACATTTCTTCACTTCCTTCTGTCGGCCGCACAGAAAACGCATGGTTTTCACGCCAATAGTTAATGGCACTGTGTTTTTGGTTGTGGGAATGTGAGATTTAGCCCTGGTTTACACTGATTCTACTTTGAAATCGTGCTACTTTACTTGAAGTAACGTGATTTCAAAGTAGCAAGGTCAGCGCTATTTCGGGTGCTACTTGATAGACATTTGTGTGGCTTCATACACAGATGTCTATAGAAATCGGCAAAAGTAGTGCAGGAACTACTTTTGCGAATCGGTGTTGCGCCGATTGGAACAGTACCATTGCCGCCAATATGCTGTGACTTGTCATGCGATTTGATCAAATCGCTCCAATGTGAACCTAGGCTCATACATAGTCCAAAATATATGTGAATCTAGGCATGTGTTGGATGCAGTGCTCACGCATTCAATCAACGTGCCTCAAACGCCCTCTGCTCTCATTTTTCATTTTTGCCCCTCCTGTGCACATTTATCGATTTTTGCAACGACATCTTAGGGCTGGTAATCAGAACAAAAGATGATCAGGACAGCCACACTCCAATCCAACGTAACTTTGACGTAAAAACCTGGAAACAGGCACTACAAGTCACAGCAACGGAACCTAGGGAGCTGACGCGTTTCACACTAACTTCAGTGTTTACTCATAGCTGATTTGATCTTAGGGCTGGTTCACGCCATGCCCGCACAGGAATGCGCAGTACGTTCCTATGCAGTGCGATTTCAGATTATTCAGTCTGGGCTAAAATCGCACTGCACCAAAACACTTTTTGCAAAGCGCTGTAACAAGATCGCATGGTACAAAAGTACGGGGTGGTCCAGTGCAGGCAAACGCATTGTGTTTGGGGTGTCAACTTTTTGACACCCACTGCAGATCACACATGGAGTGCGTTTTGGACGCGGTCTGAGTCGTACAGGAATGCACAGCGCTTTTCATGGGTGGGCATGGTGTGATCCGGCCCTGAGGATCTTCAGTTTTAAGTAAGCAGCTAAAAATCCTGTAGCTGCTGACTTTTAAGACGTTTACCTGTCCAGAGATCCAGTACTCTCCTCACCAGAGCCGGCTTTTCACTGGTCTTTAAGTCGCTGGCACCGCCATGTTTACTGTGGAAAGCTGTGGCTTCACAGCAAGCTCCCCACTGTCCTCTATGGTGTCCTGAATTTTTTTTCTATTTTTTTTTTTTTTTTGTAGCTGTTATCTGGTTAACCCACCCATCCCACACACAGCTTTTTATCCTGTGTGCACACATCCCCCATCAGATAGTAGTCAAGCTGGTCTTGGCAAGGCTTATCCTGGGTGGGGGTGGCTTTATGCAGAGAAGGAACCAAAAGAACTTTGATTATGGGAACATCCAAACCTGCAGACATACTTTTTTATTTTTCGTCGTATGCAGACCTCCGTTCACCCAGTTTCATCACAGTATTGCACCCCCAATGTGTGATCAGTGGTATCCTATGGTGAATGCACATTGACATATACTGTATGGAATTGGTTTCACTGTCAGTGGGGTGCATTTGGATAGCATACTTCTCCTTATTGCAATTGGGCAACACAACTTTGTCACCTCCCTGCCCCCAGCCTGTAATTGAACAGCAAGGTCCACTAATTGGGCCAAGTGCTGCCCCTCCTAGTTTCTGTGTGTGTGTGGGGGTGGTTGTATCTATAAGAGGCTGGAAACTATTCACTAGCTGCCTTTCAAAATGCTTAGTTTTAATCACACAACTGCACTCATTCATTTTATTTACTATCTGCCTGCAGTTGAATGCAACCTTGTCTACTGTGGAATACAATGGGGGGGAGGAGGGGGGGGCTATAAGGCCACTGTAGACAGTTGTTAAATGCAGGTCGCCTGGCATATCCCCGGGTCCTTGGACATAAACATTTGCATTGCACAATACAAACAGTCGGACATGGTTCTCCCAATAAGTCCAACTGGTTCTCCTGCCGACAAACCGCATTTAGCTGTGTCTACTGGTGCCCCCATACAGTCTTGGGGGGGGGGGGGGGGCACGACTGGGTAGGACATCTGTGGGCCCTCCTAGACTGGCTAAACACTTATTTGTTCTACCAACAAAGCAGCTTCCCTTTGAATTCCTGAATTAGAGCTGCGCATCTTTACTGATCTCATGATTTGATTCCGTGGTTCATCAAAAAAAACATCAGTGCAACCTTGAGCTGCACAATTATCGCAATTCAATGCCCCCCCCCCCCCCCACAATCTTAATATAGCATTTCTCAGATTTCACGTTAAAGCAGAGTTCCACCCATAAATGAAACTTCTGCTTATCAGATTTCACCCAAGCCCCTGACGCCCCCGCTTTCCGGTGCCACATTTGCCATTTTTTTAAGGTGGAGAGCAGATACCTGTCAAATTCAGGTATCTGCTCCCACTTTCCAGGCAAGATTGCCACACATTTTGTGGCGAACTGTAGGAAGCACCCAGAGTTGAGGGACTGGTCGGCTTCGGGTGCTGACATTGCGGCCTCCCAGGACAGGTAACTGTCATTTAATATTTTTGGTTTTACCCAGGCAGAACTCTGCTTAAAGCGGAAGTCCACCCAAACTTTTTTTTTTTTTAAAGCGAGCATTTACAAATACTACCGCTGCTGAATTTTTTTTAAAAAAATGGACACTTACCTGTCCAGGGTGCCAGCAATGTCAGTAGCCGAGGCAGAGCAATCGCTTGTCTCTCGGCTGCCCCTGCCACCATCCTTGGTGAGGGAATCGGGAAGTGAAGCGTTGCGGCTTCACTGCCCGGTTCTCTACCCCGCATGCGTGAGCTGCCCTCACTGGTCCCCGCTGTCTCCTGGGACCAGTGTGTTTCCTAGAAGACGGGGGGGGGGGGGGGGGGCGGGGCGGTGACTCCCGGGGCAATCTATTCCCGGAAGTGGGTGCAAATACCTGTATTGCACAGGTAACTGCACCGTCCTCCCCCCTGAAAGGTGCCAAATGTGACACCGTAGGGGGGGGGGGGGGGTGTTCTGAAATGTGGAGGTTCACTTTAAGTGCAGAGCCAAGCTGCCAGGGGGGGGGGGGGGGCCGGGTGTAAAAATCTTGACATGGAAAAGAATTGTGATTTTGATTCTTAAGTTAATCACGCAGCTCTACCTTTCATCTAATGCGGGGGTTCTCAACTCCTGTCCTCAGGACCCGCTAACAGGACAGGTTTGCATGATAAGTGAAATACATCACAGGTGATATAATTTTCTGCTCAGTGACTGCAGTATTCTAATCTGCATCTCCCCAAGGTAATACATAAAATCTGGCCTGTTGGGTCTTGAGGGCAGGGTTGGAGAACCACTGATCTGATGTATGCTGTGAGGGGTTAAATCTGGCAGGCTGGTTTTCTGTAACACACTGATTAAACTTGTTAACCTGCATGCTATCCGGCTGTCTCATTCATTAAGCTATAACTGCTCCCTGTTGATGACTTAATCTGAAGCTTCCCTGAAGCTCGTTATCGTTAATGGGAAGGCCATGCTCATTAGAGCAGCAAAAGCTTTGGGCTCGGTACTAATATTGAGCACTACTGTGACTGGTTACAGGGGGATTGGTTAAGTGAAGGGGTGCCGTCTGTAGCAGAGTCTCCTTTTCAGACCTTGCTAAAGGAAAATGGAACTTGGTTGCCAATCCTTACTCCATGTTTATGCAGTACCTTATTTTTTTCTAAAGTGTATACGGTTTAATGTCGGTTGAATATTGTTTAATATAAAATGTTATTAACTTGCTAATGTTTATGCCTGTAAGGGATGGATGAGCAGTCCAGGACCGATCATCTCTTGGTACACTTGTGACTCTGTGGGTGTGCAATGCGAGGCGGGCGGCTGCAGGCAGTTATTGATTTAGGGGGGCCTTTCACATGGCGCTGTCCGTGTGTGGGCTCTGCTTTAGCTCAGGCAGATACCAGGTATTTCTCTGCACACTGTACAGGGACCGACCTGTCAGAGTGCCGCTCTCCCCTATGGGGGATCGGATGACGGATCGATCCGACGGATGGAAAAGTAGTGTTTGCCTCCGTCACACTTTGGCGGGTCGTATGTCAGCGGCATGTAATTTTGATATTTTTGAAGAAAATTTGCTGCTTTTGTGAGCCCTGATTATAAAGTAGCCTTTTGTCTTGTAGCCATGCCAAGCACCAGGTCCAGATCTCAGCGCGCCATTCAGTTCCCCAAGACAAAGACTGCCAAGACTGGAGTCAAAGCAGATCTGCGGACCCAGGCTAAATCAGAAGCTGGTGCTGTGCCTCCCCTGTCTGTCTGCAAGGAACAACCTCTCAGTCCACGGAAGAGACTAGGTAAAAAAAACATGCTTGTTTGTATTGAATTGTTTGATTTCCTTTTTGTTTTTGTAAGACATTCACCATCTTGTGTCTCTTTAGGTGATGAGAATCTCTGCAACATTCCTCAGTCACTCCGTTGCTCTCCTCCCAAACAAAGTCGCAATGAGAATGGACCCATCAGCCCTGCTAAGGGGAGGCGTCTGATTTTTGATGAGAACCAAGCTGCTACAACTCCCTTGTCCCCCAGTAAGAAGACTCAGGATACCACTCTGTCGTCCCCTCAAAGAAGAGGTCAGGAAACCCCATCCAGCAACTCCCGTCGTGGCCCACAGGAGAGGAAGAGTGTGTGTACACGACTGTTCAAGCAAGAAGGTGAGACCACGAGTTATGTCCACTCCGGACTCTGAAACAACTCTAAACCACAGCTTTCAACTTTTGTTTTAGCGTTGAAATTTTTGTAGCGTGTTTTATATCTATATCTATATCTATATTAATATAAAATTTTTGTAAATTGTTCAATGGTCACTCTTAAATGGCTCCCCCAGCCTGCTTACCATGGGCACTGGTTGCTTAGTGATTGTAAACTCTTGCATATACCGATTTATGTAACTAGTCCCAGGTGATGCAGAGATGATGCAAATCCCCCCTACATAAGTTGAACTGGTTTATCTGCAGCCATTTCTCCTACAGGCTCCTAAAGCACACACTTTACACAGCATTTCTCAGCTAGAAGGCAGGGGGTGGGGGATCTGTGTCTCAATGCATAGACAGACACCTGACTGGAGGGAAAGGAAACTCCCACCTCAACATATAGTGGAACATGCACAGCTGAGGTGATCAATCACCTGCTGTCTTTGGGGGGGTGTCAGGGCCTTCCATGGGATTTCTTGATGTGGTCATAGATATGACAGATATCACACTAGATATTTTTGCTAGAGGTCAGTACACGCTATAGGTGGATATGCTTTGTTCACTTTTTCTTTCAAGGGTATATTCTGCATCGTAATTTTTAACTTTGTTGTTCTCTTTGCCTTGTACAGGGACCTGCTATCAGAAGGCGAAATGCGCACTAAACACGGCTGTGCCAGAACGTCTGCTGGCACGAGAAAAGGAGACGGCAGCCATACTTTCCTTTCTGAAAACGCATGTTTCTTCTGAGAAGCCTGGCAGCCTTTACATCTCTGGGGCTCCAGGAACTGGCAAAACTGCATGTCTGAGCAAGATGCTGCAAGAGAACAAGGTATTTTACCACTAGGGGGCCACAAAGCATTCTGGGGGGGTGTATACTTCTGCCTTTTGATCTTCAATGGACTTTAATTAAATGCAGACCGCCATGTAGGGTGAGCAAAATATGGTGTGGCAGTACAAATAGTTTCTTTTAAAACTGACTTGCCAGTTCGGCTTATTAATTCTAATGCTTTTTTTTTCACCGTAGGAGATTTTAAAGGGTACAAAGACGGTGTATATCAACTGCATGAGTCTCAGAAGTTCCCTGGCAGTCTTCCCAGCCATAGCAGAAGAGATCTCTGGGTCCTCAAAGCTTGCCTCCTCTGGGAAAGATATGGTCAGAAGTCTGGAGAAGATGGTCACCTCCAAGGGGCCTGTCATGTATGTGTATAAACATTCATCCACTTGTTTTAAGCTTGAGATGTTGCTTGATTTTTATTTATTTTTTAATATATATCAACTTTGTTTTTTTAGTCCTTTTTTTTTGTTTTTTTGATAATTCATAGTATGAAGAACCTACAGGGAATATCCTTAATTCATTTGGGATTTCAATGATGAGGGATTTTACGCAGCACTAAAACCCTTATTTCTGCTTGGCAGTGTTAATCAAAAACTTCACTTTAATGATAGAACTTGTTACGGTGCCCTGTATTTACGTGCATCTCCTAAGTAAGTCATGCTTGTGGTATTTACATGAAATTTGAGCATTTTTTTCGCCTCTTGCAGACTCCTTGTGCTAGATGAGATGGATCAGTTGGACAGCAAAGGGCAGGATGTGCTGTACACAGTGTTTGAGTGGCCTTGGCTCCAAAACTCCCGAGTTGTGCTTATTGGTGAGTTGCGAAGTTGAATCGTATCTGTTGGGTATTGATTATGGATGTATAGCCAGTCAACGGTCTGTTCTGCTTGCATGCTGCAGATTATATAGCTTTCCAGATTAATTACTGTGTGGGGGTTTTATTTCATTTTGTCTTCCCCCCTTATGTTCTAATCCTTTTCTATATTTAGGAATCGCAAATGCTCTGGATTTGACAGACCGTATCTTGCCCAGGCTTCAGGCTCGTCCTAATTGCAAACCTCAGTTGCTCAATTTCTCGCCATACACAAAGGATCAGATTGCCACTATACTACAAGACAGGCTGACACAGGTATGTTTGCTGGCCTATAATGTAGATATTGTCTGCTTTTCATGAAGGTAAGATTTAAGTCCTACACTTCCCCCTCCCCTTTATATTTTTTATACCTTCATGCATTGAGGTAAAAACCATGAACCTTTTTAGAACCGCTTTAAAACCATTTCTTTGGTGCTACAGAAACTTTTTAAAAACACTGTTTTGAAACCTTTTGTTATAAAGCAGGGATCTCCAAACTACAGCCCTCCAGCTGTTGTGTAACTACACCTCCCATGAGGCATTGTAAAACTCTGGCACTCGTAGTTTAAAGATCCATGTTATAAAGCAAAGCTCCACCTTGAGACAAGTGAAACAATTTAGGGTTAGTAGAGCCTTGTGTTGTCCTGATGTAGAAACGGGCAGAATGCATTTCCTTCTAGCTCCACTAGATGTCAGGATCATGGGCACCTTCTGTACAGCTAATCTAATATTTGCCCAGATGGATGATTGTTCCTGCAAGTGCTCTGCTTGGTACTCTTTAAAAATAAAATGTATTAACCACTTCAGCCCTGGGAGAAATGGCTGCTCAATGACTAAGCCATTTGTTTGCAATTCGGCACTGAGATGCTTTAATTGACAATTGTGTGACGTAACCAAACAAAATTGACGCAGTGAAATATAGGGCTGTACAGTGCCTATATTTTTTTTTTTTTTTTTTTTTTTTTTTAACTTTAAGCTTGCTTTGTCACAATGGGGGAAAATTGTGTGATTGCTTTTCATATTCTTGATTCTAAAATCTGTATCTCTGATTTTTGTCTGAAGGTGTCTGGGGAGCAGGTTCTAGATAATGCAGCAATTCAGTTTTGTGCCAGGAAGGTGTCGGCAGTCTCTGGAGATGCCCGCAAGGCCCTGGATATCTGCAGGTAATTTTATCTTTTTTTTTTTTTTTGTCTAAGTTCATAACCAAATCCGGCATCCTATTTATAAAAATCAACAAACCTTTTTAAAGGAGGAAAATCCTGTATATAATTTTAGACATTGCTTCCCCTTTCCTTCTATGTTCATAGTCATTAAAGTTTGTTTCTTGCAGTCTGACCTGTAAAAAATGTCTGTAAATATGTTTTATACGACATTCTGTAACAATAGTCAATCTATCAGGATCATTGTTTTGGTTGTATATTTAGTTTTGAACCCATATGTTACTGACACATTGGAGCTTTAGGTTTCTGGTGTTTACATGCAATGACGAGTGCATTTCCTATTTCTAGGCGCGCAGTAGAAATAGTGGAGTCGGATGTAAGGAGCCAGACTGTCCTAAAGCCTCTATCTGAATGTAAGTAGATGTTTATCTCTGCTTGGTATTGGGGGGGGGGGGGGGGGGGTCTGGTCAGTGGACAGGATATCGTCTATTTCCTGTGTGGTCCTTAATCCCTGTATGAGTGCTGTTCTTCTGCTTGTCATTTATAATGCATCCAAGATGGAATTGGCCAGTTACATTTGTCCACAGCAGAGCTTAAAAAAATCGCCAGTTCCGTAACAGACTACTTCTGTGGCATCATGTCAGGTTATGTTACCTGAATGACTCCTCTTCCTGTTCTCAAACCTGTGACAATAGGACATTGGGAGAAATCTTCCAACTGATGGCAATAAAACATTGCGTTGTAACCCTTCCCGACTCAACTGGGGGGAAACAATCCCTGGACTAACCCTATACTGTGTGTGTGTGTGTGTGTGTGTGTGTGTGTGTGTGTGTGTATATATATATATATATATATATATATATATATATATATATATAAAAAAAAAAAAAAACCTGCAACCTCCTAGAGAATCAAAGTCTCATGGATGGAAAGTGGTGCATTGCTCGGTGCAGACCAGGCTGGCATGGCTCACTTTTGAAGCTGGTTAGGCTATTACTGTCTTTTTAGATATGCCAGTTTTGTATATTGGTATCCTGCCATCTTCAATAACTGAGTGTACGAGTTTATTGGTGCCATTCTTCCTTTAGTCTATATGAAATTTATTGAGGTAGAATATATTGAATATCTGCCCATGCTTTGGTGTTACATTTTAGATTGAATATCCTTTTCTCACTTTTACCTCCCAGGTCCATCTCCAAGTAAAGAAGCTGCATCTACTCCTGTTCCAAAGAAGGTCAGCCTGCCCCACATTTCACGTGTGATATCCGATGTGTATGGAGACAAAATGTTATCAGGTGCAGGAGGGGAGGATTCTTTCCCATTGCAGCAGAAGCTTGTTGTGTGCTCTCTCCTGTTACTAACCCAGCAAAGCAAGGTCAAGGAAGTCACTTTAGGAAAAGTAAGTCGTATAAAGCCTTTGTTTACGTGTCTATAATTCCTACTGCGTTTTGTGCTTAGGCTGACATTTATTTGGTTCTGTTTTCCAGCTTCATGAAACGTACAGCAAAGTTTGCCGGAAGCAGCAGATGCCTGCAGTGGGCCAATCAGAATGTCTCTCCCTCTGCCAGCTTCTAGAAACAAGGGGCATTATGGGTTTAAAAAAATCCAAGGAAGCTCGTCTTACGAAGGTAAATTTTTATAAAGTAGTTGTAAACCACTTGCAGTGGGGGCCCGGGGCCTGCAAGGCTAGCATAATGAGCTAGCATAGCCTTTATATTGAAGCCCCTGCCGCAGTCCTCGTACACCGATCCAGCTGGCGACATTGCTCCCGGAATTACTTCTGGGCATCGCCAGTAACTGCACACTAACTGAAGCAACAGCATGTGTCATTGCTGCTTCAGAAGACATGTGCTGATGTCAGCAGATACAGGGGGGACATCTAAACGGTACAGGTTTAGGAGATATCCAGGCTAGCCTTTTATTATAGACTTGCCTGTAGAAAAAAAGTGGTTTGTAAGGGTTTACATCGCACCAGGGTGATAGATGGGATTAAAGTAATGAGATCTTGCCTTGGTCCTGCCACCATTGTTGGTGCTCTTTTAGAGAGGTTTATATCTGTGTGTGTGTACGTACATGCAAGCTTGGGTTTTTTATTTTATTTTTTCCCTCTTGTATGGCAAATGATGAAATCACAATTAAAGTGATGTTTAAATTAAAACAAAAACCCCCAGCACTTTCAAACATGTTGTATTTACTTTATGCAATGGTTTTGCATAAAGCAGCCCTGATAGTCATCTGCTCAGGTCCCCTGCCAGTGCTTCTGGCCCCCTTGATTGCCCTAATGGGGCTTTTATTCTGTATACTTGGTCCAGGTCAGTGACTAAAAAGCAGTGGCAGCCTCATAAGTATTGGCACAGGTTCTCTTTGATTTTTCTGCATGCTTAATCCTGAAACTCTAATTATATGTTGCCTTTCTATCTTTCCAGATGTCTCTGAAAATAGCGGAGCGGGACATAGAGCATGCTTTCAAAGACAAAGTCCTTATTGGGAACATTCTCCACGCAGGGATATAAATGACGTGTTTTTTATTTTTATAGAGGTGCAATATGCACCATACATTTTGTTTTTAAGAAATTGCTGCTGAAGAAGGCGATACATTGTATTTAGCCAGAGTATATTTTGCTAAGAAATGGCGGTTTTTATTTGACTGTAAAAGTGTTATTTTAACAAATTTGCCCTATTGACATGTTTTTGACAAACTAGTTTAATTTATGCTTGTGTATATAATTTTGGTTCATGTGTAAGATATGACTGTTTGCTGCAAACTGCAGCAGATGTTTTACTGTAAGAGAACTGTTCTGGTTTTACAGACTCCGCTCTTTTTAATGCTTGGTTTTAAATAAACCCAAAAATCCAAGTGTGTGTGTGTGTGGTGTTTTCCTTTCTACTGTGCCACCAAACTAGAGCACAACCTCACAGAAATGCAGTTCACTCAGGAAGCCTCTTACAGCTGGCCATAGATGGGTATTTTCATTCCGTGCTAAACCAAGAAAAAAAAAAAGATTGGACAATCCAGAGGCGAGGGTGCCATTTTTGTTCCATTCAAGGGCACTGACACCCCACCAATTAGTCTTAACCAGGAGTTGTCTTTGAGGCTGACTACCAAGCGGGGTGTTTTTGGCTCTGGGCCCATTCACAATGGAAAGCAGTGCGGGAGGACTGCATTCCCGCACCACATTCCAATGCCCCTACAATCTGCTGCACAGGAGTCAGTTTAAAGTTGATGACTAAGTGGCTGCTTCCCTTTGAGATGCTTAAGCCAGATTAATCCTTAGCAAGCCATGGGGAGATACAATGGGATGGGCTCGGCAGCCATATCTGAACTGCAGGATAAGCTTTAAGGGTTTTCACTGGATGAGTAAGCAATTCTGAGTGCTCCTCTTTTGTGGGAGAATGAGGTGTCTGAGGAAGGTCTCTGGATGAGTTAAGCAGGAAACTGTAAATGAGACCTCACAGGAGTTGTTAAAGGCTCATGGTTTTTGAGACCTAAAGGGGTTGTAAAGGCTCATGGTTTTTTTTCCACCTTTAATGAATCCTATGCAAGAGTTTATTGGTTTACTGGTATTGCAGCCCCCCCCCCCCCCCAAAAAACTTGCCTGAGCCGATCCAGTGATGTGCGTGAGAGCGGCTGCTGTCCCGACTCTCTGCGTCTCATTGGCTCAGAGGCAGCAGAAGGAGCCACTGGCTCCCAATATGGTCAATCGCAGCCAGTGAGGCACACACACAAAGTGGGGGCTCAGGAGAGAGGAGGATCCCTGAGCACGGGCAGAGGACCCAATAAGAGCAGGATCGAGGCTGCTCTATGCAAAATTCTTGCTAACAGCAGTTAAGTATAGCCTGTTTGTTTTGTTTTTATATAAAAAATTATACTAAAGGCTTACATTTAAAAAAAAAAAATGTTCCCTCTACAGTTATTGCAGCAGGCACATCCATATTCTCCTAGTCTTTTTTCCGGGTTTACGCACAGGGCCAAACTGATGACATAATTCCCATGCTTGCACACGGGAGTCATAGGTGCTACGGGTGCTCTCCGCATGCAAAGTGTACTCGCATGCGCCAATTCATTGGCTTAAGCCCAATGCTAGTATCTACTAAACAACGCAGGTCTAAGCTGTTTCAAAGGCACCTAAAGATAAGACCCCTTTCACACTGGGGTGGTGTGCTTGCAGGACGGGAAAAATAGTCCTGCAAGCAGCATCTTTGGGGCGGTTCGGGAGCGCTGTATTCATCGTTACCAAAACGCCCTGCCCATTGAAATGAACGGGCAGTGCTAGCAAAGCGATTCGGCAGCGCTGCAAAATGGGTGCTTTTAACCCTTTCTTCAGCCGCCAGCACCACCTGAGTGTAAAGGTATCCTTAGGCTGATGTCATATTACTTTACTACCGCTTCAAGGTCTTTTCATGCAAAAATCATTTATGGCAGTTTAAGGATAAAATGGTGCAAACCTTGTTTAGCACAAAATACTAATGTTATTTACTTTGCAGTGAAAATTCTAGCATGGCACGACTCTTCCTTATCCTCGGCAATAAAGAGCCAAAATGTTCCCAAAGCCAACTAAGCCCTGGTTCACACTGATTTGGCTTTAAAATTGTGCTACTTCAGCACGATTTTAAACCTGCAGGTGCAATTTGCAACACTGATTTCTTTGCGGCTTGGAATTTTGTGTCGCAAAAATTTGCGCCGGCAACCTTTTTCAAAGACTCTGCGACACAAGTTGCGTCAATTTGAATGGCTCCATTGCTGACAATAGAGTTCACTTCTTGCAACTTTCACATTGCATCGATGTGAACGGGGGCTGAAGGGTCACATCCAAAGCTGCACCTGCCAGATTGTAGCCAATCAAATCAAGTCCTATAGATTTGAATTGCCAGGGATAGGTTTCTATATAGGGAAAACTCCCACACCGCACTTCATGCGATCTGGCAAAACAAGTTCTTTCTCCTAATTTTAATGACATTTAATGGGGTTTGATCGTAAAGGTACCACCCTATAACTCCTTTGATCCTGTTCACATCTTTGCTCTAGTATCTGCAAGTCTCTCTTTGTAATACAGTATTGAAGCTATGTGATCACTTTTCCCTCCCATCTCCTCTGCAAAGAGATTCCTGCATAAGTGGAAGGCTTTTCGGGATCGGTGGTGATTGTGATTCAGTGCTAGTATGCACTGCCACTGCAATGCTGACTGCATAATTTTGGTGTACTTTGCAAAACGCTATGAAGAAGCAGCTGCTTGTTAACATAAGACATTTAAAGTGCTATTAAACCCAAAAACATGTATTGCAGGTTACCATTTCTTGGATGTGATGGCTGCACGTTCGGCTTTCTATTTTCATCCAGTAAGTCTGTTTTTCAGCAGAGCAAGCTCTCCAGCAGAATAGATCAGTTTCTGGGATGAGATAAACCATTTTACACTAGCAGGGGCACTTAAACAATGTTCAGCTTTTATTTACTTATGCAAAAACCTTATCCCAAAAGAAAAAACTGCTTATAAATTATTAGTTGAAACTTGGCTTCAATTTGTTACTGTATTTAAATCTTCTAACGCTTCCCTCCCCAAGACTTGACTGTCCAAAAGTGCCCCCCTGTGCTCCTTCATCCGGAGTGGGGCACTTTAATACAGGAGGTGTGTTTCTGGGCTAGATCACTAGGTGAAAACAAAGCCTAAAAAAGAAAAATGCAGCCACCACATCTTAGGTTGAAATATATTACAGTTTTGGTTTTTACATACGCTTGAAATGTGCAAACTCCTCTAGGGACAGAACTAGAATAATTTGTGTGTTGTGTAGTATTGTTTCTCAACCCCAGGGCAAAAGAAAGCCCAACCAACCGCTCAAGAAAACCAAGTAAACTAACCGTCTTGCAGTTTTTGTTGTATTGCATGTTTAGAGCGTGTGTAGTACCCAAATCTTCCAGCAGATGGTGGTAAAGTACAGATGTTGGCGTTCCCACTTGTCAAGATTTAGCCAAAGAAACTGTGATGTTAATATGAGTCCCAAGATAAAGTCTTGCTTTCCTGCTGCTGCTTCTCCTTGCCAGCCCTAAGGGAATGAGCAATCCAGCTGTTAAAGGAGACAGCCTGGAATGATATTATACAGGATTTATATAGCACCAGCAGTTTGCGCAGCACTGTACAAAGCTACAATTGCAATACAATTTTATACAGGAGGGGTCCTGCTCATGTGAGCTTACAATCTAAAGCAGTGGTCCCCAACCTTTTTGGCACGGGGGACCGGCTGCGTGTAAGAACATTTTGCCAAGGCCTGGTTGGGGATGGCATGCAGGGGGGGGAGATGGGGGTTAAGCGATTTTTTGCGGGCAATTTGTCAGCGTATTATTGCATTGTAGTAATAAATGAAAAAGTTAAACCCACCATAATGCAGAATCAGTGGGAGCTTTGAGCGTGTCACTTGCCGCACTGCCTGCCACCAGATGCGGAATGTCATTTGCTATGCTGCCTGCCACCAGATGTGGTAAGGCCCCAACAGATGAAGGCAGTGCCCCCTCCACAGATGAAAGTAGTGCCCCCACTAGGCCCTGTACACGTGTCCCAAGCAGTCCCTGCTCACGTGTCCCAATCAGTCCCTGCTCACACTTACTCTGTCACTGGTAGTGTTATACTCTGGGCTCCCCCATTAACAGTACTGTCATCTGCCCCTATTTATATCATAACCCCACATTACAGTCCTCAGTCCCCCCACATTACAGTCCTCGGTCCCCCCCACACTCCAGTCCTCAGTCCCCACACTCCAGTCCTTAGTCCCCCCCACACTCCAGTCCTCAGTCCCACACTCCAGTCCTCAGTCCCCCCCCCCCCCCCACACTCAGATAGATTGGAGGGATGCCCAGCATGTCTGGATAGGGACAGGAGGGGAGTTGCAGGGAGGGAGGTGGGACAGTTCTGGATGGGGGGCTGAGGTAACAAACAGGTGATTGGCTGCTAGGATGGACAGTCCTAGCAGCCAATCGCCTGTTTGATAACCTCGGGCAGCTCCGCCCTCCACCTAGAATTGCTCCGCCTCCCGCTGTCGGCTCTGTGAGGATTACAGAGCGACGGCACGAGGAAGAAAAGTCTCTGTGGTACCGAGGCGGTCCGAATGCCAGAGTGCCGCAGGCCGCATGTGGGGCTCTCTTATGCCGGTTGACGACCCCTGATCTAAAGGACTGCTTGCTAATCTGACCTTCTAGTACTGATCTGATTTAGGTCAATATTGCAGATTGACATTAAGTTTCACATCCAATTTTCTTTTGGTGGTATTTGATCACCTCCTGCGGTTTTTATTTTTTGCGCTATAAACAAAAATAGAGCGACAATTTTGAAAAAAATGCAATATTTTTTACTTTTTGCTATAATAAATATCCCCCAAGAATATATATAAAAAAAAATCCCTCATTTTAGGCTTCTTCTTCTACCTTTTTTTGGTTTAAAAAAACCCCACAATAAGCGTATATTGATTGGTTTGCACAAAAGTTATAGCGTCTACAAAATAGGGGATAGTTTTATGGCATTTTTATTAATATTTTTTTAGGAATCAAACGGCAGTGGCATCCAATGAGATGCAGCTGCGGTTCAGTCATTTTGACAGCTGGCTGCCAAAATGTAATAAGCACAGTAGGAGATTTGCTTATCTGTGCTGTATAGCATGGATGGACGAATTGGTTAGTGTATGACCATTGGGTTGTGCTGCCTATTTCTCCTGTAGGGGGCAGTAAAACGGTCTAGAACAGCATTTCCCAAACAGGGTTCCTCCAGAGGATGTTAGGGATTCCTTAATCAATGAGCAATTTCTACCTCTTAGATTAGTTCCCACTGACACCATTGATCTTGTTTGCTATCTGTAAGGGGGTAATTCTTCCCAGGGAGCATTCTTCCCACTGACCATCACACTAACATATCATGAGTTCCCTGAGACCGGAAAGTTATTTAATTGGTTCCTCTGTTGAAAAGTTTGAGAAAGGCTGGTCTTGGAATTTTAAGAATTCCCATGTCCCTCAAGGAAAGGAATTTGACATAAGTAAAAAAATAAAAAATAGTTTGGCTTTTGTTCTCTCATGTCCTATGCCAGGGACAATGTTGTTGAGACAGGAGGAGAGAGCCCCCCCAACCCCCATTGGATCAAACTTTGTTGCAGTCCTACCTTTTGTTATTCTGAAGATAAAGCTGTTTGTGTCCATGTGGAAAGTGAACTTGCATGATAGTGGTTTTATAGTTATCAACCAGCTGCTGCACCTGCAGGGCTCGAAAGAGGCAGGGTCTGCATCGTGAGTTCCCTTTGAGAGTATCACACCAAAAATGCTCAAAATCTAATTTGTATTTTAGTGAAATTCAGCAAGCAAATCACACAAGCAGGAAATGACATATCTGGGAGGGGGGTCTACAGAACGCTTCCACATTGCATTTTACAGAAAATTAGAACTCTGCAGGTTGAAAAAGGAAAGGTAATTATTTTATAACATTCATTGCAATATGATTTGTGTCGCAAATGTATAAGCTATATATTTTTTTTTTTTCGCAATTTTTATTTTTTTTTTACACAAAAGTGGAGTTACCCTTTACAAAAAAATTAACCTTAGTTTTTGCAACTTACCGTATATACACGAGTATAAGCCAACCCGAATATAAGCCGAGGCACCTAATTTTACCACAAAAATCTGGGAAAATGTATTGACTTGAGTATAAGCCTAGGGTGTCCATCTACATGCCTCACTGTGCCCATGTGCATGCCTCACTGTGCCCATGCCTCACTGTGTCCATGCCTCACTGTATCTATGCCTCACTTTGCCCATGCCTCACTGTGTCCATATCCATGCCTCACTGTGTCCATGTGCATGCCTCACTGTGTCCATGCCTCACTGTGTCCATGCCTCACTGTATCTATGCCTCACTTTGCCCATGCCTCACTGTGTCTATATCCATGCCTCACTGTGTCCATGTGCATGCCTCACTGTGTCCACGCCTCACTGTGTCCACGCCTCACTGTGTCCACGCCTCACTGTGTCCACGCCTCACTGTGTCCACGCCTCACTGTGTCCACGCCTCACTGTGCCCATGCCTCACTGTGTCAATGACTAGACTGACGTTTAACATGGGAGTCTATGGAAGGGGTGCCCGGCTTTGAAAAATTGGTGCTCCCTGGCCGTAGGTCCCCAAGACAACCAACTTTGCACACTTGTAGAGGAAGAGTGGGGCTACGTGTGTGCCAAGTTGGGGTCCAGGGGACCTATGGCCGGCCAGTACCGGGTCCCCAAAGTCCGAGAGATCAGGCGCAAAAAGGTAAAATGAGTATAAGCCGAGGCGGGCATTTTCAGCACACAAAAAGTGCTGAAAAAACTCAGGTTATACTCGAGTATATACGGTACTTCCATTTATTCTGCAGAAAATGTGACTGAACAGAACAGAATAGGTTATATGGACTCTACACCCTGTTGGGGTTAATTCATAAAGCTTAATAGCGAAGTATTAAATCAGAATGAATCTTTCAGGGATCTGACTTCAGTAAAGGGAAATCATTCAATGCCAAGGCTGCATTTTTTAATCCCACATCTGTTTTATGCTGAGACCTGTCAGAAAGTCATCAGTTACAGGACTCTACGTCACAGGAGGCCTCATGGGTGGATTTCGGGCTACTAATTCAACAACTGTCCAGCTCAGTTTATTACTGGCTTACTATATATTTTATCAGAAACTTCCGAAATCAAAAAGATCTAGTTAATGAAATTAATTTGCTATTTCAAAACGCTGCTATTTTTGCTGTTGCATTTTTTAAACTGATCTTTTATATATATATATATATATATTTATATATTTATTTCCAATAATATTTTACAAACATGTAATGGAGCGCAGTCATGATTTTTAGGTTGCAAAGCAGGCTACGTTTTGTAGACACAAATCAATATGGTGCAGTATAAACTAACAGATGGGGGGGTGTTCACTCTTTGATCATGTATCTGTGTGTGTTGTGGCTAGACATGAATAGCAGGATATTCAATTACACGGTATAATCCACAATTCATGTGTGACACACAATTCTGCCTCTTATACAACTTCACTTCCTCTACCTGTTTTGGCCTCTTACCCTTCTGGGTTGTAAGCTTGTACAGACAGGACCTTCTCTCTCATTGTTTTTTCTTATTTCTACTTATAGGGCTTTATTTGCGTCGCGGGAACATGCACAAAATCAAATGCTTTCCCGCAATGCACAAAATCACGCTGCCCCTTTGTAGACTCGTGTGGGTGCCATTCTTTTTTTAAATCTTTTTATTGATTTGGGTGCCATTCAGTGGCGGCTGGTGCTCAAAATTTGCAGCCTCACTGTGCCCATCAAAGGAAGCCACTGTGCCCATCAAAGGCAGCCACTGTGCCCATCCAATGCAGCCACTGTGTCTATCAAATGCAGCCACTGTGCCATGCCATCAATTGTCGACACTGTGCCATGCCATCAATTGTCGCCACTGTGCCATGCCAAACGCAGCCACTGTGCCATCAATTGTCGCCACTGTGCCCATCAATTGTAACCACTGTGCCATGCCAAACGCAGCCACTGTGCCATCAAACGCAGCCACTTTGCCATGCCATCAATTGTTACCACTGTGCCCACATCAGTTGTTACCACTGTGCCCACATCAATTGTCGCCACTGTGCCCACATCAATTGTCGCCACTGTGCCCACATCGATTGTCACCACTGTGCCCACATTGATTGCCCCCACTGTGCCCACATCAATTGTAGCCACTGTGCCCACGTCAATTGTAGCCACTGTGCCCACATCAATTGTAGCCACTGTGCCCAAATCAATTGTAGCCACTGTGCCTACATCAATTGTCCCCACTGTGCCCACATCAATTGTCCCCACTGTGCCCACATCAATTGTCCCCACTGTGCCCACATCAGTTGTAGCCACTGTGCCCACATCAGTTGTAGCCACTGTGCCCACATCAATTGTCCCCACTGTGCCCACATCAATTGTCCCCACTGTGCCCACATCAATTGTCCCCACTGTGCCCACATCAGTTGTAGCCACTGTGCCCACATCAATTGTCCCCACTGTGCCCACATCAATCGTCCCCACTGTGCCATGTAAAATGCTGCCAGTCAGATTGCCCCCCCTCCCCCCCAGCACTTACCTTTCTGGGGTCAGCCATCCTCCTTCCACGGTCCCTCGATGTCTTCTCACGCCCTCAATGATGCTTCGGTCAATCAGGTTACCGGTAACCTGGAGGCCTGCAGTACCTCATTTGACTTGAGGTACAGGGGCACAGGAACTGAGAAAAGCCGAACATTGGCCTGCAGTACCTCATTTGGCCTGAGGTACGGGGGCACAGGAAACAAGCTGAAGTATCCTCGGGCCTTTTCGGCGCTCTCTGGCGCCCCCCCATCTCTGACCACATTTGGTATTGCATCACATCGAAGTCAATGCAGATTTATTTATTTTTCGTTTTCATAGACTTCAATGGGAAAACTCGCTTTGATATGAGAGTACTTTGGATTACGAGCATACTCAACTGTATTCAGACACACAGCCCAGCTGAGCCCCTGCTCACAGGTTTTGACTGCCAGTAGCGGGAGCCTATACCTTCCCGCTGCTCTCGGCCAAGCCTCTGAGATCAGGGAATGGGGAGCTAAGCTGCTGCAGATGTGCAGAGTGCTGGACTGGGATCGGGCTCAGTTGAATATTCAAGGGGGAGCTGCACCAGGGGTTTTGCTAAGTGGCAAGAAGACCAGGGGCTTCAGCCTGAAATCCAAGCTCTGACCAAAATGACACACATTGACCTATCTGACACACAGAGTGGGGGTTAGCATCCGTTGGTATTTATATATATTGTAATAGTCAGAGTCCCGGTCCCTATGAAATGGGAGGTAAAATGGACACAGGGTTTGCGTGTCTGCAGACCGCAGAACTACAGAGCGTAGCGTTTAAATGGAGAAAAGTGCTCTGTCAGTTTTCTCCAGGTTTTGATAGTTCTGAATGGGGCTGTGTAGTTGGAGATCCTGCAGAGACTTGGGCAAGATGGGGTCTCCAATCCTGTGTCCAGATCTTACAGACAGCCAGCAGGTTGGGTTCCCAGCTGAACGCTGACAATATAATCAGGGACTGGTCAGAGAGAGAGAGGTGGAAGGTGTGCAGCTGGCTGTTGCTGCAGGACAGACCTGTATGTGGGGATCTGTCTGTCTGTCTGTCTGCCCTGGAGACTACATCCCTGGTGTGGGGGGACTTCGTGTCTGAAGGACTGGGAGGCTGGTGGACCTGAGGTGACTAGCGAGTCCAAGAGGGGCTGAAGGAAGTCCGGAAGTCTGGGAGACAGTGGGCTGGAGAACCTGTTGAGGCCAGGAGTGGGCCAGGTTAGCATGTACAGCAAGGCTAAGTAAGCCTAGGAGCCAGGAGGCTTGGTATTTTTGAGTTCTATGAACATTAATGGAGAAGAACCCCTGCGTGGGAAATCCTGTATGTGAACTCTTCTTTTGTTTTCTTCAATAAAAATGGGCTGCCATGCCCTCAAACATAACATCTGACTGCTGTGGACTCGCTAAAAAAAACGCATTTACCATTGAGTTAAACCCCCAACGTTTACAGTGGTGGATTCAGCGGGCATCTAGACGGTGAAATCCGGGTCCTTGCTCCGTGGTGAGTCGCAGCAGGAGTTACTGCTAGCTGTGTGTAGCAGACAGGCAAACTGCATTGCGCAGAAGTTTATTTTGGACTGTGTTGCATACGGGTGGTGCATCTGTGAGAAGATTTTTTTTTTCCCTTTTTACTGCTGTGAAAGGTGTAACAAGCTGCTGTGCATGCGACTGCAAGGATGCGACAGTCAAAACACAAGAAGTTCATGTTGAATCAAGTTAAAGGGGAAGTGAGCTCAGCGTGGCCTGAGAAGATGTCTCCACCTAGGAGGGCCAGTCAAAAGGGGCCAGTGGTATATGAGACTGTGAATGAGTGGTTCAAGTGGAACCAGACTAAAGAATCGGATGCGGTACAAAGGACTGAGATAGTGGCATCTGATTACATGCAACCCATGCTACCTACAGAGGAGGTTGGAGACTTCCTTGAAAAGTTTGAAAAAGTCGCTGTAAGGAGGAAATGGCCTAGAGACCGGTGGCCAAAATTGCTGCAAACCTTACTGCTGGTAGAGTACCGGTCGGTTTACCATTTGATGGATGGGGACCAGGATAACTATCGCAAGTTTAAAGAGGAAATTCTTCTTAGAGGAGAGATCAGTCGCATCATGGGCCGCCAGCAACGCTCCAGCAAAGAGAGGTCGTCACCCATAGCAACGGGAGAGGCATCACTGCGACAACAAAGCAACAATCAAGCAATGGCTCAGGAGAGCATAAGTGTGCATCAGTGTACCAGCCGTGCGTTTTCTGCAAACATATCGGTTGTCACCCCTGGCAACAGTGGTAAGAAGTTTGTGTGGCCTGCAGGGGGTACCGATGAAGAAAGTAAAAATGTGTATTATGGCCGCTTATGTGAAGTGGTCAGTCCAGAAAGGACACAACAGTCTGTAACCACCATGAGGTGTAGCCAACCATCTTTGGAGTGCTGGTCTGCTGTTACCCCTAGCAACAGGGATACTGTGTTACATGCAGGGGGTGTTGGTGGGTCTGGAAAGGCTGCAGTGTTTCTCCATGACCACATGGAAAATTCAGCCTATGGAGACACTACAGATAAGAGACAACGCACTCAAATGAAGGCTATGACAACGGCTACAGGAAGTGGTAAGACTGTTGCAGTTTATGGGACAGAACCCAATGAAGTAGAAGTGTGTTCAGCAGGGAGATCCGCAGTACAGGTGGACTTGCTACGGTGTGCTACCCAGAGTAGGGGGGAGGCACAGGGTAAAGCCCAACTGTCAGCAGGACTAAAGACTGAAAAGGACATGGGGACTCTGTATGTACCTGGTGGAATCCAGCAGAGTGCTGGAAGAGCTGTACTAGGGGTGACCAAAGAAATAAGTATACCATGTTCCCTAGTGACAGATATAGGTGCTGTGGGGTTGCCCAGAGAAACCTCCCAGGAGCCCACAGTGTTGGAGCGGAGGGTTTCCCAGGTCAGCTGTAGAGCTTCTCTAGTGGGTAAGGGGCCACCCACAATAGCTACAGCTATGTTTAAGTGTCATGATGATCCTCTAAAGGTTGAGAAATGTATTTCTGGAAATGTCATATTTGAGAATGTTGTTGGTGATATGTTTACTAAAAAGGATGGGAGTAGGATGTCTTCCTTGACTACCAGAGGCAGAGCTGCAGGGTTGTCAATGGAAACCTCCCGGGATCTCCCTGTGTTGGAACTTGAGGTTGTTCAGGACCGCTCTGGCCCTACTCTGGGGGTACAAGGAGGAACTGCTCCACACAATGAGAGTGTGTGGGTGCCGACCACCCGCCTGGTATGTGATCAGTTTGGTGAAAAATGTATTCATACTGTAAAAGCTAGTAGTGTAAAGCAGGATGTGATGGTAGCGCCACCAGAACAATCTGGTCAAAATGGGGCATTGCATCCTGTGGTTTGTGACGAAGCATCGTCCCAATGTGACATAAGTGAAACTGTACTTGTACAATGTGATGCGTCTAGCGATGACAAATGTACTGTTTTGGGTAATGAGACCCAAGTTCCTTTGGTGCCTCTTGGAACAGGTGATGCAGTGCTGCAGAAGGCCTGTCAGGGAAGTACCACTGACTGGGACAGCTGGGCTAAACAATTGCTAGCCATGCTGGATAAGGCTAGGTTGGGTAACACAGAGTTGGACATAACACCTGCTATGCCCAATGGAGGGAGTGCAGGGTGGCCAGTGGCCAAGGGCGTGTTGGCCCCTGCAGAGATTGGTTTCCTCCAGTCAGAAGGACTGGTTAAGGGCGCATGCATGGCAGATGTGTTATCCGCAGCCCAACCGCTGGAAAATAGTGAGCGCAAAAATGGCAATGTGACGTATGACCTGCAGCGGCTCACTGATGCTGTGACGGAAGGGATAAATGTGAGATGTATGTCTGACGGCGCTCCAGTTGAGCACCAGGCTGTGAAGACTGATACCGCCAGTGAGGTGGGGGTCGCTGAAAATTTCTCTACCTTTCCAGCTTCAGTGGATGAGCCCCTCCAAGTCATTGATAAGGGAAAAGTCCCTAGAAAGGTCTTGTATGTAGACGTGGGTCGCATTAAGGTGACTAATGTATTGTTAAAAATGCTTAAAGTCCAGAAAGGCAATTTTGCTGTACACTTGGGTGCCTCCATTGTGGTCGGACAAGGTGGTACTGCGTAGTACCAGTAGGTGGAGCCAAGTAGTACAGGCTATTCTTTATGGTATTTACAAGAGGAACTGGTTGGTACCATGTTTATTGGCAGTGTGGCAGATGGTCTCAAAGTTCTCTGAGAGGGTACTTCCAGTTACCGGTTTGGATGGAAGTTGCTCAGGAGAACGTTTGACAACATCAGAAGTCTCTCCGCCTGATGCGGTGACTAGGAAAATTTCTGCTGATGCAGTCCAGAGTGCGGCTGAGCGGTGGTCAGTAGAGGGCACGGACACTGCTTCACCCACTAGACTTTACATGAAGGAAGGGAGCGAAATGGACGTGGCAGTAGCAGAGATTTTACCTGTCAATCGCACAAAGGTACAAATTAAAGTACCCGGAGACACTGTGGGAGAAAGTGCTAAAGGAACAGGTTCTCTATATGAAGAATGTGAGGGTTTCAGGAAAGGCAGTGTTCCCCTGAGAAAAGAAAATAAGCCCAGGAACCCCAGAAGAGGGAGAAAGCGTAGGATAGAAAAAAGTGGGATCCCATGGAGAGTCAGGGTAGGACTGACCTGGAAGCGCACCCGAAAAAAGGGTTGGGCCTACGCGGCTGACAGCCGGCACAGAGGTGTCCCAACCCTAATGACGTGTGCTGGTGTTCCGCCCCCTTCGGGATCGAAACAAAGGGGGGGATATGTAATAGTCAGAGTCCCGGTCCCTATGAAATGGGAGGTAAAATGGACACAGGGTTTGCGTGTCTGCAGACCGCAGAACTACAGAGCGTAGCGTTTAAATGGAGAAAAGTGCTCTGTCAGTTTTCTCCAGGTTTTGATAGTTCTGAATGGGGCTGTGTAGTTGGAGATCCTGCAGAGACTTGGGCGGGATGGGGTCTCCAATCCTGTGTCCAGATCTTACAGACAGCCAGCAGGTTGGGTTCCCAGCTGAACGCTGACAATATAATCAGGGACTGGTCAGAGAGAGAGAGGTGGAAGGTGTGCAGCAGGCTGTTGCTGCAAGACAGACCTGTATGTGGGGATCTGTCTGTCTGTCTGTCTGCCCTGGAGACTACATCCCTGGTGTGGGGGGACTTCGTGTCTGAAGGACTGGGAGGCTGGTGGACCTGAGGTGACTAGCGAGTCCAAGAGGGGCTGAAGGAAGTCCGGAAGTCTGGGAGACAGTGGGCTGGAGAACCTGTTGAGGCCAGGAGTGGGCCAGGTTAGCATGTACAGCCATGTCATGTCCCCCACATATTGCAGCCATGTCATGTCCCCCACATATTGCAGCCATGTCATGTCCCCCACATATTGCAGCCATGTCATGTCCCCCACATATTGCAGCCATGTCATGTCCCCCACATATGCAGCCATGTATGTCCCCCCATATTGCAGCCATGTATGTCCCCCACATATTGCAGCCATGTATGTCCCCCACATATGCAGCCATGTATGTCCCCCACATATGCAGCCATGTATGTCCCCCACATATGCAGCCATGTATGTCCCCCACATATGCAGCCATGTATGTCCCCCACATATGCAGCCATGTGTCCCTCATACCTTTTAGATATGCTCATGCCGCCGTATCCCCTGCACAATCGCGTAGCGCATTACAAGCTTTCATTCTAAAAACTTGTAAATGGCCGCGCTCCGTGTATTAAAACTCCCCTTCTCCGGATTGGAGGGATCCGTCCAATCCCACGCAAGGGGGAGTGTCTATACGCGGATTCGTGCATAGACACTCCCCCTTGCTCGGGATTGGAGGGATCCCTCCAATCCGGAGAAGGGGAGCGTCAATACACGGCCATTTACAAGTATTCAGAATGAATGCTTGTAATGTGTGCTATGCGATTGTGCAGGGGGATACGGCGGTATGCGGCGGCGTCAGCATATCTAAAAAGGTATGAGGGACGCTGCAATATGGGGGGGAAGTATTCTATTTCAGTATCGGGGGTATTTGCGGGAGTACAAGTACTCCCGCAAATACTCGGCATCGGTCCCGATACCGATACTAGTATCGGTATCGGGACAACCATAATGTACAGTATACGATTTCCTATCATCTGTGCCCAGTCTTGCCACAAAGAGTTTATCCAGCTCTGAGCAATCCTCTTTTCTTTTTACAGTGAGATAAACGGACAAACAGGAGAAAACTTTTGTCCGTTCTTCCCCCTTGCTGTGAATGACAAGTCATTTACATACCTCATGCACTAGCCTGGAGACAGGCATTCTTTTTTAATTCCCACCCCCACTACTTTTCTGACGTCATGTGGTTACTTTTCTGGATTTTGACTGGATGTTAGTGATCACAGCAGAATTTAGTGTAAGGAATACACAGGAAAAAATGCATGTTGACAAGGGGAGTGTAGAGGTAGGAGGGGAGTCTACTGACATCACGACTCCACCCACAGAGCTCCAGACAACAGACCCACCCACAGAATCTGCAGTTTTTCAGTTCTTATGACAGACAGAGGGGAGACATTTGACAAGTAAGGATACATGCAGGAGGCTTCTATATCCTTATAGATCAGCATTATGGCAGTAGTTTAGAAAGGATGAGAGTGGCTTTACATCCACTTTAACCACTTGCCGACCAGCCGCCGTCGTTCTGCGGCGGCAGGTCGGCTCTCCTGGGTGAGAGCCCGTCATTCTACGTCGGCACTTTCGAGATCTATGTGTGTAAACACATAGCTCTCGTTCCTGTCAGCGGGGGAAACGCTGATTTTCTGCTCATACAATGTATGGACAGAAGATCAGTGATTTCCCCTAGTGAGGCCACCCCCCCCCCCCATACAGTCAGAACACACCCAGGAACACACTTAACCCCTTCCCTGCCCCCTAGTGTTAACCCCTTCACTGCCAATGGCATTTTTATAGTAATACAATGCATTTTTATAGCATTGATCGCTAAAAAAATGCCAATGGTCCCAAAAATGTGTCAGAAGTGTCCGCCATAAGGTCGCAGTACTGAAAAAAAACGCTGATCGCCGCCATTACTAGTAAAAAAAAATAAAAATAATAAAAATGCCATAAAACTACCCCCTATTTTGTAAACACTATAACTTTTGCGCAAACCAATCAATAAATGCTAATTGCGATTTTTTTTTTTTTTACGAAAAATATGTAGAAGATTACGTATCGGCCTAAACTGAGGAAAATTTTTTTTTTTATATATTTTTGGGGGATATTTATTACAGAAAAAAGTAAAAAATATTGAATTTTTTTCAAAATAGTCGCTCTATTTTTGTTTATATAAAAAATAAAAACCGCAGAGATGATCAAATACCACCAAAAGAAAGCTCTATTTGTGGGAAAAAAAGGACGCCAATTTTGTTTGGGAGCCACGTCGCACGACTGCGCAATTGTCAGTTAAAGCGTCGCAGTGCCGAATCACAAAAAGTGCTCTGGTCATTGGACAGCAATATGGTCCGGGGCTAAAGTGGTTAAGTAGATGTATACTGTAAGGCAATATGTATCAAAAACAACGGACAAGTTTGAATGTGAACTTGAGAAAGGGCGGGGGGGACACCCCAAACTGTCGTTCTTATGGGGAGGGGGGGGGGTTGTGCATTGTGTTGTATAAGGCGACTTCTGGAATAACATTTTCCATCACTGCATTGCACACCTGGTCCCTTTTGATTCTGACCTTTGTATATTCCATCGGAAGGTCTGATGTTTCTGAGCCCCTACAGTAACATGTAGAGGGGTGGAGAATATATACTTATTTTATAAATCTAATCTTTGCTTCTTTAATTCTTTTTTCAGCCAAGAAACAGATCCAGTTTAAGTTCCCTTTAATGTTTATGCATGCGATATGCGACAACTCGTGATATTAATTTGCAATACCGCATGTGTTTATGAATATGTTAAATATGAATTTATGTACAGTAGGTTTTACACACACATCTTTTTGCTCATGAATTATACAAAGCAGTGATGAAGCATTCATATAGAAATTTTCCATTGTGCAAATTGAGTTGAACACACATAAAACTGCATGATATATGGGTTTTAGTACACGTATACATCTTTTTAATGGGCCTGTTTATCTCCCATAAATGCACAGAAATTCAACTTTTTCTATGCCTCAGTACATACAGTACATGTGAACATGGTATGATTTTATTTTAATCATTTTCAAGAAACTTACATTATAATGTAAACATGCACACTTGCACCATCTGAGAATGATAATTATGCACTGAGGCAAGGCTGTCTTAATAAGAGGGCACACCTAGGTACTGCCCAGGGGCCCCAACTGCATGTGGGGCCCCTGCACTTTCCCCAAAGCAGCTTGTCCTTGAGTCCACGCTGCCCCGAAAATAGCATACTAGCTCATTATTGATTACTTGCCTGAGATCGAACCCCCTGCATCCTCGTACACTGCTCAGGCGGCCAAAATCTCTCCCGGGGGTTACTTCTGGGTATCGCAGCTCCGGCGCGTTAGAGCTTACAATCTAGGAGATCGTATTGTAGGGTATAAATTGTGGCCTGGCATTGTAGTAGCTTGTTTCCTAACAAAGTCATGTGATGCTGTGACGTAACACTTAGGGAGGAGCTGATGACTTCATGCGCAAAAAAGGTGAAGTGGAAGTGAGCGGACCGCCATCATGTGAGTGACCAAAGTGACTGTATCTTAAGGGGAAACACAGGCTTTTTTTTTATCTAAATCACACCAGAACAGTGCACAATTCTATGTTAAAGGTATGCTGAATGCTAATGGGGAAAGGTAGGAGAAAATGCCCACATCCCTAATGGCCCGGACACACAATCCGAATATCGTACGAAAACTGACGTCTGAAGAATAATTGTGCAAAAATCAGATCGTTAGTACAGTGTAGCTTTCGAGATCCGATCACGACAATTCATCCAATATTATTCGATCTGACAAACACGAAAATTTTCCTTGTGCGATACCAGATCGTACGATTTTCATTTAGTCAGTACAGTTGTCCTCCGAAAATACAATACAAATACATTACAACACATGACATATGACTTACGATTTTTCTTTCTGCCGTATGAGAATTTTCGTGACTTTAGTAACCTATTCAATTTCTACTTGTGACTATTAAGCGAAAAAACTCAGGCGATCTGTCGTCCGATTTTCAGGTAAGACAAGTTACAAAGAAATCCCTCTGGCAGGACTTTTAACTACTTGCCAACCAGCCGCCGCAGTTATACGGCGGCAGGTCGGCTCTGCTGCACGAGATCACGTAGCTATACGTCATCTCGCTATGCAGTTAATAGGGGCGCGTGCGCGCCCCCTGCCCCGACGCACGTGCCAGGCGGTCGCGATCACCGCCGGGCACACGCGATCGCTCGTTACAGAGCGAGAACTGGGAGCTGTGTGTGTAAACACACAGCTCCCGGTCCTGTCAGAGGGAGAAATGCCTGACTGTCTGTTCATACAATGTATGAACAGCGATCTGTCATTTGCCCAAGTCAGTCCCACCCCCTCTTCAGTTAGAACACAGCTAAGGAACATAGTTAACCCCTTCCTCCCCCCTAGTGTTAATCCCTTCACTGCCAGTGGCATTTTTTATAGTAATCAATGCATTTTTATAGCACTGATTGCTATAAAAATGCCAATGGTCCCAAAAATGTGTCAAAAGTGTCCGAAGTGTCCGCCATAAGGTCGCAGTACCGATAAAAATCGCTGATCGCCGCCATTACTAGTAAAAAAAAAATATTAATAAAAATGGCATAAAACTATGCCCTATTTTGTAGACGCTATAACTTTTGCGCAAACCAATCAATAAACGCTTATTGCGATTTTTTTTTTTAACGAAAAATATGTAGAAGAATACGTATCGATCTAAACTGAGGAAAAAAAATTTTTTTTTAAATATATTTTTGGGGGGTATTTATTACAGCAAAAAGTAAAAAATATTATTTTTTTTTTCAAAATTGTCGCTCTATTTTTGTTTATAGCGCAAAAAATAAAAACCGCAGAGGTGATCAAATACCACCAAAAGAAAGCTCTACTTGTGGGGAAAAAAGGACGCCAGTTATCTTGCAAACCTGGCTTGTAAAGCCTTGTACACACAGTCGGACTTTTGACCAAGCAAAAGTACGCCGTGAGTCCATCGGAAAGATAGAGAACAGGTTCTCTATCTAAGGTTCGTCGGACTTCCGAGAAAAAAAAGTCAGATGGAGGCTACACACGGCCAGACTTTCCGAGAAAGTTTTTTCTCGGAAAGTCCGGCCATGTGTACGAGGCATTATTGGGCCCTGAGGACAGGAGTTGATGACCACTGCTTTATAGACTTCTCCTAATTCAGTCGGTAATGGACATAATAAGTGGTGTTCATCTCATGTCTGGGGATTGGGTACAGGTTAGTCTTATAGTTATTCTTCATCTCTTGATTGCAAGTATATATATTTAATTTAACTAATTTCTCAGAGCTTCAAAGTACATCAGATCCTGCTCTAGAGGAGCTTACAGACTGATTTATTTTTTATAATTGTACAGACACGCTCAAAGAACAAGCTTAGGTGGAAGTGGTCCACTTTATCCGTGGAACTAATGGTCTTACTGCACCTTGCGTGCGGAAGGCTGAAAAAGAAGGTTGCTTTGAAATGTGTTCCAGCTCCAGCATTCTCCAGGGACGAAAGGCGGATTCCACACCCGGGCTATGTTTTATATGCACGGCTTTGGCTCCTCAGTGACAATGGCTCCCTGTCTCTATTCCGTCTCCACTCCCTTGCCAATGGCCAAGGCAAGGCAGGGCATCCTGGTTGCTTGCCCATTCCCTGCCCCAGAGGCTGACTGACTGTCATGCTGAGCACTATTTTTAACTTTGTGAGTGCAATTTATATTTTCTAATAAATGTATCTTTTACATGCTACACTATGGTTGTTGTGCTTCTCACTCCCTTCCTCTTTTTTGTCTTCCATGGGAAAGGCAGCAAAAGGGGGTCTGGGTGCTTCTAAATATCATGTCTTCCAAGAACCTGTGCTGTTACCAGAAGTCAGCAGACGTCTTTCCTTCATATGTGGGCCACCGTACACACTAACTGACTTTTTGACAACAAACCTCAGACGGACCTGTTTTTGCAGACAATCCGACCGTGTGTACGCTCCATCGGACAAACTTTTCAGCTTTTTCATCGGACAGATGTTCGCTGTGAGAACAGACAAACTTTCCGGCATAAAAAAAGTGCTACGCCGGCTAATCCGATCGTGTGTACACAAAGTCCAAAGTACAAACACGCATGCTCAGAACCAATGCTAAAGATCAGACAACAATAGCAGAAGTTGCCCAAAGGGTGGCCGTAAAGACCAGAAAGACCACGTAGTACGTCTATTACGTCACTACGTTGGTGTTTGTTGCCTGCCGTGTGAATGCATACCAAGTTCATAGACAACGACCTTTGGAGCAAAATCCATGGAAAAGTCAGTTGGAAGTCCGATCGTGTGTACGAGGCTTTATGGTGTCTTCCAGTAGAACTCTGGGAAGAGATTGAAGGATTAGGTGGATGAGAGAGAAGGCCATGGCTAATGCCATTCTTAAAGTGACTTGTGGCTTTCATCACTTTTGGTTTCATAGTTAGTGGTTTAAAAAAAATGCATCGGATCATAATGATCTTGGTATGACCTGAAGCTGTTAAGAGCTGAGAAGTGATCTGTCACTACCTATAGCTTTCACAGGGGATATTGTAATTTCTTGTGATAACAATAAAAGTGATTACCAGCTTTCTGACCGCTGCACGACTATATACGTCGGCAGATCGTTAGACACCATTCATCCACAGCTCCTTCCCGACACCAACAGGTGGATCGGAGAACCAGAAGACGCTCAGCGCCGCGATCAGAAAACACTCAAACACTCTCAGCCAATCAGAGGCGGCTGCTGGCCAGGGAAGAGAAGGGGAGAGGACGCCCTTCGCCAATCAGGTGGGCAGTCACTTGTCTGGTAATGTGCCTGCTCTTACCGCCCGCAGCAGCAGCCTTGAACCCACAGACACGCACACTCTACGATTGGGCGGGCAACTATCCCGGTGACCCGCTCAGTTTTCTGCCCTGTTCCCCTGGCGGCACCGTAAGTCAAAATCTCTGAGGAATGTTTCCAACACCTTGTTGAATCTATGCCACGAAGAATAAAGGCCGTTCTGAAGGAAGGCAAAATGGGGTCCAACCCGGTACTAGCGAGGTGTACCTAATAAAGTGGCCAGTGCGTGTATAGTAGCCAGAAGTGCAAAATGAAAAAATGTGACCCATTTAGAGTCTTCAACAGAACTGCAATCCCTTTGACTTTATTGGATAGCCCTTGTGTAACCAAAGGGTTACAAGTACCTGCAATGTCTCATCCTCTTTTCTGGAACCAACCCACTTTAGCCTGACTATGCCCGTTTCATAAGTGCCTGCATTTCTGAAGGAAAATAGGTCGCCCACATAGAGAGACGCACACAGATCAGTGATCTGCCTCCTAGGAGGCGATAGGGGGATGAATTGCTGGAACGTTGGCTCTAATGGACAAAGATATAGGAGCACTCAGCAGGCAGTGGGCAGTATGTAGGGGAATGACTGTGGAGCTTTATGGAAGATATACTCAGTAATGATGTGTGATGTGGTCACACTACATAATGACTATTTATGGGTGGAGTGCTCTGCTGGCATTATATATTAAAGAAGCCATCTCGGTCTAATGGAAAAGCAGACTATAAGAACTGTAACAAGATTATAGTTTATAGTCAGGCATTTCCTGGGTTAAATTTTGTGTATTTAACCACTTGACCTCCGAAATGTTTTACCCCTTTCATGACCAGGGCATTTTTTTGCTATTCAGCATTGCGCTACCTGACTGGCAACACAATTGCACTGTGCGCAAATGAAATGTATATATATTTTTTTCACACAAATTAAGCTTTTGGATTTTTTTTTTTCCACAATGAATTTTTTTTGGTATTTTTTGATCACTACTGAGTTTTTTTATATTTTTTTATTACCCACAAGCCTTTTCTGGCACTTTTTGTTGACAAGATTAAATCAGTATTTACTTGCTAGAAAATTACTTTGTAATCCCCAAACAATATGTATTTTTTTGTTTTTAGCAGCATGGTGGGCAGTAAAGTATGGTAACCGATAGCAACCGAATGGTGGGCAGTAATGTATAGCAGCAACCGAATGGTGGGCAGTAATGTATAGTAGCAACGGAATGGTGGGCAGTAATGTATAGTAGCAACCGAATGGTGGGCAGTAATGTATAGTAGCAACCGAATGGTGGGCAGTAATGTATAGTAGCAACCGAATGGTGGGCAGTAATGTATAGTCGCAACCGAATGGTAGGCAGTAATGTATAGTAGCAACCGAATGGTGGGCAGTAATGTATGGTAACCGATAGCAACCGAATGGTGGGCAGTAATGTATAGTAGCAACCGAATGGTGGGCAGTAATGTATAATAGCAACCGAATGGTGGGCAGTAATGTATAATAGCAACCGAATTGTGGGCAGTAATGTATAGTAGCAACCGAATGGTGGGCAGTAATGTATAGTAGCAACCGAATGGTGGGCAGTAATGTATAGTAGCAACCGAATGGTGGGCAGTAATGTATAGTCGCAACCGAATGGTAGGCAGTAATGTATAGTAGCAACCGAATGGTGGGCAGTAATGTATAGTAGCAACCGAATGGTGGGCAGTAATGTATAGTAGCAACCGAATGGTGGGCAGTAATGTATAGTAGCAACCGAATGGTGGGCAGTAATGTATAGTCGCAACCGAATGGTAGGCAGTAATGTATAGTAGCAACCGAATGGTGGGCAGTAATGTATAGTCGCAACCGAATGGTGGGCAGTAATATATAGTCGCAACCGAATGGTAGGCAGTAATGTATAGTAGCAACCGAATGGTGGGCAGTAATGTATAGTAGCAACCGAATGGTGGGCAGTAATGTATAGTAATCGATCGCAACCAAAAGCATAATTTACAGAACCCGGCTTGGGGTGCACACCCTGACCGCATGCTGCCGGCCCAAAACTAGCCTGCCCAGCGTCTATAAGGGAAAAAATGATTGGGGGAGGGGGGCGAAATATGTTTTTTTAACATAATATCTACCTTAAATCACTTTGCTGTGTATGTGTCACGTAGGTTAGTGTATGTCGCACAGTGTATTTTGAGCACAAAGCATTCCTGAATCCTGCATTCTGAACAAATTTTGCTAAAACTTACATTTCTGGTCCTTTGGGGTTAATTAAGAGAGATGATCAGTCCCATTCTCTGTACAGAGACGCTGGCAGGTTTAATTCTGTGTTGGCACTTTGAAAGAAATAAGTTGGTTTTGCGTCGCGGTTTGGGCACTCGGGCTCAAAAAGGTTCGCCATCACTGCCCTAGGGAATAAAATGGCGATCCTTGCAATTTCTTATGTCACACAGTATTTGTGCAGCGGTTTTTCAAATGCAGTTGTTAACCTCTTCCTGACCGCCACCTGCATATTTACGTCGACACAATGGCACTCCTGGGCAGAAGGACGTATATATATACGTCCCCTTTAAGGAAGCATCATTGTGCAGGCACGGGTGCCTGCCGTGAGCTCCGTGAACCCGACCGTGAAATACTCACGACCGTCTCACTGAGAGCTAGAGCAGGGAGATGCTAATGTAAACAAGTCCTGGGGGAAAAAAGTGTGGGAAATCCCACCCAAGATCCACTCCCCCACCAAAAAAAATAAAATGATACGCTCATATGCATAATTTCTAAACCGCATGTTTGTTTTTTTCTCGATCCACTGTACCTTAGTAATCCTTTCTGTTACTGGCCGCTTCCTGTATATGGATTCATCGGGTAGTGTACGGGTATTCCGTCACTTCCTCGATGCCGCAATGTCTCCTGGGAGCTTTTGTCATTGTTTCCAGGACACATTGCGGAGGTCTGCCACGAGTTATCGCAGGATTTAGAAAGAACAATGACAAAAGCTCCCAGGAGACATTGTGGCATAGCGAAAGTGACAGTGACATGAGCTGGGCATCGCCACTTAGTGAAGGATTGGCTCGGGCGGCTCAGCTGCTCTAGTCCTGCAAAGGGAGCTGAGTTCCTGCTGTGAAAAAAGTGCAGGAACTCCGTTCCCACACGTTCCCGCAGGACTTGAGCCCTGATCTCCCCGCTCTGCCTAGTGACAATGACAGTGATCACCGCTTCCTGTAATCGAGTGAGTGTAAATGAACTTGAGCATCCGCCATGTAAGCTTGTAGGTAGGTAGGTAGTCAGAAGGTGGTAAAAACGTAGGTTTGCCACCTGCGTGAACTTGAAACATGTCATCAGTGGCAGCTCCCAGGTTTCTTTCCCAACAAGTTTCGTCTATTAAACACGTCGGTTTTCTGTTTGAGCGGAGAACGCCTTTCTGTGTTAGCTCCTTGATCACTTAACAAGGATGAACTTATCATGTCATGTTTTCCTCTCGTTCGCTATGCTCATGTGCCCCCCCCCCCTACTTTATTTGTAGCAACGTATAAATAAACGTGGGCCCTGGACAAGAGTGGTGGAAGTTATTTACATCCTTCGTGCTCTAAAACACCAAAATACATATTCGTGTCATCCATCCCCGCTGCTGGCTGAATAGAATTTGCTTTGACAGCTGCGGAATCACACGTACTATGGAATGGGAGATAGATTGTATGTGTGGACAGTGGGGAGAGGCGGAGGAATTCTGTTGAAATGTAAGAAGAAATATGGGAGCGTGAAGTGTGAGCATAGGAAGGAATACAGTGGAGGGAGCATTAAAAGAGTGATCCATCTCAGCAGGCCCTGCTTAATGTCTTTCCGAGTGGAAACATAGATAAGTGATGGGTACTATTTGTAAGTGCACCTGTCAGCCACCCACCGCCAGGGCATCCTGCTCACAGACATTCTTCCTCGTCTCCGGGATGCTGCAATGTGATTGTGGTGACTGTTTCCTGGGCTCATCCAGCGATCAAAAAAAGAGCTGGAAATAAAAAAGCACGAAAAAAATGAAAAACAGAAACACATCTCAATAGCAAATAAAGTATTCAGTGAATTAACCACTTACTTGCTGGGCACTTAAGCCCCCCCTTCTGCCCAGACCAATTTTCGTCTTTCAGCGCAAATGTTGCCGGAAATTCCCAACGTCAAGAACGCAGTGACAGCAAATGTCCGATGGAGCCTACATACGGTCGGATTTTCCGACAACAAGCTCACAACGAACATTTGTTGTCGGAAATTCCGATTTATCATTTTTTTCCCCACAAAAATAGTTTTTTTTGGTGGTATTTAATCACCTCTGCGGTTTTTCGTTTGTGTAATAAAAAAATAAATAAATACAAAACCGTTTTAAATGTTGTTGTACGCTGATGAGGCTGCACTGATGGGCACCGACCGACAGGCTGCACTGGTGGGCATCGATAGGCTGCACTGATGGACACTGATAGGCTGCACTGATGGGCATAGATAGGCTGCACTGGTGGGCATCGATAGGCTGCACTGACGAGCACCGGTAGGCTGCATTGATGGGCACCGATAAGGCGGCATTGGTGGGCACTGATAGGCGGCACTGATAGTTGGCAGTGATGGGCACTGGAAGGCAGCACTGCTAGGTGGCACTGATTGGCACCACTGGTGGGCATTGATAGGTATCACTCGTGGGCATTGATAGGTGGCACCATGAAGCACTGGTGGTTACTGATTTGTGGTACTGTGGGCACTGCCAGGCAGTACTGGTGGGCACAGATGAGGTGTCTGATTCTCTTCTGGACCGATGTCCCTTGCACAAAAGCCGGTGATCAGCTTTTTTTTCCCCCGTTGGTTGACAGCTGATCACGTGGTAAGGGGTCAGGACTCGGTGATCTCAATGTGCGCCCTGAAAGGGGAGGACGTCTATTGACTGCTTCCTGGCAAAGCAGATCCACGCTGTAGCCGTCATTCGGCTATAGCGCAGATTTGAAGGAGTTAAAGTAGTATTAAACCCTCTGCGGTTTTTCTCTTAACACACTGAGCACCGTAAAATAAGAATTGCCCGTTAAGCTGTTTCTACTCTACCTGTTAGCTCCTGCTCTCTCATTACAGCTTTCCTGAACTTCTGTTTTTCACAGGTTAAAAGAGAAGTTTAGGAATATTTTTTTTTTTTTTATGCATACTTACCTAGGTGGATGCAGCATCTGTCTCCCGTCGGCTCTTACACTGAGAAACGAGTGATCCAACACCGCCAATCGCTGGTGACTGTCAGTCATAGGCTGTCTGCTCTGCCCCCCCCCCCCCCATGTTTACTGGAGCACTGAGCTGTGGAGGGGGTGAAGTGGCTGGCTCAGGCTCTTAGCGGCTCGCTGAGAGGCTGAGCCAGGTGCTGATCCAGGCACGTGGGTGGATCCCGACTTCATTGTCACAATCCGATCTTGCCCGAGACTGGACCAGCTCTGTGATGTCAGCCGTGGGCTTCAGCCTGCTGTCTGCTGAAAACGGGTCACAGGAGTGCAGAATGAATTGCATCCACAGGAAAAGTTCAGCCAAACGAGCTTGGCTGCCCCCTTGAGGGAGGAGCAATGGAGTACATGACTCCCAACTGTCCCTGATTTGGAGGGACTGTCCCTGATTTGGAACCTAGTCCCTCTGTCCCACTTTCCTCTGATCTATATAGTTGCATATAAACTGTGCTTGTTGTCTTTCAAAAAGTGTTTTCCAGAGCTAAACCTTTCATCCAATTCCTAAATTGCTGCATTTGTACATTTCAAAGGCCATTATAATTCTGCTTTAATAAGGGGCGTGGCAGCGTGTGTGTCCTATGCCTACATACTTTTGCTAATAGGCATCCCTCGCTCAATTCTCAAAAAATTGGGAAGTATGATAGTATAAGGAGACGCAATTCTTATCCCTGATTGGAGGGTGGCTCCATAGGATTCAGCATGAGGAAGGAGCCACTCTGAAATGGGAGACCAGGGCAGCGGTCATGGCACCAGCTTAAATGGGAAGAGGATATACCCCTTGGCGCTGGCTGCACGCAAATATGCGGCCTCTTAGCGCCTGATCCTTGGCACCGAGGGGCTGCATATTTGTGCGAATTTCTGTCACTAAAGCTGCGTTTGAGGTACCTAATCGAAAGCAAGGAGCGGTCGGGAGTTTTCGGAATCACCTGAGAGCCAATCACGGTGGTCACGTGATCTTAAGCCCTGCCCCGTCTCCTGGCATCATAAACCACTTGAAGGGCTGTCACAATGTACAGTATATACGATTTCCTATCATCTGTGCCCAGTCTTGCCACACAGAGTTAATCCAGCTCTGAGCAATCCTCTTTTATTGTTCAGTGAGATAAAACGGACTTACAGAGAAAAACCTTAGTCCGTTCCGCCCCCTTGCTGTGAGTGACAGGTTATTTACATATCACATGAACTAGCCTGAAGACAAGCATTATTTTTTAATTCCTGCCCCCACTCCTTTTCTGAAGTCATGTGGTTACTTTTCTGGATTTTGACTGCAAAGAGGAGGACGTCTATTGACTGCCTCCTGGCAAAGCAGATCCACGCTGTAGCCGTCATTCGGCTATAGCGCAGATTTGAAGGAGTTAAAGTAGTATTAAACCCTCTGCATTTTTTCTCTTAACACACTGAGCACCGTACAATAAAAATTGCCGTTAAGCAGTTTCTACTCTATAGCTCATGCACTAGCCTGGAGACGGGCGTTATTTTTTAATTCCCACCCCCACTCCTTTTCTGAAGTCATGTGGTTTTCTGGATTTTGACTGGATGTTAGTGATCATAGCAGAATTTAGTGTAAGGAATACACAGGAAAAAATGCATGTTGACAAGAGGAGTGTAGAGGAGGGCAGGGAGTCTACTGACATCACAACTCCACCCAGAGAGCTCCAGACAACAGATCCACCCACAGAATCTGCAGTTTTTCAGTTCCTTATAACTGACAGAGGGGAAACATTTGACAGGTGAGGATACATGCAGGAGGCGTCTATATCCTTATAGATCAGCACTATGGCAGTAGTTTAGAAAGGATGAGAGTGGCTTTACACCCACTTTAAGTAAATCAACAAGGATTTTTGTTTTTTTACCACTACTATTCCTTTATATTGGCTTTTTAAATTTACAAATGCAGCAATTTAGAATTTGGATGAAACATTTAGCACTGGGAAGCACTTTTTGGAAGATTAAAAAGTGCATTTTATATACAAATATGTAGATCAGATCAAAATGAGGGACAAATGAGAGGGAAAGAGGGACATTGCTCCAAATCAGGGACCATACACGTAAAGATCGTTCAGCCCATTAGCCAAAGATTCCCCCATTCATGCTGAACAGTGCGGAGAGAAATCTTCCGCTGACAGGTTTTCTTTTCTGTCAGAATACCCGAACAGTAGCAGCATCTATTTGGCTGCAGTCGCTGTTCGGCTGACTTTTTTTTCCACCTGGCACATTTGAGGTTTGTTGGTCCGGGTGGTGTCAGATGGGCCACCCACAGATCGGATGTTTTTCAATTCAAAGGAATTGGCCAAAATTCGAGCTGTGAATGCCCAACTTGAGCCCTCAGGCCCATTATGACAGCAATCGTTGTGTTTCAGAGACTTTCCCTGGAAATCTCAAAGGGTGTCATTAAAGGGGTTGTAATGGTACAATTTTTTTTCCTAAATAGCTTCCTTTACCTTAGTGCAGTCCTCCTTCACTTACCTCATCCTTCCATTTTGCTTTTAAATGTCCTTATTTCTTCTGAGAAATCCTCACTTCCTGTTTTTCTGTCTGTAACTACACACAGTAATGCGAGGCTTTCTCCCTGGTGTGGAGTGTCATGCTCGCCCCCTCCCTTGGACTACAGGAGAGTCAGGACGCCCACTAACACACAGCTCCTTTCACTATCTGCAACGTAGAGAGCGTCCTGACTCTCCTGTAGTCCAAGGGACTCCACACCAGGGAGAAAGCCACCAGGGCTTTACAACCCCGTTAATGCTCTTTGGAAATCTGGCTTGCGGTAGTGCAACAAATAACAAAATCTGCGACAGATTCACATACGTGTCGGAAAGATGTCTATAAATTTGCCTCAAATTTTTTTTAAATTTAGCTGGAGAATTGTCTTGAAGATACGACACAATAGGTAGAGATGTGAGATAATAAATCATTTACACCAACTTGCATGCGGTTTTGTCTCTTTCCATTCTCCTTATCACCAAATTTGTGGTATTAATTTTTTGTAACAGTATCGCCATACAGGAAGGGCGTCGCGGATAAAAGAAAACACTTGAATTTATTGCACGCATTGGTACAACCAAAGAAAATAAAAAATGCTGCAGGGTTTGCATGAATTTGGAATATTCGGGATACATACAAACCGCCTAAAAAATGTGTTGCAGATTCCTTACTCACCCCCTTTTCTTGTGAATAAGATCACCAAAGTCACCAATCAGGATCAAACCCGGCCTGCTAAATCATTTGTAATGTATTCATATTCAGAGTGTACCAACAGCCGCCAGTAGGTGGCGAGCCTCATCATAGAAACAACTCGCTACTCAATCTCAAATCACTGATCAGCAACGACCTCAAACCGGTCCTATGAGCAATGACACCGATGGCCGAGACACGCCGACACTGCTGTGCTGTCTGGACAGAAAACACAACATTCATTAAAAAAAGAATAATAAAATATTAAAGATAATAAAATAAAACATTGATTTGGAGGAGAACTTAAAATTAAGTGACATTCAGGATGAGCAGGATGTGGCGTGTAAATCTTTCTTCCCCTTTTTTCTGATTGGTCGTTCTAATATCATTGTGCGGTGTGGCATTAGAATGATAACAAGGATGTGATATTTTTACAGCCCACTCTCTTCCCCTGCCTCATCCCTTCAACACTGACTCTAGCGCATAAAATCCCAATAAAATACATTTATGTTTTCAGTTCAGAGTCAAAGGGGTATGAATACTTTTTTAAGACACTGTAAACCAGGGTTTGACAAATTTGCTTGGAATCTAGGAGCCAGCTAAAAAAGTTAGGAGCCAAAAAACTCACCCCGTCCCACCAAGCTTGCGTACGTGAGTAGCGCCCGCATTTGTAAACGGTATTCAAACCACACATGTGAGGTATCACTGCGATCGGTAGAGCGAGAGCAAGAATTCTAGCCCTAGACCTCCTCTGTAACTCAAAACATGCAACCTGTAGAATTTTTTTTAATGGAGATTTTAAAGGGTAAAAGTTTGTCGCCACTCCACGACCGGACGCAATTTTGAAGCGCTGGGTATCAATTTACTCGGCATAAAATTACCTTTTACAATATAAAAAAAAAATTGGGCTAACTTTACTGTTGTCTTATTTTATAATTAAAAAAAGTGTATTTTTTCCCCCAAAAAGTGCGCTTGTAAGACCACTGCGCAAATACGGTGTGACAGAAAGTATTGCAATGACCGCCATTTTATTCTCTAGGGTGTTAGAATAAAAAAAAATATATATAATGTTTGGGGGTTCTATATAGAGGGAAGGAGATGGCAGTGAAAAAACACATTAGAACTGCTGTTTTTTGCTACATGTAATGTAATGTAACCTGTAATGCCAACGGCCACCACAAGATGGCCACTCCTAGATTCCTTCTGCAGGTCTCAGCTTTATTCTGTGAAGGCCGCAAAGCCGCCAGCTGGCAATTGAGGCCGCGGCTTTGCGGCCTTCTGCAGCCCTAAGCATCCCCAGGCGCCAGGTCACAATTTCTTGTCGTAATTGCGACCTGGCACCTGGATTTTGTCGATGCCTGCTGTAAACAGTGACTGTATCTGAAAGGATGATATCACTTTTGCCCAACAATTTTCTATCTGGCTATCTGTATTTTTTATTTAAAATCTGTTGAGCCAGGTGTCGCCGACAGGACCATGCATGCCTCAAGTTGCTTAACAACTGTTAAAATGATTTACCTTTGTCATAACTGTTTTCAATGAGTCGGCTTCCAGTAAACGTCAACGGCTGCACATCACTATAAAGCAGGAAGAAGAGCCTGAGTATAAAACATTAACACACACCTGATGACCTTATTTATGTAGTCGCCTTGTCCTAAACAGGGGCTACTTGTCATTTTCGTTTTTGACCTGGCTGCAGTTAGACTAATGTATATTTTTTCACTTGGTTTTTCCCTAAGCATAAGTTGGCTTGTGAGTTCTCACTGTCGGTCGCCAGTAGGTGGCACTGTATCACAGGTCATAGTATGGGCTCTCACAAACAAAACGAAGTTATGAATATTAATATTTTCTTCAGCCAATCCAGTAGGAGGTTTTGGCCACTGGTGCATGCTGAAGGAGATATAAATATTTGGAACAGACCATGTGTTCTCTCTCTCTCTCCCTGGGCTGAGGTCTAGGGAAGTGCTGCTGGATGGAGCTCTACTGTTAGGTCCGATAGCCTGTTTGGGGCCTAAAGTGTACTGAAGTGGTCCTGAAGCTGTCCTGCCTGGTCTGGAGGAAGCTGTGCCAAAGGAGGAGACCCAGGTAGGTCCTTTGCTGAAGAGAGCCAGTAAGAATGCTGGTCTTTAGGAAGGACCTGGTTACTCACTTGAAGGACACACTGAAATTTGCGTGTTTACAGAGTTAGATTTGCTTAAAAGTTCGAACGCTGTGATATTGGACATCTGGATCTGTAGAGTCTGTAATTAATCTGCTACAGTATCTGGGACCCCTAAGGCCCCTTTTTAAGCCAGTGGACTGATCCTGTCCATTTTTCAGGTGGACCATCCATTGTTCTCTACGGGGAGGCGGACATGTGTTCATTTACACCCGCCTGCATCCGTTCAGGGCAGAAGGATGGAGATCCATTCCCCATCCCTCTAACTCAGGGGTATGCAATTAGTGGACCTCCAACTGTTGCAGAACTACAAGTCCCATGAGGCATAGCAAGACTCTGACAGCTACAAGCATGACACCCAGAGGCATGATGGGACTTGTAGTTTTGCAACAGCTGGAGGTCTGCTAATTGCATATCCCTGCTCTAATGGATTGGATGACAGTCAGTTGTAAACAGACATGCGGTTCGTTTCCATCCAACCCCCCCATAGAGAACAGCATGTTGTATCTGTGCCAGCTCTGCATAGGGGAGCAGACACGGACCTGTGATCCACCTGCTCAGCTGGTATCAAAGGACAGATCCCCCACTAAGCAGACGTATCCATTCAACGGAGTCTGCCGCGTGTGAAAGAGGCCTTACCCTCACCTTTTCAAAGCGAAGTTCCAGCCTTTCACTGTTTAACAGTCAGCAGCTACAAAAAGTGTAGCTGCTGACTTTTAATAAACAGACACTTACCTGCTCCACGGTCCAGCGATGCGGCCGCCAGAAGCTCTGCTCCTCTCCCCCCTCTCCGCCGACGCCTCCATTCTTAGTGTGGGCACCCGTCCGTCACAGCTTTCGGCTTCACGGCCGAGCACTCACTGGGCATGCGTGAGTCGTGCGGCGCTCTAAGAGTGGACAGGCATCTCCTGGGACCTGTCATGTGTCCCAGGAGATCGCCTAAAAGGATGGGCCGCCTGAGGCGAGAGGAGTCGCCTAGGTGGTCCCTGGGTGGAAGTAGGAAGTGGGACAGGAAAGCCCACTCCTACCAAAGCCTACCAAAAAAAATGACATGCCAAATGTGGCATGTAAGGGGGCGAGGAGTGCTTAAAGCGGAAGTTCCACTTTTGGGTGGAACCTCCGATTTAGCTGTTCTGCAAGAAAACTTTAAAGAGAAAATGACTGGCACCCAATATTCTTTCTTGGGTCCCCCCATGAACTCAGCCCTAGGGTGAAATGTTAACCCCTGGCCTCTGGAGGTGCTATGCTACCTATGGGGTGTTAGACGAGTGCTACATTTACATTGCGCTGCTCTCTACATGTGTATCACTGTCATACTGATCTGCTGTTCTTCAAAAGAGATTCTGATTTTACTCCGGCTCCCCTGGCTGTGTGCAGTTTTAGGTTAGTGTCACAGAAAGTACTGCAGTCACGGGTTCAACTTCAGTGCCAGGCAACTAGCATTGTACAGTTTTCCTTAACTTTTTTTTGTAATGGTCTTTCTACGCCTGGCTTCATCTACGACTAATGAAACTGGATAGGTAACAAAATGCGTTCCAATAAGATGAAATGAAATGCAAACCGCTCTGTAAACTCTTTAATTTTAAATAAGATGGATGGCTCCAGTTTAATTAAAAAGGGTGCCATTTATTTGTGAACGGGGAAACATTTTCTGCCGTGATGTATGTCACTAAACAGCAGTGCTGCGCAGTGATTAGACCCGGTTAGCCGGCGCTACGCAAGCTCTGGAAAGCCATTAAGCTGTGTCTCATACAGCTCAGCCTCAGTGGAATATTTAATTGTTCTAACATAACCACGTTATCATGAGGGGAGATGTGCTGTACAGAGGCAACTTCAGGCCAAACACCAAATCCAGCAATACGTATGTCAAGTCTGCTTTTTGTTTCTGAACGCGCACAGTGTGGTAGGAAAAAGTGTATGTTTTGGGCCTGTAGCAGGAAATGAAGCCTGTCTCCAAGGACATGCTGCGTGGTTTGGACGCCAGTTATTATAAACAATGATGTTCAATACTGTTGGTAACAAGGCCTCTCAGCAGTCAGTCAGGAGCTGATTTGTAATAGTTAGTGTAGGTAGTGCTGCAGGTAAGAAGAGTTCATGTTGTAGATGTAAGCCCTAGTTGAAGTTTCCTAAATGTGTGTTTCCTAAATGTGCGACAAAATTGTGGTGCCATTAATTGTTATCGACACCTCAAACGAGTGTAGTAGATGCACGGTCTGCTACACAACCAAATGGGCCAAAACGAGCACTGAAAAAAACACCTGAGACTGAAAAGGTCAATAGGGCAAACGCGTTAACACGTGAAAAACGCATAAAAAAACTCATGTAACCATATGCTCAGGTGTGAATGCGGTCTTAAAAAGAAATTTCACTCTACTCTGTACATGTTTTTCCTTTTCCTTCTTACCTTGCCTTACCCACACAGCCAACAAATCCGGCATTGTTCTTTGTAAACTACTGCTCTATCGCCACATGCTGAGTCTTGAGCCATCATTTCTCTTCTTAGGTTATTGGGGGGGTTGAGTTCTTGCAGTTGACCCCCATGCTGCTCCATCGCCATGTGCCTGGTCTCACACCGCCATCTTCTCTTCTTAGGTTATCAGGAGGTTGACTGTCTCTTCCTGGTTCTTGCAGTTGGCCCCAATGCTGCTCCATCGCCATGTGCCTGGTCTCACACCGCCATCTTCTTTTCTTAGGTTATCAGGAGGTTGACTGTCTCTTCCTGGTTCTTGCAGTTGACCCCCATGCTGCTCCATCGCCATGTGCCTGGTCTCACACCGCCATCTTCTTTTCTTAGGTTATCAGGAGGTTGACTGTCTCTTCCTGGTTTTTGCAGTTGGCCCCAATGCTAGGGTGACCAGACATCCCCAGTTTCAGGGGACAGTCCCCTGATTGAGGACACTGTCCCCGGACCAAGTCTGTCCCTGGTTTTGTCCCCAGATTGGATTTAATAGGGGGCAGGGGCAATTTCAAAGACAATCAGTGCAGAATTAAAAAAAAAAATTTGAATTACACCCCCCCCCCCTCCGCCGTGCCTACTAGCATAGGGGGGTTGTATTTTTCCCATTATCTGTGCCCCTTTCTGATGATCATGTGCTGGTCGGAGCGGGGGGAATATTTCTTCAGCTTCGCTCACATGTTCTTCTGCCTTGGCTCAAATACTGGCCAGCCATCTGCTTATCTCCTTGCCTTCCCTGGCGGAGTGATCTTCCTCCGCTCCCCACCCAGTAGTAGCCGGGGCCCGAGGAGTAAGACTTGAGAGGCTGTGAGGCAGGCGGCAATGGGCAGAGAGTCGCTGATTGTTGCCATTACTAGTAAAGAAAAAATATGTCCCCGTATTTCATTTTAAAAATCTGGTCACCTTATGCTGCTCCATCGCCATTTCCCAGTTCTCACACCGCCATCTTTTTTTCTTATGTTATCAGGAAGTTGACTGTCTCTACCTGGTTTATGCAGCTGCCCCAATGCTGTTCCATGACCATGTGCCAGGTCTCACTCCACCTGCTTCTCTTCTTAGGTTAACAGGGGGTCGACTGTCTCTTCCTGGTTCTTGCAGTTGGCCCCAATGCTTTTCCACATGCCGGGTCCTCCACCGCCATTTTCTCTTCATTCGAGAGCAGTCGATCCAAGGACTGGCTCCTCTTGAATACTTTTACTTTGATCGGAACATGCAGCCAATAGCACAGCGGGAAAGATTCCTCCATGCACCTCTGAGGCTGCATTCACACCTGCTCTTTTTCCAAATGTGCGATAAAATACAGAAATGTGAGTTTTTCTATGCGTTTTGGAAACGCACTGCAAACGTGGTGCAATTGTGGCTTGCACTTGTGGTGTTATTAATTGTTAAAGGCACTCAGAGGCGGCTCTAGGCTTTGTGAGGCCTTAGGCAAAACTTGACATGGACCCCCGCTCACACCCATGATGGTAAAAATTATTCAAGGACAAGAGCCTCTTCCCCACAACCCTGGCCGGTTTGTGGGCAGGGGGCTTATCAGAATCTGCAAGCCCCGTTTAACAAGGTGGCCCCCAGATCCTGCTCTTTAATATGTAAGGGGCTTGTGACGTCATTGAGTAAGGGCATGCTGGGTCATTGAAATCACAAGGGGTGGTGTCACCGATATTTACTGGTCGTTAGGGACGCTGGCGGCCCCGCTCCTGAGTCAGGGCTCTTAATGCTGTCCGAGCACCGCAACGTTAAGGTCCCCTGTGCCTTAAAACTGAGGGAAAAGCATTAGGTAAGTTAGGCGGCCGTGAGGCCCCTGTGAGTGTGAGCCCTTAGGCGACCGCCTAATTTGCCTAATTAAAGAGCCGCCCTCTGAAGGCCCCGCGAGCAGTAAACGTGCATTTTGCCGGGTGTTTGCCTGACAATAAAACTTGTACTGGAAAAAACGCCCGGCGCTCTACGACCTTCTGGAGCTACTTTTTGCGCATAGGGCAGCCCATTCAATTGGGCTGCCTTAGGCGTGACTCACGTTTGTGCATAAAAAAGCGCTCATAAATACTGCAAATTGGGAATGCGCGTTACCGCTGAGCTCTGATGTGAATGGAGCCTGAATGTGTGGATGGAGGAATTGGTTCAGTTTTTTTTCAAAACTGGTACATGTATTATTAGCTTTAGGTAGGTGCTCACATTACTGAGTTTTAGTAATGATACAATGTCTTGAAAAAGTATTCATACCCCTTGAAATTTTCCATATTTTGTCATGTTACAGCCGAAAACGTAAATGTATTTTATTGGGATTTTATGTGATAGACCAACACAAAGCGGCACATAATTGTGGAAGAAAAATAATAAATGTTTTTCACAATTTTTACTAATAAATATGTGAAAAGTGTGGAGTGTATTTGTTTTCAGCCCCCTTTACTCTGATACCCCTAACTAAAATCTAGTGGAACCAAATGCCTTCAGAAGTCACCTAATTATTAAATAGAGTCCACCTGTGTGTAATTTGATCTCTGTTCTGTGAAGTCCTCACAGGTTTGTTAGAGAACCTTAGTGAACAAACAGCATCATGAAGGCCAAGGAACACACCAGGTCAGAGAAAAAGTTGTGGAGAAGTTTAAAGCAGGGTTAGGTTATAAAAAAATAGAACATCTCACGGAGCACTGTTCAATCCATCATCCGAAAATTAAAAGATATGACACAACTGCAAACCTACCAAGACACGGCCATCCACCTAAACTGACATGCCGAGCAAGGAATCAGAAAAACAGCCAAGAGGCTAGGGTTGCCACCTGTCCAGGATTCACCCAGACAGTCCGGGTTTTGAATCATGTGTTGCGGGTTTCAGTCCGCCCAGTTAAGTATGTGCCGTTGCTTCAATTAGTGTGCCATTACCGGCGGCTCTGCGCACGGGGGTGACGTCACAGTGGCTCTGCCAGTCACACACCTTCTAAATACATTTAGGTTTTTGGTTGTAACATGACAAAATGTGGAAAATTTCAGGGGGTACGAATACTTTTTCAAGACACTGTAGTTGATCGTAGAAAGATTGTAATGCGTATGGCAACCCTTTAGATGCCTTTGGCATGAATGCGTGGAAACTTTATTAGATCGCAATTCTCAAGAAAAGTAAACCTGAATCTCGCACCGTAAGCTGAAAAGCAAGCGCACACCAACGCCAATTTCCATACCGAATAACATTCAATGCCTTTTTATTTTCGACCTTTATGAGTAAATTTGCTGCGTTTCCAGTTGTACATCCCCCCCCCATTGATGATTTCTCTATCTGGGTGTCGTGTCCTGTTAGAACCACAGGTTCCCTAGTTTCATCTTCCGCATTTTGCGGTTAGCGTTTAGCAGAGGGGAACTGCCAGCAGTGCCGTCCGCCTTTTTTTTTTCTTTCATCTGCGGTTTCTATCACATGCAGCACCCATCGCCTGCCACCCACGGGTGCTGGGGAAGTCCCCGCTTCCTGCGTCTGCTCTCGTGCAGCTTCCCCACCCACTGAAGTTGTAAGAGAGAGAGCATATGAGGACAGCGCAGTCTGCAAGGGGTGGGGGTTGCACGGATCTTTCTTTCATGTGCTCCCCCCTCCGATTATATCTTTATTAAACCTGGCTTTGCCATCCACTATTACACTTCTTTTTGGGACGCAGTGTGTATTGTTGTCTCCATTTCCTATATCTCCTGCCATCAGTCTCCCCTTATTCACAGCGTTTTAATCGCTTTTCATTTCCCTTCATTATCTGTGTTTATTCTTTACAGCATCGCCCGCCGTCTCACGTTACCCCGCGCTGTCTCTCGGCTGTCTGCTCTCTTTTTTTCTCCCGTCAGGCTTAGCGCAGGAAGGATTTGAGTGCCTTAGCCATGTGTAAAGGAAAGTTAAAGCGCCGCGTTTTTCTTTTCTTTTTTTTTTTTCTGCCGCTTGGGGCTGCTGACACTGGGGTGGGCTTTGTGCGTGGGTTGCCCAGACGCTTGGCATTTGGTGACGTCCGCTGGCGTGTTGGAAATTGACCTTTTCTGTTAATCGTCTCAAATGGCAGCGCGTCTTCGTAAATAAAGGAGAAAAATATAGGGAAGTGACATAGTCTGAAAAATAAAACCCCAAATTAAGTGACAGTTGTGAAACGGCTGGAGGGGACGAGAATAGGACAGATCGGGAGAGAAGAGACGGGGGGGGGGGTGATGAGGAGCTAGGATGCAGGTTCTTTATACCATTATAATATGAATCTAGCATACCTCCCAAATGTCCTTTCATTCAGAAAAACTGACCTTATATTGGACCCTTGTTATTCCACAAATGTCCCTTCTCTTGATCTGACCTCTAAAAAAAAAAAAAAATACACTATAGGTACTTAGAAAGAATATCACAGAGCTAATCATCGTGCGTATGCACTCATTCTGTGCAAATAGGGACCAAATCGAATGTTACAAAGTTATTTTCGCTACAGGTCAAATTTTATACTTTCAGAAAGAATGAATCAGGAAAATACTGCATTATGGCCACTAGATGGAGCTGATGATCTGGTGAGCGCCGGCCATCCGAATAACGGCAGCTGGTTGGCTTTGGAGGTGCCTATCAGGGCCTGCAGCTCTGATAGGCTTTCTGATTACAGCCTGAGGGCTGTAATCGGCTTCCAAATAGTTAACCAGGGGACGCAGGGTGTGTGCGTTCCCTGGTTAAAGGGGTGTTCCAGCCAAATGTGGTGTTTATTAAAAGTCAGCAGCTACAAAAAGTGTAGCTGCTGGCTTTCAAAAAAAAACACACACTTACCTGCTCCAGCGTTCCAGCGACGCGCCGGCCGGGGCTCCGCTCCTCTCTCCCCCCTCCCCGGCTGGCGTCCTCATTGCTACTGTGGGCACCCGCCGTGACACCCTTCGGCTTCCTGGACGGGCACCAACTGCGCATGCGCGAGCCGCACTGTGCATGCTCGCCGCTGATTCGACAGGCGATCGTCTAGGACCTGTCAGTGTCCTAGACGATCACCTAGGGGAGGGGCTGCAGTAAGGCGATTAAGCTTAATCGCCTTACCAGCCCTTGGCGGAAGGAGGAAGTGGGACAGAAAGTCCCACTCCTCCTGAAGCCCCCACTCCCCCCCCCATAAAAATTACATGCCAAATGTGGCATGTAAGGGGGTGAGGAGTGGAACAAGCGGAAGTTCCAAATTTGGGTGGAACTCTTCTTTAACACTGACAGGCGTCTCAGCCAATCAGGTTCACAGGATCTGGTTACCGGTAACCTGATTGGCTGAAGCGTCATCGAGGGCGGGGAGAAGACATCAAGGGACGGTGGAAGGAGGATGGCTGACCCCAGAAAGGTAAGTGCCGGGGGGGGGCAATCTGGCAGCATTTTACAGGGCACAGTGGCGACAATTGATGGCACAGTGGCTGCATTTGGCATGCACAGTGGCGACAATTGATGGGCACAGTGGTGACAATTAATGGCACAGTGGCGACAATTGATGTCACAGTGGCTGCGTTGGATGGCATGGCACAGTGGTGACAATTAATGGGCACAGTGGCGATAAATGATGGCACAGTGGCTGCGTTTGATGGCATGGCACAGTGGCTTCATTTGATGGCATGGCATATTGGCAATAATTGATGGCACAGTGGCTGCATTTGATTAGCACAGTGGCTGCGTTTGATGGGCACAGTGGCTGCAATTGATGGCAACAGTGAGGCTGCAATTGTTTTTTTTTTTTTTTAGTTTGTTAAATGGAGACATGGGTGTTTGGGGGAGTTTGAATATTAATGTAGCATCCTCTAGTGTGCTAGAAGTGTAAGGAGTTTTTTTCTTTTTTTTTTTTTAGTGTATGTATATTTCCAGGCTTGGCTGGAAGGGTTGAGTGAATCAGACAGAGTCGGGTGACTCACAGGAAGCATCTTTCCGCTTCTTTCCAAAAAAAAATGCTAAAATCTTTTGGAAAGGAAGGAGGAGAGGAGAGATAGAGCTGTCTGGAGTGTTCTGGGGGCCCTGACCAATCCCCAACTTGGATTGTCAGGCCTCTCCAAATACTGGGGGTTGGTGATGGGGTGGAAGATGGAGATGGAGTGTTAGGCTGTCGTGGCCTTTGAGGGAGCTCGCCAGTCTGGGGAGGCAGGGGAGTGACTTTGGGCCTGGGCTTGGCTGTGGACGGAGCCCTCTTACAACCCACAGAGGTGTCCTGACCAGGAGGCACAGGGGGAGCATGAGAGGACAGCAGAAGAGCACTGCTGGGCAAGTCTCCAGGAGTTCCACAGAGGCAGCCAGGAGGGTTGGTGAGTGACATAGTCAGGAAGACTGGGGAGGCACACTTGAGCGGACTGGGAGAGTGCAGTCTGGGATGGGTGCAGAGCCAGTTGAGTCTACTGTGGTGGCAAGGGCAGTGGAGAGCGGCATCTGCAGCCAGGAGGGCTGGCAGGGCCTGAATTGGTGGTGCTGGCATCAGTAGCCACGTGGACAGCTAGTAGTAGGACTGTCTATATTATTGCTACACTAAAGGAGTCTGCGGTCCCTGCCTGCAAAGGACATTTGCTAAAGCCTGGCAGAGCCTTAGCAAATGCCCTTTGCAGGCAGAGCCAGTGCCAGGCCTAATCTGAAGTGCTAGCTGGTCCTGGAAGTGAGGACGCAAGTGATATGCTGAATAGTGGGATCAATAGTCAAGTGATGTGCTGGGGGAAGAGAAGAAGTTGTATATACAGAGAGTGTATATAGTTCTTAGTCCCTACATTGTCCTCTTGAAATCTACTTGACATCCCATAATTCCCAAATCCCTATGCAACTTTAATTCCCCCCAATATCAACAACAAAAACAAAGTGCATGGACTGTTTTCTGTCTGAAAAGCGGCTGAAGATTTTGTGCCGGGCTGGGCAGGGTAACAGACTAACAACAACTATCAGCAGCCCCTACAGGGGTACCGCTACAGTAAAAAGGAATGAAATCGTGGTTTTGCTTTGTGATGCTCAGATGCAGTGAAGATCCACTTTAAAAACAGTGGAACCTCGGATTGCAAGTAACACGGTTAACGAGCGTTTCGCAATACTAGCACTGTATTTAAAAAATCCAAACTCGGTTTGCGAGTGTTGTCTCGCAATACGAGCAGGATTCAGGCCAAATCGGTGTGCAGTACCGTGTTTGGCCTGAGGTGGGGGGGGGGGGGTAATGCTAGGAAAGCCTTAGAAAGACACAGAAATACTCTGTTCCTGTGCCTTTCCGAGGATTGCCAAGGTGTCTTTGGGCCTTTCCGAGGCTCTCCGCTGCCCCTTCCACCTTTGGCCGCATGCGGTATTGCATGCCATTGAAGTCAATTTAGAACAAATTATTTTAGTTTCCATTGACTTCAATGGGGAAACTCGCTTTGATATGTGAGTACTTTGGATTACGAGCATTCTCCTGGAACGCATTATGCTCGTAATCCGAGGTTCCACTGTATATTAGATCTTATGTGGCACATGCAGGAGCTGACGTCATTGGCGGGCTGGCACAGAAAACGTAAGAAGCTAGCCACTGGTGACTTTAAAAAATTAACAAATGGCGGCTCAAGGTTTTACATTGTGGGGGGGGGGGGGGACTGACCAGAGATGGCAGAAAGGCCAAGAGATTCATGCAGGGGAAGGGGGGGGTGGTGCGGGGGGTTCAGCTTCTCCATATATTAGGGTACTGGGCCTTTAAACAAGTCATCTATACACCTGACCCCCACCCCGGTGCCTCAGTACAAACAGCCTCATATTACACACTACAGCAGCAGGCCGCCCTGTGTAATGGATGCAGAGGAGGAGGGAGGGGAGAGTCTGCTATGGTAGGATCTGCAGAATAAGCCAAAACTGTACCAGAAATCAAAATAATAAAAGATCCCACTTTACTGCAGCTGTGAAAACATAAGTC